>VDFB02000017.1:492162837-492309485 GCA_007258455.2 Sequoia sempervirens
CTCTCATCCTCTTCAAAATTTCAGCATCCTCAGTCCTACTTTTTTCCTTTTCAGCTTCCAAATCCATGATTAGAGATCCTTGTTGTGTGTTTTCCATTTTCTCAATCATAGCATTGATGATAATGGCATTATGTTTCACCATTTTGTGGTTGTGCTCCATAATAGTTTTCATGGTGTCCTTTATTTTACCAATTTATGCTTCCAGGAACTCAACCTTACCTTCATTATCCTCAGCCTCCATCCTCATTCCTCTCATGCTTCATAGTATTAAGGGAGCTAACTTTAACATCCAAATCCTCCAGCTTGTTGTTGAGGGCCCTATTTCTAAGGTTAAGGTCCTTAATTTCATGGAAGGCCCACTTCATAATTCTGAAGTAATCAACAACACCATTTCTAGTGATGGCCAAGATATCCCCAGGAAACTCATGGTCCTGATTAAAATAATTATCTTTAGGGTTAAGGTCACTAGGGAATCTAGGTCTATTTTCTCTGATCATGGCAGGATAGGATGAGAAAGAATCCTTGGTGGCATCAGGGACCTCTAAAATATCCTTTGGGGTATCCTTTGAGAAGAGACCAATTTATTAGCAAGGGAACCATTTTGAATGGACTTCTCTTTCAGAATAGAGCTACTAGGGTTTTTGACAGTGCTTTTTTTCTTAAGCGAGGGTTTACACTACTGGGTTTTCTTACCAAAATTGTTAGGGGAAGGAGGATCTTCTTCAATCCCCTCAATGTCAAGCTTGTTTTTATCCTCTACCACACTATTTTTTGTGTCATCATCTTTAGAGGACAAAGCCGAGATAGGGCTAGATAAGGTCGACATATTTTGAAAATGTTCATAAATAAGCCTGATAAGGCTAGTATGCAAAATTGGGTACTTTTTAGGATCCTTCTTATGATCTTCCAGGCTATTACTCATGGAACAATATAGATAGTAAGGAAAAGAAACCCTTACCTTGTGATGGAAGTGGTTGCTAAGGGAAAAGTGGTAGTCGTAGACCCTAGTGAATCTACTATTCAAGGCAATGTATTCCATAATGATTCTGAGAACTTCTCTCCATAATGACTTAGTCAAATCAACTTCAAAGTAGTTGTTGGAGACTTTTATCAGCTTAGTCTTCTCCTTATCTTTCCTAGGGAATCTAATAACTTCCTCATCAGAGAACTTTCTATCATGAAAGAATTGCATTCCCTCTGTTGACATGCCGGTGACTTCCCCTATGAGGTTCTTGTCCACCTTAACCTTCCTCCTGAAAAGAGTTATTTTTTCATTCTTCCAGTTTTTCTCAAAGTACTAAGTGGCCTTCAGATCAGGCTCATGAAGCTTTTCAATGAATGGGAGTATGCCACCATGTTTAACTTGTCTCCATACCTTCAGGTTCCTCTTATGCATTTCATAAATCTTTGGTTCCACCCTTTTAATGTCTCCTCCCATAGTCACAAGCACCTCCCTAGAATATCTACCAGAGCAAGAGTCCTGCAATAAAATTTTGCAGTTGAGCAAAAGAGCCCACAAAACATGCCACTTCTTACTGCTAGTTAAGGTAATAAACGCGGCCCGATCAAATCTAATAATGTTGATGTACTTGACCCTACTCTCCTTCATCGTCAAAAAAATTTGATACTTTCCCATGTGTGATATCATATTCAATTAAGGCCCTTGTGTTAGTGCACAGACCCCTAAGGCTCTGCCATGTGACCAACCCCTTCTATTTAACTCCCTCATTAGCAAAAAAGTCGGCCATGCTATTGGCTTCCCTAAAAGCATGAGTTATTTTTACTTTATGAAATTTTGTTAAAAGGGATTTAGCATCTTTGATCTAGCTCTTGATAGTCCATGAGGGAGGTGACTTTCCTAGGAGGCAATCAATAATGCTTTTTGAGTCTCCTTCAAGCCATAATTTTTTAAAATTCAGACTAAGTGCTAATTTAATCAATTGAAAGGCTCCAATAGCTTCAACCATGTGGTTAGTTTGAGATCCGAGGGAGATCACCACCACTGTTAAAATATAGCCATTTGAGTCCCTAATCACACCTCCAATTCCATCCAATCCTAGGTTTCCCTTAGTCATGCCATTGAAGTTAGCTTTAATCCAACCACTTAGAGGAAAACTCTAGCACATCCCTTCTTGGTCTTTTTTAGTTGGTTTAGAAGCCCTAGACACATCATTTTTAATCTTCCACTCTTTAGCTATCTTTAAGTCATATGGAGAGCACACCACAACCTCTAGTTTATTCTCTTGCTGAGGAATGATCTTAAAATTTTCCACAATTAGCCTAAATATTTTGTCAAACACATTATTCTCTGAAGTTTCCTTGTCCCTGAAGAGTTTGTTATTTTGTTCCTTCCACACAACCCATGCTACATAGGGGAAAGTGAAGTCCCATAATCTTTGAATAAAAGGATTCAGAGAAGGAGCTTTCCATTGAGAGAAAAAATATTCAATAGAATAAGGAAACACCCATGAAATGTTGCAGAAAGCCAGAAACTTACCCCATATAGCAGTAGTAAATAAACAATGGAGAAACAAGTGATTTGCATACTCCACCTCATTCTTGCAAAGATAGCATCTATTAGGTATCTCGAAACCACACTTGCAAATATTGTCAATCGTAAGCACTTTATTTTGAAGAAGGATCCATAAAAAATATTTACTTTAGGGGACAGATGTTTTATCCATGCTCTAGTCCAGAAAGGAGAGGGGGCTTGAGAGAGGGAAAACAAAGAGACAACTGAAGAAACATAGTATTTTCCTGAGGGGTTATTTGTCTAGACTAAAAGGTCATCCTACTGATTCAAACCCATCCTAATAGCCATCAATGATGATTGAATCAGGGAAAGCTCCGAGCTAAGTTGGAACAAGTCTAGCTAACCCCCATCATGCTAATAGTCTTTGACCTGAGTACCAAAAATCATTTTGCAAATGCCAGCCCACTTGTTAAACATTTCATTGTTAATTAGGATCTCCTTTAGTAACCATCTATCCTCCCAAAACCCGGCTTGATTTCCACTTCTTATATTCCACCCAACACCTAAGTCAACAATCTTTCTCCCTCTAATCATATCATTCTAGCAAGTTGATCCATGGGGCAGAGATGGAGAATCTAACAGGGCCTTAAGGGATCCACAGTTAGCCAGATATTTACTTTTTGAAATGTCTTTCCATTCCCCATAAGATGAAAAAGACCTCCAAATTTTCTTAGAAAGAAGCATCTTATTCATCAGTCTGATCTTTCTTACACCCAATCCTCCTATCTTTTTTGGCCTACAGACAAGATCCCATCCAATAAGAGGAATTCTCTTTCTTTCTTCAACCCTTGACCAAAGAAATCTTTTTTCAATTTTTTCAATTACATCCGCAAATTTAGTAGGGATTTTGAAAAGACTTAAGGCATAAATCAGAAGATTCTGAAGAGAAGCTTTGAGGAGTTGGATTTTTCCTGCTCGACTATGAAGAGCTCCTTTCCATCCAGTGAGATTTTTGTTCAACCAATCAACCAACAAACTCCAAAAGGAATTAGGAGGTTTAAGGCCTAAGGGCAAGCTGAGATAAATAGAAGGTAAAGAATCCACTCTACATCTAAGGATTTTAGCAATCTTGACCTATCTATGATCAGGGTGTTAAAAAAGAAAAGAGAGATTTTCTGTTTGTTGACCAATTGACCAAAAGCCCTCCCATACTCGTGCAAAATTCTTTTCAGATTCTTAGCTTCAGTCATAGTAGATCTCCCCATTAGCATTGTATCATCAACAAAGTGTTGATCTGAGCAAATTAGATTACTAGAAGAGGGCCTTAGTCCAACCAGACCCCTAATCAGTCAGTCTTTTCAGGTTTAACCCAAGACATTCAACCATAATAGTGAACAAGATGGGGGAGATTGGATCTCCCTGTCTTAAACCTCTCGAATTTTGAAAAAAATGCCAAGGGGATCCATTCACCATAATATAAATAGAAACTGTTGAAACAAGTTGATCTAGCATCTAAAGGACTCTATTGCTGAATCCAAATGACCTCATGATTTTGAATAAGAATTTCCAATCCACATAGTCATAGGCTTTCGAAATATCTAACTTAAGGAGAAAACCTTCAATTTTGGATTCCATAAGGGAATGGATATTCTCATGGACAGTGACAATAGAATCGAGGATCTACCTTGTAGGAACAAAGCCATTTTGTTGGGGAGAGACCAATGAACGTAGAATTATGAGAAGCCTAGACGTCAAAACCTTTGAAATAATTTTGTAGAAAGAATTACAAAGGCTTATAGGCCTGAAGGCTTCAAACTCCACTGCTCCAGGTTTCTTGAGAATAAGGACAAAAAAGGTAGTATTTAGTTCCTTTAGGAGATTTCTTGAACCAAAGAACTCATTGACTGCATTCACAACATCCTCTTCAACAATATCTTAGAACCATTGAAAGAAGAACATGGGAATCCCATTGGGGCTAGGGTCCTTCTTCCCTTCAAAGGAAAAAGACAACTATTTTAATTTCTTCCCTGGAAGGAATAGCAACAAGCTTGCTATTATCTTTTGCCTCAACTAAATTAGGGATGGCCTCTAAAAGGTAATCTTTCTCTTCAAGGTTGATTCTTTCGCTCGCTGAGAAGAGATTACTAAAGAAAAGGACAACTTGACCTCTAATGTCATTCTCCTCAAATTGATTGCCATTACTTTCAATGTGAGAGATTCTTCTGGAAGCCCTGTGTTTTGATGCTAACAAATGACAATATCCAGTGTTTTTATCTCCAACAGAAAGCCACAAAGCTCTAGATCTCTATCTCCAAAAGTCCTCTCTATCTATAATTTCATGCATTTTCACAAGCAACTCATTTTCTTTTTCCCTATTATCATCAATATATACTTCCCTTTGGATTTCATCCTAAATCTCCATCAACTCCATTTGAAGCTCAGATTTGATTCCAAAAAAGTTACCAAAGGTCTCTTTTTTCCATCTTATTTTACGTTTAATTTCCTTCAATTTCTTAGCCACCCTAAACATGGTGATCCCAGGGACAATAATATTCCACCATTTCCTTATTTCCTAAAATATCTAAGGATGGGAAAGCCACATTCTTTCGAATCTATAGGGAAATTTCCTCTTTTCCTTTAATGGATCTGCCACAAAACTTATAGGAAAGTGGTCAGAGCCCACCCTCGAAAGAGATTTTGAAGAACAGTAATAGTTTAAAAACCATTGACCTGAAATTAACATTCTATCTAACCTTACTTGGATCAAGTCCTTACCAGTTCTTCGATTCAACCAAGTATAGGTGTCTCCCTACAAATCCAAATCAATCAACGCCTAGTTATTCATGAAATCCAAATGGTCCATTTTAATTTCCATATTAACCTAGGAATCTCCGAACTTCTCATCATCCTGAAGAGGGATATTACGGTCTCCCATAACGACCCATGAATCATTATTAAAAATTCTATGAAAGGTAGTAAGCTCCTTCCAAAACTACTTTCTTGCTCCTTTCCCATTAGGGGCATAGATATTAGACTGAATCCAAAAAAAAATGTCTTTGATATGGGTAAATCTAATAGCCACATGATTAGTGCTCTCTAGCAATGGTTCCCCTTTAATGAGATTTTGGTTCCAAAATGTGACAATTCCTCCTGAGGCACCTTTTGAGTTGTTTCCATGGAAACCACACAATTCAAACATCTTAATCTTTTCCACCTTCTCCTTAGGAATTTTGGATTCTTTGACAAGTAATGTATCAAATCTATGGCCCCTAACAAAATTGTGCAACAAATCCTACTTATGGAGGCTATTCAGCCCCCTAATATTCCATGACATGATCTTCATGTCTTACCAGGGGATTGGAGAATCTTCAAGATGGTATTTTGAATAGCATCTACAATATCCTAAAAACTACCATGTTCCCTCATCCACTTTATAGATTTTCTTCCTTGGTTGCTCTTAGTAGCTCCACAATCTGCTTTAGCTCTAGTTCTAGTAGAGACTCCACTCGGGGTATTCTGTTGTTTTTTTTTCTTCTTCTTTTTCTTGTACAAAGAGTTGGAATCATATCTATACATATCTTCTTGGCTTTCCAACTCTCTCCTTGATTCCCATTCCTTATCATACATCCTCCTTTGATCCAAAGGAAGGGTGTCCATTAGTCCATTATTACAATGGGTCAAATTTTCACTTGAGAGCTCTTGAGTCAGACTCATTTTCTCAAAGGTATGCTTGACATAATCTAGAGAGATAGCAGTTCCCAAAATCTGAGAAGAGTCCATGCTAAAGGGGAGGCCTCCTCTAGAAGTAGAAGGAGGAAGAGGAAAACCAAAATCTAGTGTCAATCACTGAATAGGAATATCATCCAAACTTGGGCCCCCAACCTCCTTACCTTCTGATTCCTTTTCAAGGATGTTGAAAGAGGAATCTAGATTCAATAGTCCATTTCCAATGCCTTCCAGTTCACACTCTCCATCCTCCTCCATTCTAGATAAGTTCTCTGACTCCTTTCGTCGAGGCTCCTGAAAACCCAAATCTTCCTTGTAACCCACCACTTCATTTAACTTAGGCACATTCACCCAAGCTTCAGGCTTAATACATCCTAAATCACTGATACATGATTTTTATTTCTCTCTTTACCCTCCCCCTTAGGCTTCAGATTAGGCAGAGGTTTCTCTTTCTCCTTGCTGACATTGAGTGGGCATTTCTTAGCCCAATGCCCTATTGTTCTGCACTTAAAGCAAGCAAAAGGGATCAATTCAAACTCTATAGCTTGCATCCAAGTCCCCAACTTCAATTGGATATCAATAGAAGAAGGGAGGTCAGCATTCTAGGACACTCCCACATAGATTCTAGCAAACATAATCATTTTTCTAGCCGCTATCATGGGATCTATTGACAAAAGCTCCCCAAAAGAGTTAGCAATGCCAATGAAGACATCCTTGTTCCAGTATTCAAAAGAAAGACCTAGAAGTCTAGCCTAGAATGGAACATTCTCAAAAATGGAATCAAAGAGGTCCAGATTAGACATCCATTTCTTAAGGGCCAAGGAGGATTTCCCTATAACCCAAGGACTATCGCTTCTGATATCCATCATATCCTCCTTGCAGGTAAACTCAAAAGAAAAGTATCCTTTGGGAAGCACTACAATATTAACTTTTTTCCATTGGTTCTCCACTTGTTTTTGACATACTACCTAACCACTTCAATATTTAGTCTAGGTCCCATAAACTTTCCAACCAATGCTCTATCCATTAAGGCAATATTATGATCAATAATTAGATCAGGCACAAAGATGGAAAACTTACCTTTCACCAGGTCGGATATGTTGTACACTAGAGGGAAAACCAATTTACCATTAGGATTGACTCCAAGTAGAGAAGACCATGGTTTGTGTTTAGCTCCTTCCCCTCTAGTGGCCCCCACCACACCAATAGTTTTATCCCCCTTTTGTCCTTCAATAGATCCCATAGGGTTAGCAAGTTGGACAACCTTCCCCCTAGGTCCACCAAAATAGTGTTTCAAGCATCCTTCTCGTTTGAATCATCCTTACCTTTCTTACCACTCATAACTTGCATCAATTCCACCTGTGAATCCTCATATCTTGCTCTATGGCCTTCTCCATTGTTTGAAGATTCAAAATCTTACTTTTCCCACTCATGCTCCATCAAAAAAATAAGATGGAAATATTTGTTAGTCTTCTTGAGATGTTTGATAAGATAATTTCTATTTATGTTTGTAGGTAAAGGGTATGCCAATATATTTATCGTGTCTTGTCATATTGTCTCAACACAATGGGATTTGTTTTTATGATTATGTTTATTTGTGATATACAATACTTTGTGTACTCTATGATGGGGTCATATTCACGAAATGATTATTGGAAATGGATATTATTTATGTAGTTATCATATTTTAAATTTATTTGGTAGAGGATTGACCTTGATCATGCTTTAAAAGGGGTTCTCATATATTCTTGTGTGTATAATGGGTAAATTTTATTGTAAAGAAACAACTTTAATGTCACCTTTGACTTTAAATTATTTATTATTTGTATTTTATTTGACTCAATGGTATTCATAGTACTCATGGTCTTTATAACACAACCTTTTTTATTTATCATCATTGTAAAAGATAGAAAATTTTAATTTGCTAATGTTTACTTGTAATAGTTTCTTGAGTACATTCTCTAAGGGATTATGAAACTTTGTGTATTGAAATTTATTTTTCTCCTCTTTAGGGGGACTTATAGGTAATGTGAGTTTATTTATGTTTTAAATTTTTTGTATATATTCTCTACCAGTGATGATTTCATTGAATAAATTTTACTTTTTGTAGATAATTTTGGCTTCTAATTTTGGTTAATGTTATTTTCTTCAAACTTGGTAAAAAAAATCACTAGTCATTTAGCAATAAATCCCTTCTCAATTTGAACACCTTTTTCAATACCCTTGACATTAATAGATATGCAATGCAATTCGAAATGGAAGGCTATTTTGGAATTAATATTTATAACAAAAAAAATGTATTTTTTATTTCTTCGTTATATGCCATAGAAACCAATTAGCTATAATTTACTATTATTGGATGAAAGTAGAAAAAAATCCCATCATAGTTTTGTTTTGCATTTCAAATATTAAGAATTGTCAATTTGTGCTCAACATTGTATGAAAGTGTTTTACAAAATTATTTTTGAGTTTAGGAAATGTGTTTCTTGTCCCTTTAGATATATTAGTAAACCAATTCAAAGATTGTATTCCTAGGATATAAAGGAAGAGGTGACATAGATAATCATAATTATATGATACATCATGGAAAGAAATGTAGCATTCAAAGAAATGACTCTTGAGATTGTCTTTTCCTTTGTATTTGTCAACTATCCAATCATTTCAAAATATTGATCTAAAAAGGTTATTTTATAATTAAAATTTTGAAAGGATAGGGACATAGCTCTTAAAAAGTATACCATTTAGTGGAGGGTAGACCCAATTGAAGAATTTTAAGGGTATCCTTTATATACTTCAATTTTTAATCAACTAGGAGGTGTAGATGATTGAAATCATTTATATGAACCAATGAGTCTATCAAAATCACGGTTGTTATATTTAAAATTATTTTCATGGGAATTATGATATAAATTTTATCCAAATTCTAGATCCCTTTGTTCTTTTATTTAGTTCTAGCATTCTTACAAGTATTGTCATTTCACATGATTCATGGTATTCATGATTATTTGTAGGAGATGATTGTTGTGTTCTTAATTATTTAAGGTTGAAATCATTAAAATGGTAATCAAAGATCTAAATTATATTAGTTATTGAAGGATGTGATCTTGATTATTTCAATGTAACTTTGCAATCATTTTATTTTGAAAAACTTGGCTAGAAAATCTTAATATTTTTAATGGTTGTGGAGAATATCAATATCATCATCATCTTCTTGAGGCATTTCATTAAAGTTATGATGAGTATCTATTTTTTAGGTCTTTTCTTGGATACAGGTAATAACAAGAGACATGCAAAACTTGGACTATTATTTATATGGTTAAAAATACCTACTTAGATATGAAAACATATAATAAGATAAAATTTGGACTCAAAACTTGGTCAAATTTGAGTTTATTATAGATATAGATGATTTATGAATTTTTATGGGCTTAAACTACATATGTGATATATTGTTATGATTATTTAGGTTGGACTTATTCCTTGGATATGGGTTGAGTATGTCATGAGTGTGAAATGGTGATGTGGCTAAGGTTGGATATTAACTATATGTATGATGAATCTACTATAAATATGAAGTTAGATAACTATTTGGACTATGGAAAATTTATATTTACATATAGTTTTACTAAGATTAATTATGAAAAAAGTTCTTGAGTTGAATTGAGTCAAGCCAAATTAGTGTTAAGCTAATCTCAAGTTAAGTGAACCTATAGTTGAGTTAGCATATGCTTTTTTAAACTAAGGTTGCATTAATGCATGGTTGAGTTAAACTAAGCTTGAGTTAAACTATAATTAAGTTAAACTATAGTTGAGTTAAATATGGGTTTAATTAACCTATGATTGATTAAACACGAGGTTAAGTTAACCTATGGTAGATTTAAGCTATCATTGAGTTAAACTTGGGTTGATTTAACTTATATTTAAGTTAATCCATTGTTAAGTGAACCTATGGTTGAGTGTACCTAGAGTTGAGTTAACCTATGATTGAGTTAAATTTTCTTGAATTAACTTTGGTTGGATATTCTATTGTTAAGACAAACTATGAATATGTTTAGGATGGTTTAAGTTGATTTGAGTTAGATTAACTAGGCTAGAGTAAACCGAGGGTTGGATGACTATGGGTTGAATGAAATATGATTAAGTTGAACTAAGGTTGGGTTGACCTATGGTTTAATTTTACTTTAGTTAAATTCATGGGGTTGGAGTAAAACTAGGGTTCGTTGACTATGAGTTGGATAGACCATGGTTAAGTTTAACTAAGTTTGGGTTGACCTATGGTTTAAGTTGACATGATTTATACTAACTAGGGTGGAATAAACCTAGGGTTTTTTTACTATGGTTTGGATAGAATATGTTTATTTTTAGCTAAGGTTCTATTAGATCATAGTTGAAGTTATTTTATGTTCAACTAACTAGATTGTCTAGTAAACCTATTTTTTGTTAACTATGGGCTAGATGGACTATGGATAAGTTGAACCAACACTAGGTTGAATTATGGTTGAAGTTGAATTAATAAAAACTAACTGTGGTGTAGTAAAACTAGGGTTAGTTCATAGTGGGTTTAGAGATCTAAGGTTAGGTTGGAAGATGTTATTGTTGGTGAAGACCTTGGGTTATGTTAGAGTAAATTAGATACTATAGATGATTATGGGATATGCTTATGAATTTGGTTGTGGACCAAATTTATGATTATTCTTCTTGAATTTGGTTCAAATTTACAGCTATTGAATAGCTAGTGACTCATATAAAGAAAGGGGCAAAAATAAATCCTAAGGATTGGGATGGATAAGCTTCTCCTTGGGATTGGTTTGAAGTAGTGAGGGTAGATATAAATGTCAAAAGGAATGCAATAAACATTTCCAATCTTAAGATAGATAGTAGGTGTATCGATCCTTGAAGGCTCATGAATATACCATGTGTCTAAAGGTAGGTAGTATTGGAGGATTTTATTAGGCCTACAATCAATTGGTTTCTTTCCAACATAATTCATGTTTGAGTAGTTAATGTCTTGTATTTAATTATCTCATTCAACCTAGAATTGACTTGAAACTATGGTATGTTATGATTAATTTATCAATGTAGTATGTATATTAGTGTACCACAAGGAATAACAACAAAAAATGATGCTTAATTGGGATAAACAAACAATCCAAGGGAGACCTCTATATACCCAAAGGTATTTGAGGCATGATTCCATGTTTCAAGGGGGTTTGTTAAGGATTTGGAATTGGTGAGATGAAGCCTCTCATTTATGGAGTGCTTAAAAGAAATATTTTCTTAGCTAGTAAATGATAAATCCTACTTGAATTTGTAAATTTTGCTAATACATGGGCTTCCACTAGCTATAGTGATTAAATATAAATACTAGTGGACCTAGACAAAATAAAATATTAGTGTTTGGTGACGAGGTATAAGTCACAAGAATAATGAGTCCAAGTTATGTTTTATCTTTAAGATCATCTTGCAATGTGAGAGGAGAATATACATGACCAATTGCCTAGACACACTCTAATCTTAAAAATAAAAAAGTCAAACTCCAACTAAAATCAGCTCTCTCACCTTCCAATTTAGCATCAATAATATTTTGTATTAAAATAAAATAAATGAAATTAAAAATGTAAAACTTGTGCAAATCATCATTGTTGAAGGATTGGATGTGTTCAAATGATTTGTGATGTTTGTTTCTCGATGTTGTAGCATCTTCTTGTTTGATTTAGGATGGTATAAATGAAGGATTAAGCTCCAATTTATATTTATTTTGAAAGGTAATTAAATGGTAGATATTTATTCTTGGATCATAAATTTTATCCATTGATATTAATTTTAAAAATAGATCGAGATGACTATGAAATCAACTCATTTGATTGGTGAGTTGCTAATTATGGATCTTTTAATTAATTTGTGATCTTGAGTTAGACAAATTGGTTTGCTTGTCAGTTGCAAGTTAACTAACTTGATTATTTAGTGAGCTATTTTGATTTGATAGCTAACTCAAGAGGTATAATTTATGATTAAAACTAATTTAGCTGTGGATAATTTAGATTTGAATTCAAATTAAGCTAATTAAACCATAAATAATATATTAAAATTTAATAAATTTAATTATTATAATGTAATGGCTTAGAATACTATTAATTATTCAAATGTATTAAGAGATACTAAGTTCATTAAATATTAATATAAGATGTGTACACAATTTTAATGTCTATATATTCAATATAAATCTCAAATCATTAAATATTAATATAAGATGTGTACACACTTTTAATGTCTATATATTCAATATAAATCTCAAATCCATTTCAAAGGATAAAGGAGCTCAAAAAATTGATACCATATTTTGAAATTGAACCATATATTCAAATAATGAAATAGAAATTCATTGAATACGAATTTCAAAACCTATCAAAAGAGAGAAAAACTCAAACTTAATACCAGGTAAAATTAAACCATATATTTAAACATTAAAACTAAAATTTTATTCAATGTAAATCTCAAAACTGAGAATGGCAAAAAAAAAAAAAAAAAATTGACACCATGTTCTGAAACTAAACAATGTCTACCTTACAACTCGTTATAATATTCAATGAATCTACCGAAACCTAAATAGAATTCTTTACTCCATTACTTTGCGGAGAAGATAAATCTCCATCAAGAAAGTCTAGCAGGAAGAAACCTTTACACCTTGGACACCTGTCATCTCTCCTGCATACCATGTAATACGTTAAACATCTTAGACACCCAACAAGCCTCATGGCAGGCTCAACTTCTGTTGCACTACTATCATTCCTACAACCATTGACATAGTTGGTACTGTTTTTCCTGCTAGATTTGAGAGCATTTGAGGTGGATGAATTCAGTTTAAGGTCCAGTCTTTTATCTTCTTCAGTGGAGTTGAATCCAGAGATTTCCTCCCTTGGAAAGGTCACAGAGCTTAGGCCAGTTCCTTCTTCTGAATTCAGGTAATACACTGCTCCAGTCTGGACAATGGTAATCACACAAAACATTAAGAAATTTGTACAAAGTTCAAACAATCAGTAAACTAGTATGTTTGTAAAAAATTAAAATCATAATGAACGACATGGATATATTATAACCTAAAGATTACAAGGATATTAGCAATAGTTGACCTTTAAATCTAAACACTTCTCCAACCCAGAAGGAAGGCATTGGTCTTGACCCAAATCCAGCATATCACCTTCTATTGACTCTAATTCAATTGATTCTAACCCAGATGAAGATGAAGAAGATGGTGAATTTATTGTGCTGCTTCCCAGCAGATTAAGAGTTATTGGATTGATCTGCTCATTAAAATGTCCAGGCACGAGCTTTACCACTTTCTGCTTATCTTCACTCCATTCCTTTACCCTCTTGCTAACTCTCTCAACAGCCATTCTTTAACAAATTCTCACGAGTCTGAATGAATAAAAATGGTCATCAGAGTATTTATAAGCAAAAGAACTATTCAGAACACAAGTTATAAGCCGTAAAATTTGGGCAAGATTGCAATAGCGGTTCTTGTGTGGTAGCTGTAGGATGTACCCATGACATTAAATTTTAGAATATGATGCATTGAACCAAACTGTAGAGCTAATAAATTTTCGAGCTTTCTGATTGATGGTTACGGTTTATTTTCCAGCCATTCATTTTCGAATCTGTTATTGTGTCATCATCTTAGGCTCGTTACAATTTATGACATTTTGGAATTAAACCATAATATTCAATACTACCATCGGAACAGTGTGTACTCTTCAATTTCAACTTATCAATCCAACCTGTAAGGATTGGAATGGCGTCGTTGTGACATCTGAACTACCTGCCTGAAATATCATCTTTAAAGTTCAGGACTTTTTTATACATTTCTCTTAAATATCGAAGGTTCTAAAAATCAAAGATAGTTTTGAATTAAATATAATATGATTATTGATTCACTGATTATTGAGCTATTACTTCCGTGTACCACACCAAAATTGATGCTAACCATAAATGTTAGATCTGATAGACACCAAGACTTCAATATGCGACTTATGGCTCGTATCTTTTATCTACATAAATAGTGAATGTGAAGGGCGAGTGGATTTGTTTTGAAAACTGTCAGATTTTAATGATCTTGAACATTTACTCAATATGGTATTCTACATCGACGTTGAGATGTATCTAGAACGGGGAAGGAGTAAGAAGAACATCTGTTATTCATGTTTACATTTTGATCTTAGTAGTACTTGTGTGGTGCCTCATCTTTTTCTCTTTGTTAGATTTTTGTAAGGTAAAAATATCAGTTCACTAATTATTTAATTAATTGAAATTATTAAAAGTGTGGAATTGAATTAAATTAAATGTTATATTTAATTTCAAAGTCAATGATTAAAAATTATTGTAATAAATGTTGTTAATATTTAAGATTAATTTAGATCAAGATTTTAAACTCCATAAAACTATTATTTTCATTTTTGGATTAATTATGTGAGTATAAAAATAATCTCTACGAGTGCACATTCGAGGCTTAGTGCAAATCTAATATAAAAATTGTGGATCTAGTCTAGTGGAATATAGACTATTGGAATTCACTCACCTTGATTTCTATTGTTGGAATTCAAACTTTCAAGGCTCTTGATTGATCTACAAGGTATTTTGTGCTTGTTTAGATTCTAAAGTAGTCATATCAAATTGAGGCAAACAATTTGTTTTAATGATAAATTGATTGAATGTATCTTTAGCATCATTCTTCTATTATGAATTTTAAAGTTGAATGCCCTTATCACTCAATTTTTTAATATATTTGTTGTAATTAATATAGTCATTTGAAATACATATATTTAAAAAATGTTGAGATGAGAGTCTTGAGTTATTAGCTGATAGGCTATTTGTGTGAACTTTGGTCAGAAATTTCGTCAGCCTGCCCATTTTTGCAGACTTCCGACAGTTGGGAAAAAGGTGGCAGATAGGTTAGAATTTTGGTCAAAATTTTCATTAGCCTCCAAGTTTTTTAGCCTTCCGATGGCCGTGGAAAAGGTGGTGAAGGCGGTTATTGGCTGCCTTGGGAATAGGGTGGCGTTTTTCTTGCTGTGTGGATAGAGAAGGTCGCTGAAATTAAACACTAGTTCACATCAACATTAATTGTTGCATGCTTTGCATGTACTAGCGATGGTCGTGATAACAACTATTGTTTAACACATCGAGGAACAAAATGAATGTCTAGGAAATTTTCAATAAGGAATTATTTGGTGTTGTTTTATTGCTATACCTGCTATGAGAGTCGTGAGTGACGAGGGTAAGCTTCTATGAGGGTGCAAGCTCAATTAAGCTTTGTGCTGCTTTTGCGAAGGTGGGTGGAGGTTATCTTGTATTTTTCACATGAGCAAATGGTTGCAAAAGGAAAAGAAAAGTGTTGCCTGTGATAATATTTTTTCCATTCTTGTGCAAGAAAGCTAGCGGGAAAAGGTTTGCTTGAAGCAAGTGGGAAGAGGTGCATGTCAAAGAAACCGTTGGTGATATTGTTTGATTTGTGGTTCACAGTCTGTGCCAGGGTATATTGTTTTATTTGCCATAAGGTATTGTTGATTGTTTGAAATTTTGATAAGCTATTTTTAAGAAAATAAAATATAGTTTCTAAAAATGAAATTTTGTCTTGTTTATGGTTTGCGTTTTGTGTGTATGGTTTTGCATGGATTTGATACTGTGTTTTTTTGTGGGTTCCTATTTATGGTTTCCATTTTGTGGCTATGTTTGCAAGCTTGGAGAAACAAGGCAGCTTAGAGAAAGCTAGCATAAAGAGGTTTGTTTGAAGCAAGTGGTAAGAGGTGCATATCGAAAAAACCATTTGCCATATTGTTTCATTTGTGGCTCACCATTTTTGGGAGGAAATATTGTTTAATCTACCATAAGGTACTATTGATTGCTTCCAATTTGATAAGGTGTTGTTGAGAAAAGACTGTATTGTTTGTGAAAAGGACTATTGTTTGGTTTAAGGTTCGCGTTTTGTGGGTTTCTATTTTTGGGTCGCTATTGAAACCAATATTGGTTGATTTGTGACTTGTGTTTTGTGGTTATGGGTGGAACATAATGAAATAGTTAATTTTGCACACTGCATGTTTGGTTACATTAGGTATTGTTGATTTTTTTTTGTCTTAGGCTATATTGTATCATTTTTGATGAGGTGCTATTGAAAAAGTTGCATTGTTTCAATTTTTGAGAAGGTTTTGTACATAAAGGAGTATGTTTTTTGATGGGTTTGTCACCCTTAATTTTTGAGAGGGCGTTGTTGAGAAGGCTATATTGGTTTTATTTGTGATAAGATTTTGTTGAGAAATGAGTATATTTTTACTTGGGTTGGTTATTGTGAATCCATCATTTTTGGCAGGCAATATTGTTTTATTTGTGATAAGGTACTGTTGATTGCTTCTAATTTTGATAAGGTGTTGTTGAGAAATGAGTATATTTTTTTTGAAAATGACTATTATTTGGTTTAAGGTTCACGTTTTGTGTCTATGGTTTTGCATGGGTTCCTAGTTGTCATTTTTAGTGTTTTGTGGGTTTCTTCGTCTAGGTCGGTCTTCAAACCAATATTGCTTGATTTATGGCTTTCGTTTTGTGCTTATGGTTGCAACAAAATAAAATAGTTAATCATACACACTTTGTGTTAGTTTCCATTGGACATTGTTGATTATAGTTCTCCTGCTTAGGCTATATTGTTTCATTTTTGAGAAGGTGCTATTGAAAATGCTATATTGTTTCAATTTTTGATGAGGTTCTGTTGAGAAAGGAGCATTTTTTGGTATGGGTATGTAATTGTCAATTTTCATTAGGCTTTTGTTTAATGTTTTCCTTTTGTGGGTATGTTTGCAATAGAATAAAATTGTTGATGATATGCAGGTTTTGTCGGTTGTTATTGTATAGCTCACGCTATATTGTCTCATTTTGGATAAGGTTATGTTCAAAAGGCTATATTGTTTCAATTTTTGATAGGGTGCTATTGAGGAAAGACTATATTGCTTGTTAAAATAAATATTGGTTTATTTGTGGTTGCATTATGTGGCTATCATTTTACATGGATTTTGTGGCTACAGTTTTGTGGGTTTTTGTGTCTAGGTCACTATTGAAACCAATGTTGGTTGATTTGTGGCTTTTTTTTGTGGTTATGGGTGGAACAAAATGAAATAGTTAATGTTGTGCAATCCATGTTTTGTTACATTAGGTATTGTTGATTATTGTTCTCTGTCTTAGGCTATATTGTATCATTTTGGATGAGATGTTGTTGAAAAGGTTGTATTGTTTCAATTTTTTATAAGATTTTGTTCAAAAAGGAGTATATTTTTTGATGGGTTTATCACTGTTAATTTTTGAGAGGGTGTTGTTGAGAAGGCTATATTGTTTCTATTTGTGATAAGATTTTCTTGAGAAATAAGTATATTTTTACTTGGGTTGGTTACTATGAATCTTTGTTGGTCTCTCTTTATGGGTTTCATTTTGTGGCTATGTTTGGAACAAAATATAATTGTTAACCTTATGCATTTAATGTTGGTTGTTGTTGTGTATCCTAGATGTTATATAGTTTATATTTGTCTCCATTATTGATTGTTAATTGCTATTCTTTGGCTTAGGCTATACTGTTTAATTTTCAATAGGGTCCTGCTAAAGAGGCTATATTATTTCAATTTTTGATAGTGTGCTTTTGAAAAGGCTAGATTTTGCCAATTTTTTATAAGGTTCCATTCAAGAAAGAGTATCTTTTAATATTAATATATATGTATATATAAACATGAATATATTTGTATATATATTCATATATTTATGTATATGTAAATTTCCTATCAATTTATGTTTATGGCTTGCATTTTGTGGCTATGTTGGCAACAAATTAAATTTTTTGGTGTTATGTAGTTTTTGATGATTTCTATTGTCTAGCTCCAGCTATATTGTGCCATTTTCGATAAGATTCTATTCAAACAACTATATTGTTTCAATTTTCGATGAGGTGTTGTTGAGAAAAGACTATATTATTTGTTGAAAGAAATATGGTTTCATTTATGGTTGTGCTATGTGGCTATTGTTTTGGTTGGGTTTCGTGGCTACAGTTTTGTGGGTTTGTCCAATTGGGTTGTTGTTGAAATCAATGTTTCTTGATTTATGGCTTCCATTTTGTGGTTATGGTTGGAACAAAATATAATAGTTAATGTTGTACACTTTATGCTTCATTGCACTAGGTATTGTTGACTATTGTTCACATTTTTGATAAGGTTGTGCTTAGAAAGAAGTATATTTTTTGGGTGGGTTTGTCACTGTTAATTTTTGAGAAGTTTTTGTTGAGAAGACTATATTGTTTCAATTTTTTGATAGGATTCTGTTCAGGAATAAGTATATTTTAGCTTCAATTTGTTTCTATGAATCATTGTGGGTTTCTATTTATGGATTCTGTTTTGTGGCTATGTTTGGAACGAAATAAAATTGTTGATGTTATGGAGTTTTTATTGGTTGGTGTTGTGTATCTTAGGCTATATTTTTTCCTCCCTAGAAAAGGGTGTTGTTGAACAGTCTTCCATTTCTCATCAAGGCTTATTTTTTGTCAATTGTTGATGGCTAGATTTGGTTGTTCTTCTGCATTGGTTTGCTACTGTGCATCTTTTGTGCTTTGCAACAATCAATAGTACCCTTTGGAAAATAACATAGATTGTTTTAGAGATACTTGAGGAACGGTTTTCTCAATATCCACCTCTTCCCTCACCTCTTCTAGTTTGCTTTATGAGCACTTTGTACTTTCCCCACTGCTTGTGAAAAAATAGGCATAAAATTATCTCGCTTAATGCTTTTGTGCTTCTTTTGTAGCCATCAATCCATGCAAAAAAATACAAAATAACCTACAACCACCTTCACAGAAGCTTTTCCTCCCTACTCATAGCTATTGTATATGTACATATATATATGTATATATAAGTGTATATATATGTGTATATATGTATATATATATATGTATATGTATATATATATGTATGTATGTATATGTATATATATATATATATATGTATATGTATATATATATGTATATGTATATATATAAATGTATATGTATATATTTATTCATTTCATTTTGTGGTGATGGTTGGTATGGAATAAAATTGTTAATGTTGTAAACTTTATGTTTGGTTACATTGGGTGTTGTTGTTCTGTTTCACTTTGGAAAAGGTGTTGTTGAAAAGGCTATATTGCTTTAATTTATGATACACTTGTGTTCAAGAGGCATTCTATTTTTGGATGGGTTTGTTACTGTTAATTTTTGAGGAGGTGTTGTTGCGAACGCTATATTGTTTCATTTTCCCATAAGCTTTTGTTGAGATATGGATATATTTTTGCTTCAGTTTGTTATTGTGAATCTTCATGGGTTTCTCTTTATGGCTTGCATTTTTTGGCTATGTTTGAAACACAATAAAATTGTTATACAACTATATCCATAGGTGGTCTTCAAACAATAAAATATTGTGTGCATCTAATGCTAGTGACACAAAGACTTGCAGATAGCAAATATAAAGTCAGACAGAACAAAATTTGGCCTACTCTCTGGTGTAGGAGAACCTTCACCATGATTCTATTTTGTAAATGATTTTATTTTTTCATTTGTACAATTCATTTAAAAGTAATTTTCAAAAAAAAAGTAATGATGTCAACAATTATTGCAATCAAAATGTAAAAGTTGCATAAAGCAACAATTAGGGAGTTAAAAAGGTCATTAGGGAGACTAAACATTAGTGGGAAGTTGGAAATCAGTTGGAAACTAATTATTCATGTTGTAATGTCTTTATAAAGTATCTTTGTACATTCACAAGCTTGTGGGTGATTGAAAATTTGAAATGGAATAATGGAAAGCACAATTTTCTATAATTTTCTTCAGAAAATTCACAGTTTCCAGACTTTGTACGGATTTGTACAGCCTCAAATGATGGAATAAATGTTTTTAAGTGTTATATGAAACAATCACCTTCCATTTCCAATTTGTTTCATGTAGATTGGTTTATTTTTAAAGAAGTTATGCTATTTTTTGTAAACACTATCTAAATTATGATCTAGGGTAACAGTTTGCAGTAAAATTCGTGTTTCTCAAAATTTAACCATTGGATTTTACTAAAAATTCACAAAAATGTCTATAATGATATCCTCTAAAGACTCACTCGACATATTGGATTAATTTGCTGATTTGGGAAAGTTATAAGTGACTGTTTGCATGCATATCTGGTTATTTTGACCTAATTTGTAACAAAGAAGTCCAGGCAGGAAGCCTATGTTCCAAAACAAGTATACCTAAAAATGAGATATGATTTTAATGGCAAAAATGGGTACTCAAAAATGTATTTAGGTTTTGGAGATTAAATTTGGTTTGAAAGTTACACCCAATTTAGCTATGGTGCTAGGGTTTGAATCTTAGATGCAAGAATTGATAAATCTGACAAAAGATAGTTGTGAGGCAACATATTTGGCTTGAATTTGTCAAATTAAATATGGTAAAATAATTTTTAATCTTCTATAAATTTTTGGGAAAATTAAACATTTGAGTCATGTGATCTTGTGATGAGAAAACAAACAAAGCATGTTTGAGTTTTGTTAATTGTAATTAAGTAAGTTGTTTTCTTCCTCTTTTCTCTGCATCAAATTGGTATCAGAGCCCAGAAAAGATATGGGCTGATAGGTTGGTTGTGATTTTTATTTGTGGTTTGTTGGTTGTTTGCAGGAAAGTGAGTTGTGAAGCAAGGAGGAATCTTGCTTGAGAGGATGGAGAACTTGAGAAGGCATTTGCAGGCAGAGGAAGAGAGAAAAAAGAGAAAGAGACAAGAAAAGTTTGATAGAGAAATTGTTGAGTTAAAGCAACCATTAAAGAGATTAGATGAAGAGTTCTAAGAATTTATGCTGAAGTTAGAACAAATGATGGAAGAAGAAGAAGAAGCATATGAAGATTCACATGAAGAATTCATTGATGAAGAAAACAAAATTGTTCTAGATGTTTCCAAGCATGAAGATATGACAGAGGACTTGATTATTGCAGTTAAAGACATTGAATGAATGATCATGAAGGAGTTGCTCTTGGAGGTTTGCAAGGAATTGAAAAGTGATGGAGGTATCATGATTTTCACCTTATATCATTTCATTATCTTACTAATGCTTTGGACAAAGGATTGTTTGCAGGTTGAAGGACAAAGGGAAAAGCATGGCTTTGAGATGTATCAAGGAGTATGGTATTTGATTTCAGAGGGGAAGCATGGAAGAAAATTAATTTTCATGGAAAAATTTAAACCAAAAGTGAAAATGAAGGTGATAAGAAGTAGATTAGTGGCAAGGCATCTCAAGAAGGCAATTTTGTTGGCAACAACACTTTCAAGTGGACTTGAAATCTTTTTGGTAGGGAGTTTGGTGCAAGAGCACCTTCACCATGATTCTATTTTGTAAATGATTTCATTTTTTCATTTGTAGAATTTATTTAAAAGTAATTTAAAAAAAAAAGTAATGATGTCAACAATTATTGCAATCAAAGTGTAAAAGTTGCATAAAGCAACAATTAGGTAGTTAAAAAGGTCATTAGGGAGACTAAACATTAGTGGGAAGTTGGAAATCAGTTGGAAACTGATTATTCATGTTGTAATGGCTTTAAAAAGGCTCTTTGTACATTCATAAGCTTGTGGGTGATTGAAAATTTGAAATGGAATAATGGAAAGCACAGTTTTCTATAATTTTCTTTAGAAAATTCATAGTTTCTAGACTTTGTATGGATTTGTACGGCCTCAAATGATGGAATAAATGTTTTTAAGTGTTAGAGGGAACAATCACCTTCCATTTCCAATTCGTTTTATGCAGATTGGTTCATTTTTAAAGAAGTTATGTTATTTTTTGTAAACACAGTCTAAATTATGATTTAGGGTAACAGTTTGCAGTAAAATTCGTGTTTCTCAAAATTTAACTGTTCGATTTTGGTAAAAATTGGATATAATGTCTGTAATGATATCCTCTAAAGACTTGCAGGAGATATTGGATTAATTTTTTGATTTGTGAAAGTTATAAGTGACTGTTTGCATGCATATCTAGTTATTTCGACCTAATTTGTAACAAAGAAACCTGGACAGCAAGCCTGTGTTCCAAAACAAGTATACCTAAAAATGAGATATGTTTTTAATGGCCAAAATGGGTACTCAAAAATGTATTTAGGTTTTGGAGGTTCAATTTTTTTAAAGTTACACCCGATTTAGCCATGGTGCTAGGGTTTGAATCTTCGATGCAAGAATTGATAAATCTGACAAAATATAGTTGTGAGGCAACATATTTGGCTTGAATTTATCAAATTAGAGATGGTAAAAGAATTTTTAAGGTTCTATATATATTTGGGAAAAGTAAAAATTTGAGTCATATGATCTTGTGATGAGAAAACAAACAAAGAATGTTTGAGTTTTATTAATTGGAATTAAGTAAGTTGTTTTCTTCCTCTTTTCTCTACATCACTCTCATCCCTATCATATTGGGTCATTGACTATGATCGGCTCTCACCAAAACCTTGAGAAAGAACATACATTTTTTGCCACTGTGATAAATGATCAAATCAATCTTTCTTATGACACTTACTATATAGTCTATCATTCAACAACTCCTTTTTTGAGGCTCAAGAAATAATAGCTAGGAAGGTGTATTAATACATGCTTGTCTTCCTTACTGATAGCTATCTTGAACAACAAGGTAAACCTACAAAATGACACCCAACAATGCGTGATTGAAAATTGAAACAATATAGCCTTTTTCCCAGTAGGACCCTTTGAGAAACAAACCAATATAGCCATAGGGAAATGCACTTTCAAAAATTGCGTAGAAGTTTGTTATCTTCTTGATTTCTTGAAAAGGATGCTATTTCTTATAGCCATTTCCACTGCATGGAAACCATACAATGATTAATGTTGATGACATTTTACTAGCCTTCTCTATTAATGCAGCAAATAATTTTTATTTAAAAATAAAAAACAATCTGCCACCTTCCTTTCCAGGCCACACTAAATGGAGGCCAAAAATTACACAATATAGCCTAGTGTAGACAAGACCAGTGAACAATGCATTATGCAAAACAATATAAATTTCATAACATTCACTATTTTATTGCATTGCAACCATCAACACAAAATGAAAGCCATAAATTAAACAATATTAGTATCAATTGTTAGCCATACGGTGAGTCTCGAACAACCATGGAAAATATAGTACCAAACCCATGCAAAACCAACACTGCAAAAGCCAAACCATGAATCAAACAATATTTGTTTGAATAAACTATATAGTCTTTTCCCAATAAAACCTTACCCAAAAGGAAACAATATACCCTAAGGCAGATAACGACAATCAACACTTCCTTACAGAAAACAACGCAACTTGTATAACATTAACTATTTCATTTTTTTGCAACCATGGACACAAAAATATTACTTCCAACAGCGACGCGTATGTAACACCCACAAAACATAAAAAATCTTGCAGTAATAGACTGATTCAAATCCTTTACCAGAAAACGTGAACCATAATGAATCAATATTGGTTTCAAAAGTAGCCCAAATGGAAAAAATAAAAAAACTCACATGAGATTAACTTTTTTTTAACCATTGGTGCAAAACAGAAGCTAGAAATGAAACAATGTAGTTTGTAAATATATATGTGCTTGTGGCAAGCTATATTGTATGATTTCCCACCAATGCCTTATCGAAAATTGTGCAAACATTCACTGTGTTTTATGAGGGATTTAAGGGCGAGTGTCCCTTGCAACCATCAATGCTACACGCAAAGCATACAACATTTAATGAACATGAAATTTCATTATCCTTTTCTAATGGCATGCGAAACTCTTTTTATTTCAAGATCAAAGAACAACGCGCCCCTAGTTTTGGATGGGTTTGTTGCTGTGAATTTTTTTGTTGCTTAGGTGTTGCCATGTGATGTAGTGCTTCATTATACTTTTCTTTTGTGCACATATGTATGTATATAAAATTAGATGCAAACAACGTTCATATATACTTTGGTTTATAGTAAGCATAAGAAGAATCAATTTCCCTATGTACAATGTGTCGAAAAGCTCTTAGAAGTTACTCACGAAAGAAGTTCTATAGAGATGGTGGTATCAATGTTTGATATAGTAGTGGAAATATGGTTTAAAATTCCAACAATGCTCCAGTTAGTGTTGTTGTTGTTTGTAGTTGCTATGACATACATCCAAATCTGCACACGCCATTGTCCATTAGTGTTACCTTTGCAACCATTTGCACCACATGTCAAGCAATAATGCTCTATGGAAATTGACACAAACTATATATCATTACATTTCCATAGCTACTCTTTGTGTTTACATATATATGTGCAATATATTGCTACAAAATCTAGCGAGGGAGTACAATTATTGTGCCATGCTAAAAAACAAATAATAGGTTGCAACCATCTTCACAAAAATTCCACAATAGATAATTCAAGATCTATGTTCACAACTGTTTTTCCTCCTCACTCGCACCTCTAATAGAAGTTGAGTCCACACAACAAGACCCAACAATGCCTTGTTGAAAATTGCAAATAAATTTGCTATGTTTTTTGAGGATTTTAATGGTAGATGTTACTTATAATGTCCATAACATTGACTATTTTATTGTGTTGCAACCATTGATGGGAAATGGAAGCCAAAAATGAAACAATATATCCTAAGGTGGACATCACTAGAAAATAATGCCTTACACAAAATAACACGAACTCCATATGTAACATCAACTATATATATACGTATATATATGTGTATATATATATATATATATTTCATTGCAATGCAACCATCACCACTAAAACACTCCTTTCAATAGTGACCTACATGAAAAACCTACACAACATGTAAAGCTCATAGTAACAAACCAATTCAAAACCTTCACCAGAAAACACAAACCATAGATGAATCAATATTGGTTTCAACAACAACGCAGATGGAAAAATTCACCAAAAAAATGCCAAATTAACTATTTCACAACTATTCACACAAAACAAAAGCCATAAATGGAACAATATAGCTACATGGAGACTATAAATGAAACAATTTGGCCTAAGCTAGGCAACAAAAATCAACAATGGCCTATTACATATAACATAGGTTGTTTTCCAAACTATATTGATTTCAATAGATGACCAAATGAGAAAACACACAAGACACAAGAATTCGCTCTAACAATTCAATGCAAAAAAATAAACAGTATTGCCTTGCAACCATCACAGATATACCAGGTTGATTAATGGAACAATATACCCTAACCTAGACAGCTACAATGAACAATGACCTATGGAAAATAACATTGGCTACTTGTAAGACTATGATGCTTTAAACAATGGACCAAATGGAAAAGCCCACAAAAGACAATAATTCATAGTGGCAATCCAACATAGAAAACAAATAATGTTGCCTTCTAACTATCGTGGCTACACAAAGAACACAAATGAAACAATATAATGTCAACTAGACAACAACAATGAACAAGGGCCTATGGAAAACATGAATTGTCCTCAAAATTTACTCTAGAAATAGATTTCCCAATATGCACCTCCACCCACACCTCTACTTACTTGTTTCAAATCTGTTTGTCCCTACTTTCCAGAACTAGTAGGGTAACCTAGGTAATGGCATTATCAATAGAAGTGATGGACAATGTTTAATAGCTATGGGGAGATATATATGCATGTCATAATAGATGTAAACAACATTAATTCCATGGGACATTGATGATTATTGTCATTTAGATCAGCCTCTATTGTGTTTCAATAGCATCTTATTGGAAACAAAACAATATAGCCGCATCTATAGACTAGCAGCCAATAATTGCTTATGGACAACATCATATATTCTATACCATTCACTACTGGATTGCAAATCAAATATGGAAGGATATTGCGAGAGATGAAGACATAAAATAGTTTATGGTATTCTCCTAACTTCCAAGAGCATTTTAGCACATTGAATGTGGGAAGTAATCTTTCTTATTATGCTTAATATGAAGCCTATTATTGCAAAAATTCCCCTTAAGGAAAAAAGAAATAAAAGCTATCCTAGAAAATCAATAAACAAGGGGTTGAGTTTATATGAATTTTTTCTACATCTTACTTTGCACACATACATATGTGCACAGAGAAAAAGAACAATCAAACACAACAAACGAAAATCATACTTTAGTTTTTATGTAGACACAAAAATGTGTTAGAAACACATTTGCATACATACAATTGTATGAAGATATTTTTTGCACCAGGAACATTCAACTACATGCATAGATATTTTTGATAAAAGGGAAAAAAAAGGTTTTTACAGGGACCCAAACCACAGATTTTATAGAAAATGAAAGATATAAGTGTTAAAGAACCCAAAATAGGAAGGTTTCAGAAAGAAAAGACAAGAAATCAAAGCAACCCCCAACCCAAGGACAACAAGGGCCACAAGAAAAGACCCAACCAAAAAAAAATAGTAGCAGAAACAACCCACAGCTAACCTAAGGAATTAAGAGCATCAACAACCTCAGCTTCAAGATTGTGCATCTCCTGGGAACACTTCTTCAGACTCTAAACTATTTGGGGCATATGAGGCACCCTCCTCTTTAGGTTCTCTCTCGTCCTCTTCAAAATTACATGCATAGATGTTTCTATATATGTATATGTAGATATATACATACACAGAACTATGTCCACAAGTATATTTAGATAACGGTGATATATTTTGTCACCTAACGAAGTTCTAGAGTTTGAATTCATTGATATGATGGAATATAATTATGTTGTAGACAACAACAGAAACAAAATCTATTAAAATAAACCCACACAAAATCACAATACCAACTAAAGTTTCATAATGTAAGCAATTTTATTTGGTTCCAAATATAGCCACAAAATGTAAGCCATAAAGAGAAACCCACAAAGATTCACAACAACAAACTGAAGCAATAATATAACCACTTCTCAAAAAAACCTTCTCAAAAAATGGTCAATGTGTTCCACCTACTTGTGGGAATGTATGCAATTGATGGTGGATGCAAAGAACATTGATATATATACTAATCCATAACTTTGTTTTGTTCAGAAATGTTTGGAATCATAAGATCTATTTTCCACTATTGCATTGTTATGTTTTCAACATCTAATATTGTATATCTAGATTTTTTTGTGGATAGTTGAAATGAAATTATTTGCTATGATAGTCAATAATGGCTTCTAGATAAGAACATAAACTCTATAATATTAACTATTTTATTATGCATTGCAAATGAGGGAATATGGAAAAAGCTAGAGAACAACAATTAGATTGCATTATGGGAAACAACATAGATTATTTTAATATATTGCAACCATTTCCACATAATGGAAGCCCTAAATGAGACAATATTAAATTTCCATATGTGTAGATTTGCATGTATGTCAAAGTGGATGTGAGCAATGTACATACGTGCTCTTCCCAATGTTTATTATTTTATGAAAATAGTTATTTTTCTTAAACTTGATAAGGCATACTTCAAATCATATACCTTATATTAACTGTTATATACAACATTGAATCCTTTTTCCTAATTATTTATTTTCCTTTGTATTATTGGCGCCTCTAGGGAAAAAAGGAGTGATTTTATGTTTGAAACAGTAAACTTGGAATAACAAATTGTATGTCAAGTATTATTTGAATCATTCAAGCCCTTATTTTTATTAATACCTTCCCGTCATATTCTTAATCCCTGTGCAAAAAAATTGAGTTCCCATGTTGTGTTTTGAAGTCATAGACCTTGTAGTCAACTGTCGACATTGCAGCTCTAAGCTTTTAAAAGAGTAGACCCAGCAATGTTGGTGGCCTCTAGCTCTACTAAGGTTG
Organism: Sequoia sempervirens; assembly: GCA_007258455.2. Classification (NCBI taxonomy): domain Eukaryota; kingdom Viridiplantae; phylum Streptophyta; class Pinopsida; order Cupressales; family Cupressaceae; genus Sequoia; species Sequoia sempervirens. The sequence goes on from VDFB02000017.1 coordinate 492,190,911, forward strand.
GGAACAATCCTCGAGCATGAGTCATGTAAGTTTGTTTCTTGTTTAGTTTTTTGTTGCTACCAATTATATTGACACTTTCTCAAGTGCACCAAACAAACTGAGAATATGCTTCAATTGAATTATCAATTTCTATGCTGCCAATTATATTGACACTTTCTCAAGTGCACCAAAAAAACTGAGAATATGCTTCAATTGAATTATCAATTTCTATGATATATGTTCTAACTCATTTATAGAACTCTTTGTCTTTTCTTTCCATTTCAATTTAATGGTCATTTGGGAGTGACTTATGTGTTACAGGGGGAAATGTCACAGCTTCCAAATGTGTCAATATTATGGTTCGCTTTTAGAGTTGAGTCATAGTCATAAATATCTCATTGCTACCACTATGCTGAGTTTAATTGCTTTGTAGGATACAAATGTGAATCCAGCCTTAACAACACATGCCATACGATCAATAGATGCTGGAGATGGTGTCCCATCTCCAATCCTCTAGCTAATGTCTTTCCAAAAAATAGGAGGTGATCAAAGCTCAGTTGACCAGTACAAAGTCGTCCTCTCTAATGGAACCCACATGCAGATAGGAACATTTCCTACAAAATACAATAACCTTTTGTTTACAAGCGCATTGAAAATAGGTTCAATTTTTCTCTTGACAAACTATTTGTACATAGAAAGTTGTAGGAGGGTATGTGTAGGATCATGATGGGCCAAAAAGTGGCAATATGATGGGTATGTGGCTAACGACTTTTTTTATACCCAAAATTGATGAAACAAAAAGGGTTTTTAAAGGAGATTCTCAACTTTCAACTGATATAAATTATGCTTTATTTTGAATTTAATAAGTAATTATTATTCATTTTCTATTTTAATTATGACTATAGTCCTGATTGATAAGTTGATTGAAAAACATCTATAGCTTTCAAACGGTATCACATTTTTTGAATCCAAAACATGCATCACATTCTATGCTTCGCATACTATAGGATTAAAAAAAGAAAAAAATGAATTTCATGAAGTTTTGACCAAGTTAAGGTGGTCATACATATGATTTTTTATATTTTTTAAAAGTTGTAATAAAAAAATCATAATTAATTATTTACTTGGAAAAAAATTACAAAAAAATATGCATCACATTGGGACACAAGTCCTCTTCTTATATCTAAAATCTTATAAATTTTTTTATCATTTTATTGTGGTTAGGGTGGTCAGACAAACACCTACTTCTTATTTTTTCCCTAAAATTTAAGTATTATTGCATTGGAATTTCAAATTTTCCCCAAACATATATATATATATATATATATATATATATATATATATATATATATATATATATATATATATATATCTATTTAAACAAACCTAGTAGTTTAGAAACTAAATTCAATTTTCTACATATTCTATTCTTACATATTTTGGAAATAATGTAGATAACTTATTCAAATTTTTACATCAAGTTACCTAACTCTGATTTTTCTGAATTTTTTGCCACTTAAGGGCCTATTTTTTCCATGTTGATCCTGCACATACCCAGGAATCAAGGTTAGATATAGTTCTTCCTTACTTGTACTTGTAGTTTTCTACTTCCTTGTTTGTGGCAACTACCTTTTAAATTATTTGATGTTCATTTCGATCTAGGGAAATTGTCATATTGTCCCTAGATGTCAAAATGATAGATTGCCAACTAATTAGAAAACCTAGATATTTGTTTAGAGATCAAGAAGAACAAATAGTTGGCTACGACTCGCCCTCCCCATCCAAATGAGCCTCAACATTTGGAATTAAGACATACCCAAGGCAACAAGATTCTCCTACAAATATCAGTCTTGTTAAAGGGTTGAATGTTTTTGATAATTGGGAAAAAATAGGTTCTGTATGGACCTAAAACCATATACAACAGGTTTTGAATGGACCCAAAACCATCAGGTTTTGAAGGGACCCAAAACCCAAACAAGGATGTCCAAGCTGCCTAAAGAGAAGTCAAAAAAGCCCCATAGCAAAAAAAAGACAAACCAACAGCCAAAACCAGTTGCCCAACACAAAACCAAGAAATTACATGGATCTTGACCCCATTGCTTTTGACAGGAACAAGAACCCTTTACAACTAGGTTTTTGTAGGGACCTTAAACCTAAGAGAAAATCATGCAAAATCCAAGCCATAGCATGTCAGTTACTAAAGAAGATAAGTCTCTTCATACCATTGGTCGTAACTACTAAGTGAGAGGTCTACAGAAGCAAAGCCCCATAAGTCGACAAAACCTTTCCCAATAACATCCTCTCTCCACCTCTATAGGAGAGGTCATCATAAGAACTCAAAGCTCCAAGTGTGTTCCATAAAATCCCATTTCTCTCTTTGCCTCTATAGGAGACAAAATACAACTCGTTTGACCCACCACAACCCTAGCACCCATGCCAACCACCATTCCACCTCAATAGAAATGGGAATCCCCTCAATGGGAAAAGTAGGGAGAGGCCTTCAACCACAGAATACACCTCAACCTGAGAGGTAGAGGACTCCACCTCTAAAGGAGAGGTCTTCACCTCAAAAGAAGACCTAGTATTCAGGGAGAAGGAAGAAATTGCAGTGAGAAAGAGAACCAAAGAAAGCAACCATAGCAACAACTTTTGGGTCATCGAAATTATCTCTAAAAACCACCCAACCCTCGAAACCTTCATGACTGAACCAATCTGATACAACACCAAATCCATACCATAGAAGGGTCCAGCCACAACACCATCCCCCAAATTTCATTAGCGTATAACATGACACATAGGGGGTAAACTAAGAACAAGGGATTCAAGAGGACACCTACTCTCAACATGGAAGACTCCTGATAACACTAGTGCAGGCCCACACAAAACCCAGTAGAGTACAGGGAGAAACAAAGTTGGGTAGCATAACCACTCCACCAAATTGGCCAACAACCCATAACATTCTCCAAACTAGGATAAAAAACACTAAACTTCACCTGCCATTTTGAGACCAAAATCGTGCCAGCAAAACCCCCAAAAGGAAGCCACCAGATAGAGAATGTGCAGAAGCAACGAACACCCCATAAGAAGTGAGAAGAAGAAGAAAAGGCCATCAAATAAATCCCCCAAGCCTTTCTACTACACTACAAAAAACCTCCAAGGAAGCCCATGCAAACCCACACTCCCTGCTAAAAGGAAACCACAACCGTGCTGCCAAGACTAGAAATCCACCAAATAGTGAATGCACGAAAGCAAAGAACACTCCAGAAGAAATGATAAGAAGAAAGGGCCAACAAGTAAAGCCCCCAAGCCATCCTACTACACCAAGTAGAACTAGAGATAAGCCCCTTCTTCAACCCAGAAACATCAAGGAAGCCCATGCAACCCCACACTCCCTGCAGAGAGCAACAAAGTGGAACAGGAAACCACCCAGCACCAGAAAACACCGAAGGCAACAGACCTACTTGCAAACACACTTTGAAAACCACAACATCACCAAAAGCAACAAAACCCCCAATTGGGGCATCAAGAGAGTCCCCACCTGTAGCACCACTGAAGAGCACTAATAGGGGAGACACAACAAAAGTGACCAATAGAGAAAAAGCCCCATCTCCAACCACCTCAAGTAAGGAAGAACAGTCTCCAAGGTCGATCCCAGTAGGAGACTAAACACTAACAGAGTCCCCCTCACCTTCAAATACACCAACATTCTCATCCACAGGAGCCCATCCACTATCTCCCGCACACGTCGACTCCAACAATAGTATCTTAAAATTCCTCCTACCCATTCAAAGCACGGCCTAGGCAACTCGCGTCTGACAGCCATCTGGGTCAGGATCGTCAGTGTCTATTTTTGCGTGATTAGAAAGTTTCAAAACCCCGCCTCTCCACTTCTTCCCACCCATGCCATTCATCTGGGGTAGTAAGGAGATTCCACTATTACATGGCTACGTTAAAGGGTTGAATGTTTACCAAACCAAATGGATGATAAAAGGATGGGTAACAATAAAGAGGGATATGCACCATTACAAAAGATAGGAGTGTGAGGGCTAGGTATTCAGCTTTGATATTATTGATGATGAGGGGATGAAAATATGAATTACATGCTTCAATGACATAGCATAATTGCATTATGATAGGTTTGAGGTGGGTCATGCTTATTATGTGTCAAAGGGATTCGTGAGATAGGTAGACAAGAAATCTAATAATTTAAACATCCATATGGAAATCATTTTGGATCAAAACACAATGTTAAAATGCTATGATGATGCAACCTTTCTTCTAGAGAAAGTATTTAAATTCATCCCATTAAATGAAATTTCAATTTTCACAAATAATAGTTTGATTGATGTTATTGGAAATGTTGTGCATGTAGGAATGGTATTGACTATACAAAGAAAGGATTAGTCCCAAACAATTTGGAGAACTATTAAACTTAATGATTTTTCATCCTTTTCAATTGATGTTAATTTATGGGGATCAAATTGGGAAGCAAAGGGTGATGAGTTGGGGAGCTTGTACACCCTTGCTTCAGCTCTCATCCTTGTTGTTAAAAATGCACTTGTTGGATACTTAAATGGAGCAGTTCTAAACATAGCCTAGGGACTCATCTATATATAAATCCTGACATACCAGAAACGCAACCCTTGATCCAACTAGGGAATATTGATCCACCTACTTTTGAGCCCCCTCAGATAGTGCCTCAAAAGGTTGATTTGGGAAATGGGAGAGTCACTATTGCATATATCTTGGATCACTTCCTTAGATTTCCAGAAACTTTGCAAGCTACTCTCAAGGCAACAGTAAAATATATAAAAACTGATGCAGTCTATTACGCTACATGTCCATTGCAGGTGAATGGCAGGTATTGCAAGAAAAAGTGTGAACAATTCAATCAAAATACATGGTTCTGCCCTAAATTCCAGACAACAATAGCTAACTGTGACCTTCATTCTTTATTGCAGTTGAAGATGGAAGACCACATAGGTGAGCTTTGGGAACTTCTTTTGACAAGGTTGCAACAAGCCTATTGCAAATGTCAAAAAAACAACTTTACATGTTGCAATATGAGTCTACCACTGCAATGATTGTTGAGTCTATTATCAATGTTGTCACCTACATGGTCTCATTTTTTTTCACTATTCTTATTAAAATTCAGACTTATAATTCAGAAACAAGACTCAAAAAACAATAGTGAAAATTGCAAGGGTTAACTTTGAAGTTGAATGCAAGTTGTTACTGTCAGAATCGTCTGTTATTTTCCCTGCCATGCAGGAGTCTCCAGAGATAGTTGTTGTACTACCTTGAATTCCAAAACAACCATGCTTAATTGTGACTTTGCACATTTCTTATAGTTCATGTTAAGTGGACATTTACTTTGTTTCTTCCCTCGCACTGCTTGTCACATAAAAAAGACCTTTCCTTTCGACTGTTATTGCTTTGTTGTTGGTTTGAATAGTTATATATTAAGAGAATGGAGTATAACTTATAATCTTTAAGAAAAAAAAGATACACTTTTTTTCTTTTCTATTATTCATGTTTCTTATAATTTTGTTCTATTTTAAGTGTATATTTCTGATTTAATTTAATTTTGTTTATTTATATAGAGTTGTTGTCCTTTTTAAGAGATGTATCAGTATCTATAGTTGTTCATATATCTAATTGTTGACATGATTGTATGCATGTGTACATTTATATATGTATATAGATAAATATACATGCATGCAATTCGAATTTCCTAATGCATACAACTTTTTATTAGAGATCTGCGTAGATATATATGTGTGTAATGAATATGTATGCATATATGCATGCACAATTCAATATTTATAGGTATATATGAGTTGTTTTAAAGAGAATATTTTTCTGATCTTGTTTTCAATGTTCTCATTGTATAGAGTGTCTTAACAGAGTTCTATGTAGATATTTGTGTCTATGTAAGTATCTATGTTTGGGTATCTATCTAATGCTTCCCGAATGTTCTTGCTACTAATTTGCAATCCATAATGATAGTACCATGCTATATATGGATGTGATATGGTTCTTCGCTATAATTTTTCTTACATATGTTTTGTAGCTCAATCCACAACCCAACACTAAACATTTCCTTATTGAAAATAATTGTAAACTGCTCAATTACTTTGGTGAGTTTTAAATGCAAAGTATTATTGCAACCATTTCCAATATATGTAGCACATACATGAGACAATTATCCCAAGGAAATTTGTGTGAAGTAATGCTTGTTTCCTCTATGCAAACAACATACAAATATATGTGCATTTAAACTTAAATCTATATTTCTTTCACATGTATTGAAATCTTTGGGTGTGCAGATGTATATGTGTCATTTGTAGAAACAATAGTCACCATGGTGGCACAAAATTTTCATCGCAACTAAAGCTACATATGAAATTCAACAATTCCCTCTAGAAAGTAACATAAAATTTTCAATTGCTTTACTAACTTTAGAACTCTAAATATTACCGTGCCCATTGCCAGTCTATGGAATGTATATAAGAAACAATGTTGTTATTGGTCTATTTTTATTCCTATGCAACGATCACCCCTATATGGAAAAGATAAATGGAATAAACTTGATTGCTTTGCAACAATTGCCTCTATATGGAAAATTTTACCTAGTAGGATATATGTGTGAACTTTAGATGTAATTTTTGTTAGCCTTATCATTTTTAAAGCTGCTCAACAACAATCACCAATGCAAATATATTTGCATATGCACCTATAACCACATATATTAGTGTACATTTTAGTTTTCCACCTGCATCTTTATTAATTTCATTCATCTAATGCATAGATATGGATTTGATGCTTTGAAATAAATGTCCATTAAGAAGTATGTAGCTCTTGGGTTGCATAGAATTTTCCTTTTTGTGTATGTAGATATGTATGTACATCAAATTAATTGTAGGCAACATATAATTCTACCTTTATTTACTAGTTGTAATAACACCTTTTATTTTTGTGTTTTGTGCGCTTTTGCATCTGGGCCACTATTGCAACCAATGTTGTTTTATTTATGGCTATGGTTTTGCGGTGATGGGTTGTAGTGCAGTAGTGGTGAAGTTTTGAGTAACACCTACATATTAAATCCTCTGAGAACATAGAAAATGTTTGTGCAATATTTGATAGTGCATTGTTGAGTGTCATTTTCTGGGTTTCCCTTGATCTCCAACAAAGCTGTCAGTAAGGAGGGCAAGCTTCTCTGATAGTGTAGGCATGATCATCAACTACTATGTCATCAATGATGGTTGCAAAAGCATTATTTTGCAACAGGTGATGGTTATTTTGTGTTTACATTCATCTCTATACTTAACTTCTACATGAAAATTTATTCCTACTTCCTATCATACAACCTTCTGTCTATTGATTGAGAGTTACCATCACATGTAAAAAAAGAATAGGTACCTATGTTTCAATTGATAGTTGAAATTTTGTTGTTGGAGATGCACATCATGTGTTTATTGAAATTTATTTTCTCAACTAAAACATGCACCTGTTCTTCTATAAAGTAATTTCTTAGAACCATGACAACTACACAGAAAGCATACAACAATTAATCCTAGGATAGAAATCCGAACAATCATTCCTTAGCTTTTGTGGGGTTGGTTAGATGTTACTTTGTATTCTTTGAATGAGGCGATGTTCAGAAAAGCTCTATAAAATTTTCGGTTGTGATAATTATTTTCCCATTTCTTCCACACATGAATCTTGTATATAACACTTGAAAATAAAATTTATCATTCCAAGAGTGTCCCATAAAGTAGACATAGGGATTAGTATGTATCAATAGTATTTTCAACTACTATGACATGCATACATACCTCTACATAGGACATATACATTTTCCACCACTGTGAACAATCATGACATCAATATTCCTTCATGTGTTTGAAGACAACTTATGGGTATATTTGTGTAATAGCCAATGATGCTCCATAGGTAAATTTGTTAGCATTGGTAGGAGCCTCAAAAAATCAATTATTTGAATGATGGATTGTATATGAAGTCTAATGAGGAACATTGATTTCAGAATTCATCAGAGTAGTTGCCACCAAATATTAGAGAACAAACCTCATTTTGTTCTCTTCCATTTTATACTTTTTGTGTGCAACTAAATTTCTCACTTGAACTGGGTTTTTTGTGATTATGTGTAGATCTTCATTTGTATTTTGCTAGATACTGCAGGATACATACCAACAATTAGAGTGCACTATAAATCAAACAAATTGCTCGTCTCCAACAATACTATTCATTAGCATCATCATCAAAAGTTTCTCTTCTTTATGGTAAGTGAATTGCTTCTCCTTTCCTCTTCATCTCTATGCATATAGAATTTACACCATCTCTAAATTCACTTCCTTATGATTTTTTATATGTGACATGTAATTGTGGTATTACATGTTTTTTGCTTATAAATTATAGAGCCATTTAAATGTTGTAATTTACATACTGCTTTCCATGTCAATTTATTAAAAATGTATAACTTTGATTTCCACTTAACATATTTTCTCAGGTGCCAAACCATTTTCTTCACCATTCATCAAAGTGGTGGACAATTAACATTATTGCTCAAGGGTTTTGTGAGATCCCATGAAGCTCCATGACCCAATATGGTAGGATGGAGAGTAGGCCTCCTTTCTATGTCTAGAATCTAATCCATTCTATGTACAAGGTATGCCTAGATTTTATTTACTTACTATGTCCTACTTAAACTACATTGCATGTTATTTGTAATTATTTATGTCTTTATATTTTCTAATTTATTTATTGTCTACCAATGGTACGTGTTTATTATACAAAACTTCAGATAATCCTTTGATGCTTGTAGCTAGACACAACCTAGACAATCGTCCTTCACAGGCCTTCTGATTCCATTAGATCTTGTATTGAGTCATTAGCCGCCAAAACATTGCTTTCACCATTGATCGTAGTGGTGGACAATTTATTTTCTTACTCGAGGTTTTTGTTGTGCATGATGCTCCATGAGCCAATATGGTAGGGTGGAAATCAGGCCTTGTTTTGTTGTGTACATATTGCATTCTGCCACATGCACGAGGTATGGCTAAACTATAATTACTTCATTCATCCCATTACAAATAAAAATCAAAGTATGTTTATAAAATATAGAACTTTGATACCTCTTGATTGCATTGCATCTTATTTGTAATTAATTGTATAAGTCTTTATATTTTCTGATTTATTTATTGTCTACCAATGGTATGTCTTTATTACACCAAACTTTAGATAATCCTTTCATGCTTGCAGCTAGACAAAACCCAAACAATCATCCTTCATGGGCCTTCTGATGCCATTAGATCTTGTATTAAGTCAGTAGCGGCTGAAACATTGCTTCCACCATTGATCAAAGTGGTGGACAATTTATTTTCTTGCTTTTGGGTTTGGTGAGAGCGCACGATGCTCCATGAGCCAATATGATAGGGTGGAAATTGGGCCTTATTTTATTGTGTACATAATGTATTCTGCCACATGCACTAGGTATGACTAAATTATAATTACTTTATTTTTCCCATTATAAGTACTAAGAAAAGTATGTTTTATAAAATATAGAACTTCGATACCTCCTAATTTATATATTGTTTATGAATTATACATGATCACCACACTAAAATTCACACTTTGTATACATATAAGTTGTATATGGTCTCTCCTTTGTAGAATAGGTTTTGCATAGGATTGTAGCTGAGTTTTAGCTTTATGTGACGATGATTGTAATGGAATAAAATAGTTAATCTTATGTAGTTCATTCTATTTTGCATAATCACCACACTAAACTTCACACCTTTTTGTTATTCTTGCAGACCATACTCTAGCCATAATCTAGAATTTAATAAACTAATGTGATGCAAACAATCTTTTAGAACAATTATATTGACTAAAAAATTAGTAACAATGGTCAAATAGACAATCAGATCCTAATGTACTATAAATTGATTGTAGTAATAAAAATTCATTTCACCCTTGATCAGAGTGGTGCGAAATGTATATTCCTACTGGAGGGTTTGGTAAGATCCCATGAGGCTCCATCACCAAATATGGTAGGGTGGAGAGAAAGCCTCATTTTGTTGAGTTTTATTTTCTATTTTTTATGTACAAATATCTATGTTTCTGACGTAAGATTCAAAGAAAATTCATATGTTTTATGTTATGGTTGCAATAGAATAAAATATTTAATCTTATACACTTTTTGTTAGATTCCATTGGCCAATGTTGATTATTGTTTTCTTGCTTTGTTCCATTTTTTAGAACATGTTGTTGAAAAGGATATATCATTTCAATTTTCAATAACGTTTTGTTGAGTTGTTGTCAATTCCCTCTGGGTCTCTCTTTATTCCTTGTATTTTTTGGCTATGTTTCCAACACAATAGAATTGTTGACGTTATGTAGATTTTGTTGATTGTTATTGTCTAACTCGAGCTACATTGTCTCATTTTCTATAAGCTTTTGTTTAGAAGGCTATATTGTTTGAATTTTACATAGGGTGTTGTTGAGAAAAGAGAATATTGTTTGTATTAGGTATTGTTGATTATTGTTCTTTTTCTTAGGCTATATTATATCATTTTCAATGAGGTTTTGTTGAAAATTTTGTATTGTTTTAATTTTCAACAAGGTTTTTTTCAGAAAGGAGTATATTTTTTGATGGGTTTGTCACTATTAATTTTTGAGAGGGTGTTGTTGAGAAATGAGTATATTTTATTATCATTGCATTATCTAGCTACCATTTTGCATGGGTTTAGTGGCTACGGTTTTAAAGTTTGCATATAATGTTTTGAGAGATATTTTGATACCATGTAAAGCCAATTTCACTAACAAAATTTTAAAAATGTAGCTCACAATCAATATTAGTAGAAACAAATGAATGCCATTATCTTTTTCCTACCTTTTTTATCCATGATTTGTCCAAGTATATACTTATTGGACAATTGTATCTCCTACAACAAATCAATGATATAATAACCTTTCAGATAATTATATTATGTGTGTGAAAATATAGCAGTAGAAAATCATTGTTCCAATTAGAACTTATAATATATATTGCAATTTGCTACATTGATATTTCCAAGCACCTTTTGTTGTCTATTGGATTGCATTCCAGCCATTTGTACTTTGTGTCGCCTATCGGCTCATTGTTGCATGTCACTACACACAACTACTAGTTTTATGTATTTATGAATTATTACACTAGAGACATTCTTTAGCAGAGCATCATTCCATGACTATATACAAAAAAAAAACAGAAAAATTAAAATTATAAAACAAATCTTAAATAAATAAAAATAAAATAAATCTAAAGTAAAATAAAGTTAAGTTTAAAAAAAATAAAAATACAATAAATATAACCATATTTAAAATGAAAATAAAATAAAACATTTTTTAAATAAATAAAATAACTTAAAATTATGTTATTGTATTTTTTAAATATATTTAAAATAATCGAATAATTTAATTTACTGAAAAATAATTTATTTTATTTTACAACTATTTAAATAATTATAGATAATTTTGATAGCGATTAAACTCAATTAATATAAGTACATGCATTTATTAAAATAATTATGTAAAGTAAAAGCTTGAGTATCTTTAGCTGAAAATCAAGGTTCAAAACAATTTCTTTCACATAATCCTTATTCCTTGTATTTTTGAATTTTCGTTCTACCATGCCAATTATAGTATTATTTGATTTAGGCCTTTCTCACTTCCACTTTCAAACTAGCTTCATGAAAAAGAAATCTAACAATATATATATAACAATAATTGACTTGATGTAACGCCCCGTCTCGCAAACCCCAAAGGAACAAGTACAAACGCAACCAATTTTTTTTAAAAGAACATAAAGAATGTACTTAAGTATTCCAAAATAACAATGTTCTACATTGTACAACTAAATCCCTTGGGGCTCATGAGGTGACATTACTAAACTAACTCATAACAAAGATAATAGATTAAACATAAAATATACAATTACGTATCCATTCATTTTCATATCACCATTTAAAAACATCCATTAACAATAACCACATTAATAAGAGTATTCCATATAAAACCATACATGCAAATCACAAATTAATTGATCATGAAGACATTAAGTATATATATTTCCATAGATACAATCATAATATGATCAGTATTTACAAATGGTAGATCATGAATGATTACATGGTAAGAATATGCACTACATCAGTTTGATAGTACATCATAACAAACACTTATACAGAATTACATCAAAGTCCTCCCAACACATGTGGGAGTGATACACCAATAAATGAAATACATATGTAGTACAAATACACTTCTGGCAACATATGAATCCTAGATCAACAACATCTGCAAAACCCTGCACTGAAAGGTACAACTGCATCCAAAAGGAACCCAACGGGGTGTGTAGTATGTTCCACCCAACCACCCCTATGCTGGGAGTAAACAAGGAAGGATCCCTGACCAAGCACATCAATAGTAACACAAGGCTAACTCCAGACAAGATGACATAATATCAAAAGACCACACATAAAACTGAACAATGATAAAATACCAAAAGACAAACAATAGCCCACTTCTAGAGGACTTCTATAATACAACACAAATGGAATGCTAGAGGAGAGTGTCATCGCATGGCTTTACATGGATTATCCAGACAACCTATCACAAGGTGTTACCTCCATCTATACATGGATTATCCAGAAAACCTAGTTCAAGGTGTCACCTCCATCTATGGTTCTCCTGATAGCCCATCTCAAGGTGTCGCTCCATAGGGTTACTCATGTAGCATTGTTAACCCCTCATGAAGACGAGGAAATGACCATGCCAACCATGGCCTTCTCGATCCCCTTTCATTTGTGATAGCAATAACAGGTGGACGAGGCATCATAATTATATTATTAATGTTTAACCACCCACCCATAATTAATTAATTAGGTTATCACTGACTACTCTAACTCTACATAGGTTACCCTGACAACCCCTTTCTGCATCGGCCCCCACTTAGAGCCACTCTCTCTAGACAGTCAAACACAAAATCTGACACCAAGGGATTGTACCAACAAGAACACTTGACCAACAATGGAACATCCACGAGGCACAACCCTCTCGCCAAAAACATATGAAACACATCCATAAAATGGTACAATCCATGTGTAACTCAAATCACAACCAAAGCCAAAACATAAGGACAAACAACAAATTACAAGATCAAATATTAACATCAGTATTCCACCTCTGGAAGTTCCTAATCAACAACTTAAGCTCCTACAATGGACAACTAACTCTAGGGTTTTTCCCACATGACATAAACCCGAATAAGACAAAACAACAATAGATTAAATGAGCAATCTTGAGAGAACAATTACATAAAACAATGTTATATAAAATATTTCCAATACACAATAATTTCATCAAATAAATAAATCAACAACTCGAGAATATTCAATTCAAATCAAAACACATAGTTTATTTCTAATTTTCTCAATTAAACTATAACATTACAACTTGTAAAATTATCTCATTAAATCAAAATCATAGCATATAAAATCCTTTATATATATATGCTTTTTGTGCTTATATACATATATACATATAGATGTATATATATATATATATATAAATAAGACATATATTAAAATTTATGCTTATAAAACATATTATAAAATCACCCATATTCCTTATTGTATTTTACTACAGTATATATACACATATATATACATATATATATATATATACATATATATATTAATATATAACAGAATATAACATAAATCATAAAACGCAACATAAAAAATCACTTTTTTTATTTAAAGTGAACAAATTTTTAAAAAAGAACAAGTATAGTTGGTGGTATTGTGTACCTCCCTATGGGAGGCCGCATTTTGTGTGGACTGTGCACACTGCCCACTGTGGGGGGGTTGGGGGTGGTATAGCCACTGCCAACCACTCCCCCCCTGTTTCACATATAAATAAAAAAAATTTAATAATTTTTTTTTAATTTCATTTTCAAACAAAAAAATAAAAATTTCGAAACACATTTTTTTATAAAATATTTAACTCACAGGTTAAAACCCTACACAAATGCATATGATTTCATTTGAAGAAAATTAAACACATAGAACCTTATTTCTGTACAAAATAAAAAATATAGGTAAATTGTTTTTCAACAGACTCCATATAAATTTGGGCATGTAAATTTAACCCAGAGTAAAAATGATTTTCACTTCCAAAGCAATATTTTCTCAACTCAATTTTATTGAAGAAATTCAAAGGTTTACAACACAAATTTTCAATCATAGAAAACTTCTTTCAAAACATAGAGAAATTAATTTTCAAACATGGCAAACAAGATTTTGTTCATAAAATATTCAATCTAATGAAATAATAATTTGAAAGAACTTGGAGTCCTTCGTTCGATGTAGAATCCAAACATAGTAGCCTTCTTCCTTTTTTGAAAGTAGAAACCCTCTGAAGTTTCTTCTCAATTTCCTTCCTTCGGCTAACTTCTGAATCAATCCTTTTTTTTTTTTCTTACAAAACAAATTTCACCAAGAAGCACAAAAAAAACCTATGTTTCTTTTCTTTTTCAGAAAAAACCCAGAAAAACCATTGTGTGTGTAAAACTCTCTCACAATAAAAATAAATAATAATAAATAAAGCTCTTCATCTTTTTCCTCAAAAATTCTGCACATTCATTGGTTCTTTTCTTGCTTTTACAAGCTCACACTTAGATAACACAATTTTAATTAAAAATTAATTATTTTCCCATGATATTATCCTAACAAGATATTATCTTCTGATTTTCTAATTTAATATAAGAAGAAAAAAAAAGATAATATATAATTATCATCATCATTATTTATCTAAATTAATTACTTACACTTTTAATTAATTAAATAAATTTTTAATTTACAATATATTTAAAATTCAACATTTTACTAACTTACAATTAATCAAAGCAACAAAACATCATTAATTAATCTTTTAAAATAAAGATTAATTAAATAACCACTAACCATAAATAACATAAATAATAAAAAATCAAACAATACAAAGATAAGGGAAAAACCTAAATCATGGTACAAAGAAACTCACAACAGGATGATGGACTTGGGATGAGGACACTTCCTTATCAACTCCCTTTTTCAACATTGTACGGTCCATTGGGTTAATTTAATGCTCGCCCTATCTTGCCGAAGCAGGTGGAATCGAGACTTTATTCCTACAATTCTTGCATACAAATAAATGTCAAGTAACATGTAAATCTCCATTGCAGACACACTGTGAAAGGAAATTGTAGGGTAGCAGGGTGCTCGCAAGCAAGTGATGCTACTCTGTCCTTTCACCAAGACTCACTAACAACCACATCAGAAAACATAGCATCATAGAATCACACCATCGACATATATAATATTTTAGAAAACCATAGCATAACCAAATAATCTAACCACCACATAAAATATCATAAATCATCATAATAGTGTCAAGTGCAACAAACCAACCAAACTATGAATCCACACACAATGAATTCGGTGAACTAATCACCATCACAAACTAGTATCAAAACAACACATAATAGTATCAACAATATGGGGGTATTACACTTGAAAAAGTAATTGAACAGAGATATAATTTTGAATAGCAACCATTATAGTGTAATTATTCATATGAATAGATTTGAAGAGCTAAATTGTTAGAGCCCTACCCTCATGTATGATGACCCACCTACACAATTTCCTAAGCAAAGGGTAGTATAAAATGACTATAAAGCCTCCTAAGGAAGTAATTTTAGTGTTGATTTCTATATAGCAAGTTTATCAACTACTTTATTACTTCTTTTTAAAGTTTTTGGTTTTTCTTATATCTTCTTAATTTTATTTGATTTTTTTTTTATGGTGGACTCTTATAATGGTAAAGGTGGATAGTGTTAGATAATAAACAAAACAAGGTTTAAGGTATTTTATATTAAAGAAAAAAATATTAAAATGTTATAAGCAATATAAAAGAAAAGTGTATTTTTAGTTAGACTATTCAAAGAAACAACACTCACAAGACTATTCTTATAGAAAAAGAAGGGATAATGAGATTCTTACAAATATCAATTAATTTTAGTAAGTGTAAGAAGTTGGATCCATTTTTTAACAAAAAATGAAAGCATATTTCCTAAAAAAAATTCATAATTGATGTAACAATTTAAACACGTGAAAATAAAATATTAATATGGTGTAAGACATGAAATGTAAGATTTTGTTTCTATAATTTAAATATTTAATTTACTGAACTATATAAATAATACAAAATATTTTTCTATAAGATATACAAAAGTTTTCTTTTTAAAAAATATTCTAAAGACCAAAACATACACATATACTAGGAAGAAAATAAGTTGTAAATAAAAATATTTTTCAAAATCTTTTTATAGAAAGATGCATGCAATGTTGTAGTTTGGTCAAAATATTTTTGTGTTTTTTAAATAAATAATATTTTTATTGAGATTAAGGTGTTTTTTAAAAACTCCTTATGTATGGCCAACATAACATGACCTAAAGTAATTGTAATATAAAATTTAAGTTTTCATGATGCTTATATTTCTTAAATAGTTTTTCTTAAATAAAATTAAAATGAAAAGTTAAAAAAAATATTTTATTTTATCTCAAGTTTATAAGGCCTTTTTATTTAAAAATAAATAATAAATATGAAATAATATTCAACACTTTAAATATTGATATGTGTAATAAGTTTTCATTTTTTGGAATTTAAATTATTAAAAAAAAAATGTTAAGTCATATTTTCCAAAATCAAATCCTTCTAAAAATTTCTCACTCATAATTCTTTCATGAAAAGTGGAACCAAATTTGCTCATTTACTCTAGCCACAAACCAATAAGACAAAGGGTGAACATCCTACATAGGGCCAAACACTTTCCCTTAGTTTAACTAAAGTCCAAAAAACATCATTATTCAAATCCTTAGATCAAGGAGAAGGAGAAGTGAACTTCTCTCTTATTACCTCAATCCATGATGCCATGTGCAAAGAGTGACTAATAGTAGATTTCAAAAGTAGGATGTAATGAAAAAGCAACATAGAAGGAGCATCTACTCCTAGACCAAAAGAAGAATTTTCAATTAGAATCATAGTTATTACCAAAAATCCACCAACCAAAGAGGGGGGATACATAGTAATATGGGGGTCAACCATAGGGGAGACCTTAGGAGAACCACCATTCTTAGAGTTAAAAAATTGTCAATAGTTGAGTGTTTAGGAAGGCCCATCATTATAGAGTTGTTGAGCCTGCTAGCAATTTACCATTTAAATTATAGATTTTTTTTGACTTCCATTAACAATCAAGTTTTTAGGAAGGACCTTTCACCACCAAGTTGATAGGCCCACCATTGATTGGCAAGAGTGGGGCCAAAACCAAATGGTGATCAATAGTTGTAGTGTCATAAAATTGTACCTCATAGTAATTTCACCTACACTTTTACATCCACTTTAGTGTCCATTCCCTTAGTATTTATGTAGGATCATTTTATCCCTTGCATCATCCTTTTCCCCTCTTAGGATGATTAAGATTCCCTTTCAACAATTATCTTTGCATGTCAATTTTGCATCAAACCTTGTGTTTTCCCCTCTCTCACCATTTTTAAGCATGATATGTCTAGACACTAGCATAATGCATAGAAATACATACATCGTGCTAGTGTCCCATGATATTTCAACATCCAAATGATCATTTATGATCCTATTGTCACTTATCGCCTACCTTTGTTGGTGGAAATGGCTTGGGACACCTTGTAATAACTCAAGAACCTCTTCTCTATTTTAAATCTATCTTTTCACTTCATTTGTTCTATCTTGGTCTTTTCCCTCTTGGTCTCTCATTATATCTTCTCTTTGTATTGCTCTCTTGCATGCACAACTCTTTACAACTTGCTACAATGGTCTCAAGCTCTCACAACTCTCTCCCTGTGGCTTCCCCAAGCCTTGCAAGTAATATATATTTTTTTTCTTATGTCTCTAAGAATCTTTGGATTTATCACATTCATTGTCTATGCATTGTCTATCTTATCTATTTATCTATTTCACTTTCTATTATTTTCACTATCTGTCTATCTGACTATCTGTGGCAGTAGAAACACCGAAATGGGGGTTTGACTGAGGAAATACCCTAAATAGCCCCAACATTTTCCCTCGGTCTTATTTTGTAGGTACTTAAGATATTTATTTTATAGAGGCTTCATTTCTTGTTGATTGTGATTTCTTTCTTTCTCTTCATTCATTTCATCATCTAATTTCCATTTTATCTACATTTTACTTAGTTTACTTTATTTTAGTTATGTTACTCTATTATCTTCTTGTATTTCAAGAATTTTTAGCAATAAGATTGTTAGTAGTCATTTTTTTTTTATTAGATAAGAAAGGAAGGGCCCTAAACCTTACAAAATTGAAAATATAGAGCCAAACAACTTAGCAAAATAGACTGGCCCAACATAGCCAAACTGAGAGAAACAACAACCAACATAGGACTAGTCAGAAAATGTTCAAGGAGCAATACTTGAACCAAGAAAAGCCTTAGAAGATTGCTTCTTCTTTCTGTGAACCATTGTCCAAGGAGAATCATAAATAGAAATAGAGAATTTTTGAACAAAGGGAGAAGACTCCCCTCTAGAGTAACATACAAGAGGAAGAATAGCAACCACAGGAACAAATGATGCTTCAGGTGAAGAATTAGAAACAAAGCCTAAAGATGATACTGCAAGAAGAGAAGTATCCATAGGAAGAGCAACATCCACAGGAATAGTTGATACTTTAGTGAAGCATCAAAAACCAAGCCTGAAACTATAGAATTGACAACATCAATTTTCAAAATAGGAGCAGCCAAAGGAGCAGTATTAACAACATTAGGAACAACCATAACTAGAGATTGCCTTGATGTATCCATAAGAAGAGAAAAATCCACCATAATTGAATAATTTTTTTCTTCCTAGAAGGAGTAGGAGGCCTTGAGTCTTCATTAGAAGAAGCAAAAGAAGAATCAGTAGCAGGATGCATAGTTAAGTGTTCATGGAGGGAATTCTTCCACCAAGTAGTAGAGGAACTAGGGAAGAATCCACAAGAATAGTCATGAGCCAAGTGACCAACAACAAAAAAACATCTACAACAAAAAGCGAGACCCTCATAGTCCACGATCTGAGACCATGACCAACCATTAACCTGCAAAACTACCTCATGAGGAAGAAACTTTGAAAGATCAACCTCCACCAAGATCCTAGCAAATGAGGTGTGAGTAAAATTCTTGGAAGCCAAATCCACTTTCAAGAATCTACCAAGAGCATTACCAATGCCCTCATAGGCCGAGGAGCACCAAAACTGTAAGGAAAGATAAGGAAATCTTACCCAAACATGCACTACATCTAAGGGTTCATTCAAAGGGTTAAAAGAATGAACCCAAGGTCTAATAGAGAGGGGATGAGAATCCCACACACACAAACCATTGTCTAAAATAGCCTGTATATCCTCTAGAGAGCTGAAACTCACAACAAAAAAACCCCTAGCAAAAGGGTAAATCTCCATCAGACTATCAACCAAAGGAGCCCAATGATTGGTGATCCAAAGGTGAAAGTCAAGGAGAGAAGGCCACAAGCAGAAAAATCTATAAATAAGTGCATTCTTGGAGTAAAAAGCAATATTATCAGCAAATTCCTTACATAGAGAGACAACAGGAGAAACTTTTGTACACAATAAGAGATTCCTAGAGCCCTCCCTTGTCCTCTCAAGCTTCATAGCCTCAACAAAAGAAGGTAGGGGACCATAATGGGCACACAGGTTCCTGAGAGAGGGAGCCCCAACTGCACCCACAACCATGGAGGAACCCGCAACCACATCAGAAGAACCTATAGCCACTAAAGAATCAATTTTTTGCTTTGCATCACCAAGAATAGAACCAAACCCCACACAACATGGCAAAGAGGGGAACACAAGATTAACATCTGGTGGAACGTCTGAAAGAAGGGGGTGTTGGAGCTAAGATCCACAACTAGGTCACATCTAGGCAACAGAGGTTGCACAACTTGGTAGGAGACAAACAAATTCAAAATCCATTATGGGCAAGAGGAACCAAAAGCTAGCTCAACCCCAGGTGATTGTGCCATGCCACAAAAGTAGGTGAAAAAAGGAGAGGATGCAGTAGTAGGGTGATTCAAATTTTCACTAGAGTTGGAGAATTTGGAGAGAGAAGCAAGAGACACATCCATAATGGTTTCTATGAAAAGAGGATTATGGTCATTTTCCAATTATTATTCATTTTGTTGTCTTCTATGATACTCTCAATTTTTAGTCCATACAATACACTAATGCATTGTTGAGACATTAGCATGATGTGTTGGAATCCTTAGGTCGTGTTGTTGTCCTTGGTTGATAACTCAACTATCTATCTATAAAACATTTGTGATCTACTCTTTTTAATTCTAGAACTCTCACCTTTTGATCCTATCACATGAGTGTTATTCCTTCAAGTAGTTGAGGACCATTTCTTCCCTACAAACTCTTCTTTATCCTAGATACTCAAGAGTAGAAAATTTTCCCCTATACATTTTGGTGAACCTAGCGTGAACACTCCTTCGATAAAAAAAAGAAGACAAATCCAAGATTTTTCCTTCTAAGAAAAAAATCAAGGTGCTACCCCGAACCCCATTCCATGTCATCAAAGTAGAAATAATAAGTCTACATTTGGTCCACTTGTTTATTCATTATTCATTATATTTATCTTATAACTTTAAAAATTCATTTTATATATTCTTTTATTGATTCAATTTCTAGCTTTGTTCAATGTGTTAATGATGTTCCATTTCAAGCATGTGATGGTGATTTTTCTTTACCTATGTCACTCGGTATCTATGATCCTTCTCATGAAATTCCTCTTGTTTTCAAGGATATTTTATTGCAAGAAAATTCAAAATCATTGATATTTTTCTTAATGTTACTCTACTTTCTCTTCATTCCAATACACTCTCTTCTAGAGACGATGCAATAGTGAATGATGAGTTTCCTCTCACATCAGATCCTCCAATGATAGATGTTGAGCATATTTTTTAAAATAATTTTCCTTCATTAGTCATGATGAATCCATGAATGTAATTGTAGTATATGCCACTTCTCAAAGGCCTAAGATACCATTCATTTATGTGACTCCAAATAGTCTTTCTCCCAAAAGGATTCATTTTATTGGTGGTGTTCTCTTTAACAATGATTCTCCATATCTTTATACAAATTTTATGTAGTTTAAATCTTCTTATAGTATAGTAGATGACACTTATAATAATAGAAGGAATAAAATAATTTTTTTTCAATCTACTTCTTTACCACCTTCTCAACCAAGCCCTCCTCAATCACCTAGACCTCAAACTAAATGAGCGACTGTGTATGATATTTTCAAGCAACTTCATGTTACTTCCACCAAGAATTCACTTTGGGATTTGAAGACTGCTTTGGTTTACTAAGGTGTGCTTCAAGAAGCCTAGAAAAATATTCTCTTTCCTTCTTCTGCTAGGCTAATGGATTTTAATGTGTTGATATCTATCATATTCATGTGGATTTTCCAAATAATATGTTCTTTTAGTGTAGGAAAACTATCCCTTTTTCACACATAATTTGAGAAATAATAATAATAAAAGGACTAAATTATCCCTTAATTTATTGTTGTAATATATATTTTACATATTCACATTAAGTTTAGGGCCTTATAAAATAAATGGACTTAGTTCTACCTTATTCTTGTTGTTGTAAAGTGTAACTTTACACTTTCAAACTAATATAGGGCTTCATTAATTAATTGAGGTTAATTTTCCTTAATTAGCCCCTTTAATTCAAGTCTAAGCCTAATTAAATGCAATTTTTGAAGGATAAAACTTGACATTCATCAATTCCATGACATAACACTTAACATTGGAGAATGTGTGTCCTAGGTAATTGACCTAGGACACATTCACCCAAGGGTGAATGGGTCCTCACTTAAGCCTAGCACCTAAATTTCAAATATGTTTTTAGTGGTTTTTCTATGATTTCAAATGTGTATTCACATCTCAGCTTTTGTTATTTGAGTTTTGGGAATTAATGTTAACATATGTATAAATATGAGGCCATTTCACTATGATTCATTCTAGCATAATCTAAGTCTTCAAGCATTCTAGAAAATTTATGAGCAAGTGTGATCAAGAGCATTTCAAGAGTATTTTCAAGTATTCAAGAGCAGATTTATAGAAGAATTATTGCAACAATCAAGATTCCATTATCATGTTTCCTTGCATCATGCATGTTATTTGAGCTAATATGTTGATGTAGTGTTCAAGATCTATTCAAGTATTTGAAGGAATTGTTTCAAATCAAGTTTCATGATCAAGATCCACATCCATTGAAGCCATTCCATCCAAGTTGTAGATCCATATTTAAAGGTTGAAAGAAGGGTTTGGTGAGTTGTGACGTTGCATTTTTCCATTCATCATTCCTTCATGCTATTCCATTTCATGTTACAAGGTTTAATTACTAAAATAGGATTTGACCAAGGAAAACCTCCATTCACCTAACAAAAAAATATTTTTATCTCTTGATGTGTGATTGCATATTTTAGGTGGAAGATCTATTGAAGAGAAAAAATAGAAATTTTTTCAAAGTTATCAAATTTATCACCATTATTGTAAATTCATGGAAACTAGCCTTTAGGATCTATTTATGTTTTCCAACCATGAGCTTCGGGAGTATGGGAGTGTAGACACAGTAGAACAAAACCTAGAAACAGATTTTTAGGAGCTCTAGCCAAGACCCATTCACCATAGGGTGAATGAGTCCTCGGTTTTCTTTGAAAAAGGTACTTTTGGTGACTAGTACACTTCACTTTCCCCTTCTCAGATCTACAATTTTATTGTTGGTTCCATCATAATTGAGCTTAATCTTCTAGATGCACTTTATCGCTTGCATTTTGGGTTTAATTTTATATTTTTAATCTTTCTCCCCAAAGTGGTATTTGATTCATACCCGCGTCCTTGCAAAAAAGGGAAATTTATAGATTCATACCTTGATTTGACTCACCTTTTGGTTGACAGTCACTTCATTGTTTGGATCTCATTTCTTGAATGAAATAGTGGAGTATATGGTTATTTACTATCATTTTGGTGAACCCCCATTTATATAACCGCACTTTTTACCTTTTAAGTTATATCGACAAGAACTCATACCTTTGGAAGCATAGAAGAAAGAAGATACTTTAATGATAATAATTAATATTAACAATATCAACATTAGATTTACTCTCATTGACACCATCATAGCTCTCAAAGTTTGTTTCATTGATCTATTTACTGAAATCAAAATTGATTCAACTTCTCTTATTGCTTCTTCTTTATACATTCATGTATTTGATAATGCTATTCGACAAGCCTTGGGAATGATGATCTTTCCTTTGAGATGGGGACCCATTACCATACCCACCCTTGTATATGTTATGTCAAGAAAATTACCATATCATATTCTTCTCAATAGACCATGGATTCATGCTATTCGGTGTAATCTTGTCTACCTTACATAGATCCATAAAATTCATTCATAGTAATCAAGTTGTCACAATCAAGGCTAGCCCTAATGTTGTACACTTATGTGAGATAGAAACTGCTAGTCAAGCTTCAGTTTTCCCTACTCATAAAAATATTTTCCCTTCATTATCTTCTAATTTGTTGACATCTACTCCAACAGTACCTATTACAAAGGATATTGTTGAGACAAATATCCCTGAAGTAGAAAATCTTAAGTTTACTCCTACTTCTTCTCCTAAGCTGAATGCATGTCTTGGTGATGATTAGTGTTCCTTAGACTTCACAACACCCTTCATTAGAGAATATAAAGTTGACCTAATCCACTTAGACATCCCGATAATATCATTCACACCCACTATCAAAGATGACTATTTTTTTTATCACGTGACAATGTGAATGATAATTGTAGTGTCCTTAATGTTGATCTTCCCCATTTCGAGGAGTTATAATCATGATATGACCTTGGATTTAATAGTCCTTCTAAGAATGGGTACAAGGGAAATAATCTTGGGTGCATGGAAAAAGCAGTTAAGTTCCCCTTGGAACTGGCAACCTGCTCTTTTGCAAGGGGTTTAGGTTATAAGCATTCTCATTTGTTTTCTTCATGTAGATTCTTCTTCTGAGTAGTCAAAATTTTATTTACAAGAGAAAGGATTTCTTCCTGCTCCTCATTATTTATCTAAGAAAAATCATAGTTTTTTGAGTATTCTCAAAGCCCACTAAATTACTCTTCATCCTTCTACACATAAGAAAGTTTATAAACAAGATAAAGAAAAAAAAAAATTCTATGCATACCATTGAGTGTCTAGCCATTCCACTAGTGAATGTAATGCCTTGAAGAATAAAAAATAATAACTTCTTTATTATGGTGCCATCACTCTTCCATTTGTTGATGCACTTTTCTTTACTTCACATGGCAAGTGATATTAAGGTCTACCTCTATCCTATCCATTATAAGCATCTTCTCATGTGGTTCTTGTAACCTTATTCTATTGTGTTGCTACCCACTATGTGGTATTCATAGATTTTCTTACTCACTTCCATTCATGGTGGTACAATATTGTGTGCAACCAAACTTTATCTATGGTAGCAACACAATAGTCTCTAGCATGGTTGTCCTCCCTTAAATGTTGGGGGTAGGGATAACTTATTTTGGAGGTGTGTGTCCTTCTTGAGGACCCCCCTCTATTCTTTCTTCCCTATGTCTCTCTTCTCCTTAGAATGACATGTTCTCCTTTGCATAGAACACATCATTCTAATGGGGGCATCATATCTGCTTATTCTAATTTTTCATAAAATTGTCCCAAAATGAATAGTCTTGATATCTTATTCTTGTCATCTAGATTGGGGGAATCATAACTATATATCTTTCTATGATTCTCTTGCAATGTAGTTTGCAGCACCTACAAGCCCATGCACTTGTCATATGTTCTCTAGCTTGGTAGCCATACCTATCAGTTTTGTCTTTAAGTGCTTGTTGTATGGTCTCTAGCTTACTATCCATACTTATCAATGTCATCTTTATTTTCTATTCATATGATCTCTAACCTTGCTATCGATATTTATCAGTGTCATCTTTCATATGATCAGATTGTGTCATGACATGTCTATGAATTTTACCATATTTTTCACATTTTCACCCAATGTGTTTGTTTGCAACGAACATGTTTGTGGTGAATTTGTAGTCAACTCTGTGGGATAAAATACATGTTTCCTCTTGGTGTCTTGGCTAGCTTTACAATTGTACATACTGGATCAAAGACCCGTGTCCTCTTCATCTTGAGCATATTCTCTTTCTCTCCATTTTTCTCTTTAAAATCGGTTGCTATCTTTTGAATGCATTATTCTCTTCAAGAAATCAATCCTTACATTCTTCCATTTGTTTAAGAATTCTTTTATTTTCTACTTCTTTTTATTTTGGGAATCATGCATACTGAGACAACATCCCACTCAAGGTTTCTTTTACTTTATTGACTCAAATATCTTTATTTTGTTTTTTATATACCTTTATGTATGTATTATGTATGTATATGTTCTAACCCCATGATTTAGTAGCTTTCCATTTTCTAACTTTGTTGTCATGTGTAGATATTTCTTGTCTAATGCATTTTTTTGTAGGTCTTCACCTTTGGGGCATGATTCCTTGGTTCAAATAGCTATTTTCTTCCTCTACAATATTCTTTTGGCACCATGATGTTATTTATATTAAGTACATTTTTTGTCGCATGCATATCCATGCATATTCATAAGCCCGCTAAAGTTGCAGCAAAATGTAGTGTCATAAAATTGCACCCCATGGAGATTTCACCTATACTTTTCAATCCACTTTAGTTTACATTCACTTATTATTTGTGTAGGCTCATTTTAGCCCAATTGCATCACTCTTTTCCCCTCTTAAGATGCTTAGGACTCCTTTTTAGTAGCTATCTTTACGTGTCAACTTTGCATCAAACCTCGTGTTTCCCTCATTCTCATAATTTTTTAGCGTGATTTGTTTGGGAACTAGTGTGTCATGTGGACTTCCACACACCATGCTAGCATCCTACAACACTTCAACATTCAAATGACTATTTTTTATCCTTTTTCCACTTGTCACCTATCATTGTATGTGGAAATGGCTAAATAATTTTTTTTCAAACTCCTCTTGTCTCTTTAAAATCTATCTTTTCACTTCAATTGGTCTCTCTTTATCTTTTCCCTCTTTCTCTCTTTATAGT
Organism: Sequoia sempervirens; assembly: GCA_007258455.2. NCBI lineage: Eukaryota > Viridiplantae > Streptophyta > Pinopsida > Cupressales > Cupressaceae > Sequoia > Sequoia sempervirens. The sequence goes on from VDFB02000017.1 coordinate 492,217,204, forward strand.
ACAAGTCTTTAGAGATTGCTACTAATGAATAGAAAAATGGATACCTAAAGATAGATCACTCTTTTTCCACTCAATCATTCACTAATGTCCTAGGGATCCCAATTGGATTGACTAACAACCTCACAAGGTGAGTCAATTTTGAATTAGGAAGGAACTAGGAGTGGGTTCTTTGAATTCTAAGGGGTTCACCACCAAGCAAATGCTTGGAAAAGGAAATGCTGGAAAGAAAACTTTGATATGCAAAATGGCCTATAACTAGAAATGTAAGCTAAATGAGAGATGCAAATAATGAAATTATGCAATAGGGAGATATTATGTCTATACCTGGAAAGTTTAGAGATGTTGTGAGGATTCTGGAAATGTGCAAAAGTTGTCAAAATATGTTGTGGAGGACTAAGATACCCAAGATGGCGTATTAGTCCCACTGCTATTTTTTAGGGAAAATACAAAGTCCTTGGATGTCGAAACTAGATCTTGGAAAAATATCTGAAAGGTAGGCCTAGGAGGACTAAGACACCCAAGATGGCATATTAGTCTCATTCTAAATTTCTACAAATTCTCAACAAGATCTTGAGCTCTAAGGTATGCACTAGCTTCCTTTCCAATCGCAGGTTCAAAAGCTTTTGAATGTGACCTGTAGGTGATTTTCCATGAAGATAACAAATTTGTGATGCAACTTTGCAACTTGTGGAAATTTTCACTCTGGGTGATCTTCAAGTCTACAACCTAGATCTACAATCACAAATATGCAAGATGGAAAGACTTGTTCATTAGTGAATGGGGGTTTACCTTGGTCAAACCCCTTTTTGGTAATTAAACCTTGAAATGAAATAGAAATATTGAAGGAAATGGTGAATGACCAACATGCAATGCTACAACTCACCAAACCTTTGTAAAGTTTGCAAACTTGTGTGCAATGGTTGCAATGGATATGGATCTTGAATGCTTGAAAGATAAGACTTGAATTGCTTGCTTGAATCAAAAAACCACATCACAAATGTTAGCACAACACGCATGATGGAAGAAAATTCTTTGATATGATGCTTGAATCTGAAAATGGTTCCAAATGCTTGAAGAATTTGCTCTTGGATGCTCTTGTGAACTTAATTATGCTATGATAAGAGATCTCACAAAAGACTTGGGTTGAAATGAAAGAAGGAACCTTATATTTATACTTATGCTTAATATCCCAAAATTATATCACACCAAGCCGACATATGAATTCATTAAATAAAGGAGGCTAAATCCTACCCAAATTTGAAATTAAATCCAAAAAATGACTGAAGGAGTACTAAGACACCGTAGGTGGTGTCTTAGTCCCATGTCCTAAGAACTTGGGGCATAGACACCAAAAAGGGCCCCAATTCGGATATGCCAAAATTAGGGTCCTGAGAGCCTTGGTAGACTAGACACCATAGGTGGCATTTTAGTCCTAACCCAAAAATTAGGGACACACTAATGGAGTCATTAAACTATCATTTATGCATTGGAGAATGTCAAGATTATCCAAAAAAATATGTAATGCATAGGGCTTGTGGATACAAAATATGACCAATTAAGCCATATAGAAGCATAAATAAAGCAAGGCAGGCCCAAACAAGTGTGAAAATGCAAGGGTATGCATTCTCCTACACTACAACTACAACAATCTCAAGTTCTCACAATGCTCCCTACAACTCTCTTGGCTGTCACAGTTCTCTCTCTCTGGCTCCCCAAGCCTTGTAGGTAATATCTACTTTTTTTCTTGTGTCTCTAAGCCTCTTTATATTTATCACATCCCTTGTCTATGCATTGTCTATCTTGTGTATTTATCCATTTCAGTTTCTACTATTTTTTATGTCTGTCTATCTAGTTGTCCATGGAGCTAGAAACACCGAAATGGGGGTTTGATTGAGGCAAGCCCCTAAACAGCCCCAACATTCTCTCTCAGTCTTATGTCTATAGGTATTGAAGAAATTTATTTGTTGGAGGCTTCATTTCTTAGTTGGTTGTGAGTTCTTTCTTTCTCTTCCTTCATTTCATCATCTAATTTCCATTTTATCTACATTTTACTTAATTTACTGTATTTTAGTTTTGTTACTCTATTATGTTTTTGTATTTCAATAATTCTTATCAATTAGATTGTTAGTAGTCATTTTGTTGTCGTCCCTGATATTCTTGCTTTTCAATCCGTACGATACACCAATGCGTTGTTGAGACACTAGCACACCATGTTGTCGTCCTTAGTCCATGTTGTTGTCCTTGGATGAGAACTCAACAATTTGTCTAGAAAACTTCTATGATCTACTCTTTTTGATTCTCAAACTCTCGCCTTTTATCCTATCATTTGAGTATTATTCCTTGAGGTAGTTGAAGACCATTTTCTCCCTGTAGACTCTTCGTTGTCTTAGAAACTGAAGAGTAGCAAATTTCCTCCTCTACAATACCAAATAACCTTCTATAGTGGATGGGAAGACCTCATAATTGACTATTTGAGACCAAGGTTTGTCTTTCACCATCCAAAAGATATCTCTGGGAAGAGTTTTGAAGATGTCAACGTTGACCAAAATTTGGACGTAATTAGTATGCCTAAAATTTGAAGAAGCAAATTCCACGTTAAGAAATTGACCAATAGAATAGCAAATGACTTTTAAAAAATGGTGAATCTAGAAATGAAAAGGGAGATTAGGAAGTTTAAGCCAAATGAGAAGAACATGGAGGGGTTCAGTAATAAGATTGAAGAAAGAGAACCAATGTCTAAGCAATAGAGAGTGTCAACCCCACATCTAAAAGCTCTGGGATTAACTCAATTAGTCTTGGTTCCCACTTTAGGTATTCTAGGTCATGGGATGAACTCCTGATTTATCCGTGGTGTGAATGAGGTTCTATTGTGCATTGCTCAAGAAAGAGTTTTCCCTATTAAAAAAAATAAACTGCAGATCACTAGACTAAACCCTCAATTCTTCTTGATAAAGAAAACACCATCCAACACTACCTCCCTATATTCAACTTAGCTCCCTTATCTTCGAGTGATTGAAATGTTGTAATAAAAGATCCCTAGCACAAGTGTATAGCTCGATCCTATTCACTGTGAGCAGCCTCTAGAAATTTAAAAAACCTGCTTGTTTAAATTAGGAAGAGAAGGCCAAAAAGGATTAACCCTGCATAACAGACTATTGCTGGAGTAATTTTTTTTGCAGTCAATCACATCTTGTGCAAAATAAGAATAGTGGAGGATTCTATGCAAGAAATGGGTTGATTGTTGTTCATACGGGAGGAACCCAACGTCGAACCCATAAAGAGATCTTGGAGGGATACTCGCTCCAGTGGTGGCTACAAAGGTCAATAGGGGATCCGTAACAATCGCTAACAAGTTGGGCACATCTAAAACATCATCTAGGCCTCCCCCTACAACAAACACGCCCTCAAAAGTTAACAAAAACACCACCAGATCGAGCAGGCATAGACCTATAACACACGCCATGCTAGGAGAAGGTACGCTAATAGAAGGAAAAATAGATACCACATGATCAGCATTAGCCCATGATCTACCACCGATCACAGTTAGTAGAGTGGGAACTATCGGTAGGGGTCATAGGGAGTGGAAAAAAGATGTGACCAAGGGTTCTAGAATGTAGCAGAGAGACATCGTTTGAAAAATCTAAACGTTCCATAAAGACATCATTTGAAAACATGGTGACGAAAGGCCCTCCCTTGTTCAAATCTGGTTCCCCCCCCCGCCATTTTCCAATAGGGTTTCATGCCCACTTGCAGTTTTAAAATAAACCAAGGTGTAGACTGAATTATAATGGAGTAACATTTTTTTTTTAGTTTTCTGTTTATTTTAGAAAATGTCTTTATGTAATTATATATAAATAAATGGTGTAATTTTGTATAAAGGAGATTCAATCTCTATTCATCCATCAACTATCTTTATATGCACTCGTTTTCATACATTTATTACAACCTTCATCTGAATTGATAGAAGCACCCTATCATATTCAATGCAAAAATAATATTGTCCATTTATAACAAAAATAAAGAATAATCTAAAGTGGCTTAAATTTCATGTTAGATATTATATAGGGGATTGTGCAAACTTGTGCTAGACAATTAGGAAAAATGGCGTATATCTTTTTACCTAAATTAAGTAATTTATTTGAAATTTAATAAAACAAAACTATTTTTTGTTAATATTTGTACATGTGTATACATAACTTTTATTATAAAGATCCAATGTGCAATTTATGTTTAACCAAATCCAAATCTACTTTATTATTTTCATTTTCAAATTGAGTTTCTTTAGAATACATAAGTAAACATATTACAAAAGATTATTTCAAGATAACAAATTACACATTTCTTACAAATCATAAACAAAATAATAATTTTTTTATTCAATTTCTTTGCAATATCTTCGACACATTATAAAATTACAAACATATCTTCCTTATTATTATAATCAAAATATCATGTTTAAATTTTTTGAAACAATTTATAATTATTAAATTTAGAAAACACTTTCAATTTGTCATAATATTATATCAAAATATCTAAATTTTATTACTAACATTTCAATTAAATTTATTTATCCAATCTTACCATTTCTCTCATTACCAAATAGTTCAAAACATTTTTAGAAAAAGATCATTAGTAATTGTCCTCTTATTCACAGTAAAAAAAAAAAGGTAGGTATTTTTCATTAGGTTTTTTTATAGTTTTGAAAATCAACATGAACAAAATAATTGATATGATCCATCCATCTTCGTTTTTCCCAAGCCTCTCAAAATCAATTTATCTTATATAGGATTTTGTTTGTTTTAGAACATTTATTCAATTTATATAATAGTGTTCTCACAAGTGTTCGATTGATGTGTTTGTTGTGTAGAAATGTTTAAAAAATATTACAAAAGCTTTCTACTATTGGTGTGGAGCTTCTTGAAGCAAGAGCTATAGCAAATGGATTTTTCAAAATGACATGGGAAAGAGGATAATATATGAGGTTTTGGAAATGGATTATTTTTATGGAGGAATGAAAAGAAGTTGCAAACACTGCACACTATAGTGGAATAAAAAGCTTTACAATACTCATTAGGATATGATTTAGAGAGAATAGAGAGCTTAGAAAAAGTAGGAGAGAAAATAATGCTTGCAATCATATTTTTCTTGTTAAAAATTGCATTCATATGGTAGTTAATCCAAAATGGAAAGAATCCATAAGCATTAGATTTTGTCAAATGAGAAAAAATCTCTTGCATGTACACTATTAAAAGTGTGCTAATAATTTATAAGGTCAGTAGATTGATTGTGCTAGTGTCCAAGTTCATTCCAATCTTCCAAAAAGTTCCCAGGAAGTAATTAGAAACATAAATAGAATCAAGGTTGAGATATATCGTATGACATTTTAATAAAGGATTATGGGCTTCAAAATAGGAAAAATGGAGGTAAAAGGATGATGAAATGGGTATTCAATATAGTCCAACAAGAATAATGAAGTATGTTATTTTAGACTTTACACTAAGTGGAAAGACAAAATGAAAAGTATAGAACATAAAATGGCATACTGTAAGAATCATGAAATATGTAATTTTAAACTTTACACTAAGTGGAAAGATAAAGTAAAAAGCACAGAAAAACATAAAATGGCATGTACACATAGAAATAAAATTACATGTAAATGAATTTGAAACATCAGATGTGTTACTTGAATTATTTCTTCTAATAGAACATTTTCCATTAGCATCTTGAATAATATATAATTGGAATATGATCCATTTGAATGTTTCTCTATGAAAAAATGTATCATTTAATTATAAATCTCTCAAGAAATGACCTTTTATTTTTATCAAGAAGTGCCTTGTTATGTATCTTTTTTAACCTTTGATTCAATTCTATTCTCATTATGTATATTGGTATGCATACCATTATAAATTATGTCATTGATGTGTACTTGAATTTCAACCTTGTCTTGGTCTCATCAGGTGTTATATGTAGATACCTTTTTATTAGCCTTGGTAGAATTATCTTTGTCATGTTGAGATGAGAAAGGTATGTACATACACAAGCAATGCTATCCTTAGTTTTTATCACCTTCTTTTCAATAAGATCTTGAATTTTATACATGAGTGTCACATATCTTCCCATTCTATGTTCACACGTCTAATGGTAGCCATATATAATTAATGAGAAACCTAACATTTTGGTATATTTGTTTATGTATTAAGGAAATTGATAGAAGGAAAATTGGGAAGATTTTTCATTCAATATTAGATGTGGAGGAGTTGAAAATATAATAAATTTCTTACCATTATTTACTTGTGGTGCAATGATATCATCATAATCAATAGTAATGAAATAAATGTATGATATCATGCCCATATTGTTGCTAATATCAAATGAAATGGCATGTCTTTGGGATCACATGATAATCTCTTGATGTTAAAATATTAGTATATGAACTCACAAAAATTAATGAGTAAAAATGAAATCAGCTATAGAAACATGTGTATGAGACATAAATAAAGAGTAAGCAACATGACATGTAAATCAAAACATGGTAAATCTTCATCAACTATTTTGTCTCTAAATTCATGTATTATCTAAAAAAGTCATCATTGATGTGAGAATATTAGATATAATTTATTTTTACAATTTAGTTATCTACATGACTATGAAAATAACTCCTTTTACTGCTAAATAATTCAACCATATGATCTATAATAAGATAAATAAAAATCATATGATCCAAAACAATAGGAAGTAGAACGAAAAGTTAACATGACTGCTGAACTACTATTTGTTGGTAGAGAACAATATTCATTATTGGTAACAATAGGCAAATATGTTCAATTGATAATCCTTTTCTTGAGAATAAATATTTTACATTTCAACCACGCTACCTCTATTTTTTTAGTGAATATTCTTACTAACTAATCTTATCTCTATTCAAGGATAATGTGGAACTTCTCACAAAGGATGAAGAATTGGAATCAGAGGTTGTTTCTTTCTTCAGTTGTGGTGGTCGTCCTCTAGCTCCCTCATCTGAAGAGTTGGATTCTCTCCTAGAGGTTATTCCTAACTTGATATCCCCAAAGGATATTAAGTCTCTAGAGTGCAAGGTGACTTTACAATAAGTCAAATTGGTTATCTTTTCCTTTGGTGCCTACAAAGCCACGAGAGTGGACAACTTCCCTCCTACCTTTTTTCAAGATTTATGGGAAATTTTAGTTGATGACCTCCTTCCAATGGCTAGATAATTTTTTTGTGATGGGAGGCTTCTTATACAACTAAATTCAAGATGATATGAGCTCCATGTCTGACTATTAGCTAATCAGTCTTTACAATATGATCTACATAATTCTTTCCAAAATTATGGTTAATAGGATTAAGCCCTTCCTAGAAAAAAATATATTTGGTAACCAGAAAGGGTTTGTGGCAGGTAGGAAGATTTTAGATGTGGCCATTATCTCTAATGAATTTTTTCACTCTATGGTGCACTCCAAAATCTTGGGTATGGTCCTTAAACTGGATATTTCTAAGGCATACAATAGGGTCTCTTGGGACTTCTTTTTGGTTTGTTGGAAAATTTTGGTTTCAAAGTGAGGTTTATGAGATTGATTAAGTGTGTCTCCACCACAAAATTTTTTGTCCTCCTTAATGGTGTTCCTACTAAAATAATTACTCATGGGAAAGGTTTAATACAAGGTAACCCCTTGTCTTTGTATCTTTTTATAATTGTTGCTGAAGTCTTGGGATGAAATCTTCAAAAGAGTTTAGACCTAGGATACCTCAAGGGGGTTTGTGATACTTCCTATTCAGCTTCTACCTCTCACCAATAATTCATTGATGATACCTTTCCCTTTTTTTTTTCTTTCATAGTTGAGGCTACTAATTGGAAGGCTATTCTAAATAAGTATGCAAACTGCTCTAGACAATTTATAAACTACAACAAAAGAAAACTACTTTTTTAATGCTACTCAACAAGTGAAAGATAGAATTTTGAGAATCTTGCGATGTTAGATTGTTGAAGTACTTGATTCTTATCTGGGCCTTCCCCTTAGTACTAAGAAACTTGGAAACTCCATCTAAAATGCTATTGTGGAAAGGATCCATAAGAAGCTGGCCAGTTGGAAAGGGAAACTTCTCAGTCAAGCAAGTAAGCTTATTCTCCTAAAATATTCACTCCAAAATATTTTTGTTTACTATCTATCTCTTTTTAAAAATCCTTCCTTTATCATAAGAAAGATTAAACAAATTGAAAAGACCTTTATTTGGACGAGAACTGAAGAGAGATCTAGGATAGCTCTTGTGTCCTAGGAGAATTTTTATTCCTCAAAAAAGTGTGGGGGCCTAGGAATTACAAGATTGAAAGACTTCAACAAGGCCTTGATGAGAAAAATGGGATGGATTATGTTCAAAGGGAAAACAATTGGTCTAGAGTCCTCAAAGCTAAATATATGGGGAATGACCCCCCAAAAAGCTTGTTGCTCCACCAAGACTTAAATCAAAGGGATTTACCTTTTGGAATAACATTTTGAAAACTAGGAATTTTTTTTTTCAATGTGCCAAAAGGAAAGCGGGGGATGGGAGCACTATTAATTTCTACGATGAAGTGTGTAGTATGGGTCCTAAGCTATCCTCAATGGCTAATCTTTATCCCATCAAACAAGACCTCCTAACTCTCTATGGTACTTCTATCTATGGGTATATCAATTGGTCTGAGGGTGTACATAGATGGAGAAAATTTGAAAAAGATGTTTGCAATCATAGAGAAAGTAAGGGTACATGCAATGTGATACCCTTTCTCAGTATCTTCAATGCCCTCAATTCCATCTTGGGAGACTGCTATCTCTTTGTTCAAGGTGGTGTTGATGAATGGATTTGGTGTGACAATCCATCTGGGGCATTTTTGGTTAAATATTCTTACAACCATTTGTCTCGTCCCCTAGTTGTGGATAAAATTTTAGTTGGTCCTATATCTTGAATCCTAAACTAATTTCAAAGTTCAATTGTTTTTGGTGGGCCACTTTACATGGTAAAATCCTAACCATTGATGTACTTAATAAAAAGGGTCCAATTTGTGAATATATGTATTCTTTGTCTTTCTACTAAAGAGTCTATTAATTAACTACTTGTACATTTTCCCTATGCTTGGGAAGTCTTGTCCTTGACCCTAAAAAATATCCTTTATGATTAGATGTTTCCTAGTGATCTGAAGGACCTTTCAACATGAGTCAGTGGAATTTCTATCTATTTTATCATCCTATAATCAAGCATATTTGGAAACATGTTCCTCCATTGGTTTTCTAGCACATATGGAAGGAACAAAATAATAAAATCTTTAGGGAAAAGAAAAGAAGTAGTGGTGAGGTATTCTTTGGTGTGAAGCAACAATTGATTGAGAATCTGAACTAATAAAATTTGGGCTTCTCAAAAACTATGCCTAATTATAAAGACATCAGAATTAAATAGTTGTGGGGGATTGACCTAGCTCTGACCAAGATAAACTAGGACAATATCTTGAGGAGGAAATTATATCATTGGAGGTCCCCTAGAGGAATGGGTTAAATTGAATTTCGATGGATATTTTAAAGAAAATCATGGAATCGTTGCAGGTGGCAGTCTAATCAAAGACCACCATGGGAGGTGTATAGATGCCTATGTGAAATGTTTTGGTAATGATACTACCATAAAGGTGGAAGTAGTGGCTTGCTAGAGAGGTATTAAGTGGCCAAAGATATGGGTTTTTATATTCATTATTGATGGAGATTCTAAACTAATTGTGGATTCCCTCAATGCTATAACTGAGCCCCTTGGAATATCAATAGCCTAATTGGAGATTCAAGATGTGTGCTCTCTTCTATGGTGGGTGTCCTTGTATCCCATATTTATAGAGAAGGAAACAATTTTTTGATGCAATCTCCAACACGAGGCTCTCTTCCCCAATGGCACTTCTAAAGATTCAAGATTATCCCAACTCATATTAAGGAATGGTTAGCTAAGGACCGAATGGATGCGGATTTTGATAATATTCAATAATGATATTTTTTTCCTTGCTTTATGAAGGTTTTGATGATATGTGGATTGGATTGATGGTTTGTTTCTCCATTTTAAATTTGAATTGAAAATGCAACATTCACTAGATGAAGTTTCATGTAAGACAAGGCCACCCCTTTGTAAATTTGAATTTGAATCTCAATGGCTACTGGATGACATGTATTAATAGAATGAGCTCTACCAAGACAGTGAGTTGTACCAAATGTGGTAGTGAGGTGGAGAACTACATGGATTGGGTGATGTCAGCTTGATTTATTACCTTGCATGCTTACCTAGGTCCATCTTAGGGTTTGAGGTGTAATAATTATAGTGGGGAGGCTAAGTACTACATGGAAAGGGTGATGTCAAGCTTGGATTGTGTCATCAACTCATGCACTTTAATGGCTTGGCATAGTCCTCATCATTATTTAACACTGATAGGGGATTTTATAGGAATGTATCTTGTTCCTTGGGATTTTTTTATTTATTATGAAAAGGTAAGTCCTTTAAGGACTTATGATTTTAATTCATTTTCCCTTTATGTGGATTATTATTTAAATGAGGTACTTTTCAAGGGAATCCTTTGTGGAATGACTACATATCACATCTCCACTAAAGCTAAGGATTTGAGATTAATCGTCATCATGACAGATAAGCTCTACATCTCCTCTTCATTATGCCCACACTTATTTCCTAAGTCTCATTCGTTTAGACATCCTTTCAATCATAGTTTGGGCTACAATTAGATCTTTTTATCTATCATTATTTTTGTTGGGGCTATTCTCAAATGGAGAAGCCTCGCTAGTCGATGTCACATTGACATTCCTGAAAGGGAAAAGGTCGACATGTTTGTCCAAACACTTCTAGGTCCCCTCAAATTCGCATTGCAAATACATTGTTGCACAACCTTCACAGAATTAGTGGAAAAGGGGGTCCAAATTGAGAAAGCCCTTATCGCAAAGGGAGAACTGAAGTATGGCTCCAAAAATACAAACACCAACACACCCGCTGACAAAAACAAATATTGGGTCAAGAATAAACATGTCACAAACGATGATGTTGTAGACGCCAAGACTGCAAGTCCCGTATTGGCTCTGAAAGGGGTACAACAACAAAATAGACCAACAACGACATCGACACCTCCCCCTAATGCTCCTTCGAGCAATCAAAATGGTCAAAACCATCAAGGACAATATCGTCAACCAAGACAATTCCCTAGGGGTCGCACATACACCAATTTAGGTGAACCCATTGCAGACGTCCTCAAGAAATGCATTCAACATGGGGTCATCACACTTCCGGAAATAAAACCTTATGACCCCGGACAATTCAAACCAGCATGGTGGGATGACAACGCAGTTTGCGAATACCATCGGGTCAAAGGGCATACAACCTCCAATTGTAGACAACTGAAAAACGTAATTCAAGACCTTATTGACAATCACACTATCGAAGTAGGTGGATCGCAATTCAATTCCAACTCGGATCATACTATACACAAGAATCCACTGCAGGATCATGGTCCCCATAATGCTTCCACTTCAGCTAACTTCACCCGAGCCAAGTACGATTACTCTGGGGGACCAATAATAAATAATGTTAGAACAGACGAGGAATACATCCACACCATCACGATCAAGAGAGCACCACAGTGCAATGCTACTACGCGAAGTGGCAAGGTCACTATACCCAATCCGCCTCCCCCTAGACAAGCCAAGATTATTATAGGAGGCCCATCTGCTAACCAATCACAACCAGCTCCATCAGCTAAGCAACCAAAACCTGTCTCAACCCCACAACCGGGAAAACCGAAAAGTCAGTTCAATCTCATCGACCAACTAGGAAAGACTCCTGCGCAAATATCTATCCTTGAGCTGCTTCGCATTTCTCCCGCACACAAAGAAATCCTGGATAAAACTCTCTTAGAGTCGTCGGTCCCAAAGGACATCGATGTCAATCAGTTTGAAACTATGGTGGGATATCTCACCACGCCGCACCATGTCACCTTCTCAGATCAGGATTACTCATCATCAAAAACCAATCACAATGATGCGTTACACATAGAAGTTTTTGTTCACAAGCACAAGGTTAGACGGGTTTTAATAGATGGTGGAGCAGGGTTGAATATATGCTCCCTTAAACTGGTTAAGGCTCTTGGATTCTCTGATGCATGTGTAGACCCAACAAAAAGCATAGTGATCAAAGCATATGATGACGAGGAACGCTCTTCGCGAGGTGTTATCTCTCTCCCTATCAGAGTGGGACCACTCATTGTCGACACAACTTGCCAGGTCCTGGATTTAGAACTACCATATAACATTTTACTTGGCCGTCCATGGATCCACGCTTTGAAAGCCGTTCCGTCAACTTACCACCAATGCCTCAAGTTCCCTTTTGACGGTACAGAAATCACCATATACGGAGACCCCGACCCTTTCCAATATTGTACCAATTTAAGGGGTGTCTCTGAAAACCAAGTACCTATTAACCGGGAAGCACCTGGCTCCTCGTCCAAATACATCGACCCTTCCATGCTCGGGTCATCTTCCACATCTACTCCATCCACGTCTTCGGACGTATCACAACCCTCCACCAACCTTAAGCCCGAATCAACTGATAAAATCCAGGACCTCAGCTGCGGAGAGTTCAAACTAAATACATCATACAGCATAACTACAATACCTACTCCTCCAAAGATATATGGTCGACCATGTTTCAGAATGGAACCGCAAGAAACATTCAAAGTTCCACCGAATACAGTCTTCATCAAGTGGGGAGACATGAGTGATGAAGATCTTACCGACATCACAGGATGGATCTACAAGGACACAGTCTCACTACCTCCACTACCAGTCCAGAAATATGGCAAGGGTTACAATATCATGAAGGCTAAAGGCTACGATGGTACTAGTGGTCTTGGCAAAAATAAAACTGGTCGAAGAGAACCCATAGAAACTTTCCAAATCCCGAAGTATCTTGGACTAGGGTTTAGATCACTCGAGGCTGACGATCGACGTACCCATGAACTTCCTAATGAGCGGATACATGCTTCTGAAAGTGTTGAGACTACTGAGGAATACCTAAATGAAACAGACTCTCACGAGTGGGAATTTGGTTCCGAACGATCCCTAAGTGACTGTTGTCTTGATGACTTGTTTGTCGAACCAGGGGAATTGACCTCTGAACAACGATTTTGGCAAACATTCAAAATTGAGCAGGCACCAAACAGTCAAAACCCCACTACCGTGTCTCATGACACGCAACAGCCACCATCCGAACCCCCTCAGTCTAATCTATCCGAAGTATCAGATGACATTGATAACCAGGGCTCTCAAACCTTCACCCCTTATTATGATAACGAACATGACACTAGTGAAGGAGAATACTGGATAGAGTCCGATGTCGAGTTGGATGATGATAACCTCATCTACAACGTCAACGCATCCATTTGTATGCTATCGGCATCCTCACCCGAATTCACTAGCCTTGACGATGGCATTTCCTTAGTCTATCCTGAACTAGTCGATTGGGACCAACAAGGACCGCCAGTTCTGGACACATTCCAAAATGATGAAGCCATTGCTGAATTCATGGGATTACGTGAAGGCATACCAAGTGGCGATCACAAATCAGGATTTTCTATTGATCTAGACTGCACGGCATATTTCGGTGAGATGGTTCAGTCCTCTAGTCGCAAAAGTAAAAATAAAGTAAAAAATGAAACGTCTCTAGGTGAAAACCGAAAGGCACCTCTTGACGGTAAAATAGTAAAAACAAAGGACGTATCTGCGGGTGAAAACCTCTCGGAGGCGCCCAAAGATGGAGGACTGGACTTTCTCCCCGTGCAACAGGAGAGATCGGCCATGCTTGTTGAGGACACCATAGAGGATAACATTTCGACTCCAGAAGACCCCAAGATGGTCCTATTTGCGGCATCATTGACTGATGAAGAGAAACCGGAATTTCATAAATTCTTTGCAGAACGGAAAATAAACTTTGCATGGTCCTACACCGACATGCCAGGATTGGACCCCAAACTGGTTCTACATCATCTACCACTAGTACCCAATGCTAAACCAGTCAAGCAGAAGTTGCGCAAAATGCACCCACAAGTTGCTCTATTGGTTAAGGCAGAGTTAAAGAAATTACTGGATGCCGGATTCATAAGGTCTATAGATTATGCTGAATGTATTTCCAACCTAGTACCGGTGACAAAACCAAATGGACTAATACGGGTATGTACAGATTTCCGGGACCTAAACAAAGCATGCCCAAAGGATGACTTTCCTTTGCCCAACATTGACATCATAGTCGATTTAACTGCAGGACACGAGATGCTATCCCTTATGGATGGTTTCTCTGGTTATAATCAAATCCGCATTGCTCCTGAGGACCAACACAAAACAGCATTTACTTGCCCATGGGGTACATACTGTTGGAACGTCATGCCTTTCGGTCTCAAAAATGCAGGTGCCACATACCAAAGGGCTATGACTACGATCTTCCATGATATGATGCACAATATAATGGAAGACTATGTAGATGACTTATTGGCCAAATCAACAACAAGGAAAGATCATTTGAAGGTACTTGACAAAATTTTCAAGAGACTAGAAGAGTACAAGGTTCGATTGAACCCTAAGAAATGTGTTTTTGGGGTCACGTCAGGTAAGCTATTGGGGTACATAGTTTCCCGAAGAGGCATAGAGGTCGATCCGGCCAAGGTTAAAGCAATCATAGACATGCCTCCACCCAGAGGGATCAGTGAACTCAGAACCCTACAAGGCAGAGTGCAATCTATTCGCCGCTTCATAGCTCAATTGGCAGATAAGTGCCACCCATTCCAGTATTTGTTACGCAAAGGTGTCCCCTTTGTATGGACAGATAAATGTCAACAGGCCTTCCAGCAAATTAAAGATTACCTGCTATCACCGCCAGTCCTCATGTCGCCTATTCATGGAAAGCCATTAATTCTATACATCTCAACCACTAGTTCAGCACTGGGGGCATTACTGGCTCAAAATGATCATGAAGGGAAAGAAAGAGCAGTCTACTACATCAGCCGCACACTGATCGGTTACGAGCTGAATTACACATACATTGAACGTGCATGCCTCGCAGTTGTCTTTGCAGCCCAAAAACTAAGGCATTACATGCTCAATCATCAGACACAACTAGTTGCCAAAATTGACCCATTGAAATACCTATTAAGTCGAGCAGCGTTAACAGGCCGATTGGCAAAATGGGTCATGATCCTAAGTGAGTATGACATACAGTATGTTGAACGCAAGGCGATAAAAGGGCAAGTAATAGCAGATCAACTGGCAGATGCGCCAATGCAAGCCTCTCATCCATTGGTAACTGACTTTCCTGACGAATCCATTTTTCACACGGAACCAGCAACACCATGGAAACTGTATTTTGATGGGTCCCACACTGGTCATGGCTCAGGGGCTGGAATCTTGTTCATCACACCACAAGGGGATTCAATTCCTAAGTCATTTCGAATTCTTTCCCTTGCACAAACAACATTGCCGAATACGAAGCACTAGTTACAGGTCTCAAGCTGGCAATCAAATGGAAAATTCAGACATTGCTTGTATTCGGGGATTCCCAGCTGGTAATCAAACAAGTGAATGGTGACTATGAAACAAAGGATGAGAAGTTGCTTCCTTACAAGAGGATGGTGGATAGTTTCCTAACATACTTCCAATCAGTGTCTTTTGAACAAATCCCCAGGGTACAGAATAAGGCAGCAGACGCAATGGCTACTATTAGTTCTCTCTTGGACATCCCTAAAAATGTGTCGCAATTTGAGTTCCTAGTAGAACAGCTGTTGATACCAGCATATGATATCCCAGAGTCGGAAATGGTTTGTGAACTTGTTGGTCCCCACTCTTCTTGGTATCAGGACATTTATGACTATCTAAAGACTCACACCCTTCCATCGAACCTATCCAATAACCAAAGGAAGTCCTTCATTAGAAAATCTGCAAGGTATGCCATTATCAGTGACACCCTATACCGCCGTAGTTTCGACAGTACCCTCCTTAGATGTCTTGACACCGATGAAGCATGTACGACCTTACGAGAAGTACACGACGGTATATGCGGATCTCATTCGAGTGGTCCTACTCTGGCTAAGAAACTAACGAGACTTGGATATTATTGGCCGACAATGGAAACAGATGCAATAGAATACGTCAGAACCTGTCGCAAGTGTCAGATCCATAGTGATTTGGTCCATGCCCCAGCACAGGAACTTCGGCCAATCACTTCTCCGTGGCCCTTCGCTCAATGGGGACTCGACCTCGTGGGTAAGATCCATCCAACCTCCTCCAACGGCCATAAATTCATTATCACCGCCACTGAGTATTTCACAAAGTGGATCGAAGCCATTCCATTGACATACATTACAGGCAAACAAATATCAAAGTTTATCCTCAATTACATCATTTGCCGGTATGGCCTCCCACAGTCCATCATCACTGACAACGGACGTCCGTTCAAAAACCAAGACGTACGTGAGTTATGTGAGCGATTCCATATCCAACACCACTTTTCATCCCCATACTACCCCCAAGGAAACGGCCAAGCTGAGGCGTCGAATAAAACCATTATCAAGATCCTTAAAAAGACTGTCAATGACGCTGGCCGCGATTGGCACATACAACTTAACCCTGCTCCCGAACTTACCGAACTAGCATTCCGCCTACATTCACCACTGGTTTTTGGCGCGGAAGCCATCTTACCCATTGAGGTCGAAATTCCTTCACTACGGGTCTCTTTGAAGGGTCTAGCTAATGAAGAGGAATACCGACAATCACGCTTGCACGAGCTGGAAATGCTGGACGAAAGAAGACAAAACTCACTGAATCACCTCCAGGCATATCAAAACCACCTTTGTCGCAGCTACAATAAAAAGGTCATGGTCAGAAAGTTCGATATTGGCGACCTGGTTCTCATGCAGAACCCTAAGAACCAAGTAGACAGAGAAAAGCCAGGCAAGTTTGAACCAAACTGGTTGGGTCCATATATCGTCATATCTTCTTTTGGTTCTGGAGCATATCAACTGGCAACTCCAGATGGGGAACAATTGACTGAACCCATCAATAGTTTACACCTCCGAAAGTTCTACGCATAGCATCAGAGGACAAAGCTGGAGGACCTTAAAATACAAAAAAATTGAAAAATGGAAAAAAATCGTCACCTTGATGAAAACCTGGCAAACAGGCGTCTTGGTGACACCAAAAAAATCAAAAAATCACAAAAACAGTAAAAAGAAAAATAATTCGTCCAATTGTGAAAACCTGGCAAACAGGCGCTTTGGACAAGTACCATGGTGAAAACTTGGCAAACAGGCGCCATGCGTAATCAATCATTGCTCTGCCATCTATTGTCGCTTGGTCTAAACTTGGCTTAGGATGAAAGCTATCTTCGCCATTATTCCGCAAGTCACCATCACATCCTACTCTACCTGTCCTAGTGGATGAACGATTGACATCAAGTCCTGACGACTATTTGTCCAGTAACTCAACAGCATCCTATCCGTATCCCTTGCAAATGGCTAAGTCTTAAACCTAACTGGGGGCACAATGTTTATCATGCGACTGCAGTGGATGACACGTGAGATCAAAAACATCACAAAATGTCCTGAAAAAAGACAAAAACATCATAAAATGTCCTGAAAAAAGACAAAAACATCATAAAATGTCCTGAAAAAAGACAAAAACATCGCAAAATGTCCTGAAAAAAGACAAAAAAATCATAAAACGTCCTGAAGAAAACCAAACAAAACAGTCGACCACGCAAGGCACACAAGTGCACTGTCATCTCTAGTCCAAGTCAATCAAGTCAATAAGTCCATGTCATTGTCCGAACTACGTTGTCTCTGCGCATTTGCTACGTAGGCAAGACTCATACTTGAGTCCCCGAGACATTAGGTCAGTCCTATTAGGTTGTCAAAATAAATCATGGCGTAATATTTGTTCATCAAGACAACGTCATTGGTCGTGTCGAACTACGAGGTCTCTGAGTGCATGACGTAGGCAAGGCCATCTATCGATGAGCCCCCGAGGCCGCACTAGGTCAGTCCATTAGGGTTCATGACACTAAAATGGCACACACGTCAAAAATATTCAATCAATTTTTAGATAGGAAAATGCCTGAAACAAAGTAAAGCAATCCTTTACTCAACATGACACTCGCATCATGACAACATCGGCATCTAATCAAACATAAGTCAACCTCAGTCAAACATAAGTCAAAGCAAGTCAAATCATTATAACCGGTCAAACTGTCAAATTTTGGTTAGTCTTCAGATGAGTCCTTCTGAAAGATAACCCCTGTCATTTACGCCTTAGGATGTGTCCTTCCTAGGCGTCGTCATCGCCATTTCGGCCTTTCGAGCGATCCTCTGGACATCTAAGGATCACTCTTCCTGACATTAGCATTCTTCAGATGAGTCCTTCTGAAGAACCAACCCTGTCCTTTATGCTTTAGGATGTGTCCTTCCTAAGCATCGTCATTATTTTGAGGGATCCCTTACGACCATTAGGGATCAAATCCTCCCGACATTCGGCATCATTCAGGATGTGTCCTTCCTGAATTCACCAAGTCTCGACATTTTCAAGGTCATCAAAACTTTAAACAATCAGACATCTTGACATCGTCAAACATGACAATGGCTACCCAGATGCACTTGACAAACACTTGGCAACTGTCTTTTCATCTCTTATCATGTTATTAGTTTTTCAGCGAGATCCCACTAAGCAAGATTTAGAGAAGCAGTGATGTAGCATGACAATTGACACGCATGACTACTAGCTTCTTAGCGAGATCCTGATCTTGGGATTTAGAAAAGCAACGACATACCATGATAGAGACTTTATTTTTGTAATTTGGCAATCATGTCACTAGTTTCTCAAGGATGTCCTGGAAACAGGATTTAGAGAAGCAACGACGTTTCATGATCTGTCATTTGTCTTTTTCTGCTTGTGGTTGATGATGACAACAAGACGGGGGCAAGCACGCTCCTAGTATGAGTCATACTCATCCTTGTCTGTGACTGTTTTGTCTTGGGTAATGGTACGGCCTTGCACACCTGGATCTACGTCATATCTTGGTGTTTGTTGACCATTACAACAAGTTTTCCCAATGATGATTAAAGAGCAACGAATATTAAAAGTCCTATAGTAAGGTTTTGAAGGATTTGTATCTTCTCATAGGTCTTATATCTTCTCCTCTTTGGTCTGGTCATCTTCTCTCGTCAGTTCCACCATCTTCTCTCGTCCATCCTGCGATGATATCCTGTGTCATTCAAAAACAAACGCAAGTGCATACATGATATATCCATTGCATTAGGTCCATACATACATATCCATGGCATTAAATAGTATCATACATGGCATTACATCATATACATAATCACAAACATGGCATTAACATAATCATCATCATTGCATCTTTTACATAAAGGTATCATGCACATCATTAACATAAGCATATGAATAGTGCATCATCATGGCATCAACAAACAAATCACCACATAGACATCATAATACATAAATGGCATCATAAATTAAGCATCATATATCATACACACATAATGCATAGAACATCACATAACACATATAGGTCGCATCAAAACTGCATCATCATATAAATCTCATCTCAAAAATATGCAATGTCACAGGATAGAGTCAATGGATATCCCAAAAATGGAGCTCGCAGGCTCAACAATAAACATAATGTGTCCAAATACAAATATGCCCCTAGGATAGGCTCTCATCATCCCCTCGGGGTGAAGAATGTGGCGGTGGCCGAGGCCCTGTCACTGGCTCTGAAACAATGGAAGGTCCTGTAGTGCCCTGTGGCTGTGAGGATGAGGGAACTGCGAATGAGGGCATCATCTCAACAGTAGTAAACACCTGTGAGGTCACTGCTGCTGGACTCTGAAAAGCGGTAGGATCTGTCACCGGTGGCTGACCCTGTACTGACCTCTGAGCCGAACCAATGGAACCCTGACTGTGTCCTGAATGATGACTCGAAGTATGCCTGCGGGAGTGATGTGATCTGTGGCCTGATGTGTGTCCTGTGGAAGTCAACCCTCCGACACTGCTGTGGCTCCTGGTACCACTGCCACTACCCGACCGGTGTCCACTGCCTGTCCTCGTCTGTGATCGAGACAGGGTAGGATCTCGCTGCTCTGGTGGCACTGCCTGCTCATATAAAGTCCTGTACTGACCTAGCCTCGTGCTCACCCTGGCCAACTCCCGAGCCATGTCCCCTATGGGTCCTGAACATAGGGCCGCAAACTCTGTGCACCATCGCGCTGAATCCTGCTCGCGGATCACCGCCTGATCCCGCTCCACACGGGCTACCTCTAGTGCTGACTGTAAGGATCTCACCTGTGCCTGGCTGGCATCTAACCTCTGCTGCAGATCGGCCACTCGCTGATCAACCGTCGCATCCGGTGGCAACTCTGAAGATGGTATCTCCTCCTCACCCTCCACCATCTGCCATCTGAGGACTCTCTCTGCCTCACCTATGGCCTCATCCTCATCATCATCATCCTCATCCTCCTCTCCTGCCACCTCCGTCTCCTGTCTCTCCACCTCCGTCTCCTGTCTCTCCACCTCCGCCTCCTGTCTCTCCCCCTCCGCCTCCTCCTCCCCTGCCACATCCACCTCTGGGGCCCTGACATCCTCCTCCTGTCTCTCCCCCTCCGCCTCCTCCCATCCCCCCACCTCTGGCTCCCCCTCCTGTCTCCCCTCACCCTCTATCTCCTGTCTGGGCTGCTCCTCCATATCCCCCTCCTCACCAGCCTCGGGGATAGCATCTAATGCTACCCTCGCCATGCGCTGTCGCACCCTGCGACCTGGTACCTGTCCGTCCCGCCGTCGCCTCCTGCCATCTCCTCCGTCATCTCCACCTCGACCTCCGTCTCCACCACGGCCCCCGTCTCCACCTCGACCTCCATCATCACCCCGACCTCCGTCTCCACCTCATCCTCCATCATCACCCCTGCCTCCATCCCTCCCTCCATCACCACCCCTCCCTCCATCTCCATCCCTGCCCCTGCCTCTACCTCTGCCTCTGCCCCCATCTCTGCCTCTGCCCCCTCGTCTGGCTCGCGGTACTCGTGGAATCACTGACCGCCTCTCAACTGGTGCTGGCCCGTCAGGATCTGTCAATGGTACAGGTCGGCGTGCATGCCACCATAGATCATAGGCTGGTGTGGTACCTGGATCTGCTGCCCCACCTCTCCAACCCCAGGCCTGGGCTACTAACCCGTCAATCTGCTGTGTCGCGAAGGCCACTGGGATGGCCGACCCCCAGGCATACTCTCTAGACGATCGTGCATACTCTGCCGTCCCCATGGGTACATCCTGCTGCTCCCCGAACTGTCTCAGTACACGCTGTGGCAGGTACATCTCAATAATCAGCGACGTCTGTACTGTCCTGCCAATCAGGTATCGATACTGCCTGCAAAAACTGAGATGCTCGTCCTCATCATCCCATACCTCACAATCCCTGTAGGGTCTCCAGATGAAGGTCACCATGGTATCAATCCGATGCCGCCACCACCCTGTCTCACCCATGCGGGTCTGCTGTAATGCGCCGGCATAGTAGTAGGAGTAAGGCATCCCCGCGGCCAGCTGTGGTCTGTCGATAGGAGGGCGGAATATGGCAATACGCTCCCATGCCCAGATCATCATCAGTGTGGTCCCACAGGAGATACTCTCTCCTCTCCTGTACACAACGTCATGCAGCTGATGATAAAGTGTCCCCAGCAAACATGGACCCCAGGCATAAACTGTCCTCTCTCGTCGCATGCCGACCATGACATCCCCCCAGCCAATCGGAAATCCATGTCCTCGTCGGTCTGGAACCAAGATGCCACCAATCAGAGTCGCCAAGAATGCATCAAAGCGACTGTAATGCTCCGCCAGGAAATCCCAATGGATCTCGTAACCCTCAATGCCGAGTCCGGCACCCTGATCCTGGTAGTACGCACGGAAGGTCTGCTCGCCATGACGAGGATCGTACACGATCCGCTCCCCTCGAATCGGAATCCGGAGAATACGGTAGACGTCCTCCAAAGTAATCGTAGCCTCACCTGTCGGCAGGTGAAAGGAACAGGTCTCTGAATGCCATCTCTCGCACAGCGCCGTCAGTAAACCCCTGTTCGCCCGAATGGCGGGCATGAATGCAACATGGAATAGGCCGAGTCTCATCAGTCGTCGCCGCTCTCGCGGGCCTAGCTGATCGCCAAACCGAAAGGTCCTCGGTCTGCTCTCCCTCGTGTAAATAGGGGCAAGCTGCCTCTGCAAACAGACGAACACGGCATCAGCACTTTTTTGGACAACTGTGATCATCACGGAAAATAACTTAGGGCATGAAAGCATTAAAACAGGTTAAAGTAAAGAAAACAGGCAAATGCGTCGCAAAAATGCAATTGCGTCGCAAATCGAGAATTGCATCGTTCGAAAAATCAAATGCGTCTGAAGCAGTCAAGTGCGTCGCTTAATTACACTTGCGTCGCGAGTTAGGCGTTTGCGTCGCCACCTAGCGAATGCGGCGCAGAATTTCACTTGCGGCATTGAAATAAGCAGTTGCGTTGCAACATCGCAATTGCAGCTTTCAAGCGGTCAATTGCGATTCGGTTAGGCACTTGCGTCGCACCAAAATCGAATGCGGCGCAAACCACCGTTCCGGCTTGTTTGTTCTATGCACTTGCGTCGCGACGCATCAAATGCGGCGAACGCGAAGTCACTTGCGGCTTACGCGAACGCATATGCGTCGCGGCGCATCCGTTGACTAACCTAGAAAGCATTAAAAAGCACGTAAATTGAGAAAATGACAAAGCAAGTTTAGGGTACATACCGCTGGTCCTGAGCCCTCTGGCCGTCTGAAGGTCCTCACAATCTCTCCGCGGTGCTCTGTCACTGGAATAACCATCGTAGCTGCTGTGTCTTTCGCTCTGAGCTCTCAGGATTTGCAAGGTGAATAGTGAAAGTGAATTGAGTTTTACCCCTTTGACCACCTATTTATAGGGTGAAAATGACATTTTTCAACTGCAGTCTATACTGGAGGCTCATTTCCGCCCCTTCGACCTCCCCGTAAGTTGCTTTAAACATGTCAGAATCTGAAACCGACTGCGCCGCTGTTTTTCTGACCACCAAATTGATTTATCGGGACCTTTTGCAAATTTTTCTGGCGCCGACCCAAAATTTGAAAATTTCCCGAGGGGGCAAGAATACTCCGTACCTTCACTGGGGCATATTTTGACTTAATTTTCTTTGTCACAATACGACAAGCGACATTATGACAAAGAGGGGCAAAATGTAGACACCTAAAAATGACCTAGGCCTGCAAGCTTCATTTTTACCACTTTCGTCCTAGCATAATTAAGATATTTAATTATGTCCTTGGTCCACATTCGACTATTGATTAAATAATTCATAATTATTTAATTAATTCATGTCATTTGTTCCTCCTTGATTATTAAATAAATAAATATTATTTATTTATTTAATACATCACTAATTATCTAAAGTCTTCCTTTGATTAAATAAATTTCATAATTTATTTAATTTCCCTTTACCATTTATGTCTTCTTGATTAATTAAATAAATTTTATTTATTTAATTACGTCACTAATTAAGTCCCCTTCTTCTAAAAAATTAAATAAATTCTTATTTATTTAATTCTGTCCATTTTCCACTATAATTAAATAATTCATTTAATTATTTAATTAATCATTAGCTTTTTCTCCCATTAAAATTAAATAAATTTGATTTATTTAATTTGGCCATTCTCTTGAATTTTGAATTAAAATCATTATTTAATTTCAAAATAATTCTTTTATCACATTCCTCCATAATTAAATAATATCTTTATTATTTAATTACTTGCTAGTTGTCTGGAGTAAATAAATCTTATTATTTAATTTCCCCAGCAACCTCTTTGTCCGTGCCAGCCTTATCTTCCAATTTAATTCTTGACTTTTGATTTCTCATTTAATTTCGACCGTTGATTGAATTATTTCATAATTCAATCTCCACCCTTCATTCTTACCTGTTGCCCTAATTTTGACCTAACCCTAATGCACACAGCAATATTCAATCTTAAGCATTGATCTTAGGGTTCCTGTCATCTTTTCATCCTGGCCACACGTTCAAAATTGCAATTTTTATAAAAGGGCAATTTTGACCTCATTTGCATCTCTCTCTCAGTCTTTAGCTCTCATAGCTCATTTTGACTTCTTGCATTCTTAGTTTATGTCAATTTGCTGTCAACTTAGGTCATAGTCATTAACAGTCATAGCCATTTTAGCTCAAAGTAGGGTTATTTTTATTTTCTGCAAATCCTTCAACACTTGCATAGGGCTTAGTCTTTGGTCATAGTTGCTCATAAATCTGAGGGCATTGTTATTTATCTGCAAGCTAGGAGGTGTAACAGAGGTTAATCATGGAAGGTGGAGACATAGGGTAACACTATCCCTTTTGTCTTCACCTCACTTCCATTGTACTTTGTTATTTTCATAGGATTTTTCTGTTATTGTGCTAACCCACTTTAATAATAATTTTAGGATTTTCCCTTGATTACACCATTAATTTGAGTAACAAGGAGTCCTCATTGGTTTTGGGACAAGTCCTCTCAAAATAATTTGGTAGTATTCAATAGGATGATGAAATGGTTGGTGATAACTAATCAATCATCAAAGACTCAGAGGATGAGGAAGAGGAAGGGTTCTAGAATATTGAACATAAAGTCGAGGAAGTTATAAGGGAATTCATGAAGGGGATGGATGAACAACCTATGGAGGGAAATGTTGAGGAGATGTAGGATAATAATAGTCCCATTTATTTCTATGTTGCTCAAGTTTGTGTACTATAGCACAAAGTGGATAAGATGGAAAAGGCCTTCAATAAATTAATGGTAATAACTTTGGGCATTATACGAAAGGCTATATTCGGTATGGTGAGTGGTGTGACTAAGGCTAGAAAATGTCATCGAAAGATGAAAGCCTTTGAGGTTGTTGAGGATCACTTGGATGAAGCAACAACTAGATCTACGAAACAATATAGCAACACAATGGAACAACTAGAGCAAGAATGGAACCTTATCTTCTAATCGAAAGAGTAATTGTTGTTTTTTTGATCTTTGTTTTTTGGTTTTTTTGATCTATGTTCTTAATGGTCCTATGTTCACCTTGATCAATTAGACTTGGTTATTTCTTTAGGTCTATTTTTTTTTGTTGGCTTGTAGTTTTTCATATTTTTGTTTGTTTAGTGTTAGTCCTGTTGTAGGGTGTTGATTGGTTTTACACCCTTGGTATTTTTTGTGTTGGTTTATTGACCTGTAAGCCTTGTTCTTTTTTGGTTGGGTTTGGGGACCCTTTCCCCTACCTCTTTTAACAAAAATTTAGGTAAATGAGAAATATAAATCTTTAAACATTGAGAAAGGATTAAGACACATCACTACTAGTTTTAAGAACATGACCACATTAATTGTAAACCCAAAATGTATTGATAGATTTTTTTGTTAGAGTGTTAGATGTATATAGAAAATAATCACAAATAGAGGTAGGATAGAAATTTTAGTTATACTATGAACACAGAATAAAGAATCATCAACTACATCATGAGAAGAACAAGGGTGAGCATCTAAGGAATGTCACTAGTGGTAGAATAAATGCAAGAATTAAAAATTTTATCATTATAACAATGATCATAAAAAAGGTAAGTTCATATCAAGTAGCATTCTACTAGGCTAGTCAAAAAGATATGTAGTTATGTAAACATACACAATATTTTGGAGAGAAAAGAGAAAAAAAATATAATTGGTGGAAATAATATGCTCACTAGAAACAACATTATCACATGAAAAATATTTAGAATTTATACAAGATTATCATCAATCAAAGATATATTTAATATTAATGGTATAAAAATAGGCCTATCATGACATGCATGAATAATATCATCACAAGGCTCAAAAAACATGAATAGATAAAGAAGATATGACCACATCATATAAAGTAACGTCATATTCCTAATCACCATGTGAAAAAGGAAAATTTTGAAAGGTAAAAACATCATGTGGTGTTTTGTTTTTTAATATTCATAGAAATATTATTATTAATATGAAGCTCATAAATACATGAAATAAGTCTACAAAAAGTGTACTGTAGAAAAAAGGAAACTTGTTTGATTTGGGAATAATTGATGATAAATCAAACTTAATGAGGCCTTGATTTAGTGTTGATAGGTGTTTTACACATCCGCATTAGGTCTTGGATCCTTGCAAATGCATTTATTGAGGTCTTGTGTAAAGGTGTTGTAAAGAGTTGTAAAGGAATTTCACACCTCTCTAGACTTAATAAGCCCATTTTCCCTTAATTAAAAATTATTAAATATATTGAATTGCATTATCACATCAATCTAGAATACTTGTAAAATAAACTTAATGTTAATCTAGTGTTGTAATGTGTTTTACACACTCACATTTGATCTTGTGCTTTTCTAGGCTATGTGGACCTAATTTTGGTGTTCTAAACTATATTTAATCACACTTTCACATTGAATTCTATGTCCCAAGCCCTAATTAAACTTTACATCATCATTAATAGTCCCCTATCACCCATATTGTGCATCCTAAGGCATAAGTTGATCAAATAGCTAAAGAAATCAACATAAGAACTAAAATTTCTCATTCTCCAACATTCCAACTATCAAAGGAACACCTCTGGGACTAATTTGCCACTCTGGGAGAATGAGTCCCTACCAGGTGGGACTGATTCAACCAAGGTGGCTAATTAGTCCCATTTGGGTCATTTTTGAGTTTTGAGTGGGAAATTCTAGAATTTAAGTTTATCATTCTTTCATGTAAACCTTAGGGATCCAATTTATGGGAAAATTAGGATAATTTCCTATAAAATCAAGTATCTAAACCCTAATTTACATCTCTTATAATTCATGCATCATTTTTCTTCTTCCTCAAGTCAATAAGATAACATTTTTTAGACATTCAAGGGAAGATTCTTCATGTTTAGTTGCATAAATTCAAGATCAATTATCATGGAAAGGTAATAATTCTATTATTTCATGCTTCATTACATTATTTTCTCATTTGGGTTTAATTACCTAAAAAGGGGTTTGACTAAGGCAAACCTCCATGCCCTAACATTCAATATTTCTCTTTCTCTTCTTGTGTGTTTGCAGATTTAGGTGTCTTGAAGACTTGTAAATCATTGAATATTTCCTTTCAATTTTTTTGAAGACATCAACTTGTTGACCAAGTCAAGAAATCAACAAAAACTCACTTATAGTATCAAAAATTAGAGTATCAAAGGAAATCACCTGTTAAGAACCAAAGTATAGACCGAGGGCTTCTATTTCCACTTAAGTGTATTTTCAAAAATTCAAAAGTGGACTCATTTACCATTAGTGTCAAATGAGTCCCATTTCCCAGCCTAAAAAGTGTTCTTTGTAGTTTTGTATACCCATTTGTCTGAATTAGGTTCCGGGACAGTTTCTCAAAAGTAGGACTAATTCGCCCAAAATGGTGAATGAGTCCTAGTAGGTTAACTTTTCAGTATCAACAACATTCCTGATGTCATTTCTAGTGTCCATAAATTTCTCAATTGCCCACTTCTCATTTCATCAAGTTATGTTACATTTTGCTTTCATTTCTAGGTGTCTTTGCATATCACATTATGTTTTTAGACACCTCATATTTCTTAGGTTTTGCATAAATAATCAATCCATTTTATCAGTTTGTTGTGTTTAGGTCATTTCATTTATACATATTTTCATTTATACATATTTTCATTATATTTGCATTAGTTTTTAGTGAACCACCTAGATTTTGTGTGGGATCTATCTCAATCATTTAGGTGAAAAACCCTAATTGAGCAAGAGAGTCATAACACCCCAAACCAAAAAAATATATGGCTCATTTTGGTGAACCTACTTTTCAAATAATTTTTTTTCTGATTTTGACTCCACCATCATCCTAGAATTAGCTTGCATTATATTTTTCATTAGTTAACTTGAATTATAGGGTTTCCAATTTTGCATTGGTAAAAGTGCATATAGGTTGCATTTTTGCATCTGAAATCATTGAAAATTTCTACAATTTTGTGTTTGCATTTTAGGCATACATCATAGAGCACATAAAACTTCAAAATCACTAAGAGATTTTTGAAACTTCTGAAAAAACTCCCTATTGGGACTTATTCGCCACCTTGGGTGAATTAGTCCCTTTTCACCCCTAAAACTACCTTTTATAGAGTTGAAAACCCTGTTTTTATGCTTTTTTTTCTACCATCAATTATCTGTATTAGTTGGTTGAGTTTTTGTATCATGAATTTCATTAGATTTATCTTACATTAGTTCATTTCATGCATTGTTAAAATTCACATTTGCATTTCCAATCTTTCATCTTTTAGATTATTGCATAGTGTCATCAGTATATTACTTTGTTTGAAATATGAAAGGTTGCATTTTATCCTATGTCTTTACATTGCATTTTAAGTTTGCATAGTTTCTACTACATTTTCATCATTAGAAATAAGAATTTCTTACATTCATGGCCATTGTGGATAGCATTATATTTTTTCAATTTTCATTTTTAGCATGAGTTCCTAGCAAACTTAGATCATCTTCATCAAAAAATGAAAAAAAAAACTACAAATATCAAAACAAACAAATGAAAAAATGGTAAACCTTAGAGAAAATTTATCATTCAAACCCTTTAGTAGTGATGAATTTGCAATGTTAGATGAGGCACTTGAAGAATTCATCTCTCCTAGATCATCATTTGGCACAAGAGGATGCAACCATCGATAATCATGATAATCATAATTGTTCTTCTCCTGATATCTCTCCCATTGGTGATGAAGGTATCTATAAGAAAGAAGCCACAATAATTGAAGATCATGAAAGTCTTGCTTTCTTCCTCCTCCCCCTTGCAATGACATTATGAAACACAAAGTTGAAATCATTACTATGGATACATAAATTTCTTGAGCTTCCTACAATTGGTTTTGTTCTTGCTAAGTACTGACCTGCGCCTCAATTGTTTGGAGATCATTGGGCCCTATTTTGAAGAGTTCCATCCACTATTGTGATATCTCCACCGAGCACTCTTCACATTGATTACATATTTTTCTCTCCTATTGGATCCCACCATGCTTCCACGTGTTGTCACCATGGGCTCTTAAAAACTGTTTCCCTTCACTTTTTAGTCAGACCCCAACCATGTGCCACATAGCTTTCATCCACATGCATTTTTGGCGGACCCCATAGTTGGCATCA
The DNA here is from genome assembly GCA_007258455.2 of Sequoia sempervirens. NCBI lineage: Eukaryota > Viridiplantae > Streptophyta > Pinopsida > Cupressales > Cupressaceae > Sequoia > Sequoia sempervirens. Next base: position 492,246,546 of record VDFB02000017.1, read on the forward strand.
ATAGTAAAGAATTCCTCCATGTGTCTTCAATGTGTAGTCTCTCAACACAAGAGGAAGGAATAAATGAGTGGGCCCTGACCTGTTACCACATGTCTCTTTTGTAGAGACTTCTTTGAAGGGGAGGTGATAGCGAGTTGCGTGTCCTGCCAAGCTGCCGCATGTCTTAACTACCTTCATGGTTGAACGACAATTGTATGCACAAGATTTTTCTAGGATCACTGCTATCATTCATAGGGGATGCATCTGGCTAGGGAGAGACTACGTTCATGGTTCAAATCTTTTGTGTTGCAACGGTGAAAGGGAATTATTGTTGCATGCATCATTGCTTGAGATACAAAATCTTTTTTGTTATTGGCCCACCAGGCTGTGCGATTTTTAGCTATATATTATACTTCTTGCTCTGAAATGGAGTTTGAAAGATACAGAAAAATTAGGAAAAAGACACGAGACCTTTTGTATCACTTCAAATTATTTTGTAAGATTCTCAAACTATGCCATTTTTTAGCCTTTCTATTTTCTTAAGCTATTTGATAAAACATTATACTATGCCATTATTATCACGAGTTCTTTATTTGTAGAAATTCTATGATTTTAATACAATTTTGGTGGTTTAGATCATGTCTTCAACTCCTCTTTTGAGTGAATGTGTATGAAAATTATTTAATGTCAATGAATAAATTATTCGAGTTATCATATTTAAATTTTTTTATTCTACGACATGGTAGATTGTTGAATGGGCCCTTAAATCATATCTAAAAGATGTGTTTATCATGCCTAAAATCTAAATCATAGCACATTAGCTTAGTTAGATCTTTATTTTTTATATCTTCTTCCTTTACCATTCCAAAACCCCAATTACAGAAGAAGTCGACTTCTTTAAAAACCCATAAGTCACTCAGTTTAGCACAATTGGTCGCCCCATTAACTAAGTTTCCCATAAAGGTTGTTACCTTGCCAAATTTTGACATCAATAGTTTATTTTTTCTTGCACACCCAGAGGGACTTCTTAAATGAATCTAAATTTAAAGAGTGTGTATGAGCCATCGACCTATTACTAGATCCCAAACAGTGAATAACCCTAGTTTGTGAGTGTCATTGCTAGGAACAATACAAGTTGTGACCCAAAAAGTGAAAATTTTGCTCCCTCCACCCCTTCTGCTAGCCATGGTTCCAGCTGCTAATAGAAATTATGTGGTATGGGATGTCGGAAGTCCCCTAATAGTGCTAGTAGCACCCACCATTTGGGCCCCTATTCTAGTCTCTACTTTAAAGGCTATACCTAAATTTACCAGAGATGGCTCAAAAAAACCATTTGAACATATGTAAGATTTGATGGATGTGTGTTTGGTGCATGGAATGACCACCCAAAATGTGGTGCTAAGGCTACTTGTAGCCTGTTTTAGGGGAAAAGTGCTAGATTGGTACTGCACTCTGCAAACTAATACTATCAATACCTAGGACTAGCTTGGAGACCCTTTCTATGAAATATCCTCTAATGATGGGGTCAAGTCTTAATATTATCATCATCTAGAAATCATAAAGTGGGCCCCACATGAAGCCATGACTAACTTCAACCCCTAATTCCACATAACAAGTGGCAGAGAATCTAGGTTGCTATCTTCCCGTTTGACAAGATTTCATTCATGTTCTACTTGAAATCTATCAATGTTGACATCTATATGATGATTTAGTCTCTTGCAAGAACCACTCTACCAGACACATACAATGTTGTAATAAAAGTGGAGAACAATCTAATAGACACCAAAAATTTTCCCCCCAACCCATCATTCCTATATTTTCCAAAACATCAATTCCCACTCAGGAAGTAGCATCTACCAGTGTGTTGGATCCTCCTCAATCTATGTACACATATCTAAGTTCCCCACAGAATGTCGCTTCTACATCTGGATCTTCAAAGGATGCTATAAGTGAAGCCAAGGAGATGTTGCGGGCTATGGCCAATGAAATAACTATTATCAAGTGAAACAAGTTCTCACCTCTGAAGCCAACCTATCAAAATTATCAAGGAAGAAGGTATTCTTACCAATAGAACTAGTTCCATGGAGGCCTGTGCACAAATCCATAGGTGAAAACAATTAATAAAATAGTACATATGCCTTCTTCATTGTAGAGCAACAACCCAAGCTCAAGCAGAGAGCTGACAATGAGGCAAAACAATCTAGTTGATGACATCCACCACTGGTGCTTCCCTTGTGGTGATGTACATATGCCCCAAATTTTTTTGTACAAAAATCTATAAGAAAAGGTTGTAGAATAACACAGTCAAGGTGTGGCATCAGACCATGGAGGTTATGTATATGCCTCTTCACAAATGGAAAATGTAGTACTTACCGTGAAAATGCAAGGGATGTCCTTGGAGCAAGAAACATATATTGCTCCCAATCACGCGCTCTTCTCATGGATGGAAGAAGAAGAGGCAATGTTTGCCAATGATGCATCTACATCAAAAACCCCGTAAGTTTAGTCTAATTACAACACTTGCTCAAAGAGGAGATTCATAGGTGAACCAGTCATCCCACAAGTAGTTAGACTGCAGCCCAAAAGTGCTTCCAACCAGACACCCAGTACCTTCGCAATGGCACAATAATGTTTGTCATGAAGGGAAATTGTTATAACAAGAGCTAAAGAGTAGAAGCCTCCAAATCTTCCACCATTCAATGCGGTGGAACAATTGAAAAGATCATTTGCTAATGTATCTTTGTGGGATATCTTAGCTTAGATTCTAGAGCAGAAGACATTACTACAAAAGGACCTCCAGGAGGATCTAGTCATCGAGCCAATAGAGAAATTTCTCAAAGGAATGGTTATTTATCCATCACCTCCTACAAAATTTCTCATGAATAACACAAAGGAAGTCTCTATTGAGGTTAGAAATAAGATGAAACCAAAACCTTTCTTCCTGACCCTTATTGTGGGAGAAAAATTACTATATAATGCCATGATTAGCTTCTGTGCGAGCACTACAATCATCCCCAAGGAGATAGTTGAAGCCCTAGGACTTAGCTATGAGCCTTTAAAGAGGGAGGTTATGCAGCTTGATGGGAACAAAGTCAAAATCGTAGGTCTCATCAATGACCTCTCTTTGACTTTATTCTCCTGTCCCAACATCACAGTTCCATAAGATACCATTATCATAGATGTCTCCCCATGTTTAGTCTCTACCTATCCCAAGAATTCACTTCAAAGATAGGTGGATATATTTTTCTGGACTGGTCACACTTAATCCTAACGACTAAGCATGGAGTTAAAATGAAAATAGTGTCCAAAACTCTGCATTTAAAACATGTGGCTAATGAAGCCATGATCAACTTTGAGGCTACTCATACCTCTTTCACCAAGGAGGAAACATATTGCATGAGTTCCTATAAGATTAAAAAGTGATCGGAGATCAGACCAATAAAGAAGAGGTTCTCTTGAGTGAATACATAGACACTAACCCTTTTGGCAACTATCATGCTACCAGTCTGGGCATCTATGCCATCTATGATGAAGATCAAGTGCTTTTGAAGGTCATAAAGGAACCTAAGACTGACCAAACTTCAGAGATATGGATGTTATACTTTGATGGAGCAAGATGAAAATTGGGTGCAAGGGTGTAGATATGTTTGATATCCTTGCACAATGAAAAGACACTTTGGTCTTTTGGCTTCCAGTTTGCTTGTTCGAACAATGAAACTAATTATGAAGGACTAGTGCAAGGCCAAAGTTTTTTGGAGTGGATGGGCAGCAAGCAATTAATGGTGTTTAGAGATTATAAACTAGTAGTAGATCAAGTTCGAGGGGTCTACTACAAAGAATTTTTGCATGCCATCATATAGACAGAGTAATCGAAGGTTTTGAAGCCTACAACATCAAGACATTGCCCCAAGAACAAAATAGTGATGTGAACTGCATGGTCATAATCAGATCTTAGTTTGACCCTACCTCCAACCCAATTCATAACAAGCACTTTGTACGAGTGATAGTCCAACCAAAAATTCTAGATAATGATAAGAGCTTGCAGGTATTTGACAGTGATGGACACATCACCTCATTCATCTAAAAGTCAGGAGAGTTTGCTAACTAACTCCAACCAAATATTTCCAAAGCATATGATGGAAAAATCATTCAGCTAAGGTCTAATAAGGTTCCAAAGGGATTGGTCACTCTCAAAAACTTGTTCGATTGTGACAACACAAGAAATTATAAAAGGAAGTTTTTGGTGGACAAAAGTGACTATGTGGACCTTCAGGTCAAAGATGGAAGAAAGCTCAAAGTTGGGAAAGACGTTTCGCATCATGATAAGAAAAGGCTCATCAATTTATATGAGAAGTATCAAGGAGTAGTGACCTGGTCATATGATGACCTTAAGGGATATGATCCTAACATCATCCAACATACAATAGAGTTGCTAGAAGGTGCAAAACCCATCCACCAAAAATAGAGGCCAATTAATTTGAAGATCAAAGCATTGATGGTGCAAGAGCTGACAAAGCTAATTTAGTCTTAGATCATCTTTTCAATCAAGCACAACATGTGGGTGTCCAACCTAGTCCTAGTCCAAAAGAAGAATGGAGACATCCACATGTGTGTTAACTTTTGGGACCTGAACAGAGCATCCCTAAAAGGTCACTACCCGCTGCCTTATATGGAGCCAATCTTGTAGACAGTGATAGGGTCAGAAATGTTTTTTATGCAAGAAAACCTCTCTAGTTACAACCAGATCCGTGTCAAAGAAGAGGACTAACACAAAACGATGTTCACTACCAAGTGGGGAACATTCGCATATGCTAAAATTCCTTTGAGTTTCTCAAATGCGAGGGCCACTTTCTAGTGGGCAATGGATATCGCTTTTAGTGAATTGATCAATGAGATTATCTTGATCTATTTAGATGATCTGACTATTTTCTCCAAACATAAGGATGATCACTTCGATCACCTTGAGATGGTTTTCAAAAAAATTTAGGAGTTTAGGGTATCCCTAAACCTGAAAAAATATGTCTTTGGAGTATTGCAAGGAAAGCTGTTGGGACATGTACTATCCAAAGAAGGAATTACAATTGATCCTGAGTGGGTGAAAGTAGTCAAATATCTTCCCTTACTAGTCAACAAGAAAGGAGTCCATTCTTTCCTTGGGAAGGTAAATTTTGTGAGAAAATTCATTTTGGATTTTGTGGGATTAATCAGACCAATCACCCTAATGCTAAAAAAGGATCAATTATTCAAATTGACTAAAGAAGCTAGACAAGCTTTCAAGAAGGTTAAGGGTGCTATCTCTTCAGATTTGTTAATCTAGACCTTTCAAAGGACTTCATAATGTATGTATTCAGTTGAAATTCAAGCATTGCTACTATCTTAACTTAAAAAGATGATGAAGAAAAGGGAGAACATCTAATAGAATTTAAGTCTTGGACCTTAAAGGAATATGAGATGATCTACAACTTAGTCAAGAGGCAAGCGTTCACAATCGTTAAGGGACTCAAGAAGTTTCAACACCTAATATTCTGCAATAAGGTGATTTTTTATGTCACACATACTAGTGTGCGCAAACACATCATGGAAGGAGAAATCACTGAAATAAAGGCTAATTGGATCACTAAGATCCTGGAATATAACATTGAAGTCAAGCCTACAAAAACCCTCTGAGGAAGAGGATTGTGTGAGTAATTAGTGCACAATTAAGAAATGACAATTGAAGAAGAGCAACTGGAGTTGGTTCTAATGAATGAGTCTGAATCAAAAGACTACTAGATGGTAGGCAGAGTAAGGTTCATACACATAGGAAAGTACTTGTCAGGCCTTCCTTCTCAAGAAAGGAGACTCTACTAACTACAAAATAGAGGATATGTGCTCATCTAAGGGGTCCTTTTGAAAAGGAACTTCAACAATGTTCTATTGTTGTGTGTCACCATGGAGCAAGCGAAGAGGATTCTCAACACTTTTCATAGTAGTCCTACAGGTGGAAACTTCTTTATGAAGACCACGACCATCAAAATCATGTGGGTTAGGTACTTTTGGCCAATGCTATTCGACAACTGATACTCCTTGATAAAATCTTGCAAGGAATGCCATTTCTTTACAGGAAGAAGAAACAATTTTGTGATGCCTCTCAATTTGATAGTGGGTGATGAGCCCTTCACACAATCAGGCCTCAATTTCATTGGAATGATCAATCCTACATTTAGCATTGGACCCAAATGGATTCTAACGCCAATAGAATAATTCACCAAGTGGACCAAAGCCATGCCCCTGAAGAATGCAACAAAGGTTTCGATATTGGATTTCCTTGAAGAATTAGTGATGAGGTTCAACCCACCTAAAATGATCATCTCTAACAATGCTAAGGCTTCCTATTATTTAAGGTATGTCAATTTGCACTCACAAATGGCATATTCTTGAAAACATCATCAAATTACTACTTGTAGGATAACGGTTTGGCTAAGTCAAATAACAAAAATTTAGTTTTACTCATCAAAAAAATTGGGTTGAAACACCAAAAAGAATGGCACAAAAACCTTTGGGAAACGCTTTGGGCCGAGCACATAACTGCCAAGAAATTCCTTATGATTTCACCCTATGAGCTACTGTATGGAAAATAAATTTTATTTCCTATCTCTATGGAGATTCTAGCACTGCAATTGCTCAAATCTCTCAAGGTAGAACAAAACAATGTCATTGAGGTTCAGCTAGCTGAGTTGCTAAAAGAGCATGAAAAAAGGGAACATGCCCTAATAGCCATGCACAACCACCAATAGGTGGTTAAGAGATGGAATGACAATAAATCTTCAAACCAAGGTCTAAAGTGTGGGGACCTAGTACTAAAATTCAATGAAAGGGTTGTGAAGCTAGGACAACACGAAAAGTTTGAAAGCCTCTAGTAAGCCTCTTTCAAAATAATTCAATGCATGCAACACAATGCATACAAAATAGAAAATATGTAGCAAGAAGCATTGGGGATTCTTGCTAATGGAATCCACCTATTTAAATTGTTCAATTTAGCTTCGCAACTGTTCCACTAGTGTAAATATGTGAGTAGTGTAATTATTTTCCCTTTAGAGTTTGTTGGTCGGACTTTCAATAATTTTCATCCATAGTGCAAGGAAGCAAGAAATAAATGAGACCCATTATTGTAAAGGGTAGAGGAAAATAAAAGCAACCCATGAAGCAAAGAAACATGAAACCCATATGCAAACTTGAAATGAATGCATATAAGTAAAAAAAAAAAGGGAGAACTCACATTGAAAGTCAAAAGGAAAAGGAGAAAAAATGTTAACATAAGCTATATTTTCGTTATATTTATATATTTTGATAAGTACATTGTCAACATGGCTCTAAGGCCATACACCTTAAAGTATATATATATTTTGTATCTTCTTCATCTATCTACGGTAAAGCCTCTTTTCTAGTCTTATATACAAAACATATTAACAAAAAGATGATTTCTTAAAGAATAAAAGTTTCTAGTCATGGGAAGGAGCAAGAGAGGTATCAGTGGTAGTGTCTAGAATAACTTCATCAATAGGGTCAGCAAGAACATCTACAAGAGCAATGGCGAGTGATGAAGGGAACACCAGGTTCCTAAAGTTGGTGTACCAATCGATGTCATAGAAAGGCACCACATTGTACAAGCGAAACAAGAAGTGGCATGCATAGGTTACCCTTTGACGATGCTCTTTTTGCAACTAGATGAGAAAACCACTCAAAAATGACACCCATGGTACTACTGTTTCTTCTTCAATGTACTTCTGATGGTTGCTCACCATTGGTAGGGCTATACAAAATGCAACATTTTCCACCACCTCTCTGAGGCTACCTTCTTTTGAAATATCTCAAGCACCAGGTGAAGAATGAATGGCTTGGGAACTTGGATATCAAGCATAGGTGCAATGAAGTGAGAACATACATCAGTATTAAATTTGTAATTGTCTTCATATTCAATACAATCCCTCCCCAAAACCCACTTCATTGCTACAATGTCCAGTGAATGCTTATTCCTATTCACTCTTTTCATTTTCCTAGTCAAGATTTCACCAAGGAAGGTTGTCTAGGATTTCTTGCAAACTAACCTAATTGGGGTATTCATGGTGGCAAGCTCTATGTAACTACTTGACACTAGCTCTACACAGATTGTATAATCCTAACTTTTTGCTATTCTACTTAGCTACCTAATGCTAAATTCTAAGCCAAAAAGTGCCTATTTGTAGAAATAGCTAGGATATGCATGGTAATTTGCATACCATAAGAATGATGCTAATCAAGTACCAACATGGAAAATTGCACTAGGGCTTGCTTGAATTTCCCACCCAGTTGCATCTGCTGGGTATAGTTTGTTGAATGCAAGATAAATAAGGGCTAATTAATTAGCATAACTAGGTGGCAGTCATCAGTAGTAATCTATATGACCAGATGTTGATGTGTCATTTTGCAGGTGCTTCTCAAACTCCAAAAAGGAATGCAAATCTTTTCAAGTGATTATTGTATATGTGTGCTTAATCATTTCTCTTGGGATATTTATTACCACACCATGCGAAGCCTAAGCTTCCTTGAAATTTTTAGCTCAAGTTCAAAGAAAATCTTTTCGTATGGCATGATTACCAAAGGCCATTATGAATTATTGTCATTTCAAAATGGTAAGTAATTCATTTCACACAAGCAGATAACTGGTGGTACATGCCAAATTTAATGCTATAAGGAAAGTTTTATTGGCCACCCCAAGAAGGAACTAACTAAGTATCACATGCAAAATACTAACATTGTGAAATATTTTCAAGAATGCTACCTAGAGTAGGAGTGTCGAGTGCAGACAAAGCAAAAGAAAATTGCAGAAAATTTGAGCATAACAAAAATCTCTAGCAAGAGGAAAATAGTAAAAATTTCTCAAATAGAGGCATGGGTAGAGGCACTAGGAGAGGCAACGCAAAGCTTTTTTGATGCTATGCATGTAGTATTTTCCACCAATTTCTTTGAAGATGTCTCTTACGCTTTGCCTAAGATAACAGAGAAGTCAGAGTGGGTAAACATGCAAGCCTCAGAAAAGTAAAAGACCCATAGGGACCAAAGCTTAATCAAGGAGGAATGGGATAATATTCATGATCCCATCCTCAGAAAAAATCCCTAAGTCTTTAAGGGAGGTGGCCTGTGAAAGGATGAAGAGAACTGGCGACCCGAATTCTTTGGCACAAAAAGTATGGTTCAGCAGGCTCCCATAGTATATGGTCTCGTTTGTGCACTATTGCCCAGAACTAGTCGATGTGTCCATTGAAAATTTTAACCTAGCCACCAACACCATCGAGGGTTGATAGTTGAAAGTTAATATCTTCCTAGGAGCTATATAGAACATGCTATGCATCCCTAATCAAAGCTCTGGAATAGAAATGATAGAGTCATTCAGTCCCACAAAAGTGGGGGAAATATGGAGAACCAAAAAATATGGTTTATATTTTTATAACAAAGAAACCCAAAGGCCTAAGGAAGATCAAAAAGAGCCACCAAATATTTTTGGAGCACATGGTGCCTTCCCCATGGACATGTAGGAAGCCTTCTCAATGATGCCATTTGTTTGTGGCCTAGACATTGACAAGAATTTTCAAGAGTTTTGGTTGGGTTCGAGGTTCCAATTGTGTAGGAAACATTATTTTTTCCGGTATGACTTAAGACAGTTCATCATTGATGAGATGCTTAAGAAAATAAGGGACTACAAAACACAACAGAGGTTCAGGTTTCCTTCGTTCCTCGTCCATATGTTTTTGCATAAAAACCCTGATTTCTTCAAGAAACATGTGAAGTTAGCTATTTTTGATGAATTAGGAAAACAAAGGCCAGTTTCTATATGGAATCCTCTCCCCTCCTCTAGTTATGACTATTATGCATTTTTAGATTATTTCTTAACTTAGATTCTATGAGACTTGAGTGAGGATCCTGGTCTTTACCACCTCACCTTTTCCCAGATGGAGTATATGCAAAATTTCACTCTGAAATGTGATTGGTTTATCAGAGAATATTTCACATTCATTTGGATGTACAACTTCACTAGGGAACCGTTCTAGCTTCTAACATGCCTCACAAATAAGGTGCTAGCCCTCAATTTTTTTTGGCAAGTATCTATTATTGACTATAAATTTTGTAGGGGACCAACCAAGAAGAAGAGATTTTTTGTCTAATTGCTCATATTTAAAATGGTTGTAATGGCCAAAACGAAGACACATCAGCTACTAGAGGTGAAGCTGGCTCATCTGGGGCTAGTATGGATTTGTGACAAATAGAATTACAACCTCAAAAATGGATTACCAAATGAAAATGTCAAAGATGATGATGAGCTAATAGTTGATTTAGCTCATACTCCAACTGATGACAGTAGGCCACCATGGCTCAAGTTCTACTTCACTTCAACAAAGTATAGTGAGAAGCTTCACATCGGGTCCACTCTTCACAATAAGTTGTCAAGAAAAAAAAATTGGAGGGAAGAAAAAAATAAGGATTTATGGGTCTACCAACAAGAAATCAAATGCTATGATACCCCTTATTAGAGTGTGGAGACAAATGATAGATTTGATAAATTTTGGAACAAAGCACATACTAATTCTGACACAAGCAATGACGAAGATCTCTCTTTGGAGGAGGTTGGAAAAGATATTGGGAAGGTAAAGAAAAAAGTAGAAACACAAATGACCCCAACATAGCAAAAAGGGAAGGCATCAAAGTAGCCAATCAAGGTCTCCAAAAATGTGCGGGTGAACATATCATCTACAAGGGCCTTGATGACTCAGACCTAGATTATAAAGAGAACCAGGATCCTCACACAACAATAATCAGAGATAGTTGAAGTGGAAAACTTGCCACCCAATAAATGACAATGCATAGAAGTAGTTTCTAGGGAGATTTTACAAGAACCCGCAACAAGCTACGAGGCCATGGCAAGCCAGGAAACATAATCATCCTGATAATAGGTAACTTTTTCTCCCTCTTCTCTTCCTTCACAATCTTTAATATCCCTTGCTATCTTTGTAGCGCCCCTCACCACAAGTGTTGGCCTTTCTTTTTCCACTTTTTTTGTAATGGTCATGAGAGGTCTCTCCTAGTTCTCCTAGGTGAGACCATTTGTCTTGACTCCTCTGCAGACCCTTTCACCTTTCACCACTACCATGTGTATGTCTACTATCTCTTCACCCTTTGTATTTGCGGTTGCTATTGACACCCATCTTGCTACTACTATATCGAGCCCAACTTATTCCACTTAGCAGATAGAGTCCGCTATGATCCCACTACCACCGCAACACCCGATGAGTCTTGCCGTAGGGTCACAAACCAAGCTTTGGTATATCCCTCCTTTCTCCCCTTAGAGACTCACCCTTCCAAAGAAGAATATTCCTGGAACCACTACCCTCATGTTCCCTTTCACACTTCCTCCCGGTGCACCTTTTGTAGGTGGGCTAGTTCAGTTGCCAACCCAATTTATGGAATAGGGAGATAATACAAAGGAAGGATGTGCTCTCAGAATCTAGAAGCAAAAGGCCAAGATACTAAGAAGTCAACGAAGCCAAAGGTGTATACTAGATTCAACGAAGCTCAAAAATTGCTACATTTCACAACCATGTATCCAAGCATCATCAAAGAATAGGGGAAAATGAAGCTTGATTATTACAACATGTTCACCATGGGACTCGATCTAAGCATAGCTAGACTAGAGGACAAAGTTGAGCTCATGTAAGAACTGTAGCAGGTGGTGACCACTGATTTCCTCTAGTCTAATCATTATCTAAAGAAGAAAGAAGAAGAGTTGAAACTTGTGAAGGATAGAGTTGAAGTATTGCTAGAAAAGGAAAAAGTGATGGAAACAAAAATTGTGCACATATCAGAGAAAGCGCAAGCAATGCAGATAGAGTAGAAGAAACTCCAAGAGGAACTTGCAAAGTTCCAATACTATTACCCCACTCTTGTTGACACGCTACAGGGGAGCAACCAAGTATATCAGAACCAGTTAGCTCTGGTGAAGTAGGGGATGTAAGAAAAGAGTGAGGAGTTTGAATGATAACACACTCAATTCAAGAAAAAAATGCAATAGAGGGATGTATACTTCAAAAAATGAAAGGCTCAATTAGAGAAGGAGCTCCAAGAGATGAAGCTTTCCCTTGAGAAAAAATTAGTGATCAAAAGTTAGGCCAAGGAAAACTAGTCCACAGAATTGAGAAACATCCAAGGACAACTTGTGGCCGCAAACAAAAGGGTTGCATAACTAACACATGATGTTCGATCAAGAAACACATAGATTAAATTTTTAAGGAGTCAAATCCCAAGCCCATCTTGCCTAATCAGACCTCATTCTGTTGGCTTAGAAGCTATATGTTTCATACTAGATAAGGTCAAGGCCTTCTTCCTGACACATTAAAAAAGGCTCCAATTCATGGCAGAGGTAACAAATTTAGGTAGGGAGGTTCATCGAGCAATTGAGAAATTCTCACCAAATATCACAGAGAGGGTTCATGAGGTAAAAAAGCTACTAGATAGGTTATATATGGTCTTGAATGAGGTCTTAGAAAATGTTGAAATCAGGGATCAGAAAGATGCTACCAAAATAGTGAAAAAGTTCATCCATTTCCACTCAGTCATCCTTCATGCTAGCAAGTGTGCTACCATGTTAGACCAAACTATGAATGCCATACAAGCTAGGTACTCCTAGCTAACCCAAATGGGCCTACCCTCCCTGCTTATTCTTGATGACTTGGTAGCAACTACAAAGAATATTGTGGCAAAGATAGGAGATAAGTAGTAGGATAAATCCACTTTCCAGAGTTTTAGTCAACCTCCTACTGTTAAAGATATTGAGGGTTTCTCTCATCAGATTGTGTGCTTGCTCTTTCAACTTCAGTCTGGGGCCGGTATATTTGTGATGCTACCTTACAATGAAATGATTGATTTAAACAAAGCACAAGAGAATATGCGTGACATATCAATACCATCCAAGGCCAACCAGTTTCCTCTACAGGCCACTCTCTCGAAGCTCTGACTTTGTTGCCCAATGAATGGGACTCTGGTCTGTGAGCTAGAAAAAATTTGGGTTCCTTGTGAAATTCCCCTGGTAGTCACCAAAAGCTATGGATACATAAATTCATTAAGCTCCCTATGGGTGGTTTTTTTTGCTAATTATCAGCCCATGCCTTAATTTTTTGGACATCATTAGGCCCCTTTTCGAAGAGTTTCATCTACTGCTACCATGTGTCCGTCAAGCACTCTTCACACTAATTGCTTCTTTTGCTCTCCTACCAGCTCTCGCCATGCTTCCACGTGTTGTCACACTAGGCTCTTAAAGATTGCTTCTCTTCACTTTTTAGTCTGGCTCCGACCACATACCAAATAGCTTTCATCTGCATACATTTTTGGGGGACCCGACAGTTGACATTAATAGTAAAGAATGTCTCCACATGTCTTCACTGCAAGAGGAAGGACAAACAATTGGGCTCCGACCTATTGCCACCTATCTCTTTTGTGGGGACTTCTTCAAAGGGGAGGTGATAGCAAGCTACATGCCTTGCTAAGTTGTGTGTCTTAACTACCTTTAGGTTGAACAACACTTATCTGCATAGGATTTTTTTGGGACCACTTCCATCATTCGTAGGGGATGCATCTTGCTAGGGAGTGACTACATTCATGGCTTGAATCTTTTTTGCTGCAACAGCCAAAGTGAATCATTGTTTTCGGCATCATTTCTCAAGATACAAAATCTTTTCTATTACTAGCTGGCTAGGTGGTGGGATTTTTAGCTATATATACTACTTCTTCCTTCCGAAATGGAGTTTGGAAGATACAAAAAAAATAGGAAAAAGACACTAAGCCATTTTTATTGCTTTAGATTATTGTGTAAGATTCTTAGACCATTGCATTGTTCGACCTTTCTATTTTCTTAAGCTATTTGAAAAAACTTTATACTATGCCGTTATTGTCATGAGTTGTTTATTTTTAGAACTTCTATGCTTTTAATACAAGTTTTCTCATTTAGATCATGTGTTTGACTCCTCTTTTTTGATAATGTGTATGAAAATTATTTTATGTCACTGAATAAATTATTCAGGTTATCATATTTAATTTTTGCTATTCTGGGACATAGAAGATTGCTAAAAAGGCCCTTAAATCACATCCAAATGATAGGTTTATTGTGCCTTAAATCTAAATCTTGGTGTATCACCTTAGTTAGATCTTTATGTTTTATATTTTCTTCCTTTCCCATTCCAAAACCCTAATTACAGAAGAAGTCAACTTCTTTAAAATCCTAGAGGTCACTCAGTTTAACAAAATTGGTCCCCTGATTAACTGAGTTTCCCATAATGGTTGTTACCTTGCCAGATTTTTGCATCAACAATTACCACTACCTTACTCGGTCCCCATTCATCTCTCAACACCTCCCCTACTTGTTAAAATCCTTTATTGAATAAGGATAAAATCATGAATGATCATGACAAACACATTTTCATGGATGATATGATTCAGAGCTATGAAAATCCTACCTCTCCTACTCAAGAAGACATTATAGGACATGCGGATGTAGATTTAAGTAATCCTGAAAAATCAACCCTTCTCCTAATATTTTATCTACACATGAAGAAGATAGTTTAGTGTTAAAAGATATCATGATGGAAGATCTATTCGAACAAAAAATTCCAATCTTTGGTAACCATGAAACTCCTAGTCATCCTTCTCTTGATGCCTCTCCTATGAGCAATGAAGCTATCTTGCAAAATCTAATTATGACATGTGATGAACCTATTATTTGTCACTTTTCTAAAAGCTCTCCTGCTAGGGTCGATATTATGGCACATAAGAATGATACCTTAGAGAAAATAGACAACCAAATAGAGCATTCTTCTCATATCACCACTATTGATACTCAAAAAAATCCAACCATTAATCAACCCCCTATGTGTGGTGAAGTTATTTTGGACACACCGACAAATCCTATCTATATCTAAGGGTAAATTTTAAGTTAGATTATCAAATGAATTGAAAGAATAAACCAAAAGAAATAATGAAGTGCAAAGGAACAATAAATGAAAAACACATAAAATGGAACAATCTCACCCAATGTTTTCATTCTCCATGGTTGATCTCCATTACACCTTCTAACTTGTTGATTGACGTGTTGCCCTTAGATCGAACGTGTGAGCAATCTTTGACGAAGTCCTACACAAGATTTGAAGGATTTGAATCTAAATTCCTATGCTTAAATATGTCAAAACTTAAGAGAATATGATAATAAATGCTGCAATTTCAATGAATTATCTAACTATGTTACTGTGTAGTCTAAAAATAAGAACAAAATAACATTTTATAGAAAAATATAGCTCTTCAAGGCTTCTTTGCAAAATTTACCTGTGTATGCTCTCAGTTTATTTAAAAATCCTACTAAATATGCTGAGGCTATTGAAAAAATTTAGAAAAGGTTTCTCTAGTCTGGTGTAGAGGACAAGAAGAGATTGCCACTTGTAGGTTGGGATCTGGTTTGCAGACCCAAATTGAGACGTGGCCTAGGCTTAAAAAAAATTTAAGTGTTGAATTTATCCCTTCTTACTAAATAGCTATGGAGAACTCTTATTTTGAGAGGGGAATGGCAAGATACCATAAAATCCAAATACTTTAGCAGCTGTGAGTCTCTTAATGATGTTATTAATTCTTCTTTCTTACCTCGTGGGTCTGTTTGCTGGAATGATATGAGTAGAGGTAGAAAGTTTCTGGAAATGGGGACTAGTTGGCTTGTTGGAAAATGAAATAATGTTAGATTTTGGGAAGATAGATGGCTTTGTAAGGATCCTTTAATTAGAAATGAGAAATTCAATAAATGGATGAATGATTGTAAAAGGGAATTCAGGGTCTTGGTCAAAGATTACTGGAGGGATGGGGATTGGGTTGATTTGAAGACCATTAGTTTGGATCTTAGCCTTGTTCAATCTGCCTTCGGGGCCCTAAGATTGGTTCAACACCAGGTGGATGATCTTGCTGTCTAAATAGACAATCCGTCTAGCATTTTTTTAGTTTCTTCTGCTACTTCTATGTTGGTTAGTCTGCTGGAGCCCCACCCTTCAGGGCTAAGGCTTGGATTAATCTCTTGATTCCTAAAATCAATATTTTCTATTGGATCATGCTTCAGAATAAGATTCTCACTTTGGATAATCTTGGAAAAAGATGATTTCAATTACCTAACAGATGCTACATGTGCAGGAATGATGTTGAGACCGTTAATCATCTTTTCCTTCATTGTCCTTTTGTTTCGCACATCTGGGGAAAAAAATTTGCACATCTTGAAATGGCTTGGGTTTCCCCTGCTTTGGTCAAAGACTTTTTCTTGCAATGGAAAGCTCCATCAAAAAACCCTTTTGTGTGTAGGCTCTTATCTTTTGTTCTACCTTTTGTGTCATGGAATATTTGGAAGGAAAGGAACAACATAGTGTTTAGGGAAAAAGAGAAGTCGAAGGGGGACTTGTATGAAAAAATTGTTAGGGAAATAAAGGAAAATTTATCTTTAATCCCTAGAAAAATGGTTAATAAAGCTACTTGGTCTCCTTTTGATATTGCTACTGCTGAAAAGTGGAATTCAAAATTAATAGCTTTAAATGTCCCCATGCCATACTTTTGTGGGAGGGAAAATGCTAGGTGGACTTTGCCGCCTTTGGGTTGGTTGAAAGTAAATTTTGATGGTGCTGCTAAAGGTAACCCTGGGAAAGCTAGTAGTGGGTGTGTATTAAGGGACAATATGGGGGCTTTTATTGCAGCTTTTGTTGTGGACATCGACACTCAAACTAATCATGTTGCGGAAGCTGTTGGGGATTATCACGTGGTTAACTTAGCTTTTAAGATGAATACAAAATGTCTTTGGTTGGAGGGTGATTCTAAGAATATAATAAATTGCATTCTTGGGCTTACCCCTCCTTCGTGGACCATCAAAAATTGGATCGAAGATACTATTGCCTTATTAAGTAAATTTGACAAAGTGAAAGTTTCCCACGCCTACAGAGAAGCCAATAAGGTGGCTGATTACTTTGCCAATGAAGGGGTTAAGAAGGGCGGGGAAAAAACGTGGAGGAAGAATGATTACCTCCATTCTGAGGTGAAAGCGCTAATTTATTATGATTCAATGCATGGAAGAGAAGTTTTTCTTTGCCATGATGAAGCAGATAAAGATTAGGTACATCGATTTCATTAGATTTGATGGGACTGACGTCATTTTCCTTTTCAAGAAAAGTTTCTGACACACTTTTTGGGTGTCTGGTAAAATATGCTTAAATGGGACCCAGAGCAATTGTAGGGTATGGTATAACAGAGCTTTGAAGATGGGGGGAGAGAGAAAATGTGTTGAGCTAAGCCGCTTTTAAGAGCATAGAAATAATGCTAAAGCTTGGGAAAAATTGAAACAGGAGGTTTAGTCCCATTTTTGGAAAAGCTCAATGCTACTGACGAGATGGTGCTGGACTATTTCTCCAAAAATTGGAAAAATGGTGAGATTGTGTTGTTTGACAGAAGTGTTAAGTTGAATGATCAAATCATCATTGAGATTACTGGTCTTTCGATTGAGGGTGTGAAATTTTATAGCGACCGTCGGTTCTCTGATGAAACGGTCATCATATTTCCTGAAAAAGATAAGGAGAAGGCTAAGCTGGTTAAGGTTGCCAATAGCTACTTTGATGTGGAGTCCATTAAATCAATCTGGAGGAAAGTTTTAAGAGTCATTATGGAGTACATCACAGTTGATGGGTGCTTCACCAGGGCGTATTGTTATCACTTTACCATTTTGAACCACTTTTGTCACAAGGTTCGTATCTCTTTTCCTTTTTATTTATTCTCTTCTCTGAAGAATTTCCTTGATGAAGTTGAAAGAAACCTTAGGAAAATTTCTATTATTCACCCTGGTCTTGTCAGGCTCATCTTTGAGCATTATCAAAATTTACCTGCTTTGCCTAAAATTGTTGATGTTGGAGATCTTGATGATGAGGATACAAAAATTAGCAGGGAGAACAATCCCCTGGCCCCTCTTGCTTTTGCCCTTGTTGGGTCTAAAACCACTGTTCCCTTGTCCCTTTCTTGTCGGAATGTCCTTTTGGTTTTTGCTCCACCTTCTTGTCCTAATCCGCAGCCCTCTCGTGATTGCCCTATCCTGTTTTTTGCTTCGCCGTCTCGTCTTAATCCTCAGCCATCTCCTGGTTGCCCTACCCCGGGTTTGGTCTCTAGTTTTAAAGGTGCCTCGGTTATGAAATTGGTCTCGTACTCTTGGAATTCTATGGAAATTCATTAAAAAACCTATGGTCAGTAAAGAGTCGGCCCCTAGTGCCCCTGCATCTAGAAGATTTGTGAATTCCCCTAAAAACTCCCCTAATCAAGGCAAAATTAATTATGCCCTGAATAACCTCAGGCCTGAGGACATAATGAGGGTGGTGAAAAAATTACTGATGGCCTTTTCACTGTTCTTAAGTGGACCCAGAAGGAAGTTTGTGATTTGATTTGCTGTAACAGAGATCTCAGCAACAAAATCATGGAACTGGAGCAGAAGATTAGCTGGAGTTGTAATGAGAATGAGAGACGGACACCCCCTTACTGGGGAAAATACAATAGGTGCAGGAGGAAAGATTGACTAGGTTGGAGTGCAATATGTCCAAGGTTGGCCAAAATATCAGGGCCACTATGGAGAATAATCATAAAATTTCCAGGCACAACGCTATTATCATCAATGCTATGGTGGAAAAGTTAGAAAAAAATCAAAAGGGCTCACTGGTCATGGACTTGGATGTGGAAAGAGGTTGTAGCAGATCTGTTGTTGAATGGATTTCGACTCGCACCCAGGCTAATACAAAGAGGAAGGCCCCTGCTTCTCCACACATGGTTCAAATCCTAAAGCAAGGGTTACAGGATATGAGTGAAGCTCAAAAAGAAGCCGAGGAGTTGATGAACATCTTGGAGTAGTGCTGCTGTGGTCATTTCTAGCCTTTTCATGGTCCTTTTTTTGGACCTTGTTGTCTCTTTTTGCTATCGTTTCCTTTTTGGGAAAACTATCTATTTGTTTGAACTTTTTATGCTCTATCTTTGTTTGTTTTAACTTTGTGGTTTCAAGTCCCTGTAAAACCTTTTTTTTCCTTTTCAAAAACATTTTATAGAAAATTCCATTTTGAAAGGACATATGAGATTGACTTTCGATAGAGACCTAAAACTAGAGGATGAGATTAAATTTGATAATCCCTAATCAGGGTTAGGGAAAAATCCTTAGACGAGTGGTTGAGATGTCATCTAAGAAGATCAGATCAGCGGTGGAGAATAAATGAGATAGTTAATTAGAAAATAAATATTTTCAAAAATCAAGAAGATAAACACTGCCTGATTTGTGAGATTTGAAAAATCAAGAAGATAAGAGTTGAACTGAAGATCAAATTTGGAAAATCAAGAATCTACTCGATTACTTGATTTTTAGAAGATTAGTTACCATTTTGAATTAAATTAATTCAGAATATGGATTTTGTGAAATAATAAATAATCGATTTCAATATTATTTACCAAAATGAACTGTCAATTAAGAATGTGATGACATTTTAATAATTTTATTTATTTAAAATGAGAGGAATATTAATTTTGGTAATTAAATAATTAAAGATAATTATTTAATTTAGAAGATAAGATTAATTAATTAAATAAACTAATAAATTCATTTAATTCTGAGGATTAGTGACATTAAATAAATAAATCAAATTCATTTATTTAATAATGAAGAAGAAATAAATGAAGAAAGGTAATTAAATAAATTAAGAAATTTATTTAATTAGGGGAAGAATTAGACAATTAATGATGTATTTAATAAATAAATAAAATGTATTTATTTAATAATCATGAAGAATAAAAGGACATGGATTAATTACATAATTATGAATTTTTTAATCAATAGTCGAATGTGGACCAAGGACATAATTAAATGTCATAATTATGCTAGGACAAAAGTGGTAAAAATAGAGCTTGTAGACCTAGGTCATTTTTAAGTGTCTACACTATCATTCTTTACCCACCTACACACAATATTTTGTACCAACCATGTTACAATGACATTACTCACCTATGGGTATGTCCAGGATCATGATGGCCATAAACGTGGCGATATGATGGGCATGTGTAGGGTATGTGGTTGATGACCCTTTTTACCCAAACTTGATGAAATGAAAAGGGTTTTTAAAGGAAATTTTCAACTTTCCACCAATATAAACTATAGTGTACTTTGAATTTCATAAATAATTATTTTTCATTTTCTATATGAATTATGACTAAAGTATTGATTGATAGGCTGATTGAAAAACATTTATAGCTTTCAAAAAGTATCACATTTTTTGAATCCAAAACATGTGCGACATTCTATACTTTTCATACTATAGGATTAAAAAAAAGTTGAATTTCATGAAGTTTTGACCAACTTAAGGTCGTTAGACACACAAGTTTCTTATATTTTTAAAAATTTGTAATAAAAAATTCATAATTAATTATTTACTTGGAAAAAAATTACAAAACAATATGCATCACATTGGGACATGAATCCTATACTTATATTTAAAATTTTATTAAAAAATACTATAATTTGATTATGATTAGGGTGGTTAGACAGACACCTACTTATTTTTTCCTTGAAATTTAAGTACTACTGCATTGTGTACACACGCAAAATTAGCATCATGCATTCGATTAGGTCATATTCATCCATTCAACAAATAAATCAAGTTTATTTATCAATCTCCTAAAGTCATCAGTTTAAATTAAATAAATCAACTTGATCTTAACATCACCCTCCTTTTGATTAAATAAATCAAGCCCTTTATTTAATTAAATCTAAAATCATATTCCATCCTTTTCTGATTTAAATAAATCAAATATTTGAGTCAAATTGGTTAAAATCATCCTAATCATCATTAAGCTAACCAAATCCCGATTAACCTAACCTAACTACCCATCACATCCTCTAGATATTCCCACTTGCACAAATAAATCAATTTATTGATTTATTAAATCCAACATTTTCCATCAACATGGCATATTTGGGGAATATTCCCTCAAGTTTAAATTCAAAATCAAGTGGACATGTATACCCAACAAAGCATTTATGAGCTCTTACATGTCCCTTGCACAAGTCAAACTCAACATTTATATCACAAATGCAAATTTGAATTTCCCCCTCTTGGGTACATTTTCCAAATCTTGCACACTCCTCAACCACTCACAAGATGATAAGTGCCCTCTTCTCATTGGCTTATCTTTAATCCCACATCCTCCATGTTTGACATTCTTTAATCACTTTTGGCCATAAATAGAGGTCTCCTCTATTTTCCAAATCCTCCATAAATCCACAATCTTTTATGTAAAGTCACTCTCTTCAAGAGAACTGATTTTTCCCACCATCTTACTCCATCATCATCATTGGAATTATATCATTTAGCTTATCTATCAAGGATTGGGAAAGGGCTATTTTCTACAATAGCACCAATCCACTATGAGATAAAGTGTTGATTATGTTTTTATATGCTTGCAATTTAGTGGTCTTTGTTCTACTTAGTTTGCATATCTTAGCATAGTCAATTATTTCATAGGAATCTTAGATTAAATTATTTTTAATGGACTAACAACTAACTATGGTCATTTGTTTGAGGTAAGGCTGATTTAAGGCTCACACATTGAAATTTCAAGTTTTCACCAAACAATTTTTTTTTTTAAACAAAAACCTATTAGTTTAGAAACTACATTCAATTTTCTATAGATTTTATTCTTACATATTTTTGAAATAATATAGATAACTTATTCAAATTTTTATGTCAAGTTGCCTAACTCTAATTTTTCTAAATTTTTCACCACTTAAGGGCTTTTTTTTTTCCATGATGATCATGTACATACCCCTATATGGCAAAGCATATACAATCACAGCCAACCTCGAACCTAGAAGACTTATGAAGCAACTTGTGCAAGGATGTGATGCTATAAAACAAGGTCTCCATACCCCCAAAGATTCTAATACACAATTACCAAATCATGGTCTTCGTGATTGTCCTTTCATAGAAATCAACCCATCCAACAAACCCGTCACTCAACATTAATATTATCACATAAGATTCGTGCAAGCAAACACTAACCTTGGTACATCCTAAATCGATAGATATCTCATTAAACATGTATCAAGTAGAAACTTTTTTTCCTTATCCAAATAAATAACATTAGTTTTTTATCCTTTCCATGTAATAGTTGTAGGATAATAGCATACTCACTATTGCATGTTTTTAATCCATGGAAAAGGGAAAAATACCACAATCCATTCTAGGCTCACCATTGTGCTACAATAAGTTGGGGTAAAGGATTATAAAGCCTTATCCCTGTATTTCACTTGTTGTTGTCTCTTTTGGTTAATCGTTAACCTTTCATGAAAATATAAGATCAAGCTTGGGATGTGGATGTCATTTCTTAAGATTGACTTGCATGTGACATACTCCCTTTCTTCAAGACACAACTTATAGAAAACATATGACTTGGCATAGGGATTTTTGAATAAGCTCTCATACCCTCTTCTACTTTAAATAAATTGCTACAATACTCATGTAGCAACTATTTTAAAGTGGGGGAATACATAGATAACATCTTGATACAAATTTCATGGGGTGATTTTTCATTTTCTTGTGATGTTTCCTCTTCTTAGTGGTGTCATTGGGTTTAATTCCTTCCAAGTGTTTACAATCAACTAAAGTGGCCTAATGCAAACAAAGCATCCCATGGATAAATATCTAACACCCAAAATTGTCCTCTCTTGGACACATTAGGCACAATTCTCCCTAAGAAGACCTCACATGAACAAACAAAAATTCCCTTTAGAAAAATTATTTACATATTCAAAAAAATTTACTAAAAGCATTACATTTTGGTGCCTTATCAATGTTATTGGGAACATAACTTTGGTATTGTTAGTATAATGGGAAGCCGACACACTGGCATGACTTTCTCATTATACAATGGGAAGCCAACACACTGTCGTGACTTTCTCACTAAACCACTTCTTTGGAATTACTCACCCTGTGCATGACCTTATGTTTCATGGCCCTAGAGTGAGTGTATTATGGATTACTCACCCCACGGACAACTTGATGTTCTATGGCCCCAAAGTTAGCACATCTTTTCCACCCCATTTTTCTTTCCTTAGTTTGTTCCATTTCATGATTGTGTATCTTGATTGTTTGACTTAGGATCTTGGATCATGGGGGCTTGACTGACTTCTTGATCTTTTTCATCCTTTTTCATCTACATCTGTACACTCAAATCTCTCTTAAATGTCTACTTTTGTGTGAGTTTGAAGCAAGTTCATCCTCTCACTAAAGTGGGGGATAAATGTATTGTAGAAGAAAGGAAACTTGCTTGATTTGGGAAGAATTGATGATAAATCGGACTTAATGAGGTCTCAATTTAGTGTTGAGAGGTGTTTTACATGTCCACATTAGGCCTTGGACCCTTGCAAATGCATTTATTGAAGTATTGTAAAGGTGTTGCAAAGAGCTGTAAAAGATTTTCACACTTCTCTAGACTTAATAAACCCATTTTCCCTTCATTTAACATTATTAAATATATTTAATTTCATTATCACATCAATCTAGCAGGATCATAAAATAAACTTAATATTAATCTAGTGTTGTAATGTGTTTTACACATTCACATTAGATGTTGCACCTTTCTAGGTTGTGTGGACCTCATTTTAGTGTTGTAAAGTGTATTTAATCACACTTTCAGATTGAATTTTGTGTCCCAAGCCCTAATTGATCTTTAAATTATCATTAATAAGCCCCTGTTGCCCCATATTCTGCATCCCAAGGCATAGTTTGACCAAACAACTGAAGAAATAAACATAAGAACTAAAATTTCTCATTCTCCAACATTCTAGCTGTCGAAAGGACACCTCTAGGACTAATTTTCCACTCTGGGTGAATGAGTCCCTACCAAGTGGGACTAATTCACCCAAGGAGGTGATTAGTCCCATTTGGGTAATTTTTGAGTTTTGAGCAGAAAATTCTGGAATTTAAGTTTATTATTCTTTCATGTCAGCTTAGGGATCTAATTTATGAGAAAAATCTGAAAATTTCCTACAAAATAAATTTTCTAAACCATAATTCACATCTCTTATCATTCATTCATCAATTTTCTTCTTCCTCAAGTGAAGCAAGCTAGGGTTTCAACATTTCAAGTTATTAAGATAGCATTTTATGTCAAGGTAGATTCTTCATGTTTTTTCTATCAAAATCCAAGATCGTTCATCATGGAAAGGTAGTAATTATATTATTGCATGCTTCATTCCATTATTTTCTCATTTTGGTTTAATTTCCTAAAAAGGGGTTTGACCAAGACAAACCCCCATGCCTGAGAACACTCAATATTTCTCTTTCTCTTCTTGTGTGTTTGCAGATTTAGGTGTCTTGAAGAGTTGTAAATCATTAAATATTACATTGCAAATTTTTTGAAGACAACTCCTTGTTGACCAAGTCAATAAATCAACAAAAAGTCACTTACAATGCTGAAGATTAGAGATTTGAAGGTGGACACATGTCAAGAACCAAAGTGCAGACTGAGGGCTTCTATTTCCACTTTTGTATTTTTAGAATTCAAATTTGGTCTCATTTTCCATTAGTGGCGAATGAGTCCCATTTCTGAGCCTAAAAAGTGTTCTTTGCATTTTTGGATACCCATTTGTATGAAATGGGTTCTAGGACAATTTCTCAAAAGTAGGATTGAACCACCTAGAATGGTGAATGAGTCCCAAGATGCAAAATTTTTAGTATTAGCATCATTCTTGATGTCATTTCCACTCTCCATCAAGTTATCAGGTGCACACTTTCAGTTTCATCAAGTTATGTTACAATTTGCTTTCATTTCTAGGTGTTTTTGCATATCATATTGTGTTTTCAAACACTTCATATTTCTTTGGTTTTCCATAAATAATCAATCCATTTTATCAGTTTTTGGCATTTAGGTCATTTTATTTAGAGATATTTTCACTGTACTTGCATTAGTTTGAGTGAACCACCTATATTTTGTGTGGGATCTATCTCTCTCATTTAGGTGAAAAATCCTAATTGAGCAAGAGAGTCATAGCACCCTAAACCACAAAAAACTATAGTTTAGAAAGATAACTAGAATCAATAATTAAATTCATGAAGGAATAATGATAAAAACATGTGATCAAACCACACCTTCATAGAAAATAGATTTCAACATATGTGGGATAGAAAGATATAAAAGAATCAATGATAGAAGGATCATACTCCATAATTAATAGTAAGACACAAAAAATTGTAAGGAATACATATATATATATATATATAGGCCAATGATAAAGGTCTATGAAAATATATAGTAAATTATCAATAAAATAAAAGACAAGTCCCATAATGATTAGAGGGTGGGGTATATATATATATATAAGATCTAAACCATAAGAAAAGTAGAACTAGATATGACAATGGAGGATGGATCTCGACCCTAGTTAGCTCAAATATAAAAGAAATGACAATACAAAAATCAAATCTAGAAATTAGAAAGCAAAATAATGTCAAAACCATACAAAAATCCTAAAGGCATTCAACTGTTTGGTTTACGATTTTATATAAATGAATAAAAAAATTATTACAAAAATTTTTGTGATATTTAAGAAGAAATTATTTTAGGATAAAGATATTTTAGATTTGAGTGTGCACCTAAACATATTTAAGAATAAGATAACAAATATGTACCTTAATGTTGACAAAGAGGAGTTGACATTCTCTTTCACAAACTTGGGTATTTACTTAGTAGACTTATCATATATTTTTATTGATACCCTTGTATCTTGACTTACTTGTACCTCCCCCTAGTATATAATTTCATTAAAATATGACCTTTCACAATATATCTTATGAGCCTATCATTTGATGTCATTGTATATATCCCTCTTACATTCAACTAAACATTAAAATTTAAATCTTTATCACACTCATATACAAATATGAATTTGAATTTATTTTGATAGCGAATTATGAAAATAAAATAAACATATAATTCTACACTATAACAAGTTAACATTCATTCCTAATGAAAACATAATTAAAAAAAGTTAAGAACAAATATTTGATGGATACATGGTCATTCTTGACTTAGTTTATATGTTTGTATCAAAAGATAAAATTAATGCTTGTAAATAGAGAAAACAACATGCAAGCAAAAATATAATTATTCACAAAAATCATCTTTAGTGTTATCAAATTGTAGACTTTTAAATAATATATTTATTAACATCTAAAAATATATATTTAAATATGGTAAAAAAAGAATTTAAAAAAGATTCTCATATTTCCAAGTGAGGCACCAATTTATGTATAAGACACTCTTGGTGGATTGTCATAAGGAGATTACTTTCTTGTTTACATTAAATATGTTCTCTCTCCCTCTCTCACTCACACACACACATGCGTCAAATTCCTCTTTTAGAACCAAACATGTATTTCATCTATAGTGACCAAACAGCTTCATCATTTTACACACTTAGGACTAATTAAATAGGTGTGTAATCCCTACATAAATAATATAACCAATTCCTCTTATGCATTTTTAAAATATCAAAGTAAAGAGATATAATATAAAGTTTATTTTATTTACTAAAATTACTATGACTGAGACCTAAATCCCAACCCCTACCACTCTCTTACCTCAAATACATAAGAAAAAATAAAATAATTACCCCATCTACTCCTATTATCTAGCATTAAATATCTATTTTTCCTAGTATTCAATACCCTTTATGAACTAATGTGCAAAAATATTGTCTCTATAGTATTATACTAAAGTTAAAAATGATCAATACCTAAATCATAATGCCAAATGTAAAATGAATAGGACAAAAGGATTAAAATATATGAAATATAAGGCTATCCATAATCCAAGATTTGATTCTATGCTTGCAAAATGAACTCTACACATGTATTATGAAACTAGTGCACAAAAAATAAACTTTTATAATGGAAAAGAACCTAATAAATATAAATATTAAGTACTTGCATCTATATATATTTCCCTTAGTGTCTAAAAATATTATAAAATGTAGCACGGTATTGACAAACCCTCTTAGTAGCTTGCTATAAGGACCTTTCTAGGCTCTCACAAGACCTTATATTTGATTCAATAACTTTGTGTGAAGTTGATTACTAAGAAAAAATACAATAAATATATATGGCACCACATAATATTACCGTAAAATAGAAGTAAAATGCATGAGGATTATGCATAGATTTAGTGCAATAAACTAGAGTCTTGGACACGTGAACAAAAAAGTAGTTCACTTTAAACATGTTTATGCTAAAGTGGTAATATAGCACATGAAATAGTTATCTAAGAGGTGTCCTTTACTACCTTGTGTAGACACAAAATTAAAATAACTAGTCTAAAGGTCAATGATAACTTTAAGAACCCCGCACCCCCTAACCCTTTGCCTTGCCCAAAAAAAAAATCCTAATGAATCTTTCATTTTTTTTTTGAAAATTTATTAATTTCTATTGGAAAATATTTACTTTTTTTGAAAATAATATTAATTTTATTGGTAATTTTTTTGCATCACTAAAATTTTATATAAAACTTAATGAATATGGAAAAATAATAGGAAAATGCATTAATTACCATGGAAAATCCTTCCATTTTAATTTAAAAACTAAATTCGTATGGAAAAGTAGGGGTCCAAGGGTGAAAATGATCAATGAGTTTAAGGGGTAGACTCTATAATATTTAGTTGCCACTATTGATTTAAAATACTATCTAACATCCATCATTATATTCCACAAGGTATAATATACCTATAGTTTGTTAATCTCACAGGGCCCAAAATTTTTGAATCATTAATCTCCATTGAGATTGACAATCCACAAGAAATTCGAACCCCATAAGAATTACAAACACCAAGTACATTTTTCCTCATAAAATATAATGAGAGACACTAGATTATATTTTAAATCAATGGTGTCAACTAAATATTTTTGATATGGCAATAAAGTAAGTAATATTTATGATATATTATTTGTTAATTAATTTATGTTTCTACTATAACTTATAAAATCTAGTTGAATTTGATCTAATCATGTATCAAATATTGTGACAAATTATTGAGTTAAAAAGTTTAATAAAATAAATTCTAAAGAAATTTAAATAATACTAAAGTAAAATATTGTAAAAAAAGTGGCAATTTAGGCCACCTTACAACTTGAACTATTAGCCAAGTTTTGATTCCCAAATTTAAACTATTTGTCAATTGGTGAATAGTAACCACTAAAAAATCATTGCTATGGTTCAACACACAATGTCTCCTTGTACGGGCATTAGTTTTATCCAGTGATTCAATTTTAATTAAAAATTTGAGGACCAAATTTATAATCTGAAATATAAATGAGCTCAAATCCATTGGTAAAAATTTGAACAAAAGAGCTAAGGATAAAAATATAAGGTATACTAAATGTTTGAGGATTGTATTAGTTATATTTCTAATGGCTAACTATAAAATGAAATCAATGGGAGCACCAAATCATTCAAAATAATGTGCTAAGACAAGTACATACAAAAACACATAGTATGGTTAATATGGGCGTTGTATATTTTTCAACATTGCAGTGTGATAATGAATACTAATAAGTTTTTTTGTTTATTAAAAAATAAGTATTTGTTAATTGAAGGAATACAAAAAATTCATTCTTCTTATTAATATTACAATCTACTTATATATTTTAATAAAAAATAAATTATATTGGTTTACCAATTTTTATATTATTTTTTTAATTCATTTACTTATGTATCTTGAAAATAATTATGTTTGCAAGAGGACAATTAAACTTGCAACTAGAATTAAACTTTCTTGGGTCACTTTTATAATTATAGAGGTGATCTACTCAATTGTGGATCTAATCAAGGCCTTGGGATCTAATCTCTACTAGACACTAATATTATTTTTTTGATTTGACTATTGCTATGACTTGTATTATGTGATTTGTAGTGTTTACAAAGGATTTTGAGGGGTTTGCTAACCTAGCTTTACTCTCCTTTTTCAAATATCTCAAGGACTAATTTAAGAGTTAGGAATAAGGATTGATGACAACATCCATGAAGATAATGCCCTAGGTGTTAATGCAAGTATTAAGTAGTGTAATGAATGTTTTAATTTAATGCTAGATGACTTTGAATTATCTATTGGTGTTATATGTTTAAAAGTGTATAGTAAGGTACAAATAGTCTTAGCCCTTAAATATAACTCCAAAGTTGACAAGTAATATATTTCATGCTTAGCTAGTTGACAAATAGTGGCTTATTAAATGAACTTAGTCATCCTCAACTTTAAATTTAAAAATCTTGGATTCATTTTAACAAATTATACAAATAGCCTAAGTCACTTTTGGAATTAGTAAATCTAAATCGAAATAAAATATAAAAAACTAATTAGAACTAAAAAAAAAATTAAATTGTATGCTAACTTTTTTTTTATAAAGGTGGCATTGCCACGAAAATTATATTTAATAAGGAGAACTACAAAAAGTACGAAGGGAGGTGGAAGAGAACAAAATTTTTGCACGTCGCCGAGATCCAAAAGGAGAAGTAGATTGCCAATCAAAGCAATACAAAATAAGTCTTAAGCCAAAAGATGTCAAGACAAAGATGACAACTACAAAAATGCTCAACCCTGAACACAGGGGAGGATCAAAAGTTCCAGCCAAGATGAAAAACAAGAGAAGATAAAAGCAAATTTGTCGGAGAAGCATGAGAACAGCCGCTGCACCATCAAAAACCATCGCTTGAACCAGAAAGAAACCAGAAGAATGAGATAGGTGAGAGGGAACAATTAGGACCCACAAAGCTTTGCATTTTAACCTTCCGTCCAAAGACCTGCAAGATATGCTAAAATACCAAAATTCTTCCAATCCTGAGAACAAAAAAGAAGGGCATCAGAATAGTCAGAAAATCAAGAGATAAGGGAGAAGCCATCATGTCGTGCTTCCTTTTGATGAAGCTATTTCAGATGGCAGAGGGAAGAAAGGCTCTTCATGTGGTTGAATTATAGCATGTTGAATGAGAAGGTGAATTGCCTTAAATAACATGTAAATCGGATCACTGACCGAGCTTCCATATTATTGAGAAAGGAGTCTAATGCGGACTTTAAACTCACTAGTGCAGTCATTTAATAAACCATAAGCCATGGAAGAGAGTAGTTTAGAAAGTCTGTAATCAGTGAGGAGATGCTGCCTACTGATGACTCTCCCAACTAGACAAGATCCCTGCAAGATATCATACCTCTCTAAAGCAGGTTGAAGAGAAGAGATTGGGGATACATGTGGGAGGAGATAAGTGCCAGCTAAAAACTTTACCATCTCCACATCACTCAAGATGTCCATCAGGTTTGAAATAAAACGCTAATTCATATGGTAAAATCGAAGTCTGCATATCAAGCCAATCGTAACCAAGAACAATATGTAAAGCATCGAATACCTGTTTGCATTAAAAACATAAATGCCATTTGCAGTCTATCTTCAATACCAGAAACTTCCATACGAACCTTGTGAACACGGGGTGGAAGCAAAACCTGAAAGACATTGTCCATTTACACCCCAAAACCAGAGAGACCAAATGCACCTAAGAGGAGGCGGAATGAAGCAAAGCAGGAAATGGCGAAATAAAATGGTGACCACCATAATCCCACAAGAAATATTAAGATGCTCGAATTCATTAGCCATAATTGAGCCGGGCAAATAGAAACAAATGTATTAACTTTTAATAAAAATGTATTAACTTTATATTTTTCACTACATAAAAATAATATAAACAAATTAAATTAAAATAATAATAATAAAAATAAAAATTTCCCAGTAAGTTATCATGTCAAGGGACATTTCTCAATTACAATATGGGCTTTGATAGTGTATATAAAATTGAAAAAGAAAACATCATGAATGGCAAAATTGTCAATTTTATATTACAAAGGTAGGGAATAAAATAGAAATGTAATGTCTCTTGTTTTCTTCAAGCTATAATATGTAAGGTCTAGTTATATACTGGTCAGATGGGTTGGTTGAATAGAACTCTATCTATTAAAAGGACATATGGTCAATGTGAGGCGAGAATATGTAATATATCATTTTTTAATATCAATACAGTGGTGTAACCCTAGCTATTATTTACCAAAAAAAACATTAAAAATGAGAGTTATAAAAAAATACTATCTATAAGAAAAGAGGACTTTTAGTATGTAAAATAAGGATAAAATTTCTTTTTTTTTTTGAAAATTTTAAACTTATTTTAAGATTTAAAAAATAATAGGTAATTACATATTAAAATATTAAAATAATATTTTGTTTACAATAAAGATAATTGAATATTTTTAATTAATTAAAAAAATAGATAATAGAATAAGATTTTTAATATTTTCTTTCAGTTAGGGTTAAGGTCTATATATTTTTATATTTGGACAACTAAAATTTGAAACTCTATTATTTAGATTATTTGAGTGTTTATTGATAATGTTAATTAATGTCAACCTATTATTATTATTATGGTAAATAAAAATATAATAAAAATGTGTCTCTCTATAATGATACTTCTCAACATCTTTTATATAATTAAAAAAAATATACTAATATATAAAATTCAATAAACAATTAAATTAAATTAAATTAAATAAAAAAGAATAATTAATATAATTAACATATCTATATAATAATCATATATATTTATGATTATTAACATTTAGAAAAGAATGAAGAGGGGAAGGAAAATAGTCATGAAGAGGAAATATTTGTTGAAAAGAACGAAGAGGATTTCAAAGGGCTTGAGTGGAAGTAGGAAGTTTGTAAGGAAAACCTTAAAGAAGAGTTAGAAGAAATTAAAAAAGAAGGAATCCACAATGATCCCAAGCAAGGTATGTAAGATAAATTGAAGGAAAGACATAGTTGCTCCCTAAATGCTAAGATTGAAGGAGATGGTGAGAAAATAAGAAATAGGATCAATGCCCTAGAGGAAGTTGTTGGAAATATAACTATTATCATGGATGGGATCATGCAACATGCAATTTTTGGTAATGTGTCTAGTAAATCCAAGATAAGAAAAATTAAGAGGAAATTTGGGAAAGAGCAAGAGGAAACGACTCAGACACACCAGAGACTAACAATGAGAAGAGGAAGGACTCGAAGATTGCTATTGGCATTCTAAAGAAAAATTGGGAGCTCATTATTTCCTCTAAAAATTAATTGTGTTAGCTTCTATTTTGTTATATTTTTTTGGAATTTTTATGGCCTACATGTTGGGTCCTTTCCACTACTTTGTGTGTTATGTTAATATAAGGTCTATGTGCCTCCTTTTGTTTATTTTTATTAGTTAGGCCTAGTTGGCCTCTATTCCACTTTTTTTCTCTTAAATTCTTGGATTAAGGAACCCTTCGAATGCCTTTAATATCAAAAATCTTTTAAAAAATATAATAAACTTAACCATCAATATTATGAAATATTTTAAAATTTATGTGATAGAAAAACTTGTACGTTAAAAAGACGTGTAAGTTCACCATTTATAGTATTTGAACATAGCTATATCAACTCAAAAAAATATATGCTACATAAGCATGATCAAGAGGAGAATTCTTAAGGCTATCCCTTTAACAGTGCTTGACCTCTAAACTAGCCAACAACTAGCATCCATTTTCTTTCCGTTCCACAAGATCTCTTGTTATTTTAAAAGTAGTAAGTGAGAAGTACAAAGCATATGATTTATCTCACACATTTTAGTTTGTGTCTTAGTTTCTTCTTTGTGTGTAAAATATTATTAAGCATGTGTGCAAGTGTTTCTATTTCTAAAAATGCAAAACAACTAAAGAATATGCAAAGGGAAAAAACAAAAACAATCACCTCAAGATTAGCCTAGTTTAACCCAAAAAAAATGAACAAGAAATAACAAGTTTTACCTTGTTTGAGTAGTCTCCTTTGGTTGGCCCTTTGATGTCAATTTTGTGTTCTCCTTCTTCGCAAAATAGTATAAAACCTAATGTAAAATGATGAGGATGATATGGATAATGGACATTTGATGCAAGTGGGTATTTGGATGGATGCAAAGTATGAGCTCAAAGATGCAACAATGGTGGATGGTTGTTAGAGTGCTCTATTTTTATTACAAATTTGTGTGATGGAAATGAGGGAAAATTCCTCCATTTTTAGGGGAATTACCTCTAAACAGTAGAGGGTCAAGATGGAGCCACAGTGGACAAGATCAAGGGCTAGGGTGAGTTGAGAACTCATCAGCCCTCACATCTTGACATGTGGTAGGTGAGGTGTCAAGGGGAGATGAGGTGGAGGTACTGCATAATACCAAGGGATTTGGACAAGATCTCCTCATAAAGGTGGTCCTTGTCCCTATGTAGGTGATGAGATATGTGAGGAATTAAAAATTCCTCAAATATCCACATGGGGGTGAGGAAAGGAATTAAAAATTCCTTGGAAGGCCTAGGGGGAATAAATGTGAATTTAAAATTCACATGGGGAGGGGTTTCCTTCTCCAAAAGGAGAAAGCAATAAATAAAGTTAAATTAAGACTCATGCCAGAAATGGCATGGTGATTAGGTTGACCTAATCAAGTGATTATCTAGTTTCTCAAACAAAGGATTAAGTTAGTTAATGAAGAATTGGGGACAAGTGGGGAATTATGGAGGATGTGACCCTAATCATGATTAGGGGATTGCACATCCTAATCATAGATTAATTCATTTATTCTAGATTAGAGAGAATTATGGAGGATGAGACAAGGAGAGAGAAATAATGAATTTAAAAACTGATTTAAATTCATAAAGGGAAAATGACTAAATTAAATAATTTAGAATATTTATTTAATTTAGAGAGGAAAGGGGATAAGGGACAAATTATTTAATTATTTAATTAAATACCATAGGGACATTAGAAGAAGAGGAATATTAATTAAATAATAAATTATTTAATTAACATAGATGAAGAGTATGAGATATAGAAATAATTTGGAATACTGTTAGAATAATAGTGTTTCGAAGAAAAATAAAATAAAGATGAATCGATAGAGGAAAGGACTATCAGAAAATGCCCCAGCGTGGGAGAAGTTGTGTAGGTTTTCTAGTCATAAAGATATAAAGGAGAATTCCCTAGTGTCGCAGGTAAATGGACATGATGGAGGAACAAAAGAAAATGATAGGGTATGCCCCCTCGAGAGGGTTGATGGGGAAGAAAAAGGGTCTCCAAGTGACTTCTTGATATGGATAAATGAGGGGTACCACAAGATAGAGCACAAAAAACTATGAAAAATGGCTTTTGAATAGAAGAAAATGGATGAATGAGGTGTGAATGGTGGCTTGCGAAAGAAAAGGGATGAAATGAATTAATAAGAGGTTAAATAAGGGATAAAAATTACACAAAGTTTAAAAGGTTAAATAGGTGCAAAAGTTAAAATTTATAAATAGTAAATTTGAAAATTACTATTTACCATTTGCACACTTGGCAGCTAACTAAGCAAGAGAGAGAGAAAGAGAGAGTGAAGAGGATGGTTGATGGGTTGAGTGAGGATGAGGGATTCGTAGATGACAAGCTCATCCACTGAGGTGAGGAGGTGCAACAGTTTTATTATTAGTGAGCAACATTGAACTAGGTAAGATCCAAAACCCTACCATGTAATTGGATTTAATTATTTTAAGCATTTTAATTTGGGGATTTTGGGTAGACCTAAGGCATGAACTCACGATAGAAGGGTGAATTCATCCATCTACTAAGAAAGTTCACCCATCCAAAAGGGCAACTCGGGAAAAGGGAAAATGTGTGATTCAAAGGGGCGAATGCACTAGGGAGGGGCGATTGTGAAATCGCCTCTCCTTGAGAAGAGGAGTTTTTGCTTGATGTAGAGGCAAATGAGCCAGGAGACAAACAAATTTTAAATCACCTAAAATGAAGAAGGGTGAATGGGAGTTCACCCAAAAGAGCAGTAAATTCACCCATTTAGAGGGAAAAGAACACAGGGGTTATTGTGGAATCACCCCTCAAAGGGAAAAGGAGAATTCATCAAGGAAAGTGGTGAATGCATGTTAGGGAAAAGAAAGGGGCGAATTTGTTGGTAAAACAAGAAAATTCAGGACTAGATTAGGGAAGGGGTGAATTCATAGGTAAAAAAAGTGAATTCATGAGGGGGACAGAAAAGAGGAAAATTTCCCATAAAAATAGGTGAATTTGTGAGGGTACCAGAAAAGGGGTGAATTCACCAAAAACTGAGGTGGGGGAAAAATGAGGGAAAAATAAAATGAATTAGGAAATACTGACATAATGTTTTGTGTGGATGCAAAACTTCAATATGTTGAGGACGCGTGAGAGACACTCAACGATTTTTGAGGTGAGAATCAAGTTGATGACTTCCCATGATCACGTGACACAAGCACATGCGAGGCTATTGCATATGTTGGGATATCCCAACATTAGAGCGCAATAGGCACTCCTAGTAGCATTAATGGAGACATGGATCTCAGAGACTTTGACCTTCCATCTCCTGACAGGGGAGGTGACAGTGACATTGTAGGACATGTGAAGGATTCTTTAGCTTCCCATCGAAGGGCACTTGGTTAGCTGGGCACTGAGCCAAGGTTAGGATCTATACAAGAGCCTATGGGCGATTTTTAGATGATCTAACCCTCCCATCTAGGGGAAGGAGTTGGATTTGGATGCTTTCTTATGATTGGATGTGCCGAAACTACTATTGTACCTCTATGGGTTGATCAATTGGATTCTACTACTAGAGAGGAGCAGACAATTTTGCAACCTCAAGATCATTGAGGTTGTTCAACATATTTTGGAGTAGTGGGAGTGAGAATTTTCATGGGGAGCATGCTTGTTAGCCTAGCTATATCGAGACATGCATGTAGTGTGCTATAGGAGATCTCTTAGTGTCACACATGTGACACTACTCCAAGTGTGGGCTTGGGAGCATATGAGCATCACGAGGCCAAGGATTCTAATAGTAGGGACCTAGGATGAGACACTACTAGTGGCATACTGGTATGGGATAGAGTATGGCTAGCGGTTGCACTACCTAAATGTGAGTGACCTGGAGGCATCGAGGAGGAGATTCGATGATCTAAGGGAGGATAAGATCATATGGGGACCCTATCAATGGTGACAATTTTTTTGATGGAGAGAGGATGAGAGGAGGCATAGGGGCTACTTCTTTATAGTGTGCTACTTGATCGAGTGAGACCCACTCATTGTTGAGCTCCAAAGACTAGATAGGGTCATGAGTTATTTTGGTGTACAATAGGACACCCCACAATGCCTCAAAGATTTCGTTGGATTAGCCAAGAGCATCTATTAGGTGATTAGATCATGGTAGACTTTGTGAGGAGGATGTGGGAGGACTTATAGCTAGTGTCGTATCCTAACAGAGGAGGGGTGGTAGATGCAAGGACAACAGTGTAGTGCTTAACATGGTAGACAGAGCATAGGACAGGGTAGATGATGACATTGTACCCAATTGTAGGGGTACTAGGATATGACTTAGAAGGTGAGCAGAGATTGGCTGGATAGAGGAGAGTCAGGAGGAGAGGAGACTGACAGAGGACGGTTGGAGACAGAAAGGTTGAGTTGGATGACGTGAGAGGAGACCAACGGGTGAGAGGGGAGGGGGAGGCGATGGAGGAGGATGCCCCAGAGGTACATCCACTGGTGATTGTACCATATATACCTCCACCACTTGAGGATCTAGTAGTATTACTGAGATGAACACTAGTGAGACTGGGGATTGCAAAGCACAGATTCAAGGAGTTTGAGGTAGACAGGGATAGATTGCAGGGAGGTAGATAGGTTGCAAAGAGAGGGGGATATGGACTATTCAACCATTGTAGAGGAGGCATCATAAAATGTACGACAGGTGCAAACAAAGAGAGATGACCTCTAGAGGTAGATATTTGAGATGAAAAGGGGGCTAGACGAGATGATGAGGGAGAGGGATGAACTGAGGAGGGAGCAGGATGATCTTTGTCATAGGAAAAATTGTGTAGAGGTTGTCATGGCAGATGTAGTGGGGCTATTGGAGAGGGCAGAGGCTGCAAAGACATAGGTACAAACCCTGGAGAGTGAGAGGGATGCAGTGGTGTAGGAGATGTCATGGATGTAGGAACAAATAGACCAGTTGAGGATGGCACAAGATGCATGGGATTAGGACAGGAGGTACCTAGCTTGATTACGAGACATGTATATGGTAGAGTGGGACATGGTGAGGGCACAAGAATTAGAGAGGGATGAGTATATGAGTGAGTATGGCTACTACATGGGGGCTTACTTCAAAGAGGTTCCAAATCTTGAATGTCACATACCTCGATATGTCCGAGCAGTACCATAGATGCCAAGACCATCATTGTCAGGAGGGACACACACATGAGGGTACAAAAATTACCAAGAGACTCCCCCACGCAGAGGACTAGTGCTAGACTCCCCTTACAGATCAAATGAAGCCAACACAGGGTAGAGAGGACAAGAGTGACAAGATCCCAATTTTTTGTATAGATGCAGAGTGGATAGGTAGTGGATAGGGATAGGGGCTACAAATTCCATACCATAGATGAGACATGGTTCATTTCCGTCATTGATGTCATCTCTATATTTGATCAAAGCTTTCTACCTGTATTTTATTTGATGATTATGGATGGACATGATGGATATGTATTTATGTTATTATGATGGATTTATTCTGGAATTTGTGATGGAATTCGTTATGGTTTATGATATTTGGAAATTTATATGATATGTGATGGACATTATTAATACTATGTGTTATTATGTGATTGAGGTCTATTTAGGTGTATGTGTATGTGTGTGATTTATTATGGGTTATGAAAATGATTATGGTATGTGCATGCATCTATGATGATATTGTGTGTATGTCTATGCGAATGATATGGATGAAATGCATTATGCCTAACACTTTGTGATGCAGGATGTGATGGATAATTTATGATGTTATATAATATGATCATGAGACTAATTCTTTGTGATGTAGGTGGCAATGTATGCGTGGAGACAAAAAAATTATACTTGCAATGGATATGTTTAGAAATCCTTGTGATTGATTCAACAATGTGATGGATATTTGTGTTATACACTATATAATCAATTTGCTATTAATTCTAGTGGGAAAATTTTCTAGGAATATTATTATGATTTGATGTATGTTATGAAAATTCAATGTGATGGACTAAATAAATGATGTGATGTATGTGTATGTTGTAATGTAATGAATGAGAGAAATGGATGTGATATAATGCAATGTATGCAATGAAATGGATTAATATGTTTAGAATAAGAACTCTAAACAACCTAAGAAAGATAATGCAATGAAGTTAAGATGCTTAGGCTAACCAATTAAGATCAATCTAAGCTTGTTAAAATGAACATTATATGATAAATGCATATGAGATGAAATGACATGCAATGAACCTAAGATGCTTAGAATAACCAATTAAGATCAATCTAAAGAAATTAAAATGAACATGAGACTGACAAAATGCAACTTCAGATGAAATATAATGGGTGAACCTAAGATGCAAGATAAGATGACATTGATGTCATTTAGGATGAAATTGTACTCTCTATGTTTAATATGACATCGATCAAGATTAATAAACAATTGGATTCTTTGGTTTCTATGATGACTATGATTTTCCTTACAATTATGTAGCAATATCATTTGCTTTGCTCATTTTTCATGTCATAGACCAGGGATTTGATAGCAGAGATGACCTTGGTACTGTTAGTGTAATAAGGAGTGCAATCTACATGAATGATGGGTGTGATTAAATTCCTTCCAAAGACGCATATCTGAATTGAATTAGCATGGGAATGAGTGTAAATAAAGGTTTGCATAGTAATGGAAGCCATTAATAGGCCTCCTTTATGGGAAGATCATGCTCTCTTATTGAGCACTTTCTTTGTAACATATCAAAATGAGGGATGATGGGTGTGATACTACACCTATCAAAAGCCATAGGAATCCTAAGAAGAAAAAGAAGGCGAAAGAGGAGTGTTTTCACAACCAAAATCACCGATCATAGGTGAGGGAAAGGACGGATGAGGGGAAATGTAATGCAATGGGATGAGAAATGAAATACAATTTTAATGTTAAATTTTTCCAATTTTGGAGCATTGTTTTTTTTATAGCATAAGACAGGATACACTAGGGTATGAGGAACCAAGGCAGATTAGTGTCTAATGAATTAAACAAACACAATAGAAAAGAAGGTTATCCCAACACCCCAAAATCACAATGACTTTGGTCAGGCCAGGCATTGAGATAACAACAAACAAAAAGGATCTCACAACATAAAACAAGACCACAAGGATCTTGGTGGGTACTATGTGGGACAACCAAGCAGACTAAAATAGACAAAAGATCAAGATATGCCCCTATGTTTACCAGTCAAAGCACAACATGATATGATGAATCATGGAAACCATGAAGAGGTATGCTAGGAATCTCAAATGGACAAAATTCCAAAAGCATCACAAGAAAACAATCAATTTCAAATGTCCTTTTCCATAGGATCAAAAGGTGGATGGGATTGATGTAGTCTGATGTAGGAAGGATGCATCTTGTTAAGACCAAAGATGGTGACTAAACTAAGTGATCAACAAGACTCCAGATACTAAAAATTGATTGAACCTCATGATACTATTGGACCTTGTTTGTTAAGAACCGACAAGAAAGGTACATACTTGATGACACGACACAAAACACAAGACACAAGACCAACACACCCTAAAGACCTAGGGGCTTGGGGGTTGATCAAAGACTATCCTTTCCTACATGAAAAAATAGAGCCCTCATAGTTTGATAAAAAGACCATGGATAAAAGTGAAAAGAGGACAATGGAGACAATGATGGAGGACAAATACAAGAAAAAAAAAATCCTCAAGGGTGGATTAAATGATCAACCTTGCCTATGTGAAAGCGTAGGGGAAACATAGTTTGAAAAAAGACCAGAGACAAAAAATTGGGACCAAATAGATGAATGATGTAGGACTGACATGACAAGATGGAAAAAAGCCTCAGGGGGAGATTCAAATCAGTTTACAGACCATACTATTTCAAAAACTAGTAACTAATAAGGATATTTTTTGGGCAGAGAGATTCTATCATCTGTTTAGTTTAAATTAAGGTGTATGTAGTAAGATTCATTATTAATGACATGACAGAATGAGACCTAATGAGGACCGACATGATAAAGGACCCTAAGTGATGGTGGGAGCACAATGGATGAGACAAACAAGTGACAAAAGCTCATATTGGCATAAAAGCTTATGATTGCGGATAGCCGATGAAAATAGCCCAATGCTCAATGAAAAAATAACAAGAGGTGGATAAGTGGACATGGATGAAAGGACTGGATTGGTAGGATGCTAGGATGGGATGCGAGGATAGGATGGATGGAAGCATAAAGAAAGTATGACACAACATAGATAATGATTAAGCCCTCTATGAACGGTGCATGTTGCCAGTTTTTCACCAAACATATTTATCCAAGGCACCACCAAGGGTGGTTTTCACCATAGGATGGATTATTTCTCTTTACTTTTTTTGGACTTTTTGACTTTTTAAATTTTTTTAAATTTTTGACAACTTTCTACTTTTTTTGGTATTTTTTAGGATAGGATAACCCAATTGACTTAGGTGTAAAACTTCTTCAGGAGAATGATATTGATAGGCTCCTCTAGTGGCTCCCCTTCAAGTGTAGCAAGCCTATATTCCCCAAAACCACATTTAGTTGTGACATCATAAGGATCCAACCAATTAGCCTCAAAATTTATTTTATTGTCTTGATCTTGCTGCATATGTTGATTCTCCTTGACTACTAGATCACCAACATTAAATTGAAGTGGGTGAACTTTATTGTTGTAGATTCTCTTAAGACAATGTTGGTATTCTTGTAGGTGATTGTGGGCTTTGATATGCTTTTCATCTAGGAGTTCCAATTGACTGAGTCATGCAACTCGGGTGTCTTCATCACTGATTATATTCTTTAGATATATATGAATTTAGGGATGTAGACTTTGATCGACAAGATGGCTTTGACACCATAAACGAGAGAATATGGAGTGGCACCAGTGGGAGTGTGAATGGAAATGTGGTAAACCCAAAGGGTGGAATAGAGGTGGAGGTGCCAATCTCAACCAGTACTATTGACCACCTTTTTAAGGATTTTGATAAGATTTTTTTTAATTTCCTTTGCCTGACCATTACCTTGTGGGTAATAGGGCATGGACCAATGATGTTGGATATGATAAGTTTCACACAGGTGTTTCATGAACTAGTTTTTGAATTGTTTTCCATTTCTAGTGATAATGGTTGAAGGGATTCACTATCTACAAAGAATATGGAAAAGGATGAATTTGAAGATCTGAATACCCATAATTTGGGAGAGTAGAATTGCTTCCACCCACTTGGTGAAGTATTTAGTGGCGGTAATGATGAAAGTATTGTCATCAAAAGATGGAAGGTAGGTCTTGTCGATCAAGTCAAAACCCCACTAAGAAAAGGGCCATGGTGCTATGATAGATTGCAAATATTGAGCATGAGCATGCATAAAATTGACAAGTTGCTAATAGGGTAAGCATTTCTTTACGAATTTTCAAGTGTCATGTTCTATTGTAGGCCAATAACAACCAGCTATGAGAATTCTTTTGGCCAAGGCCATGCCATTAGAATGGTCCCCATAGACACCTAAATGTACCTCAGTTAACGAACTGTGGGATTTTGATTCATTCAGATGACTAAGGAGAGTGTCATCATACCCATGATGATAAGTGTATCTCCAACAGTGGTGTAGTGGGAAGCGCAATGGATGAATGATTATTTGTTGATTTCATGTAAGGTCAAATGGGAGGATGTTATCATGGAGATAGGTGTAAATGTCATTATACCAAGGTGATTCAGGACCTATTATTTCACACACTATCTCACTCTCAGGGATATCATATGCCAAGATTAAAAGTTTTTCAATATAAAGAACTCATTGTCCATTCAATCTTTAGGCATATTAATGAGGGAATTGATTTTAGCCATTGCATCTGCTACCTTGTTCAGAACTCTGGGGATCTATTCAAACTATATATAGGTGAATTATTTCTTAAATTCATCTACCATGCATTTGTAGGGTAACAACTTGTCATCCTTTGTTTGAATCTCATGATTGACTTGTTTGATAATGAATTGAGAATCGCCGAAGACTCGCAAATGGGCGATCTTCCATTGAATGATAGTCCTAAGACCAGTGATAAGAGCTTCATACTCTGTAATATTTTTTGTGCATGGAAATGATAACTTGAATGAGTTTGGAATGTAGCACCTTGTGGGGTGATGAATAAGACACCTGCACTAGCTCTATTATGTGTGTATGAATCATCAAAATAGAGTGTCCATGTATCTTCTTCTACAACTGTGAGGACTTATTCATCAAGAAATTTAGCTACCAAAGGATATGCATCCACCAAAGGAGCATATGCCAAATGATTTTCTATTACTTGTCGCTTGATCACCTTACGATCCACATAATCTATGTCGAAGTCACTCAGTAGCATGACCCACTTGGCCATACAAATAGTTAAAGAATTTTTGGATAACAAATACTGGAGTGGATCAACTTTGAATATCAACTTGACAGGATGATTGAGCGTATAATGGAGAAGTTTTTGGAACTAAAGACTACAACTAGACAAGCCTTTTCCATGGGAGAGTAGTTGAGTTCATAAACCATCAATGTTCGACTGATGTAATAGATTGCACACTCTTTAGAGGACTCATCATGCTAAGCTAATAATTCCCCCAATGCAACTAATGTAGCTGAGATGTATAATAGTAGTGGTTTACCCTGGATGGGAGGCATGAGAATGGGTGGATGAGCCAAGTACTCCTTAATTTTTTCAAAGCCTTGCTGACATTCTAGATCCCACTTAAATGTGACATCTTTACACAAGGGATATGTGAATGATTAATGCTTGTTAGCTAAATGAGCTATAAACTACCTGATGGACTGTAACTTCCCTTGAAGACTTCTTAACTCATTGAGATTGTGCAGTAGGGTCATTTCCATTATTGATTTGACCTTTGTTGGATATACCTCTATACCGCTTCTAGAGACTATGAAGCCCAATAGCTTTCATGATGTAACCCCAAACGTACACTTCTTGGGATTTAGATGTAGTTTGTAATTCTCTAACTTCTTGAAGATCTTCTTCAAGATAATGGGATGCTTTTCTCTTGTTCTAGAATTTCCCAATAAGTCATGAAAATAATCTTCCATTATGATATGAACGAGGTCATGGAAGATAACAGTCATGGAACGCTGATATGTTTCCCCTGCATTTTTGAGTCCAAAGGGCATGACATTGTAGCAAAAGGTGCCCCAAAGGGTGGTAAAGGTTGTTTTATGTTGATCTTTTGGTGCAATCCTAGTTTAATTATAGCTAGAGAAACCATCCATAAGGGAAAACATCTCATTTCCTATTGTTAGGTCGACCAACATGTCAATATTTGGAAGAGGGAAGTCGTCCTTAGCACAAGATTTATTGAGAGCTCGAAAGTCTGTACAAATTTTTATGTTTCCATTTGGCTTGGCCAAATGCACTGTGTTGGATATCCAGTCAAAATAGTGAATAGGTCTTATGAACCCAACTTCTGATAGCTTCTCCAACTCTTTCTTGACAAGAAAAGCCATCTAAGGATGCATCTTTCTTAGTTTCTATTTGATAGCCTTGGCATCTGGATGCACATCCAAATGGTGTACCACTAATCCAGGATCTACTCCTTGCATATCTGAATAAGTCCATGCAAAATTGATGATTCCCTCTTTTAGAAGATTAACAATGATAGAATGATCTTCCTTTGACAAGGATTTGGCTACATATGTGATCTCACGATCTTCCTTTGTTCCCAAGTTTACTTCTTGATTTTCTTTGATCATAGTAGAAGATCATTTAGATAATTGAGTTCCCACAAGGAGGAAATGAAGATTCCCATCCTTCAACACCTCGTTGAGGTTTTCACTATTGGATACACCCTTTATTTTGACCTCTGTTGAGTTAGAAGGTTCCTCAAAGAGATTTTCACTAGATGGCCCTTTTTTGTTTTGTTTCTTCTTACTTTTGTAGTTAGGGTGTTCATCCTCCCCCAATCCCATGAGATGCACATAGGTATCCACTGATGGAAAGGTATCGATAGGTGCACTAGCTCGTAGGTCCTAGTCAATAAGTTCAAGATGGTGAAGGGAAAGGCTAATGGAAAAGATAGATAGGCAGTCGAACATGGATGAGAGATCTACATCATTATATATGAGTATGATGGACTCTTTCTTGAGTATGTTGTCAAGGAGACCATTATCCACACTAACGTTATTGGAAGTAGTAGTTGATGGTATAGGACCCTTTTGCTTCATGTCATAGCCTAAACCC
Source organism: Sequoia sempervirens (assembly GCA_007258455.2). NCBI lineage: Eukaryota > Viridiplantae > Streptophyta > Pinopsida > Cupressales > Cupressaceae > Sequoia > Sequoia sempervirens. Next base: position 492,291,053 of record VDFB02000017.1, read on the forward strand.
AAATGTTTCGGATGCATGGGAGTATCAACGGGTTATCATCTTCCTTTTTATTCTATACAGAGGCCCCCCCCTTGATAATTATACTTTTTAGCTAGCTTAGAGGCACAAGGATAAGTCTCCTGGAAATATTCCTTAAGAGGGGGAGAAAGTTTAGGCTCTTCTCGATGTATCCATTAACTAATATCATCTACTAGTTAATCTTGTCAAGTCCCAAGAGATCAAAAAGTGCTAGACCCCATGTTCTTAGAAATAAGAGTGATTGTCTTCTCTTCTTCTTTTTGTGTGGACTATGAGGGATGGCCATAAGTACTAGGAGATGGTGGCATGGTTGCCACATTTAAAGCCATGTATATTTTGTACTCACCACAACATTTTTTTATGATTTGGACCTTGGTGATTATGGAGTGAGATCTAGAAGATGGATGATGTAGTGGATTCAATGGGTTAGAAGATGGATGGGAGGATGATGCCTAAGGTGCCCCACTTCCACTCCTAGACAATAGTGAGAGTGAGGAAAGGAAGCTTCTAATGCATGATAATATTCAAAGGGTTGCATATCAGAATGTATAGTTACTTCCAATCCATTAAATGGGAATTTCAGAAATTGATGGTAGGTGGACGAGACGGCCTGCATGGAATATATCCATGCGAAGCGAAGAAGGAGATTATATGGAAGTTCAAGATCAAGGACATGGTACATGGTATATTGTACCATAGGGCCACCCTGAATTTGAAGACAAATAATTCCTTTGGAGTCTCGTTCTGCATTTTCGTAAGCTTTGATGGTGATAACCTAGTTGTTGAAGTCAACATGGGTATAGCCTACCTATTTTATGAACTTCAATGTACAAAGATTAAGGGCAGGGCCATTATCTACTAGGACCCTTTTTACTTTATGTTGGGCTATGAGGACCTCAATGTGGAGGGGATAGTTATGGTTCAAATCAATGCATGGAAGATCATTTTTATTGAAGCCTAGCTGATAAGTGGATGACAAGTGTCCTACCAAGGCTTGAAATTGGGTAGGATATATATCATTAGGGACATGAATATCCTGGAAAGCTTTAGTGAGGATTTCTTAACAGACGAGAGAAGACTTAAGCAGATACAAGATGGAAATTTGAGTTGGCCTCTTTCCAAGGTCATCAAGAATATTGTACTAAGAGCTTACACGATCTAGCTGGGTTGACATGGAGGCTCCAGGAATGGTGATGTGGGTGTGACGCATTGTCACAACACATTGTGGGTCTTTTCGTTTGACACATATCATCGACACACGAGGATCTACCTGACGCACATAACTATACCTTCATAGTTATAGCGTACATTTTTATAACTGACATTTTTGTGTTGTTATTTCAATTATTGTTATTGTTTGACCTAGGATAAGCATTGGACATATTGGCACCTTGATTGTGTTTCAGAAAGGAATTTTGGTATATCTAGAGTTGAGTGTTGGAAGATGTTGCCTAGTTTGCATCCACTTGCATATCACCATGATCTATAAGATCTTGGATGTCCATTTTTAGTCCTTGACACTTTTTTGTGGAATGCCCTTTAATTTCATGAAAATCACAATACTCATTTTCTATATACCAAGTAGGTTTTGGTTTAGACTCATCAAAAGGTTTGGTCATAGGATATGTGCTTGGATAGCTTACTTGAAGGAGTCTATTAAAGATGACACTTAAAGATTCTCCCAATTGAATGAAAGTGCATTTATTGTTTCCCTAATTTTTTCGAATGGGTTGTTGAGGAGGGCGAGGTGCCCCTTGTGGCATTGATATAACATTACAAATTGATGGTTGATTAGGGACATATTGTGACCTTTGGGACGTATTAGCTACCTAAACATGGTTGGTGTCAGTGATACCATCAATGAAAATGTTCTTGTTTTTGTCTTAATAGGAGGATTTATCCCCAGACAAATTATCCTTATCAATATTATAAATTTTAATCTATCCCCTAGTGATGAGTGCTCTCTCAATGATAGGACCTTTTTCTATGACCTCTACAGAAGTTGTGACACAATGAAGATTGAGATTATGTTCCATATTTACATGATAGTTTTCCACAGAAAGGGTGACCATGTCCTTCTCACTGAGCCGAGATTTCATTCAAATAGCCAAAGCATGCCTCCTTTATAGGTAGCTTGCAAAGGTCTCTCCCTTGTGTTGTTTTTGTTTTAGAAGATCTAGGGTATCGATATCCTTCTCCAAATTGAAGGAGAAGTGTGCAACAATTTTTTTTGAAAGATCTGCAAAGGAAGAGATTGATCCCTTTGGAAGATCCATAAATGAATCAAGAGCCACCCCCATCAAACTCCTAGGGAATAACCATACGAGATAATTGTCATTATGTAGGACTTCTTGGCAATGTAAGTAGAATTCCTAAATGTGGTTCTTTGGGTCTTTAGTTCCTTTATACTTGTTGAAATTTTTCATTTCAAAATGCTTTGGAAAAGGAAAAAGTGAGATCGAGGCATCAAATGAATAGGGAAAAATCTCTTCAAACTTGAAATAATTTTTGGAGGTCCCTACGTGCAAGTCTTTCAATGTGGCTTTTATCTCTTCCCATTTCTTGTTAACGGGTGTTGAGTGAGGATTGGTTGGGTTTGATTAACTGTATGGAGCATACGGTTGATACAAAGTGGATGGGGTCGAGATGGTTGGATCATATGATGGTGGAGATTGATATGAAGGGACTTTCTGATAATGATTGGAATATGTGGATTGTGTATTGGAATAGGGTTGTTGATAGGCTGATGAAGGTTGGTAGTATGAAGTAAAGGAACCCTACTGATATGATGGAGGAATTTGATGATAAGAGGTGGAAGCACCTTGCTAGTAAGGTGGTTTTTGTTTGGTGTAATATGGATCAGACTAATGGTTGTAAGCAGTAGTTGGTTGTTGAGTAGCATATGGAGGTTTTTGCAGATTGGATGACTGATAGTAACGATTCAATTGCGAGTGTTGGGGATTTACATAATATGGTTGTGGTTGGGATTTTTTGGGGTTCTAATAAGTAAGATTAGGATTAGGATTGGATGGGGTAGCAAAGGTACAATATGTGCTTGTTGGATGGTAAAGGTATTGAGTACTAGGATTTCTTTGCATTTGTGTTGGGACTTGGGTGTGCTGAGGTGGTTATTGGTAATGTGGCAATTGTTGATAGAGAGGAAAAGATGGAATTTTATGTTGTTGAGGGACTTATGGTTTGTGAGGAGGAAACTAATGACATGGCATTAGTTGATGTGTGGGGATTTTCTTTTACTAAGGGGCCAGTACTAGAACACCCTACGGTTATTGTGGAGATTGCTACTTAGGTTATGAAGTAATCTATGTTACTTGATGTGAAGGTTGCAAAGGAATTGTAATAAGTTGTGGTTTTTGAGATGGGATAGTGGTGTGTTGTGTCACCTTTTGATGAGGTGGTTACGATGAGGTGGCCTACTGTGGGTTAACCAGAGACTGCTGAAAGGATGGGACGTTTCCATGAGGTGGTGGTAAGTTAGATATGGGTACAAATCCTAGAGGTGGAGGTAGTACAACAAAAGGATTTCCTACAATATTCACTGGTGGTTGACCTAATTGATTAGGTGGAAGAGGTGGTGTAGATGATATGGGAGTTTCAAGAGCTCTATGGAATGGGAATGGATGGTGGATTAGGGAGATATTGTGGCATACCAATGGTAAGGGATTCATTAGGATTGGGACCTTGAGGGACATTTGGCTAAGATACTCCCATGACTGAAATTGGAATTTGAGGAGGATGTATGACTTGATAGAGCACGATGTTGCCAAACCTAGGTTAATACTATCCTTCCTATGGTGGACCCTTAGGGATGTATGAATTACTCAGATTACTTTGTGAATTTTGAGGATCTTGTGATGCCAGGGGTGTAGGAGGTGTGATGTTGATGTATTTTGATAAATCAATTTTAGGTGGTAGTTTGACTCCCTTCAAGAGTAAGGTGGCAAGGATTTTATCCCCACGCTCATTAAGGAGATGATCTGTCATTTGGACATTAGTGGGATTACTGAGGTATTCATCAACTATGACCTCAACCTGGTGGACCATGCTTTCGTTAGAAAAAGGCGATGTGGTGTGGACATTAGTATTAGATTGTGATGAGCCACTGTTATTAGGATCCTAAGGAATGTGAGGTTGGGTACTTTGAGCTTGTTGTTCTACCGTAAGTTTCTTTGCTTGTGATAAGGTACGAAGCATGAAAATGAAAAACTGCTAGGATGAACTAAGGTGATGCTATGCTCTAGGATGCACTTAAATGAATGAGCTAAGGATTGATTGGATTAGATGATGGATTGATTGATTGGATGATTGGATAGGGGATGAGATTGGATTTGATTAGATTGATTGATGGGATGAGACAATCGATAAGATTAGATAATTTATTAGATAGGATGATGAGGCTAATTCTAAACCAAGTTTAGAGGTCAAATAGATGACGCAAGATGCTAACGATCAGATTAAATAATGAAAAGGATGATTATGATACCAAATCTACCTCAATATGGAAGTAGATTGATTGGACCATGGATAATTATTGATTGAGGACAAATAAAAATCATAAGTAAGCGTGAAGGATGATGATTGAAGTCAGGAAGTTAAGCCAACTTGGATAAAAGGCCTCAAAAATGACATCTAAGGGATTGGGATTGATGAACTGATGATAGAAATGCAATCTAGAGATTTTCTACAATGCACCTATATGATTTGATCGATGAATGGATGAATTTTGGAAAATGCAGACATACTAAAGTGACAATTATGAGTGAATGGATGATGATAAATTTTTTTTGATCATGGTAAAGGACTTGGAAAATGACAAGCTTCCAGTGGCCCAAAGGATTCACTTTCTAGAATTTGTATGGAGAGCACATACACCTCTATGTTGTCACATTCGCCTTTTCAGGTCATGATTTTTCCTATTCAGGATCCACATAATCGCCTTTGTGTGCGGAAAATTCACCTATGTCTTGGGGGCAATAAAGAAATGAGTGGATTCAGGAAGAAAATTCACCTATCTCAAAGCAGGTTCATCTAAATTTCTAACAAGATCACCTAAACAAGAGATAAGATCACCTAAAATTTTAGAAGACCAAAAGGGGAGAGGGAGATTCGATTAGCAAAATTGCCTAATAGGGATGTCAAATTCTCCTATATCTTGAAATGTATGGACAAAATAAAAATCACCTATTGAGGGGAGTGGGACTTGCCTATTTCTTGAACTATACGAAAGGGAACGGTCTCACCTAAAAATAGGATCACCTATCAAACAAACAAATTCACCCAAGACCTAGACTATAGGAATGGGGATGACATGGGAGGAAATAGATTCACCCCTGCAAACAACAGGTTCACCTATTCTAAGAGGTGTACGAATGAGGTAGACTTAGAAAAAATGTAGGATCACCCCTGTGGATAGCAAGTTTTCTCCAAGATGAGACAAATTCACCTATTATAGGGAGAATGGGTGGACTCGATGTATAAGGACTGGATGCAGACTTTCCTAAAGGATGCACAGACTTTCCTATTTAGGGAACTGGCAGACACAAGGTCACCCAAGAAAGGGACCCACCAAAAAATTCACCTCTAACAAAGATGAAGTTTCCCAAAGGGATGACTCAGACTAGACTCAGACATGGAATTTCCCCTTTACAGGGTAGGATAGTGTATCCACAAAAGAAAATTTGCCTCTGTAAGAAGAAAATTGACCTACGAAGGTAGGGGCTAATTGTGGAAAAGTAAAGCAAACACAACAATAAATAGATAAAAAGGGTGGACTGGCTCAACTAAAAATAAGCACTAGTGGCATAGGGTCATCAATAGACACCATGGGCTCACCTTCACATTCTCTCTCAAGGACTATCGTAGTCTACCACAAGGATTTCTATCTCAACCCAAGGGAGTACGTGGTGAGTAAGTAAAACATAGGTGTTTATCTAGGCTAAACAAGGCTATGTTGTGCATCATTGACATAAGCTAGTTATGTGAGGCACATCCATGAACACTAGCCCATCACAAGTGTGGATCGGGAGCCCCAAGGAGGTACTAGAAACTCATACCAACCCTGCACATCTTATCTAGGTATCACCCTAGCTTCGACACTTCACTAAACATGACATGACTGGATTGGGGTACAACTTTAGTTCTCCCCCCTTTATATACCTCACTAGTAACACGTGGTTGGGATCGTAACCCGGGTGATGAAATATCAAGCAGGTACCGCTAAGGGAAGAAGATACTAGACATTTTGGTTGGTCCTCAGGCTCACACGCAGCACAAGGGGAGAGTTTAGATGCACTAGTACCACCTAGGTAGACTATATTAGACTAGAGAAAACTAAGGTTTTTTGTCACCAAGAATCACCAAGAGGTGAAGGGCAATAGATATGTCCACAACTTGCTCCCAAGCACAAGAAACAAGTTAATTAACCCTTTAATTAATTCTATGTGTGCCTAGATTAGTGCAAAAAATAGACAACATAGCTAATATAGGGGTCTTTGACTGATCAACCTGTAGAAAATGAGTCAATATTTTTCACCACTGATCTTGGATGAATGAGGGACAATTGTTGCACAAATCGTTAGTGAAATTGCACATTCACAAACCAACAAGTTAGAGGATTTGTACCTGAAATCAAAATTAAGTTAAAAATGGAATCATAAAATTAAAGTTTGGGAGTACCTCAAATTTTCCTCTGTGTAAGGAAAACTTGCCTATTTCTAATGATTAAAATCACCTGTCTAGGAAGATGGGTGAATTTGTAAATTCCAGTTCAAGTAGATAGGAGAATTTGCAATTCCCTCTATAGCATGATCACTCTTGCCTGTTCCTAGAGACCTTCACAAGTTCGACTCTACTTTAAGAAAATTCACCTTTCTCTTTAGATTCACCTCTTTTCATAAAAAGAAAAAAAATTCTTCACCTTTCTCAACTACAAATTTGCCTCTATGATAAGAAAATTCGCCCATCAAGACGAATTCACCCTTGCAGGTAAAAATCCGAATTTGCAAAATTCAAACAACAACAAACATAAAAGTGAAAACTCATGACATGGGTCCCACTGGCCGTGCCAGAAATGTGTGAAAGTGTTTCTATCCTTAAAAATGCAAAACGACTAAAGGACATGCAAAGGAAAGAATACAAATAATCACCTCAAGATTTTCCAGTTTAACCCAAACAAAATGCACAAGAAATAATAGTTTTTACCGTATTTGAGTTGTCTCCTTTGGTTGGCCTTTTGATGTCAATTTTTTGTGATCCTTCTTAGCAACATAGCATAAAACCTAAATCAAAATGATGAGGATGCTATGGAGAATGTAATGGTGCAGGTGGGTATTTGGATTGATGCAAAGTATGAGCTCAAATATGCAACAATGGTGGATGGTTTTTAGAGTGCTTGGATGAGTGCTCTAGTTTGAATGCAAATGTGCATGACACAAATGAGGGAAAATTCCTCCATTTTTAGGGGAATTACCTCTAATAAATCGAGGCTTAAGATGAAGCCACAATGGACAAGATCAAGGGCTAGGGTAAGTTAAGAACTTACCAGCCCTCAAATCTTGACATGTGGTGGGTGAGGCATCAACGAGAGATAAGGTGGGGGTACTACATATTGCATAGGGATTTGGACAAGATCTCCTCATAATGGAGGTTCTTGTCCCTATGTGGGTGATGGGAAATGTGAGGAATTAATTTTTTTTCAAATATCCACTTGTGGATGAGGAAAGGAATTAAAAATTCCTTGGAAAGCCTAGGGGGAATAAATGTGAATATAAAACTCACATTGGGAAGGCGTTGCCTTCTCCAAAAGGAGAAAGTAATAAATGAAATTGACTTAGGACCCATGTGGCATGGGGATTAGGTTAACCTAATCAGATGATTAGAGTTGTGCAAATAGAGGATTAAGTTAGTTAATGAAGAATTAGGGAAAAGTGGGGAATTATGGAGAATGTGACCCTAATCATGATTAGGGGTGTACACATCCTAATCATATATTAATTAATTTAATCTAGATTAGAGAGAATTATGGAGGATGAGACAAGGAGAGAGAAATAATGAATTTAAAAATTGATTTAAATTCATAAAGATAAAATGACAGTTAAATAAATTAAAACATTTATTTAATTTAGAGAGGAAAGGGGATAAGGGACAAAGTATTTAATTATTTAATTAAATACCTTAAGAACATTGGAAAAAGGGGAATATTAATTAAATAATAAATTATTTAACTAACGCAAATGAAGGGTACGCGATAGAAGAATAAAGGGGGTGAATTTGACCATATGGATGTGGTCAAATTCAGGTTTCTGCAAAGTAAATAAATAATATATAGTTTAACGATTCAGATATGAGGAAGGCATTTCATTACAGGAAGTAAACATCATATATGTATTCAAATAAGTTGGAAATAAAGTATTAGATTTAAATAGTATAGAATCATAAATAGAGTGCATTATAAACATTAGATTTAGGATGATTATGATGAAGAAATAATCATTAAGGGTATGTGCAAGATCATCATGGAAAAATGATGAAAATTTAGAAAAATCAGAGCTAGAGAAATTGATGTAAAAATTTGAATAAGTTATCTATATTATTTCAAAAATATGTAAAAATAGAATCTATAGAAAGTTTAATGTAGTTTCAAAACTAATAGGTTTATTTTAAAAAAATATATCTATTTGGTGAAAATTTGAAATTTCAATGCAGTGGCACTTAAATTTTAAGGAAAAAATAAGAAGTAGGTGTTTTTTTACCACCCTAACCACAATAAAATGATAATATTTTTATATAAGATTTTAGATATAAGTAGATGAATCATGTCCTAATGTGATGCATATATTTTTGTATGTCTAACCACCTTAACTTTGTCAAAACTTCATGAGATTCAATTTTTTTAATCCTATAGTATATGAAGCATAAAATGTGATGCATGTTTTAGATTCAAAAAATGTGATACCATTTGAAATTTATAAAAAAAATTCAATCAACCTATCAATTAGGACTTTAGTCATAATTCAAATAGAAAATGAATAATAATTATTTATTAAATTCAAAGTAAAGCATAATTTATATTGGTGGAAAGCTGAAAATCTCCTTTAAAACCCTTTTTGTTTCATCAATTTTGGTTAAAAAAAAGCCATCAGCCACATACCCTACAGATACCCATCATATCACAATGTTTTGGTCTATCATGATCTTGCACATACCCTTAACTAATATTAAATTTATCTTATTAATAATGTTTTTACTTTAGAAAGATGTGTATTCACATTCCATATTTAATTACATAGTTCTTTTTAAATGCTATCATGTCTATAGTGTTTCATCTCAATTTTACATAGTTAGTGCTATTTAATTGATTCTACACAATACCATTTATAAAATCATGATGAAAAGTAAATTCTTATTACTACATCCCTTCAATATTCTTTGAACTTCGCACCAACTAATGGGACTCATTTGGTTTTAATTAGATCTCTTAAGATTTTAAGAGGGTTTTTCTAAATAAGTAATTATTAAATATTCTAAAAAATTGATTGATAAACCTTTTTGGTTAAGAAAATATGTGTACTCACATTTCACTTTTACTTATAGATATTTCATTAACCAATATTATCATGTTTGAACCCAATTTGACACAACTAGTGCTACTTATTGTATCAATGAAATACAAGGAAATCATAATGGAAAAGAAATATTCAAGTCTACCCTTCAATAACACTCAACCTCCACACTAGCTAATAACACCTATTCATTTTTTGTTCCACAACATCTCTTGAGATTTTAGGATGTGATCAATAAACCTTTCACTAAGAAGACACATGTATTCACATTCCATTCTTAATTGCAAATCACATCTTAAATATCAATGTGTTTACGATGATTGAACTTAATTTTACACAACCAACACCATTTAATTCAATCTACACAATGTCATCTATAAAGGAATAATGAAAAGGATATTTTCAAGGCCACGCCCTCAATAGAACTTAGAGCTCTACACCCACTAATAACATGTCCATTTGTTTTTAATTCCATGAGATATAATATTTTATGAGTGATCTACTGAGGACATTCTCTCTATTTATCTCTTTAAAACTAGAGAAATTTAGATGAACCATTCAAAAAAATTAAATGATTGTAGTAACTTGTCACATATGGTTTTTATTTCCTTCTTTAATTATTAACTATCCTTAAAAGAGGATAAATGGTGTAGATAATTTGTATGACACAATCCTTTTGAACCACCTACCCATTATATGCAAATCTAAAAATTGAATTCTCTTCGTATTGTGAAAGAAAAATTTAATCATTTCCTTAAGATCTTCAATATTATACATCTATTTCTAGGAGATTATACTCTTAATGTCTAACAAACATTCCAAAACCCATTTATAAACCTCCCCAAAAGTTACCATAGAGGCCACATTTTGTTGAAAGTACTAGATGATTAAGGAAACTTGTGGAGTTGATAGTGAACCCCACAACTCCAAAAACTCACCTACAACCAAAACTCCTATCATAAATGAGAGATCAAAGCAACTAATTTATTATACAATCAAGAGAGGGTGATTGATTCACACAAGTATATGATATTAAATACGAAATATGAATTATAATAGAATGGTTACAAAGTACAAATAATTTCCTCATAAAAGAAAAATTTAAACCCTAGATGAGGATTTGATTAGATTGTGGCAAGTTTAATAATCATATGGAATGAGACAAATTGACTTGTAAGTAATCCAATTGAATAATAGAAAAGCACTCATAATTTTAGCTTAAGTAATTAAAGTAATCAAGGACCTAATAATTATTTAATTATTAGGTGATGACCTACCCCCTTTAAGATGAACTTAAGGAAAAACTAAACAACTAATAAAAGATGAAATGATGGATGCATAGATGGGTCTTAGCTACAAGTCCTTGTGAGCTACCCATTGTTAGTGCGAATAATTAATCTATTCACTATACCTAAGTGTACTTATGTTGATGAGGCTAGACAACATTTTGTCTAATTTAATATGCAACCTTTAAGCCTCTTGAGGTTACCAAGTTGTTTGGTAAACCTCACGCACACACTTTTAAGGTTGGAATACTTTCCATCTAACCTCAAGGTTACTCAAAACTTGGCACACAAGGTTGATGACTTGGTCATAGAGGTTGTTGGTTTGCACACTCCAAGTGTTCCTGAGGTTGACACCTGTAGGACACTTGTCTACTCTTTTGTGTCACATCTTGGGCCACTTGTCAATTCACCTCATAGGTCTAAATTGTCTCATCCTTGATTATGTAAGCAAGGCTTTGTACCCATTGTAATTTGAATTATCTAAATACAATATCACATATTGTTCATGGTGCTTGTCATTTTATCTTCTATATCTCTTATTTCTAATATGGTATAGAGCTTAGGAGGAGATAATGCAAGCCTTTAGGTGAGCGAGTTTCAATTTATTTTGTTTGACTCCATTTGTTTGTCTACATTAGTAAATTGCAGGAAGGTTATGTTTCTATCTTGCGACATTCTCAAAGAATTGAGTCTACGCAGTGAAGCATAAAAGGGCCCAATTTAGCGGTGCTGGTCTTGGGGCGGTTCGCATCTCAATGGACAATGTCAACTATTTAATCAAATCCATAGTTTGGCCCACATTCTATGCACAGTAGAAGACGACATTGATGGTCACTTCGTGTAGAGGCAAATCATCCTCACGCCCCACGCAGTCCTCCTTAAACATTTGTGGTAGGCATTTGTGGTCCCTTTGTGTAGGATTCAACCCACGTGTTTTTTGTAAGGGTGGTGATTTTTTAGCCCACACGGCAAGAGATTCCCGAAGGCCGTGCATAACAGTCGTGTAGGATCTTCCCGGCTCTCAACGGCTGACACAGCTGATGCATAAAATGACTCATACATCAAGCATTCGGGAGAGGGGGCGGCGTGGAATTTTTTGGGCAGGCATGATCGAAGCTTGAAGAGGTGTGAAACTATGATGTGTAATGATGCGTTGACAGTTCATTGTGCCCATTTCCAGTGGAAGAAGCTTGATGCATACATTTCCAGCACCCTCTTAGCATTTCATTTGACCCTGCACCCTCTGCCATTTGCCCCGATTCACCCCTAGTCATATCTTTGCAGCTCCAATTCTCACAAAAAATGCAGGCGTCTTTATTTTTCAGTAAGCAGCTTTGGTCAAACAAAGATTCGCACATATGCTCGCAGCCTCTTTAGGAAATGCGACCCCTTCGGAAGCATATCTGCCACATATTAGGCGGCGTGGGCACTAACTGGGATGATTCGATATGCCAAAGTCTTGTAGTCTTCAAAGTTGTTGCGTGGGGGATTGACTGGTGACAGATTGAAGTTAGAAGGAGGTGCCTTTGTTGTTGGCAAATCTCAATACCAAGCATTGTTGGACAAATCACTTGCTGAGATTTGCTCCAAGGACGCCATCATCACCCTTCGACTTGGTCTCCAACTCCTTTTCAAAGCTCCCAACCACTTTCCAATGTCTTCCTATATGCTCAAAGACTCGATCTTTTACAGTCCTACAATTTTGCTGTAGTTAAAGATTTTACTATTTGTTCACATAACCTATATATTGTATTAGACTTTAGCATTCCTTACAAAAATCATATGCTAAGATATTATAATAGGCTATTTGCAATGAATTATTAATTTTATCTTTTATGCTTAAGCTAACCATTAGCTATAAGATAAACTTGCTAAAAGTTAATTATCAAGTCTTGTTAAAAGGGAGTTTTTTTTAATTTTGTCATAGTTAAAAATTTCTAAAAGAGGAGTTAGTTTTCTCTTCTACAAAGAATTTGTCAAAGGGAAAGTGATAGAGGGGTGTGAATTTTTTTTGCCTTACTTAAAAATTTGCAAAAGACGAGTCATTTGTTTTCTTTTTTAATGAATTTGGTGAAAGTGTTTAAGGGAGAGGTGATTTTTTTTCTTAGTTAAAAATTTGTAAAAGAAGAGTCAATTTTCTCTTTTCCAATGGATTTGGCAAAAGGGAGGTTATTGTAATGGAGGTTTTCATTTTATGTTTTTTTTCTTTTATTGATGTTTGCAAGACATAAACTAATCTATCTTCCCCTATTGACAATAAACTTTGAACAACTTGTAACAACAATAAAGTTGTAAACACCTCATATAAAGTGCCATAATACTAAATATGTGTTCCTTAGGGAGGGAATTTTAGAAATTATTGCACATACACTGAATTATAAAGTGTAATGGGCGTTATGCCATCACAAAATGGATTTTTGTGATTCTCGCCTCATGTGAGTGTGCCTTGGAGCACACCTTGTACATCTCTACATTCCTTGCACACTCTCAATTTTAGTTGGTTCTGATTATATTCACTTTTCATTAAGGTTTGACTATAATGTGTTATACTGATGCTTCTTTTAATGAAGCAGTGGAAGAATCTTCTTTTTGGAGGCATCATGAACCTTCTATCTTGATCTCTCATATGGGAGATTATTTCACTACTTCATTGAAAGAATCAGTAGTATAACACATTATAGTCCCCTCTTAATGCAAAGAGAATATAAGAACCAATTAAAATCAAGAGTGTGCAAAGAATGTAGAGATGTACAAGATGTGCTCCAAGGAACACTCACATGAGGTGAGAAACACAAGAATCCATGTTGTTATTGCATAGCCCCACATTACACTTTATAATTCAGTGTATGTACAATAATTTCCCAAATTACCTTCCTAAGGTACACATATTCAATATTGTGGCACTTTATATGAGTGTCTTTACAACATTATTGCTATTACAAGCTCCAAAAATGGTGAAGATGATGGGCCAATAGTGATGATTAGCTATCAATAAAGATGATATGAATGTCATTAAAGCAATCCTCTAAAGCTAAAATATAGGAATCTACAAATAAGGATGATATGTCTACAACATATGAATCTAAAGTAATTGTGTCTGAAATAAGTTGAATGCCTTACCGAATAGAATTAATAGGGGCCAAGGATGTGGCAATGTCAGGTTGATCAAGAACAACAAAAGATGGAGATTGAGTCTTTCTCTAAAGAGTCAGGACATGAACATAAGTCTCTTAACCATTAGAATATGTAAGACCTACGATACACCCAAGCTCCTCTAAATTATCATCATCAAAGGTATGCAAACTATATCTATAAAATGATTGAGACAATTAAAGAATAATACTATAGGAAAGCCTGAGATATATGATGGCTTCCATGGATCTCCCAAAGTTAAGTCCAAAGTGTGTGGGGACAATCAATCTTTGAATATAAAACACATAGTGGCATGATCACCACTAGAATAAATAATCCCTATTAAATGATTACTAATAATAATCCATGTTGATCTATTCCTTGGTGTGTTTGGTGTGGCTATGAGTCCATAAAGATAAGGAAAAATTTCAAGCCACCTAAGATGTGCCAAGATGCCTTGTCACCAAGACTCATAATTATCCTTTTCCAAGATTACCACAGAAGGATGAAGAAAAACCCATTATACTTCCTCAAATGATAAAATAAAAGACTTAAAACCTTAGTGTATGTAAAGAAAATCAAATGAAGTCATCTCAATAAAATATAAATCATTTCCAAGTGCCAAGATGTTTAAGCAATTGACAAAAATGTGAAATCACAAAAAAATTAACTAAAATGTACTTGGTTTAGATTCTAGAGTGTAGGAATGGATTTGAAGAGCTCTAAAATACCTTCCCAATGTTGCAAGAATGATGAAAATTAGAGATTCTGGTGAAAATTAGTCAGGTAAAAAGAAAGAAAATGATGATCTAACTTTAACTAAGAATAAAATTAATGACTAGAAAAATCTAATGACAAGACTTGCAGTAGTAGAAAGTCTATGGAACCAATTTTTTGACGATATATTCTTTACTTCAATTGGACATCATATGCCTAAGTTATACAAAAAATAATAACTATCTCATTTAGGAAATATGGGGGCTAAGAGGGGGATTGAGATGAGGCCACATGACTAATATCAACATGATATCATACTAATATCAAAAAAATATTTAAGGAATATTCCCTGAGCAACCAAAAAATAGGCCACCTAAAATATAAAAATAAAAATAAAAACAAAGTATTTTGTTGTACAACCATTAAAAAATTGTACCCTACTCAAACTATGTTAGGAAGGTAATGTATGTCGAGAAAAAAAATGAGTTCACTAGAAAAATGACAAAGAATCTATTGAAACTTTTAGTGGTTTTGGATTTATCACTATCAAGCTCTAAAGGTGTAGTTGCATGATGATTCGATGACAAAGAGAGTGGGCCAAAAATGAATTAAATGAGAAACATAGTGAGGATAGAATGGAAACAAAGACCTACACTAATGCAACATAGGGAGAGGGTATAATTTGTACCCTATAATAAACCACCTCTCTTTTTAATTTTCATTTTTGTTGACTTTCTTTTGTGAAAACCTTTTATTTTTTTGACAAAGAGAAGTAAACTAAAAATAAAAACTAGACACAAATAAATAAACATGTATCTATCAAAATTATGGAGTTGGGGGTTGTATAGTGTTGTATAAATGTATGAAATTTAGCACAAATTCTAGGCTCATTTTTTAAATATTTTTTTAACTTTTCCAAATTTAACCAAGAAATAGGTGATCCTTAGGTTTTTTTCCATTTTGGATTCAATGATAATATCTAACTAACTTCAACATGAACCAAATTTCCCTTCAAGGATAGATCTCTCAAAATTTTGATAGGAATTTACATATTTGGTGCTTTGATACCATGTTGGAATTGATAGTGAACCTGATGCAAGAGGAACTGCCTCTCACTCTCACACATTCAAAATCTCAAAATTTAGATTTCAATAAAACAAGAATAATTTTGTTCAATCAAACTTGTAAAACAATTACAATAATCTGGTTACCCATGGCCTCTCTCAACATACACACAATCTACTCCCAATTGTACATAGGCACTCCAATTCCTACTCGGTCCTTGCTAATTCACCATTGTTGTTCTACTGAGCTCTCACTCTCTCTATTCCATCGATCTCTTGGCTCTTTCTCAGATCTCCCTCATTTGTCCCTCCTCCTTCTCTCCTTTCCAAATTCAAACTTATATGAATATTGGCATTATGTTATTCGATTTGAATTCTTTCCCTTAATCTTGGAGAAGATCTACGGCTAACATATCATACCGTAGTCCCGCCACACTTCATGGTAATGGATGTGGGGTAGTAGTTGCTTTTAACTACAACACCAAACACAGACTACAATACCATAAACGGTTTAGATCTTAACTACAGGGTAGCGGTTCCTACATGAATGCAGACCTTCAGACTCCCCACCATGGGATTGTGGGGCCCTACACTACTATGGGCCTTCCAACTACATACTGCGAGATGGAGGTTAAATATTACATGAACACAACACATCCCGCTAGCCCACCAAGAATAGACCAAGCAACCATAAGGGTGCGGTAAAGGTACTAAATGAGAAGTTAATGCTACCATTGTCGAGGAAATTTTATTCTTTCCATTCTTGTTGCCATTGAAGTCTTGTGAACCTAAGAAATGCCAAAGAACACCAACCAGAATAAACCAGAAAATATTTTTGGGTAGTGTTGATCGCCTATCCACCTGTGTGCTCCCGTACGAAAACCCCATAGCTCCCAAAAAATGCCTAGAACCAAAACACCTATCACAAATGAGAGATCAAAGAAACTAATTCATTATGCAACAAAGAGAGAATGATTGATTCATATAATTATCTAATATTGATTAATGAATACAAAATGTAATAGCATGGATACAAAGTACAAATGAATCCTTATAAAAGAAAAGTTGTAAACCCTAACTAAGGATTTGATTACATTATGACAATTGTCCTTATTCTATGCAATGAGAAAACTTGACCTATGAATAGCTCAATATAATTATAAAAACACTCCTATGTTTAGCATAAGTAATTGAAGTAATAAGCAACCTAGTGAATAATTAATTATCAAGTGATGACTTATTTACTGCAACAAAGGAAACTCATGTTTTTATCCAAAATCTTCTAGAATGTGTTTAATCATTCCTTTTAACATAATAGCTTCAATTTGGAGGATTTTCCTTGATTATTTGAACTTGAGAAACAACTTCCATAGCCCAATCTAAATCCTAAAAATTATTCTAAAAGTATGAAATGAGATGCATCAATTAGTAGTTAAGAGTACACAATATCCTTAAAAATATATCAAATATAAACAATAATAATGATTAACTAAATGATATATATATATATATATATATATATATATATATATATATATATATATCGACTACAATATAGATTTCTCATGTGATTCACATATTTCTAATATGATTATGGAAATATTAATCTTAGTAGATGAATAAGAACCAAGAACTATTACTTTTATATGATAGCAATACATAAAAAATAGGGTGCATACTCTTTCTAAGTCATTCCACTAGTTAATTAGGATAATAATACTTATCCCACATGCATACGATACTAATAAATGTTTTTAACAAGACTATATATTATAAGGGTTTAGTAGGAGAAAAGTATCATTCTTAAATATTGTAATTAGATTTTATTCTCTATAAAAGGATTTCCCCCTTGATAGGTTCATCTCCTCAAAGTAGATATTGTATAATATTTCTCTACCTCAAAAATTCTATTTGTAAGCATAAATTGAAAAATAAGAAAAATGAGAACTTGAAATCATAAAATATAAATTAAATCATAAATTTAAATTTGTATACAAACCTCACACTAAGATTATTAAGTTAGCTTTCTTTGATTAATGTGAATGCAACTAAGTAGTATAACACTATGTTTAATGAGAATAAATTGACATAGTAGACTTGCATAAAAACTTAAGTTATCTTTCTTTTGATTAATGTGAATGCAACTAATTAGTATAACATTATGTTTCATGAGAATAAATTGACATAGTAGACTTGCATAAAAAAATGAGATAACTAAAATGATGGGAGGATGAGGGAATTTATATATTTTCTCAAGAAAAATATAATGCATGAATGAGGATAATATCAAAGACATGAGTTAATTGGAGTGACTATGGATTCAATTAGAAAGAAACTAAATGGAGCAGAGTGGAGGGAAGCAAACGGGCAGGAAGTAGAGTGCGGGAAGAATTTTGAACTCCTTTGACAATGGTGACGACAATGGAGAGGGTTCTGATGTGGATGCAGATGCCCTAGAAGGTTCATTGGCTTCTTTGGGAACATATCTGCTCTCTATGCCTCATTTGGAGCTTTGGGGTGCGAGATATTTTCCTTTTTTTGTAGTTTCATTTTTCTCTGGCCATGTCTTTGGAGGACAAATGTTTGGTTATCTAGTCATCCTTGCATTCTCTCTATTGTGTGGGTTTCATTTTAGAAG
>VDFB02000017.1:492309585-492360631 GCA_007258455.2 Sequoia sempervirens
ACTAGGGTTTGCAAAAATATCTGAGATACGAGAAGTTAATTTTTTTTCTAAGTGTATTGGGGCCTAAATAAAGGTTTCTAAGGTGGTGGTAGATTCCAAAAGGTTGTGGAAGTGCTACATTCAATAAACCCTCAAGAATTACACTAAAAACAAGGGTTTTTTGATTTGATGGTTACAGGTCTCTATAAATGGAATCCAATTGCAGAATATTTGTTTTCTTGGAAATTTATTTGTTTCCCCAAGGTTTTAGGGGTCTGTGTGGTGCTTGAAGGTATGTTGCTTTGCATTTTTGGGCTAATTGAGTAGCCTTTTCAAGGGTGAATGTATAGGAAGTCAACACTGGTCCAAAGGAGTCTATGTTTTTTCTCATCTATTTTGTGTAACTTAGATATGGGTTTTTGAATCAGTCTTGTGTTGGTCTAGTGTTTTGGAAAATTTTGGAGTAATTGGACAAAAACTAGTTTCTCACTATTATAAGGGTTTAAGGGGGTATTAGAGGGAAATGTGTATTTAGTTGCTTGTAAATTTTTAAGGGAGTTTTGGACTGTCCAAAGAGGTCAGAATAATCTTGTTAGATGCCTCAAATTGGTAGTTTGCAAAGAGTTTGTGATTGTGCCCCTGTGTCTGCATAAAATTTTCACCTAATTTCACTCGGTCCAATGTAGCTCAGAGTGATTCAGCATATTTGGTTGCAAAATAGGACCATATCTAGTGTAAACATACCCATACAGACGTGTTGGAATAGTTTTTTTGGTCGTACGGGTTGCTGAATGAAAGTTGCACCATTTTGCAACTTTAAACTACTTGCATCTGAAATTTTTTCTCTCAGTTGAAAACTTGCCACCATGGGAAAACACCTCTAAGATAGAAAAAACTGAGAGAGGTTATTGTATATGGGCCAAACATGATCCCATAGCCTCAAATAGAGAGTTTGTAAATGTCACGATTTCCAAGAAATAGCTCTTCAAAGATTGTTGTCTTTTAGCACTTTGGACTCATAAGGGAAATTGTTGGTCCAATGTAACTCATAGTGGTTCAACGTATTTGGGTGCAAAAGAGGACCATCCATAGTGTAAACACACCCATACGAATGTGTTGGAATAGTCTATTTGGTCGTACGAGTTGCTGAATGAAAGTTGCACCACTTTGCAACTTTAGCATCTAATAACTTTCCCTTAGCTGAAAACTGCCACCATAGGAAAATGCCGCCAGAGATAGAAAAAATGGGGGTTAATGTAGATGGTCCCAACACAATCCACAATAGCCTTAAGATGGATATTTTACTGTGAGAAACCTTCATGGTCTCGAAATATCCCCTTCAGACTGTTGTCTTTGCTACTTTGGACTCTTAAAGCGAAATCGTCGGTCCAGTAGCATCTTGGAGTGATTGATTGTATTTGGGTACAAAGAGGGACCATCCTAGTGTAAGCATTTTTATTTGGATGTGTTGGAATAGTTCATTTGGTCTTACAAGTTATGGAATGAAAGTTGCACCACTTTGCAACTTTACACTACTTGCATCTGACAACTTTTCCCTCCACTGAAAAGTCATCACCACAGGAAAATTTCTTCGAGATAGGAAAAACTAAAAGAGGTTATTGTAGATGGTTCCAACACAATCCCATAGCCTCAGATGAAGATTTTTTAAACCTCACGGTCTCTGAGAAATAACCCTTCAAAGATTGTTGCCTTTTAGCACTTTGGACTCTTAAGGGAAATTGTTGGTCCAATGTAGCTCAGAGTGATTCGGCGTATTTGGGTACAAAAGAGGGCCATCCCTAGCACAAATATACCCATACAGATGTATTGGAATAGTTTTTTTGGTCGTACAAGTTGCGGAATGAAATTTGCACGACTTTGCAACTTTACACTGCTTGCATCTGGGAACTTTTCCCTCCACTGAAAAGTCATCACCATAGGAAAGCACCTCTAAGATAGAAAAAATTGAGAGAGGTTTGTGTAGATAGTCCCAACACAATCCCATAGCCTCAGACAGAGAGTCTGTAAGCCTCATGGTCTTCAAGAAATAGCTCTTCAAAGATTATTTCCTTTTAGCACTTTGGACTCTTAAGGGAAATTGTTGGTCCAATGTAGCTCAAAGTGATTCGGTGTATTTGGGTGAAAAAGAGGGCCAACCCTAGTATAAACGTACCCATCTGAATGTGTTGAAATAGTTTGTTTGGTTGTATGAGTTGTGGAATGAAAGTTGCACCACTTGTCAACTTTACACTACTTGCATCTGACAACTTTTCCCTCCACTAAAAAGTCATCACCACAAGAAAATGCCTCTGAGATAACAAAAACCAAGAGAGGTTTTTGTATATGGTCCCAAAATGATCCTATAGCCTCAGACGGAGAGTCTGTAAGCATCACGGTCTCTGAGAAATATCCCTTCAAATATTTCTTCCTTTTAGCACTTTGGACTCTTAAGGGAAATCATCGGTCCAATATAGCTCAGAGTGATTCGGTGTATTTGGGTGCAAAAGAGAACCATCCTTAGCGTAAAAGTTCCCATTTAGATGTGTTGGAACAGTCTGTTTGGTCGTACGAGTTGTAGAATGAAATTTGCACCACTTTGCAACTTTACACTGCTTACATCTGGCAACTTTTCCCTCCACTGAAAAGTCATCACCACAGGAAAACACCTCTGAGATAGCAAAAAATGAGAGAGCTTTGTGTAGATGGTCCCAACACGATCCCATAGCCTAGGACAAAGAGTCTGTAAGAATCACGGTCTCTGAGAAATAGCCCTTCAAAGATTGTTGCATTTTAGCACTTTGGACTCTTAAAGGAAACTAGTGGGCAGCAAAGTTAACTTCTTCACAAAATTGGTTTGAAGTAATTTCACTCTTTTTTATGCGTTTAAAATGGATTTTTAATCCTTCCACCCTAAAACTGACCTCTAAATAACTTCAAACACCTTAACTACCTCATTCTTATTCATTTGTTTTGCAAACAAGCATTTTCATTCCAAGAGGCTGAGCTTTCATTTTTGCTTGTTGGATTGAAAGCGGACCGTGACACAACTTTCTTTTTTCAAAAATTGTTCAACATCATTGAACTAAGAATTTATCACACATTTACATACAAAATAATGTTTGAGACTGCAAGAAGACATCCAAATGGCTAGTGTACTAAAAAAATTCTTATGATTTTTGAAGAATGTTGATAACTCTACTCAGTTGTCTTCTTTATTCAATATCATACAAATTGAACCCTGGCATCAATAGACTCTGTATATCAAGCTACCACAATTCAAGTTTCAATGATGAATATTTATCATGCATGTTTAAATGAACATTCAAGTTTATGGTGGTTTATATGATGTTATGTGATATTCTGAAATTTAAACTGGGCTACCATATATCATATATATACCTTCTCAAGCCGCTTACGACTCCTTCCACGGCTGAAGTAAAACCGGCTGCGAAGTTGGTAGACCAGGGGAGCAGAGATTTCGAATTTTGCGGAATTTTTGTTTGGTGCGTTTAAAACCGAATGTTTGAGCACTTACCAAGGGCGGGGCCTCCCACAAAGCCCAGCACGAGCTTGGCTTACCTCGAATTCGCCATTCAGAAACAAAATTTTCTGCGTTTTTAAAGAGGTCGAGATTTCATTTTTTCTTGTTGGATTGGAAGTGGACCATGACACAACTTTCTTTTTTCAAAAATTGTTCAACATCATTGAACTAAGAATTTATCACACATCTACAAAGAAACAAAGGAGTACTACAAACTAAAACACATTACACTTCGGTTCTCACTAACTTGATGTACTCTCCAACATCTCTCTTCTCGCATGTGGAGAGTTAGAATTGCTTGGCCATGCCTTTGCATCATTAGGGAATTTTTTCTCTTTTTGACAATGTCAAAAGCATGGCTACATACAAATTAGGAAAAAGACCTTTCCTTTTAGATTAGCAATGCATGAAATATTCAAAAAGTATCCTTGATATTACAAAAAGGTATGTGTTTATACACTTCAAATGTGCAATCACCCTTTGGTTCTTTCAAAGAAAAATCTTCCTATGCCACTGTTACACTACACAAGTAAACCAAATTTTGTATTGTGGACCTATATTAAGCTACCACTCTCAAGACCAATGTAACAATGATACAAAATAATGTTTGAGACTGAAAGAAGACATCAAAATGGCTAGTGTACTAAAAAAAATCTTATGAATTCTGAAGAATGTTGATAACTCTACTTAGTTGGCTTCTTTTTTCAGTATCATACAAATTGAACCCTAGCATCAATAGACTTTGTATATCAAGCTACCATAATTCAAGTTTCAACAATGAATATTTATCATGCATTTTTTAAATGAAATTCAAGTTTATGGTGGTTTTTTTTGTTTATATGATGTTATGTGATATTCTAATCCTAATTTATGCTTCTAGGCTGCATATATATAATTTTTCCATGTTTTCTCCATTGTTCGGCCCCTACACCGTAAGTAAATGGCTACATAGCATGTGGAATGAGGGGGAAATAGGCCTAAGACCCCTTTAAAGTTTGTTTGAGTGCTTTCTTTTCATTTTTTATGAGTTTTGTACCAAGTTTCCTCAAAGAAACATGGTCTCATAGAATTCCATGACAAGCTAATGCAATTGATAGTTGCTCCTAGTTATTAGTTATGTAATGTGAAGTAATTGCATAATTGCTTAGGTTGACTTTGTAAAAAATATATTGTTATTGAATTTTTTTCATCTATCAACATCTAGTTGTTACTTATGCAATGTGAATTAATGCTTTGAATTTGAAATATGTGCAATGCAATGTAATCAGCAATATGAATATAAAGTACATAATATAACCATTCTTTTTATGATATTGTAAATTGATATTTAACCATTTCTCACTTGATTAAATTTTCAAAGAGTTTAATCATGAACATGAGGAAGAAATTAAATTTTGATTGTCAAATTCTATATATCAAATTATCCAGTAATCTTGAGTGTATCTCCATATACAAAAATGGCATCAACGCCAACTCAAAAAAAGTTTTACTAAATGTCGCATATGCCATCTCGATGTCTATTCAAAATTTACATGCCAAAATGTATGTCTCATCCTAAACTACTGGTGGATCATCAAAATGGAGCCTCTTTGCAGCACTCATTGGCTCTGAAGGTAGCTACACAAGAAAAATTCAAACCACAATTGAGATTAGTTATACTATATGGTTTAAAATTGAATAATTAACATCGAAATCAATATACATTGAATTATAATTGAACTCTAAAATTGTAATCTTGATTACCTGAAATATTTGTCTCTTCAAAGGGTCAGGAGTTCTAGAATATGCCCCTCTCAAAGAACCGACCAAACCAAATTTTGTAATGTTAATCTATAAATGTGAACAAAAACATAAAATTGATCGAAGTTAGCATACAATTGTCGATAATAGGAACATATAAATACCAAACACAAAATAAAATAAACACATACCTCTTTAGGCTAATCTTTTTCTTTATCTCCTTAGGTATTTTGACACCTCCTCCTTGAGGTGTTTCAACACCTACTCCTTCAAGTGTTCCAATATGTACTCCTTCAGGCATTGTAGCACTTGTCAACAACGATGTATAGCTCATAACTGCATGTACATAAAAATGACAAGTACATATGAAACTACCAATCTATATTGATGTATGTATAATCGATCTTAAAAATATTAATTCATTTGACTTTGAGTTCAATTACCTTTCCCTCATCTAACATTGCACTTCCATAATCTGGACAAGACTGCACCTTGCTCACACTTTTCAACAATGACATATAGCTCATAACTTCTTCTACATAAAAATGACAAGTACATATGAAACTACCAATCTATGTCGATGCATGTATAATTAATATAAGATCTTAAAATTCTTAATTCAATCAAATTTGGGTTCAATTACCTTCCCCTTATCTAACATTGTACTTTCATAATCTGGAAAAGGTTGCACCTTGCTCGGACTAGGTATTTCCTACAAGAGGAAAATAAGATAAACATATAAGTTATTATATAATTTCATTTATGACAATTCAAATGACAAGAAAGTATATAATAAAAAAATGTAAACGAGTGAGTGTGAAAATATATACTATGTGTGTGTCGAGGCCAAATGAAATGGCCCTAAGGGTGTTATCATTCACCTATGCGAAATCCTCTTCAGACATCAACTATTAAATAGACCATGTAAATAAATATTAGTACATTATACTATCTCTTATTAATATTCATTTAAAAACAAATGAAAGTTATGAATTTACAACTTAAATCTTACCTGTGTCACTATTCCAATGTCCCCCTCTCTAGCAGGAGAGGACTTTGTAGGGTGCGCTCCACTCCCCTAATTCTGATCTATAATGTCCACATTATGGAGTTCATAATCAAAAGTGTCCAAGGGATTCTCAATGGGCTATCCAAGAGGACCCGAGCATATATGGTGGAACATGGAGCAAGTATGCGGCACACAAATATGTGGCCCTGACAAGAATGATACAAAAGCACTCGAACCATCACCAACATCACCAGAATGTGGCTGAGCTACTATAGAAGCATGCGAAACCAAAAGGCCACTCAAAGAGTGAATAGCATGGATAGTTTATGTGGCCACATCCTACATAATATCTAGATGATATACTGGAGGTGGCAGAGGAAGGGGAGGAGGGGGAACATATGGGCATGAGACTACTCTAACTGCGCCTAGTCTATCTTGGGGAATACCTCAACCAATTCCCTAGAAGGGTTTAATGTCAAAGTAATTGACATGATGCCCTAACAAAAACTCAACATATAATTTTTTAATAAAGTAAAATGGTATATCACAATTATTGCTTGATGGTTTATCAAAAACCATACACCAATGATCCCAAAAGTTGTCTACAATGTCCCTATGCATGCAACATTTTATAGAAAGTTTTGGTTTATTAACATTAGCTAGAAAACCAATGCAGGGGTTAACAAATAAAGAGGCTATTTGGGCTTTGGTTATTCTGAGATCTTTCACATCATCATAAGACAATGCACATGCATAATATTCCCTCATGTCTTCTTGCCACAAATGAAAGGCATTATGTTGGGTTGAGAGGGTTTCTATATTTTTAACTATATCCTTCAATGTCTAACATCTCGAATAATCGAGGGATTATCTTATAAAATTTAGAAATTCCCTTTAATTGCTGCAAATTTTCACCAATTAATTCTTTAATTGATGGTTGTGGAGGTGGTGGAGCGTTTGGTATTTGTGCATTTTCATTCTTAGCTGGTGGATCATTTGGAATTTGTGCATTTTTATTTTCAACAGCCATAATTCCTAATTAAAGTTAAAAAATAATTAATGTAATTGAAATTAGACAGTATAAATGAAACTATTGTAAAAATACCCTAGTTTTTTTTTTTAAAACCCTACTTTGAACAAAATCTATTAAATTCTCTAATTTTTAATACAAATACATAAAAAACACTATTTTTAAATAAAAATCCATAAAAAAAATCATTTTTAATCAAAATCCATAAAAAAGAATTCAATTTTGATAAAAATCCATCCTAAACTCAATTTTTTTATAAAAATTCAATCAAAAACCCTATTTTGAAAAAAATCCATAAAAAACTAAATGAAATTATACAAATCTAATTCAAAATTTTATCAAAGCAAAGAAAAATCTAAAATCTAACCTTTTCAAAATGGATATTGGATAAATTGGATATCTGATATGCAGAGAACCTCCTCACTATGCACCGCCGTGTGTTTGTGAATGCCAAATAATTTTAATAGGTCTGATTTTTTATATATATGTTTGCATCAAATCAAATATTCAATTTCGATTGGATATCCTATTTGGATCAAATATCCGATTTGAATCAGATACACGATATGGAGATCTTGGTTTGGTTTTTTCTTTGGAAGTGTGTACTGACACCCAAGCCACAAAAAAGTCAACTCGACATTTCCACATTTTTGCATAATCTCCTAGGTGAAATAAAAATATCATTATTTTTTTGATTGATTTGTAGCCCAAGGAAGAGATTCATCTCCCCAAACATAGACATTTCAAACTCATTCTACATTTACTTTGCAAACTTCTTGCACATAACTTCATTACCTCCAGATATTATGGCATCAACATATACAACCACAATCAACATTTGATCTTTTTCAAATTTAAAGTAAAGATTTTTATCTGAGGTACCTTTATTGAATCTTTTTTGTATCAAGTACCTATCCAACCTTGCATACCAAGCTCTAGGAGATTACTTCAATCCATACAATTCCTTCTTCAATCTAAAAACTATATCTAGTTTGTCTAATAACTAAAATCCTTCTAATTTTTCTATGTATATCTCTTCTTCCAATTATCTATTCAAGAAAGAATACTTCACATCCATTTGATAAAATTTTAAATTCTTGTGTTGCAAAATCCAAAAACATCCTGATAGCTTCCATCCTTTCCACTAGAGAAAATGTCGATCCTTAAAATCTATTCCTTGAACTTGTGAGTAACCCTTACACACAAGCCTTTCCTTATTCCTTACCACTTCTCCATTCTCATTTAGTTTTTTTCTGAATACCCACTTAGTTCCAATCACATTTTTGTTCAAGCTAGTATTAGGAAAAGTTCCCAAGTATGATTCTTCTCAATATGCAATAATTCTTCCATAACCCTCATCCAATTTTTATCTTTGCATGCCTCAATCACTATTTTAGGTTCAAATTTAGAAAGTAAACACAAATTTACCTATTGTTCGATAGTTTTCCTTCATGTCATTATACCTCTTCTCTTATCTCCAATGATTTTTTTCTTTAGAATGATTCTTTTGCACATACTTAGGAGTTTTAAGAGTCATTTTTGGAGATTCTTCCTTTTCAATATTGTCTTCTTTTTCTTTAGATTTTTCTTCTTGTTTGCAAGAAGACTCATTTGATTTATATACATCTATCACCATTGAATTTTTCTATAAATATTCACCAACCTTGACACTTTCACTCTCAACAATATTTCTCAATCTCTAGTTGTAGCATTGATAAGCTTTGTTTCTAGTAGAATATCTAAGGAAGATACCTTCATCAGACCTTGCATCAAAATTTCCTAATTTTTCTTCATCTCTTTTGATATAAAATTTTCTTCCAAACACTCTAAAGTACTTGATAGTAGGGATCCTTCCATACTATAGCTCATAGGGAGTCTTTGTGCTATTTTCTTTTGCTTGAACTCTATTAAGTATATAAACAAAAATATGATTTTTTTCTCTCCAGTAGATTTTCTTCTTTCATGACTATTCTTGCAGCTTATTGAATAGTCCTATTTTTCCTTTCAACCATTCCATTCTATTGAGGATTCCTGGGGGTAGAAAAGTTCCTATTTGTGCCATGATTGTCACAGAAGATGTTAAACTCATTGGAGGTGAACTCTCCACCTTTTTCAGACCTTAAACATTTGATTTTCATATCCATTTCATTCTCAACCATAACTTTTTCTCCTTTAAACTTATCTAGAGCTTCTGATTTTTCTTTGAGAAAAGTGACCTATGTCATTCTAGAATAATCATCAATCATTAACATGAAATACTTGTCACCATGAAGAATTCTTACTCTTTTATGACCATACATATTTGTATGTATTGTTGGCCTTCTACAATGATCTTAACAACTAAGCCTTTACATCCATGATTTAGAGATTGGACATCTAACCTGAATAGCCATTTCAATCATCATGAAGGTGCATTTAACTTGTCAATGTAGGGACATGAACTTGAAATGGGTCAGCACAGTATGTGCAATAGGGACTCAAAGTAGTCATTCCATTCTACAACTAAGGAACACACAATACTAAAAGAAAATTGCTTGAAAAGGAATGAAATAAATGTTGAACATCAATCAATAACTATGCTAAGATGAAATCCATAACAAGAACAAAACCCTGAGTAACAAACTAGACACTACTCTATCTGCTTGGTTGCAAGAACAGTCATAGAATGAAATTCTAGTGGCTACACAAACAGTCGGTGCCATATTTCTAACTAAGTATTAAAAAACAAGTAATACTAAACTAATGATAAACTAAGAAGACATATTGCTCACCAAGTGGGCCCCCTTGGATAAGTATCCTCTAAAACTAATGAAAACTCAGAGGCTCAAACTTATAACTTTATTTTATTCAATGTGAATCATGACTACAAAAGAGTAATGTATTTGTATTACTAAAAACTAGAGAGTGCAAGTACAATATCAAATCGTACAACCTCCTAAAGAAGGATCATCCGATCATTATTTATACTAACAACTAAACAAGGCATTCAACTCCATGATTGGGATGATTCCATTTAGGGAAAAAAAGGAAATAGAGCGATGGTGGTTACACTGCATGGAATTTGGTCAGACATGCAGGGCCAAATGCAGATTCAACTTAGTAGTAATGCTCGTGCATGCTTGATCATTAAAGTCCACTACAAGGCAGTTACATTTAGTTTGAATGAAGAATCTTCTACCATCAACCTCCTTTGAATTAGAGTGATTCCTTTGCTAGATGTTATGGTGCATGCCTAGCTGGCAGTGTCTTCCTCAACTTAGCATATTAAATATGCTTGAAGTTAGTACGCATAATAACTACACATCTATAACCACCTTAAGGAACATTCATTAACCACATGCAAAATCAATATAGAAAATCCACATATTATGCCAAATATCATTAAAGCTTGTAGAGATAGGATTGATTCCAATGTCAATGGTTTGAGGGAAGCATTATGAAAATACTGAAATTTAACATTAAATTCCATGACATCTATCAACAAATAAAATATAGACTCTACCCAAAATTGGACCAAAAACTAGGCTCATCACTCCCCCAAACCTAACATTTTTCTCATCCTCCAATAGGGGAAGGGTTGTTCTTTTGGTTGGTCAAAGCTCTAAATTTTTCAAATGATAGCTATCAAACATCAGTGGCTGCAATGCATGAATCAAGATCCCAATAAAATCCTCCCAATTTGTCAAATCTATTCCATCTCTAATTTTCTGCAGCAATGCCAAGCTAGTAGAATATGAAGTTTGGCATGGCCCACATGAGCATGGGTGGATGGAAAGTTAGGGGAAGCCAAGGACGCCCCTAAGTTCTCCCAATCTGAATATACCTATCAATCCTCTTTAGTGTTGTAGCATAATTGTGGATGGAATGAGGCTCAGCCTACTTCAACTCATTAGATAGACTATCCCATCTTTGTGATAGAAATATTCTCATAGTTTCCTCCTTTTCTATTGTATTTACCTCATACTCACTATAAACTGCCTCAATCCAAGGTATAATCCTATTTCCATAACTAGGTCTAAGAAGCATTTTATGCCATTCCCTAAAAATATCCCTTGGGTTGCTTGATTCAGCTCTAATAGGCAGAGGGATATCAGACTCCAATTGCTTATAAGCTCCATGTTGTTGTTCACAACTAATCTAATTTTGTACCCAAGAAATGAATGGCCTCAATTGAACATCCCCAAAATATGCCAACAACTTCCAATCATGGTCTTGAGTTACAACAAATTTATTCAAATAAAACTCACACAACAAATTCTTCATTTCAGAGGAGGCAATTCTATAAGCATTGAAAAATTCCATAGGAGTGTCAATAGAAGGATTCAAACCTAAGGCAATCCTTGATAGCTTAAAAGAGAGATAATTCTCTTTTAGGAGCAAAGAATAGACCCTTGGAGGGATCTTGCATTCTAAAATCTATGGTACCAAAGCTATCATATCATCCACCCTATGCTTCAGGGTGGCAATTTCTACATCTTTATCTTTTATCTCCTCATCCTTCCTTTGAATTTGCTGCTTCAATTTTTGTTTTTCCTTTCTCCATTCTTCCTCCCTTCTTTGTATTTCTCTCCATAAATTCAAAATTGTTGCATGTATTGTAAAACCAAGAGGATTATGAATTCCTACCAGTCTTTTATCAATGGCAGCTACTCATATGGCACTATCTGCATGGACTCAAGTTGTCCAATTATCTTTGGTTGTAAGGGTACTATTTATTCTTTCACCTCATTCTATATGGAATCTCATTCTAGTTCTTGTTGTGGTTGTAGAAACTCCTACTCTATTTTTGGCTGTTGTTGCAAGACTTCTTACTCATGCTACAAGAAATCCTAATTTTCCTCAAACTCTTCTACAATATTAGCAAGATCGACCAGTGTGATATTTGTTTCTCTCCTAAATATGTCTTCTTCTTCAACATTTTCCTACCCCATTGGAGCTTTAGGGTCCTTGTGTGATGTATCACAAGGCTTAGGGATTTCTTGCAGAGGTGTACCAATCACAAGCCCAATTGGTCTTGATTTCCTAGGAGATTTCACACCCTTTCCTTTGGCTACAGGATGAACAATGTCAACCTTCCTCATTTTAGAACTTGGCACCTTTCTTTCTACAGGATTTTTTTTATCCTTTCCTTTTCTTTTTTCTACTTCTCTCCTTTGTGCCCTAGTTTTCATTAGGGTTTCAATTGGAAATTAGAATATGAGGAAGAAATTTCTTTTCTTGAGTTCTTTGTTCTAGAAGAACTAATTTCTATGGTTTCTTTCGCTATAGGAGGATTCACACAAGATCCAACACTATAGGTTGAAGCATCAAGAGGCACTTCAGTCCTGGTCAATCTCTTGCTAGACCTATAGGGTTGAGGTAAGGCCCTAGGTTGCAAGTGCTCAGGTCTAATTTGATCAACATTTATAAATTCTTCCTAGGTTATTGTAGATACATCATACAAAGACTTTTAGAGCAGAAGTTTAATTAGACAATGGTGGTAAATAGAATTATCCCTACCTTTTTGGGTCTCGACTATCGTAATTGAGAGAATATTGTATAACACATTAGGCACATTCATCCTTCTTTTGTGCCTCATGCGATTCAAAATTTTGAAGTGTATAGAATGAAAATTTGACTGTGACCCTCACAGGTGATGTATTTTATAACATAAATGGCTATCTACTTCCCTGGTTTAGGCAGATACATTCTCTTTGCACCCTATTTATCAATGATCAATGGGGGGTCATTCAACTCTATAAATTCAACCCTAGCTGATCTGGCGTCTGTGGAGGCAGAGTAATTTTTTCCATTAGTTGGTAACCATGTGACCTCTACAATTCTTTCCTCAATTGCCACAACTTCCAATCCTTTTACTATGGCTTTCCCTTCATAAAATGTATGGGTAATCCAATGGCAATGTTTTCATGAAGTAATCTGACCATCTGTAGTTCCTAAATTCAACTAGGAATTATGCATCATGCAATAAAATGTCATGCACTGTGGGTTCATTTCAAATTAATCCACCTCCTATTTTCTGCAATCAAACAAATGCTTTGCAACTTCTTTCTTGCAATTCTTGTCTGAAAATAAAGCACACTTTCCTGAAGTACCTGCTAAATTTCCAGTGACAATATTCACTAAATTTCCTTTTCTTTGTTTCACCTTTTTTATTGCAACTCAATATTATGACAAGGGCGATAATGGCAAGAAAATGAGTGATAAAGGGAAATTATGATGGGAAGAAATGGTGGTTGCAGTTAATGTCACTTCACACAGGCAAATTGTCCTCTTACTCAGATTTCAATTCAACTCATTTTAAATTTTTTGATGTAGCCTAGCATAAATTGACACATGGGCAATATATTTACATCATTTTCTTTCCCCTCTCCCCAACCTAAATTTGGACATGTGTCCACACATGCAAGATGGGAGTTGTGATTTGATAGGGAATGATGGAATTTTTTGTAAACTTCTATACTAACGTAAAATGATTAAATGAAGCTCTTAAAAGATGATTAAAGATAGAAATTAGTGCACACATACCTGAATGTGTGGAATATTTTCTGCAAAGATCATGGAGAAAGTACAACTCACCTTTGGGAATAAATTGAGCAATTAATAGAAATGAAGTGGAGTGAGGTGAGGTGGAATGAAGTGATGGAAGAGAGAGAAAGGTGGTGATGGATGGGTAGATGGGAGGATGGGTGAAGAAACAAACTTCCACATAAGTGAAATTATTTATTATGAGAGAGTACATACCTTAATTATCCAGAAAGAGGGATGCTAATTACATTCCCTTTAGCTACAAGAAGCTCAGGTGTTGAATGTCGGGTGAATTGTTGTAAGAACTCTTCTTTGGAAACTGGCTTGTGATATAATCTAAGGCGATGACCATTGACAAGTAATTTGAACCTGACAGGGTCAATGGTAGTAAGTTGAACAACTCCATTAGGAAAGACTTCAACAACTTCATATGGTCTTAGCCACCTTGTCTGCAATTTTCCTACATTGTCTTGGTATCTTGAGTCATAAAGCAGGGTCCAATCTCCTAGTTGGAATTTATTTTCCTTTATAAACTTTTCATGCCGCTTGATTCTTTGATTCTACACCACTTTTGTATGCTGCAAGGCTACTCTTCTTATCTCATCCAAAGCATTTAGTTGCATGATTCTCTAACTTTCTACGTCAGAAATATCCATCCCCAAATCTACTGTAGGCCACAAAGTCTTATATTCAAATTCAATTGGCATCATAGTTGTCTTTCCATACAAAAACTCAAATGGGGTGAAGCCTATAGTTGTTTTCCAGGTTGTCCTATAGGACCAAACAACTTCTGGTAATCTATTTTCACAATCCTTTCTATGAATAGCCACTATTTTAGTTATAATGGCTTCAATCTCTCTATTGATCACCTCAACTTGGCCATTAGCTTGTGGGTGATAAGGAGTAGACTTCCCGTGCCTTATGTTGTACTCATTAACTAGTGCTACAATAAGGTTTTATGTGAATTTTCCCCCTTGATCAATCACTATTTCTATTGGGACTCCATATCTTGTGAAAATTTCCTCATAAAGAAATTATGCAATCTTGTTATCCCTTGCATTCTTCATGGCCTTAACTTCTAACCACTTCGTCACATAATTAGTGCACACCAATATATAAGACTTACCATTTGATGGAGGGTCAATAGGTCCCACGAAATCCAATTACCACTTGTCAAAGGGAGTGATTAATACCTAAGGGAACAGTGGAATCTCATCTAACTTGGTTGGTTTTCCCATTCTTTGACATCTATCACATTTTATTTTATACCTTCCTGCATCCTTGTGGAGTGTTGGCGAGTAATATCCTATGTTAAAAACCCTCATTTTTGTCCTCTTGGCTACAAAGTGTCCTCCACATGGTTTTTTGTGGCATGCATGAAAAATTTCATATGTCTCATCTTCTCTCACACACCTCCTCATGACATGGTCAAGTCCAGTATAAAAAAAATCCAACAATCCAAGAGAAAGAAAAATATTTTTCAATGAGTGCCCTTTTCTCTTTTGGATAGAAGTGAGAAGGAACTCTACCTATGACCAAGTAATTTGCTAGGTCAGCATATGAGGGTGTTTGTACACTGAGGGAGAATAGATGTTCATCAGGGGAAGAGTCATGTATGGGATGATTATCTTCTGATGTAGCTAGCCTTGGAAGAAAATTTGCAACAGCATTGGCCTTCCCTGAATGATCCACAATGGTTATATCAAATTCTTGCATCAACAATAACTATCTTGCCAATCTACCTGTGATCAAAGGTTTATTCATGAGATATCTAATGGCTGCATGATCAATGTGCAAAAGTATTTGGTATCTTGTTATGTAATGTTTGAATTTGTTTAGTGCATAGATTACTACCAACATTTCTTTTTCTGTCATTGTATAAGTGAATTTAGCTCCTTGTAAATTTTTGTTGACAAAGTAAATGGCATTTTCAACAGATCCTTCTTTCTTTCCTAAGAATAATCTTATGGAATTTAATCTGATGCATCAGTATGGATGTGGAAAGGGAGCTCCCAATTAGGCCCTTTGAGTATAGGAGCATGAGTCAAAGTTGTCTTCAAGTCAGAAAATGCCTTGTCACAAGCTTCAATCCACTGAAATTCAACATCTTTAGTGAGAAGAGTGTACAATGGTGCTGCTACTTTGCTGAAATCCTTCATGAAATGCCTATAATATCCTACATGACCCAAAACACTCATAACATTTTTTTTTTTTGCAAGTGTGGGAAGATTTGTGATTACCTCAATCTTTGCATGATCTACTTGAATTCCCTTATGGGAGATGTAGTTTCCAAGAACTACACCTTCCTACATCATCATGAAGCACTTTTAACTATTTAAGGAAAATTTTTGGTCTTCACATCTCTCCATGAACCTTATGATATTTTTCAATGCTTGATTAAAATCAACACTATAAGTGGTAAAGTCATCCATATAAATTTCCATGCAATCATGAGAAATGTTTGAGAAGATGCTCATGATTTCCCTCTAAAAAGTTGTAGGTGTGTTGCATAAGCCAAATGGGAGCACTTAAAGGCATAGGTCCCCCATGGATAGGTAAATGTAGTCTTCTTCTAGTCCTCTAGTGCAATTTGGATCTTGTTGTACCCGTGAAATCCATCTAGAAAATAAAAGTATTTCTTTTTTGCAAGTGTGTCCAAAACTTGATCAATGAAGAGTAAAGAAAAGTGGTCCTTCTTGGTGGCAACATTAAGTTCCCTATAATCAACACAATCTCACCATTTTCCTTCCTTCTTGGGCACAATCATTAATGGAGACACCCATTGACTATCTGAAATGGGGTAGATAAATCCTACATCTAGTAATTTCTATAGTTCTCCTTTCACAATCTCTCTTAGTGTAGGGTTAATTCTTCTATGTGGCTATCTTACTAGGGTACAATCATCTTTGAAGTAAATTTTGTGTGTACAAAGTTTAGGATCCAATCCCTTCATATCATGATAATCCCATGCAAATGCATGCTGATGGGTCCTTGATAAGTTTTCCAATATCAATTATCGTTCATCATTAAATTTACTAGTAACATTCAAATATTTTCCTTCTGAAACTTGTACTTGTGTAGTTAACTCTATCATGGCTGCTTCATTAGCACTTGGTACCTTTAGTTCATATGGCAGCAATGTATGGGACATAATTTTTGTTATAGGAAGTCTATCTACAAGAATGGTGGCTATAGGAAGAGTGGTTGCAGGAAGTCTATTTGCAAGAACAATGGCTACAAGAAGAGTATCTATAGGAAGAACGTTTGCAAAAATTGTGGGTGCAAGAAGAGTAGGTAGAAGTATCTTGACTGGAGTAGAAGAATGAGAAGATGATGCTTCCTCCACTTCACAATGGTTTTGAATGATGTTAGCCAATACTTCATCCTAATCTTGGAGCTGCATGAAAGAGCTTCTACCTAGCATCATAAGTTGTGCCACAGAGTTAACTTCCTCAGCCTCTTCACCAACATGTGGCCATACAAGATTATCTTCATCATGAGATGGTTGAACAAGTGGATAGAGAAAAAAAGTTTTAGTGCTCCTCCCATCTGAAATGGTCATGTTACTTGACCGACATCTAATGTATGCATCTGTAGTTCCTAACCATGGTCTTCCAAGAATAATGGGATACCCGCCTAGTGTGGCTTTAAGAGAAAGAATCATAAAGTTTGTTGGGTACTCATAGGAGTCTAGAAATACCACAAGATCCTCCACTACACCATCAAGCTTAACAATAGAGCTATCAACAAGTTGCAAGACAGTAGGAGTGGACCTCATGCTTGTGATATTTAGTTGCTGCAAGATTTCTTTGGTCATTACATTTATTGTTGCCCCTAAATCAATTAGAGTATTCTTTACTTGAATTATGTTTATAACAACTACTACCACAAGACTTCCTCAATCATTATACTTGGGAATAGTCACTTTTCCCAGCATGATGTTAGCTAGTTGTCCCACCACATGAATTGTAGTTGGGTCCTTCTTTTTCCTACCTAGCTTCTTAAGAAATTCCTCCTTGATTACCTTGCCATAGATTGGAACATCCTTTATGGCCATAAATAGAGGTATATGGACACATATATGCTTCAACTGATCCAAGATATCAAAAATTTTATCCTCCTTTTATTCCTTCTTCTTGACAACCTCCAATCTTTGAGGAAATGGTGGATCTTGTTCAATTTGCTTGACTTGGATTGCTTTAGGATTTTTAGGTACACTAGGTTGAATGGTATCATTCAGAGGTTCCTCTCCCTCTTCCACAAGGAGCTCAATGATAATGGGCTTGGAAGGGGTCGATAGAGTATTACCTGAACACAAGTGGATATAACTTACACTCACAACATATCCAGAGAATTTATTTGAATTAGAAAATTATGCAAGCTATTGTTGTGGTTTGTTATTTGGATTGGGTGTGGGTTGAGCTCGTAGTTGAGTAGGTTTAGGTGCATTTGAATTGGAATTAGTACGTAGAGGAATTATAGCAAGCTGTTGGGGTTGAGAAGGTGGTTGCATGTAACTGGTTGTTTCAGTAGGCCATTGCTACCCTCATCTCCATTGATTTGTTTGCTGCCAATTTCCTAGAGGTGGTTGCCAATGTCCTTAAAATTGCTGCCAATTCCTATGAGGTTGCTACCACTGGGGTGGAGAAATATGATGATTGGGAAAAGCATTTGGAGGGTTAATCCAAAGATGTGGTGTATATCCTCCATAACTGGGTGGATATGGGGGATGCCATTGGTTACCAGAGGAATAGGAATTGAAATATGGCCCAACATAGGATAGTGGATCTGGTGGCATACCTTGTCTTGGAGCCCAAGGCTTCCTTTGTGCAACATATTAGACTTGGTCTTCTTCAATATGGATTGGCTTGAACTCAGGTGGAACCTGCTTGCTTTCAATATTAGCTACCATTTTACATCTGCAATCTTTCTTTTGTCTGCAGTGGGGGAAATAGTCTATCAACATTGCCTCTACCTCCTCTTCCTTCTTCTTGGCCTGAAGTGTATCTAGCCGAATAACTAGTTTATTGATAATGTCTTGCTTGAAGTTTTCCAACAAATGAGTAATCTCCATTCTTGAGACTCCACTAGTAGTTGACTTACCCATGGAAGATTGGTAAGCTCTCCTTTTGTTTGAAGCTTCCCTAGAGTAGTTCTAGCATATTTTCTTGATATCTCCCAAAGGAACTTGGGAAATATCTCCTCCTCCCATGAGGTCCAAGGCATCAGTGCAGCTATCATTGATTCCTCTTAGGAAATAAATCTTCTGTGAGTCTTCATTAAGTGTATGATATGCAGATTTTTGTAGGAAAAAAAAAAACTTGCAATGTAATCTTCTAGGCTCTCATCTTCCTTTTGTTGCATCCTAAAAATGTCACCTCCTCTCATGTTACTACCTCTACAATATTCTTTGTGTTTCTCAAGTAATTTTGTCTTCATTTATTCCCAAGTTTCCACAATATCTTGCCTAGGCTCATGAACCATCTTAATGCAGCCTCTTTCAAAGTGGTATGAAATAGCTTAAGCCTATGGGCATCAATAGTATAATCATAACTCCTACAAAGTATGTCAAACTCAAATAAAAAGTATCAAGATATTCCATGACAAGTCCATAAAACTTTGGGTGTATTGAGGGAGGAATGTTCTTGATGTTGTCAACTTCATTCTGATGAGGAATGGGGAAAGAAAAATTTGGTTGGTTAGGTTTGTTCCTATTTTCATCACCCATTCCTACTCAATGTGGTTCCAAAGCAAAGGGCTTATCAAGCTGATTTTGATCATCAGAGGAGACTTCAAAACTAGTCAGATCAGGATATGCATTAGCAAAGAGGTGTGGATCTTCTTCTTCTGGTAGATTCTGATAGTCAACTAGCTAAAATGGATTAGGATTGTTAGGAAGGAAACTCCCATAAGCATCCCTTCTCCTTCCTCTATGCATACAATATCACTCACTATCAGTCAACTCACACAAATAATTGGTAAAGAATAAGGGGGGATCATTACTTCCTAAATGAGGATATATTAAGAATAACTTCCAGAAACACTACAACTAGAAAAAATACCAATGAATCCAAAATACTCCCTAGTTTTACACCATCCCTGATAATGGTGCAAAAAATGTTGGCCTCCTACAATGATCTTAATGACTAAGCCTTTACAACCATGATTAAAAGATTGGACATCTAACCTGAATACCCATTTCAATCATCATGAAGGTGCATTTAACCTATCAACCGAGGGATGTGAACTTGAAATGGGTCAACATAGTATGTGCACTAGGGACTCAAAGTAGCCATTCCATTTTGTAACTAAGGAACACACAATACTGAAAGTAAATTGCTTGAAGAGGAATGAAACAAATGTTGAACATCAATCAATGACTATGCTAAGCTAAAATGCATAACAAGAACAAAAACCTGAGCAACAAATAAGACACTGCTTTGTTTGCTTGGCTATAGGAACAGTCATAGAATGAAATTCTAGTGGCTACAGGAATAGTTAGTGCTAGATTTCTAAGTACTAAAAAAGTAATACTAAACTAATGCTAAACTAAGAAGATGGATTACTCACCAAGTGGCCCCCCTTGGATAAGTATCCTCTAAAACTAATGAAAAATCAGATGCTTGAACTCAGAACTTTATTTTATTCACTGTGAATCATGAGTATAAAAGAGTAATGTATCTGTATTATTAAAAATTAGAGACTGCAAGTACAATATCAAATCGTGCAACCTCCTAAAGAAGGAGCATCAAATCATTATTTATACTAATAGCTAAATGAGGTAGTCAACTCCATGACTAGGAGGATGACATTTAGGAAAAATAGAGGAAATGGAGCGATGGTAGTTACGTGTGCATGGAATCTGGTCAGACATGTAGTTGGGTGATCCCACAATAGTGGTTTACAATTTTTGGCCAAATTGGACACTAAAATAATTCTTTTAAATTAAATCTTCACTTTTGGGCACCTATAGCGGCTAAACCATGAGGAATTTGAAGATGATGCAAACTAGAGTTTCGTGGAATTTTTTCTATAAATTTTAAATATATTTTTTTCAAAATTTTTGGAATTCGATTGCACTTCTATTTCCATCTCCCTCGAAAATTTATTTTTTGTCAGAAAACAACATTTTTAAAAAGTGACACTCACCCTATAATGCATAATTTTTTTCCCATGAAGGATAAAATTATAATTCTTTCAAATTTATATTTTTATCTTCTATATCTAGTGCTTCCACTTCGTTAGATAGTTTTTTATTGAATATTTTTTCTTTAATAAAGTTTTGAAGTCAAACCAATTATAATTCAGACATAGTGCGATCGTATAATGCGTAAGTTTTTTTGTGTGTATCAAAATTATTTTTTCTTTTTTTGTTGGATCAAGGACTTCAATATCTGGTGCACTTATATTTTTCAAAACAAAAAATTGACAGTCTTCTATTTTTCCACATATGTAGAACACATAGCTTGATTTTTGGTGAAAATCCTACATTCACAAGAAACAAAAAATAAAAATAATAATGAAATTAAATTTAATTAAACTTATAAATTTTTGGATGCTTATAACAAGGACTACATACTTAGTTATCTATATTATTAGAGTTAGGCAACTTGACATAAAAATTTGAATAAGTTATCTATATTATTTCAAAAATATGTAAGAATAGAATCTGTAGAAAATTAAACTTAGTTTCTAAACTATTGGGTTTATTTAAAAATAAATAAATCTATTCGGTGAAAATTTGAAATTTCAATGCAATAGTACTTAAATTTCAGGGAAAAAATAAGAAGTAGGTGTTTTTCTGACCACCCTAACCACAATAAAATGATAATATTTTTTTATAATATTTTAGATATAAGTAGAGGACTCATGTCCCAATGTGATGCATATTTTTTTATAATTTTTTTCCAAAATAATACTATTTTTTATTTCAACTTTTAAAAAATATAAAATCTTGTGTGTCTGACCACCTTAACTTGGTCAAAACTTCATGAAATTCATTTTTTTTTCAATCTTATAGTATGCAAAGCATAAAATGTGGCGCATGTTTCGGATTCAAAAAATGTGATACTATTTGAAAGTTATAGATGTTTTCAATCAACTTATCAATCAAAACTTTACTCGTAATTCAAATAGAAAATGAATAATAATTATTTATTAAATTCAAAGTAAAGCATAATTTATATTCGTGGAACGCTTAGAATATCCTTTAAAAACCCTTTTTGTTTCATCAATTTTGGGTAAAAAAAAGTCATCAGCCACATACCCATCGTATTGCCACTTTTTGGCCCATCATGATCCTGCACATACCCTCATCTCAAAAGTAGTTAAAGAACCATACAACTGATCTCTGGTAATTGATTTATATTTTCAAATTCCTCAATAGAAAAAAAATTATGACTATAATATTTAGGAAGAGTTTTGAGAATTTTCTTTACCACTTCTAGTTCTTTGAGTTTTCCAACAAGACCTCTAATGGAAGTAACAACTTCATCTACCCTTTGCATGTAGCTCATAATTTTTTTTATCTTCAAACATTTATACGTTCTCAAATAATATCTTTAGATTCTGCATCTCAGCTTAAGTATTTGACCTTATCATCTCCTTCATAAATGCTTTTTGACTTTACCCAAATTTCTCTAGCATATTTTAGATTCATAACTTTCGGGTGATCCCATAATAGTGTTTAATAATTTTTGGCCAAACTAGACACTGGAATATTTTTTTCTAACTAAATCTTCACTTTCGGGCACCTATAGCAGCTAAACTATGAGGAATTTGAAGATGATGCAAACCAGAGTTTCATGAAATTTTTTCTTTAGATTCTAATTTATTATTTTCTATTTTTTTTAATTAGATTGCACCTATTTTTCTATCTCTCGAAAGCTAGATTTTTTCTAAAAACAACATTTTAAAGGAGTGACGCTCACCGTATAATGTATAACATTTTTTCCATGAAGGATAAAATTATAATTCTTTCAAATTTAGATTTATAACTCTGATATCTAGTGCTTCCACTTGTTTAGATAGTGTTTTATTAAATATTTTTTCTTTAATCAAGTTTTGAAGTCAAACCAATTATAATTTAGATATAGGTGAACTATATAACGCGTAAATTTTTTTGTATGAATTGAAATTCATTTTATTTTTTGTTGGATCAAGGACTTCAATATCTATAATAAGGAATACATACTTACAAAAAATCAATTTTAAATGAATTCATTTGATCCCCCAAAAGGTAAATCAAAAGTGTTTTTTTATCAGCATTTTGATAGGTGTAAAGGAGACTCCATTATAGGTATGGTTTAAAATTGGTAGGGTTCTATCCAAGGGGGTTTGATCTAATGTAGTTTTATCAAACTCTTTTTAATTGGAATACTTTAAATGGAAATTTTAAAGGATTAAATCATTATATTTTCTAAAAATATGTGATTTCAACAAAATTCAGAATCTCCTAGAAATTGTAAACCAACTTTGTGGGATCACTGTTTCACTAATTCATAATTATCAAGAGCATTTAAGAGAGATTTATTTACCATTATTTTCATAGGCCTTGTTCTCATCATTTGTACTCATGCCATTTATAGGTATAGTATATCCATTCTCAACAGACTTCTAGATGACATATCCAAGATAAACTAGAAAACATTTCATCCTTGTCTTCCATAATGCATAATCCATTCCATCAAACATAAGGACCTCTTTCTTGTGCACCATCCCAGATCTACCTCAAGTGGTTAAGCTTTCTTCCAAGGAAACTAGATTCAATACCAATTATTGAATGCACAAGACAACAAAGAGGCGGGGTAGAATCAATTGCACCTTAAAACTTCAAAAAACCTCACACATTTAGATCCACATTAATCCAATTAACCCTTAATCTATTATGATGATTTAGAATGAAAATAATAAAAAAAACTGAAACACAATCAACACCATACACAAAAGAACACCAAATTTACATGGAAAACCTAAGATGGGAAAAATCTTGATGAAGATTAGCTCACAATATAAATTAATATCAACATCAGTTATAAGGGGTTCACTTTCAAAGGGCTCATTGCCCAAGAAAAAGAAAGGATCATTGCCAAAGGCTCACTACTAGAATAGAAAAGAAGATAGAGAAGAGTGTTACAATGAGAAATCCATCTCAAAGCAACAAAAATATCAACCAAAACATCAACAACACCTTCATAAACTTTTTGAAGAATTGTAGACACCCTCTTCTCATTGCATCCAACAATCTAACACATGAAATCTCACGCTGCACTTTACAAATTTGCACGCTAGAACTCTAGAATTTGTATCACTCGCATCTATCTTGTCTATCTTATCATCCCTCAATAACTCAACTCATAATTAAACCATCTTCAGCCTTGATACCATTCTCCAAGGTCAATTTATCACCTCAACCATACAAATTCAAATTAGGTTGACACCAAATCATTTATGCAATGGAAAGGAATGAAGGAAAAACACAACCAACCTTATCTAGGACCTAAATCCACTCATACATGCCACACTACACTTCCACAAATTTCATAAGTAGTATAAACACCCAGGTTAGTCATTACCTATGTAAACACCATTAAAATTTGAAGTACACACTTCCTTTGATCCAACAAAAACTCACAAACAAAAAAATGTCATTTGAACACAATATGGAATATTCCCAAAAAAACCCAAAATATAACAAACTCCTTTGCAACAACTTTCACCAAAAGAATGTACACACCCAATACACTCAAAAAACTTTGCCATACATTGTAACTCAAGAAACTAAATTTCAAGGCACCAAACCTTGAAAAAAATAAACTAAAGAAAGACACTCAACACTATCAACACACCTTCAGATCAGCAATACTTGAAACCAAATTGTGGAGAAATGCAGAGCAAATACACTTCTCCCAGACACCTCAGCAATACATAGTTCACACATTGTTGAAAACAACTTCCTTTGCATAGTGATCTAGCACACCAAATTTTGAATACAACACCTCTGAACACCTCTGATCAACATATCTTAAATGAAAAAGAAGGTCTTCAACCTAGAAGAAATGTTAAGCAACACCAAAACACTAATCTACAAACTAGAACAATACTACAATTCACTGTTTCCTATTTTTATAAAATTTTCTCAAAAGAACTTGGAAATCAAGCACCAGAGACACATTCTCATCATCTTCAATACTTCCTCATCACAACCAAGCCAACTACATCATGGCAACTAAACCATACTTCCATGGAAGAAAGCTTGTCAAAGTAACACTAGAGATTGACACTAGTAGCTTAATAATGAAAACATAATGCAACTAATCAAAGCAACATTAATGTCAAAACACCATAGAAAATACCAACAACTACACATATTCTTGGAACAACCTTCTTCTCACATAGTTGACACCAATGAAAATACAAGCTTATTGACATCAATGACAACATCAACTTCTCATACTTACAATAGATGCTTGGGGAAGTGGCCCTACTTTTTCATATGTGGTCCAATTAATTCCAATTGAACATGACCTTTCAAGCCTTTATGTGAATTTTCTTTACTATGTTGATTAGAGTGGTCAAACTCCTAAATAGAAATATTTCAAGCAATGTGTTCTTGATATAAGAGCTAGGAGAGGTTGTAATCTTTTTGTTTTCTCTTCAAGCCTTTATCCACTTTAGATTCTCTAATTAGAGATTGTCTTTTGTTTTTTCAAGAGGGGGAAGATGAGTGGATTTAGAGTGATAATTCCTTGGTGTTTTTTTTATTAAGGATGCTTATAATAAATTGGACCAACTTTATCTTATTGCTCAAATTTTTAATTGGAGAAAATTTTGGAATGCTAAGTTAATTCCAAAAATTAACTACTTTTTGTTGGTAGTTGTGCATGGAAATATTTTTACTGTTGATTTTATTAATAGGAAAGGGTTTCATTTCATAAAAAAATATGTTCTCTTTGTTTGGATTATGAAGAAATTATCTCCTATCTATCGTTTCAGTGTCCCTTTGCAAGATAAGTTTGGTCCTTGGTTCTTCAAAACTTGATGACTAATTAAGTGTTCCCCCTTGACTTAAAGGATCTTATTAACCAATGGTTTTTTTTTTCTTTCTCACACCCAATTATAGAGAAATTATGACAAAAAATCCCTCCCTTTGCATCCTGGAATCTGTGGAAAGAAATAAATAATAGAATATTTAGAGAGCAATAGAGGAGTTGTCTGGAGGTCTTCTAATGTATAAAAAAAATTCAAGAAGAATTAATTTTTTATTTTTTTTGTCTTTCTAAAGTCATGCCAAGTTATAAACATCTCAAATTAAAACAAT
Source organism: Sequoia sempervirens (assembly GCA_007258455.2). Lineage (NCBI taxonomy): Eukaryota > Viridiplantae > Streptophyta > Pinopsida > Cupressales > Cupressaceae > Sequoia > Sequoia sempervirens. Next base: position 492,335,729 of record VDFB02000017.1, read on the forward strand.
TTTGGGGTATTAAGAATGACCTAACTAAAATAATTTGGGCTAACATATTAAGCAAAAAAATGACTCTTTTGTCTCCACCACCTGTTGATTGGATCAATCTAAATTTTTATGGTTGTTCAAAAGGTAACTTCAGGGTGATCCCACAATAGTGGTTTACAATTTTTGGCCAAACTGGACACTAAAACATTTTTTTCTATCTAAATCTTCACTTTCAGGCACCTATAGCTACTAAACCATGAGGAATTTGAAGATGATGCAAACTAGAGTTTCGTGACATTTTTTATATAGTTTCTAAATATTATTTTTTCAAAAAATTTTGAACCAGATTGCATTTATTTTTCCATCTCCCTCAAAACCTAGTATTTTTTAGAAAACAACATTTTTAAAAAGTGACGCTCACTATATAACGCATAATTTTTTTTCATGAAGGATAAAATTATAATTCTTTTGAATTTAGATTTGTAACTCTGATATCTAGTGCTTCAACTTGGTTAGATAGTTTTTTATTGAATATTGTTTCTTTAATCAAGTTTTGAATTCAAACTAATTAAAATTCAAACATAGCATGACTATATAATGCATAACCTTTTTTGTATATCAATTTTTATTTTTATTTTGTTGGATCAAGGAATTCAATATCTGGTGCGCTCAAATTTTCTTTTTGAAAATCTTCTATTTTTCCACATGTGTAGAATAGAGAGCTTTTTTTTAAGTGAAAAACCTACATTCACAAGAAATTAAAAATACATATAATAATCAAATTTAATTTAATTAAAATTATACTTTTTCGGAAGCTTATAATAAGGAATACATACTTACAAAAATAAAAATTTAAATGAATTCATTTGATCCCCCAAAAGATAAATCAAAAGTGTTTTTTTATCAACATTTTGATAGGTGTAAAGGAGACTCTGTTATAGGTATGATTTAAAACTAGTGGGGTTCTATCCAAGGGGGCTTGGTCTAAGGTGGTTTGATCAAACCCTCTTCAATTGGAATCCTTTAAATGGAACTTTTAAAAGTTTAAATCATTATATTTTCTAAAAATATGTGATTTCAATAAAAATCAAGATCTCCCAAAAAGTGTAAACCACTATTGTGGTAGCACCCTTTGGCATTGCAGTGGTAGGCAGTTTTCTCAAAGACCATAAGGGGAATTGTATAAAATCCTATGATAATGTATGGGATTTTATACTAGCAATGAGGTGGAAGAGATTGTTGTTTGGAGGGGAATGAAGAGACTAAAAGAACTAGGGTTTTAAAATGTCATCGTTGAAGGAGACTCCAAACTAATAATTGAATCACTTAAAGGTGTTGTGGAGGCCCCCATGGAAGGTTAAGAGTATGATTGAGGACACAAAAAGAATAATAAAAAACTTTTGACTAGTTTTCTCTACAACATACTTTTAGAGAAGGAAATAATGTTGTGGATGTTACGTCTAATGTGGGTTTGTCCAATTTCTAATGGTAATTTTGGAAATTTGAGATTCTCCCCCAAAAAATAAGGGACTAGGTCTCAGATGACCATCTCTAAAGTAATGATTTGAATTTCAACTATATTGGTGGAAATGGAGTCTCAAATTACATAGTGGATAAAGATTAAAGTTGGCTCTTGTGCTAGGTTAAGACTTAACTTTTGTTGCCTCTTTTTGAATTTGAATTTTCTAGATCAAATGATGACGTGTTTAAGGAGGGACAGGCTAGTGAATAGTATGGTGGAATTTCTTATGTCAAATTTAATAATTTATTTAACCTTGTGCAACTTTGTTATAAGACCGACCCTTAAGAGTAACTTACGAGAAAAGGAACATGACATCAAAAAGACTTTAGGTTTAAATCAAAACCTATTTGAAAAGATTTGGATTACTAAAATGATAAATATTGATGAAATGAATGGCCTTAACAAGATTAATCCCTCCAAAAAATATATTGAATGGGGTAAGCATTTTAAGTTGATAAATTTTAAAGTTGAGGAGGATCCTCACTTGACTAAGCTCTTAAATAATAATCTTGTAAAGGTCATACGTATCAAATATTTGGTGTTCTTTGGATTGTGAAGTACCAATAAGGAGACTTGTCACATGATTTTTATGTCACCTTTTGAAAAGAGCTATATCACTTATTCCCTTAATAGTAGAGTGATTTTAAAAGACTTAATTAATTTATAATTTGATTGTATTCCTCACATAGGTTTTGGGTGGTAGCTAAACATTCTATGATCTGGCCAATGATACATTTGGCCTTGAATTATGATATTTCTATTATGAAAAATGGTGGTTGATCTTTCAAAAAGGAAGGTGATAAAATATTGGATTTTTAATGTTTATGTGGGCTTTTAAAATATATTTCATCTCTGAAGCTCACATGAACTATCACTACCAGTTGGGGGTAAGTCCTTTTGAGAATCTAGCCAATGAGTTTGAGGTGAAAGAGAAGATAAATTCTATTAGTTGCATAATTTACATGGGGGGCCAAGAAAGAGATTAGAGTTATTTTCTTGTGTGCCTTTGCATCATAATGTGGAACTATGGAAGCTCTTCGAAGAGGAGGGTATGACCCCATTTTTGTGTTGATGAAAGGCTTTAATCATGATGTGAGTTCCAAATTTTAAAACTCTTGGTGAGATGATAGGGTTACAATTGGTAGCATCACCTTTGTTGTTTATGAAAGAGGAAAAAATGGGTTTTACAGGGATGCGAAACCACAAAGTTTACAAACAAAAGATAAGATCGTTAAAGACACCAAAAGTAGAAAGGTTATAAAAACAACAAGACAAGTCCATAGTCACCAAAAATGCTAGCGAAGGCTACATAATCAAAAAACAAGACAAAACGCCAACAACAACTAAATTTGGGCTTTTGATAAATCTGCAGTCTCAGCTTCCAAATCGTTCATATCCTGAACCCCCCTCTTTAAAATCTGAACCATCTAGGTTGTAGGAGGCACTTTCCCTTTAAGGTTGGCACGAGTCCTTTTCAAAATACCTTGGTCCTCGTTCTTGCTTTTATCCTTTTCCTCTTCTAGGTCAATGACCAATGAGCCCTATTATGTCTTTTCCAACTTTTCAAACATTGCATTGATGATGATGGCATTTTTCCTAGCCATTTTATGGTTTTCTTCCATAATAATTTTCATATTATTTTTTATTTTGACCATTTTAGCTTCCAAAATCTTGTACTTATCCTCAGTGTTGCTTTCTTCAATTCTAGATTATATATATAATCTTGTACTTATCCTTAGCATCACCTTTTTTATTACTTTGAGGTTGATTGTTGAAGCTACTAGTTTGGAATGTTGTAGTCTAAAAGTGGCTAAGGTGAGCAATGGTAACTATCCACACTTTATTTATAATTTCTTGAAAGGTGAAAAGAAGCTGTAAAGATGTCAAAATGGGTATGATTATGAAATAATTTTGACTCCTTATGAACTGAAAAGTGTACATTTTATGAAGAATTTCACCTTAGAAGGTAGATATACTATAGTTCATGGGTACCATTTTCCATTTCTAAAAATAACATAAGGAGGAATGAAATAATTAATATTCCTTTTTATCTCCTTTCATCATTGAAACAATGCAAAGCTAAAGGTGCTTCGCCTCCCCTTCACTAAGGATTGATTCAAAGGTTGTATAATGATGTATTTTCTCTCACGCCATTTCCTAGCCCTTCAAATGTTGATGTTCCCTAGCATGCTGAAGCCCTGAATAACCAGTATCACCCCCATCTCAACCCTAGCTCTAGAAAGAAACAAAATTTGGCTAATCCCTTATGTGAGACTCAATCAAATGTCACTCCCTCACTTCAAATTACTTAGCTTGAAATTTCTAAGGTGAATCCTAAGTCTACCTCTCTTTCTCTTTCAAAGAATCCCCTAGCTAAAATTTCCACGACAAAAAGCCCTTTATTCAAAGAGGATCCTTCTAATTTTCCCTCTAAAGGAAAGAAGCTTATGGGAAACTGCTCTAAGGTCAAAAGTAAGGGCCAAGATAGTATTGAGCCAAGAATTGTCAAAAAGGTTACAATTTAAATCCCTAATGAAGGGGAGGAAGGAAAGGTGAAAGAATCCAATAGTGGAAAAGGTTAAAGAAGGTCTTCAAGACTAGTGATGCAAAATCCTAAAGGAAAAATCCTAAGCTTTGATGAACAAGAAGATGGGTCCTCAAATGAAGAATTTATCCCTTCTCAGGAGGAACCCTTGGATTTGAGCAAAAAATAATTGGAGGTGGTTCTTGGAGTGGACCTAGGATATGACTCCATCAGTAGCGAGGATGATGATGATGAGGTTCCTAGATAGGAGGAAGTGAAGGACTCAGAGGAAGACATAGAATATGGAGCTCAACATTTTGAAAAATAAAATGAAGAAGAAATTGTGCAAGAGAAGACTAACCTTGAGTATGAAATTTAGCTGGATAATAGGTCCCTTTAGTATTACAAGACATAGTTTGTTGTTTTGTAGGAAAAAGTGGATAGATTAGACAAGGATTTTAATAGACTAATTTCCATTACCCATGGTAATATGAACATGGCTATCTTTAGAACTGTGAATGGATTGTCTAAGGTTAGGAAGAGGCAAAGGAGAATGGAACCAACTTAAGAAATAGATAATCCAATTGAGGATAATGCTACAGAAGGATGGGAACCCTAGAGTGTCGAGCTGGACTTGCTAAAGATGGAGTGGGACCTAATTAATAGTCCTGAAATTTGCTAGGTCTATTGTTTCCTTATTTTGGGACTTGCATTCCTATTTGTAAGTTTATCTTGTATGCCCCCATTTTTATTATGATTATCCTTTGTTTGTTATTTTTTTATGGATGGTTTCAGGGTTCATTTTTGATGTTCAGTTGGATGGCCTAGGGGCTTGCTTCTATTTTTCTTTCTTTGTTATTCTATTTATTTTATTGTGATTGTGTTGGTGGAGTTGATCTTTTGATCATGAGGCCTAGTTTCTTATATTTATTGTATGTGATTAGGGCCCATACTCCTTCATTTTAAGAAAAAACATTAGGTTTTTTCTCATATTAGGCTTCATTAGGATTCATTATATGAAGCATACTAGTGGGAATCTAATTGAGAATATAGACTATTGTAGCAATTGCACCTTCGTAGAAAAGTTGTTCAATACATTGGTTTGTAACATACTCTTTACCATTTCAACTATTGTGTAGTTCTTCATTTTAGCTACAACATTTTATTGAGATTTGTAGGCAATGATGAGTTGTATTTAATGTCAGTTAGATCACAATAACCCACAAAATATTTTGAATTAAGTTCACCTCCATGATTGATCCTTAAGAAAAAAAGTTGTAGCCACTTTCATTCCCTAAGAGGATTAGAAAAATCTTGAATGTAATTCAAAGTCTTCATATTTGGTCTTTAAAAAATAAACCCAACACTCTCATCAATAATCAATAAAAGTAATGATATATGGTGAATTGCAATGGTTTTTTGAATTGAACTACAAATATTAAAATGAAATAGCTAAAGTGTATAATTTCCACTCCATGCACTAACATTTAACATGTTATCTTTCATGTTTTCCTTTAGCACATCCTTCATTAAGCTATGCATGCTTTTTAATCTTAGGCAAACCATAAAAAAATTCTTTTGATGTTAGTAACTTCAAAACATAGAAATTTAAGTGTCCATACCTAATATGCCACATCCAATTTTTATGTTCATATGTTATATTGCCAATATTATTATTTTATTCTCCAACTTTAATGATAATATCATATTATTTGATGTAGACACAAATATAACAAACCTATTTCTTTGATTTTTATCATAGTCTTTATATTGCTTATTTTCAATTACTATTTTGTAATTATTTTCACATAATTGTCCAACACTTAATAGATTATACTTTAATTGTAAAGTGTAATAAATATCATTAACACTTTTCATACCTTATTTATTATGAAATTTCATAGCTCCTTTTGCCATAATTTCCAAGGGTTTGTAATCACCAAGCTTGATCTTAGATTTGAAAATTTCACCCATTGTTGAAAAAAGTTTATTACTCCATGGCACATGATTAGAACACCCTAAATATAAATAGTAAGCCTCTTTAAAACTATTTTTAGCTTTTTCATATGGTAAAAATAAATTAATTAGAGAAGCCTCTTCATGCTCATAAGCATAATTAACACTTTTGAACTAGTATTACTTACCTTTAACCTACATTCCCTTTCAAAGTGACAACACATGTTACAATGAAAATATTGGATATTTATCTTATTAAATATATCTCTATCTCCCTCTTGTACCACCACCTCTTTTGACTTTGTTTTCTCTTAAATAAATTTGATTCCTATCTTTGCCTTTTTGTTAGTTGTTTTTACTATTTACAACTTCATTCTTTGTGATGCACAATTTTGAAAAAAAAAACTCTCAATCATTTTCTCAAAATGTATCAAATATTTTATTTCTTTAATATTATTACAATATATATCCACTTTGGTGTTAGAAACCTCATCAGATTCTTAACTACAGCTTCTTTGTTCATATTTTTTTCAAAAGTAGTCATCTTATTGTCCATATTTGCTCTAACATAATAATCACTCACACTCTCAACTTCTTGCATCTTCAAATTCTCAATTTTTTTCTTCAATATCTATATCTTGACAATTGTGACTTGATTAATACTTTGGTAAGTTTCTTGTAGAATCTTCAAGACACATTTAGTTGTCTTTGAACATGTAGTTTTGAGAAATAGTCTATTATTTACAGCTATTTGAATTTCAAATAAGGATACATAGTTCTTCTTCCTAGTAGCCTTCTTATTTATCCTATCATTGACTACAAGAGTGGCTCAATCAGTTGGTTCTTCATAATTTATTTTGACAATTCCCTATAAATATTTCCTTGTCAAAATAGTCATCATGTTGATGTTCCATAGGTCATAGTCATATCCATTAAATTCAAGAATGAACAAATAATTAGTTTTTGACGTTATCAATTATTAGAGAGATCTCAACCAAAAAATCTATAACACAAAGCAATCACCTACTTTGATACTAAATGAAGATTTTGAATCTGATCAATTCAACTGACTAATAATTGGTACAGCAGACAAATAAACTACTTAATAATTAATACAATAGAAAAATAAACTACATACAGCACCTATTATTGCAACACATTAAGAAACCATATACCAGTCATGAAGAAAAAAATACCATAACTCAAACAATGAGCACAGCAGAGAATACATTGTATTAATTCTGAATTTTCTACTGTTTTCTCTACTTTCTTCTATTATATTAAAGAACAATACAATAATTGGTTTTTAAAGAGAATTTTTAAAGCAAACGATACATACTAAAAAGAATCTGATCGGTTATCATCCATTAGCATGCATCTAACAATTAAAATATGAACTTTACTACCGAAAATAACTACCGAAAATAGCTACCCAAAAGAACATAGAACATCTCCAAGTCAACTAAGAATTGCAATTCAACTTAAAAAATAAAATCCTAAATATATCTTCTTAGAAATAAATGACTGCAAACTATAATTGAATGGTCTGCACCATTTATCGGTTAGCATCATTTATCAACAAAGCTCTATTAGAGCCCTTCGAAGCTACAGCTGTGGAAGTATTTAAATGTATGTTACATTTTTTCCATCTTTCCCCCTCACGAATTGCAGCTGCGACAACTGACCAATAGTATCACGGAGGTTATTTAAGTTTTCACACTTTTCCAAGTCCAAGTGCTGTAACTGTGACAGGTTACCAAAGGAATCAGGGAGCCTATTTAATTTTACACACCCTCTCAAGTCTAAGTGATGCAGCTTTGATAGGTTGCCAATACTATCAGGTAGGTTATTTAAGCTTTCACGCCATTGCAAGTCTAAGTGTTGCAATTGTGATAAGTCACCAAAGGTAGTAGGGAGGTTACTTAATCTGATACATTCTTGCAAACCCAAGTGCCGCAGTTGTGACAGGTTGCCAAAAGTATTAGGAAGGTTATTTAATCTGACACACCTTTCTAAGTCCAAGTGTAGCAGCTGTGACAGGTTGCCAAATGTATTAGGGAGGTTATTTAAACTTACACACCCTTTTAAGTCTAAGTGCTGCAACTGTGACAGATTGCCAAAGGTATCAGGGAGGTTATTTAAGTCTTTACACTCTCTCAAGTCCAAGTGCTGCAGTTGTATATTAGGAAGTGAAAACAGAGAGGAGATAGAAGGGCCGTCAACGCCATTGCAAAATGTTAATTGCATAGTCTTCAATTGCCAAATGTTACCCATAAATCTGGAGTTACGTGGCCTTCTCCTTGCTTTATTCATCCCAATATCAGATAAACATTTTTCCAGCCTTAACCATATCAAGCTTGGAGGGAGCATGGCTAATAAGCCTTCTGTAATGCGCAGATTTTGCAAATGAAGATAGCGAAGACCAGGTCTGCACAGCATTTCTAGCCCTGATGGATTGACGGCATCGAGCTGAAGACGAGAGAAAATTTTGTTGCTGGATACGATGTTTAAATGGGCAGCCTCCCATAGTCGGGAACCCTCTTTTTCTTTTACAGCGATGGTCCGGCCCATGTCTCGCAAATGGTCATGCATTTTAAATACACCTTCGTCGTCAATCTGTATCAGTAACTTATCCAAAAGATTACATATTGCAGTGTCTACCATATCATACAAGGATTTCCAGAAAAGAATGGGAAATCTTTTGTGTTCTCCAATGAAGAAGCAAGCAATGTCAACAAATATTTCCTTTTCATCGTCACTAAGAGCACTATAACTGATGTAGAGTCTTTTGAGGATGTTTGGGTTGAGAGTAATGTTGCGAAGAGCTTCTGTCCAGCAACTTGTGTCACTTTGCTTATCATGTAAAAGAGATCCAAGCACTTCCAATGAAAGAGGATGCCCCTTACAAGCTTCTGCTATTCTTCTAGACATGTATATGAGATCTGGAGAAGGATTTTTACAAGCTTCCACTATTCTTTTGGACATGTATCTGAGATCTGTAGATGCTGTGGGAAAAGCATGCAGACTAAATAACTCGAGACCTTCATTTATCCCCAATTCACTCATCTCGTGGATGCATTCGGATGAGACCTGAGCAACATTAAGAATGTGTTTGTCTCTAGAAGTTATAATAACTCTGCTTCCGCTGAACAGCCAGTCACCAACCAAAGCATTCAATTGTACAACAGTATCCACATCATCCAAAATAAGTAGCACGCGTTTTCCTCCCAAACGATCTATGAACAAAGATATGCCATGTTCAACACTGTGCACTTTCCCATCATATTTGATTAGATCTTCCAGAATCTGTTTCTGCAAATTTATAAGGCCTATGGCCTCTGCAGCAGTGGTGCGGACATCAAATACAAAGGAAGCAGCTTCAAAATCAACATAAACTTGATTGTACAAAGCCTTGGCAGCTGTGGTCTTCCCAATACCACCAATACCCCATATTGCAACTTTAACCACCTCTTCCCTTGAATCGAGATTTAATTTCTGAATGAGCTCGTTCTTCACGTTTTCCAATCCCACTGGATGCTTGGCAACTTTGAACGGCCTTCTGTCCAATGTCTTAATGAGGTCATTAACCACAGTCTGTACTGTCGGAGCTTCCAAGCTGCAATGACCAGAGTAGGTCAATAGAAATCGCAAAAATATTACTTATTATCATCGTTCTAATATCGTTCTCCTCCTATGGAAATAGTAGCAGGAAAGTTGGAAAATAAAACAACAGAAATCCAATATTATTTTGTGTATATTAAATGAAAAGGCGTTTAAGAAAATTTTGGTGGTGTTAGAAATTGTATACATTTATGAATTATATGGGTCATTAAATCAGCCCAGAGGTTTTAATTTGCAGTTTCAACAGTTCAATATTCAATTAAAAAAATAAAAGTTTTAGGTATAAAAGTTAAATGGTTTTTGCAAAAGTTAATTTAAGGAAGAAGTATATATCGATTTCTTAATTTAAGATTAAATAATTTGATGGGCATAGCAGTTGAATTAAGGAGTAAAAGTTGTTTTTTCATTAAGGAAAATATATAATTAATTAAATTAAAGATAAGCACAAATACAAATTTAAAATAAAAATATAATTTTTTAATAATTTATCTAAAAAATATTTTTTAAAACTATTTTATTTACTTAAAAGATATTTTATTCTATCTATCTGGTTTTTTTTTCTTCTTTTGATAATACAGTTGGTTTATCTTTGTATGTAACTTCAAAAAATAATATTATTGAAAATTTCATTAAAAATAAAAATTATATTATTTTTTAAAGGAACTAATTTCTATTATCTTTTAAAATATATATTTGCTCATAAATTTCAATTATGAAATAGTAGTTCAAATTTATTTATTTTAAATCTATTTTTTTCTATATTTTTTTGGTTAATTATTTATTTTTAAATAGTATTTATATTTTTGGATCCCAAAACCATAGCCCCACTTCCTAGAACAAATTAATCACTTTCAAGGCCATGGTTGTCATCATGAAATTGAAAATTATTCATCCACATAATATGGAGGTCTAAAGGCCAACTCAATAAGAATGAGTTCTATCTTCTTTTCAAGCTCGAACTAGAATCAAGAGGGTGCTACTAGAGGTTTAAGTAAACAATTGGATAATCACAATGGTGAAAACCAAACCCAACCTATTGTCTTGACCACAAGTGTTCTCACTAGACTAGAAGAACAATTATTGATCAACATTAATAGGAGTTCTTGCCCTATTTTTCTATGGAAAATGAGTTTTACTAATATTGAAAATAATTTTTAATGCTATTTTTCCCTTTAATTTGTTTGATTTTGTATGATTGGAACAAGCCCAGACTAGACTGATGCCAATCCAAGGGGATATAGAGTCACAAATCATAAAGAGAAATGATAAGAAATAATAACAAACACAAATTTGAACTAGAATCTAAATGTAATCAAAATAGATTATTCTTAGTTCCATATAGTTGTATGTTAATTAGTTGAACAAGTTCATAGGCAAACATGAAATGATCCAATACAAAAGGTTGTAATACATCTAGAATTTTGTCACATTCATCAAATAACATGTTTACATTCACAAACAAATGTGTTGAAGTAAACATATCAAAATAAAAACATTTTATGAATGTTCCCATACATTAATGGAGACATAAAATCAAACAAGTATACAATAACCTCCATAATGGTTGGACATTGTCCCTATCTCCTTCTAGCTGCTATGAAAACTAATTTATCTATATTCCTACCTTTATAAATTATTCTTTTATTATCATCTATCCATGTATTCTCCAATAATCCAAATGAAGTCAAAAACCCTCTAGAATATTCTCAATAGGGTGAAACCTTAGCCCATGGCATTGTAGTAGTGTCAAGATCTCTAATTGAGAAATAATCCTACCTAAATAAATACCTAGGTTGAAAGAGAACATAAACATTCATTGTTGGTAGCTGGAAAAATTAATTTGTAGTAATGACTTGGGCCAGTGGAAGAAAACCCTAAGGTGTTACTAAGGAACTAAGAATCAAGTAGTTGATAACTAAAAACTGAATTGGTTTTGGGTTTCGAGAGGAACTTAGAATCAAGTACTTGAAAACTAAACACCTTTGTATTGATGATTTTAAGGTTCCAAAAGGAACTTGGAACCTAGAACATAAGTAGTATTGCTAGATATTGTGTCACAAGAATAAATTGGAATATTAAACTACAAGAGAGTAGTGGATGGTGGGAGCAGGAGAGGAATCAAAAACTTAGACAAAAAAAATGGTGAGAGTCAGATCTTAAGGGGAGATCGGAACATGGAATCTTAGGTTCCAAGTCCCTAGCAAAGCCTATGTTTTGATGGGTACTATGAGGATGGAGAGTGAATAAGAATTCAAAACTAGAGCCTAAGGCTTGGGGTTCCAATTGGGCTCTGGGGTGAACAAGGTTTTAGGGATTATCTACATCAAGTAGAAACAAGAAACTAGAACCTTAGGTCCCAAGAGCCTATTAGCACCCGAGATCTAATCAAAATCTCATATATTCAAGGTAGGAATTTCAAGAGGGAACTAAGATGTAGGGACTTTGGGAGGGTTCCAAGTTCTTTTTAAGACCTGAGTTTCAATGAGGAATAAGAGATATGCTAATTTAGAAGTAAAAGATTAGAGGGAATGGGAAAGAGGAATTGAAGGATTGGTGATATGCTTCCATCTAGACCTAAGCTCCAATGGGAACTAAGAAACATGGGTGAGGGGTAGACCATGAGGAGGAAATGGAACTTAAACCTAAGATTACAAGTCCACATTAGGGACCAAGGTTCTAAAAGAAGCTATAAAATAAGAAACGACCCTAGTTATTTGAGAAAAATAATAACCATCCTCAAAATTTGACAAAATCCCAACATTGGCTCTAGTTTGGGGCATGTGTCTCTTATAGGAATAGAAAATATAGAAACCTCTGGTGGTAGACCATAAAAATTTACCATAATAAAAAAACATAGAAATGAACAGAACCACAACACACTATCATGACCAATAGAGGTCAAGACTACTAAAGAAATATCAAGAAAAATGTGGAATATATCTAGTATTGAACTCACCAATCAAAATTGGAAATTCATTAATTAAAAAAGTAATGTTTTAGATGTAGACTATGCAAGGATAACTCCATTAGTTCTTTGTCCAAATCCATGAGATGGTAAACATTAAATTCATACCTTTTGGGTGTTCCATGAGGCCAAATACTTAAAGGGTCAAATTTCCTATGCTTTCCCTTTTCCTCGGACTCAACATTCCATAAAAGCACCATATCATTGACCTATAATTCTTTCAATGTTTCCCTCTTATGATGCAAATATTTTATTGTTTCTTTATGTTGTAAGTTTCTATGTTTTGTATTTATCCATTGGTCAACTAATTTAGTTAATTCCATGGCCCTCAAAGACACCACATCACATTGATCATCATTTGCAGCTTGCAAAAACTGATTCATAGATAACTCCATGTTGATAGGCATTCTAAACTTTTCTCCATATACCAATTCAATTGGACTTCTTCTGATGACCAACTTGAAAGTAACCTTGTTAGGCCAAAGGGTATATTTGAGATTATTAGCCCATATCTTGTTATTTTGATTTAGTGTCCTCATAATATTCATCAATATCTTGTTACTTGAATCAAACTATCCATTAATTTATTAGTGGTGTAAATAAAAGTGCACCAAATTTATGTCAAACTTGGAGCACATGTATGTATATCCTAAGATAACACACATAGTGTAATCAACTAGAATTCTAACAAGTACTCAAAACTTGGTAAATATGTTGTTTATAATAAATTATACTACCACCTTAGATGTGGAATTATATCCACTTATTTGAAAATATTTGGCATCCATCACATTTTATATCATGTATGTTACATCCTTGAATAGTACAAGCCACCAATACCCATCCTAAATGATCTTATGTGTTATAGTTTTAGCCTTGAAGTTTCCACCACATATATTATGGTGAAACTCAATTATTGTATCAGTTTATTCACCATATAAAGACTTAATAAATACACATTCATGGTTCCTCCACATTAGCTCAATATGGATCACAACATATCTTTGAGATCACAACTTAAAGGTTCTCATTTGATTCTCATCCATATATGGTGGATAATTCATGTTTTTGAGATTAAAAATCACATCCTTGTACCAAGTATTGCAACTTAATTGGTAAGTAACAAAAACATCATTTTCATTTAACTCATTTATCTCTACTACTTCCATGTTGGAATTGGCCATCAACTTGCCTAGTCTCTAGCCTCTAACATGTTTTGTGATTTGTAAGACCATATTAATAGATTGTTTTATCCAATTTCATCTTCATCATAGATTTATTGATGCATGAATATATTCTTCATAGCTAGGTGTAGTACATATGATATAACTTGAGCACCTATAAGAAATGACCTAAAATTATTCACAAATTTAACCAATAAATAAGTATTATCTTCTAGATCATATAATATTTTAGCTTATTTGTACTTGTAATGATTTACTAAAAAATGGCATTGGTAGCTCATATCCCTCTTCATTCTTTGGTAGTAACACATTAGAAATAGTGTGAAATCATACAAATAAGAATAATTGAAGGGGATTTGAGTAATTTGGACTTACTAGAACAAGTGCCTCTAAGATAGCTTATTTGATATCTAGGAAGGCTTAACCAAGCTCTACACTCCATTCAAATGACTACCCTTTCTTGAGTATATTTGATATAACTATATTCTTCTTAGAAAAAGTTAAGAATAAACCTCCTAACAAAGTTGAATTACCTAGAAAAGGGTTGAATTCCCTCGACAGATTTGTGTTTAGGGATAAAGTAAATGGGCTTAACTCTCTTGAGGTTTATTCTCAACCCATACTTTGATACAATGTTCCCCAAGATTTTACCCTCCTCAACACCAATTTGACATTTCTTGAAATCTAGAGAAATTTCATACTCTAGACATCTTCTAAAAATCAATTCAAGGTTTTCATAGTGCTCACTTTTTTCTTTTTAAATGTACTTAGATCATCCTAGCATACAACCATAATCATATCAATGAAACCAAATAATGTTGCATTCATTAATATTTTAAAGGTTGAACCTATATTCTTCAAACCAAATGTCATTTTCACATACACATGTGTACCCCATGGAGTAGTGAATGTCATTTCATATTTTTTTGACTTTTTCAAAGTCACATCACTGTACCCTGAAAAGTCTTCTATCATGGACATTAAGTTAATCTAGTTCCTTTCTACAATGAATGATCTATGTTTAGGAGAGAGTAGTTATCCTTGAGAGACTTAAGGTTGAGTCTCTTAAAATTAATACACAACCTTACTTCTTCATTATATTTCCTTATGGGAATAAGGTTAGACACCTACTTAGAGTGTCTAGGGTGATCCCACAATAGTGGTTTACAATTTTTGGCCAAACTAGACACTGATATTTTTTTTTAACACAATCTCCACATTCGGGCACCTATAGCGATTAAACCGTAAGGAATTTGAAGATGATGCAAACTAGAGTCTTGTCACATTTTGTCTGTAGATTCTAAAAATATTTTTTTCAATTTTTTTTGAATCAGATTGCACTTCTTTTTCCATCTCCCATAAAAATTGGTTTTTTTCAAAAAACAACATTTTCAAAAAGTGACGCACACCGTATAATGCATAACTTTTTTTCCATGAAGGATAAAATTCCAATTCTTTCAAATTTAAATTTATAACTGATATCTAGTGCTTCCACTTGGTTAGATAGTTTTATTGAATATTTTTCTTTAATCAAGTTTCAAGTCAATCAAATGACAATTCAGACATAGCCTCGTATAACGATAACTTTTTCGTATGTATCAAAATTCTTCTTTTTTTGTTGGATCAAGGACTCCTGGTGCACTCATATTTTTAAATTTTTTTTTATAATCTTCTATTTTTCCACTTGTGCAATCAGAGATTTTTGTTTTCGGAAAAACCTATATTTAATAAAACTTTAAAAAGAGATAGATAATAAAACTAAAACATACTAAAATTATATTCATTGGATAGCTCGTTCTGAAGGCTACTCGATTCCAAGTTTGGTTTCTAAATATTCCCCATTTTCATCCCAACCGAGCTTGAAAGCATAAAATTTAGGTTTTTGTGTGAACAAATTAAAAATTAGGAAAAAGGGAAAAAGGGGGTTTCGACCCGAGATAGCGAACCGGGTTCATTCGAACCCTGGTTCATTCAAACCCCCACTAATATGCATTTTTCCTTTGTTTTTTGGGCGGGAAATGTGGGCCCAATAGTTAATGGGTTCGCTCGAACCCTAGTTTGGTCGAACCCCTTTATGGTTCGGTCGAACATGTAGGTTCATGCGAATGCCTAAAACCAATTTTTTTGCCATGGGGTCATTTTTTCTCAATTTTCCTTCCTCCATAAAATTGTAAACCACTATTATGGCTTCACCTTCTAATTCCTTTGATGATAAGAACTTCCTTTAATTTCATCAATTATTTTTATATTTGGTAAGCTAAGTTACATTTTATGGGCCTCTAGTCTTTCCTAAAAGGTTTAGCATCTAGTTGGCGTGGAATAGTATGTTGAAATGAATCTTCCCTATAGACTTGAAGATCCTCATATGACCAAGAAAAGGATATTTTGAAATTGGTCAATAAGGAGATCAATATATTTGTTTCTTGTTTGGCTTTAGCCTTTTACCAATGTAGACCATGTTTGGATTCTCATTTGTCTCCAAATTCACTCCCTCACTATCATCTTCATGATTTGATTTAATTTTGTACTTATAACAATCTCCACTATCAATTTTTTGAAGGTAAATAACTATTTGAGGATGGTATTTTTTTTCAACTATACACCACCTCATTTCAAAACAAGGTTTTCTTTCCATCTTGTATCTCAACCATTTTCTTCCATTCAATCAGTTAGTTATCAAACCCATCCATACTATTCATGAGCATGTATATCTATTGATTATTTTGAAACACTTACCAAATAAATATTGTCGACTATGGTAGGTCTCATGAGGACTTCAATTCTTTGTGAATACAAAGGTAGCTCTGAATTTAAACCATACCTTGATGTTACAAATATGAAATAATATACCTTAATATTCTCACTTTTATCAAGAAATTCAATGTCAATAGCATCAAACAAATCTATGCTATCCCAAACATAATTTATGTATGATCTCAACTTCATTTCCTTAGTTGCATATACACCTCTCATCTATTAGACTACTAGCTCTTTGATCCATAATTTTTCAAGAATCCGATCCAGTGTTTATGAGTAATGTTCAACCCCAACAATAGGGCCTCAAACTTTGTAATATTATTAGTACATTATAAATTTAATATTATTAGTACATTGGAAATTTAGCCTAACTGAATATTATATTTCTCTTGAATTGGATATATTTCTATACATAAATAACCATCAAAGAGCATGGTCCAAAGACCATCACTATGTTCCTTATCAATAATTGATGGAATAAGAGAATCCTTTTCAATTCTAGGTTCATCACAATGGCCTATAATATGATCAGTTCTTATATAAAATAGGTTTACCTTTAATCAAGAAACTTGTAGAAGTCCTCAATGTTGTTTAGGACTCTTTGTTCTCTATGCAACTTTACATTTCTTCGATGCAAAGGGATGGTGGCTTAAGATAGGTCCACCTATATTCTCCCTTCAATATATTTTTCCCACTTCTTTGATAACAACATACCCCACTTAGTAAGGAAATCCACTATTATAATATCCATCAATAAAAATTTCTCTGGGTGAAACCAACTATACTTCTACATCATTCACTATCCCAATGGAATTCACTTCTCTAGATTCTATAAAAAAAAATCATAGGACTTTGATACTCACAAACCTAGTTCATTCATTACTCATAATGACATGAAATTAATAGATGCACCTAAGTTCAACATACATTTATGAAGCAACCATCTATTGATGATTAGAGGGTTATAAAAAAATCAAGAATTAGCTAACTATTTACTATTGAAGCATCAAGATATACCTTTTTGTTCTCTTATTTTTGTACACACTCCTCTTCATTAGGAACTTTAAGTGTTTGTTTAGGTACAAAATAGAGATGACAGATAAAGCCCTTGCACAATGCTTTATTGATGCAGGAGCATCCAATGGTTTAGGGGCAATCTTTTACCACCCAATTTTTTTTTCTTATTTGCTTTAATGGCCTTTCTGAATCCCATGATGGCACTTAAGGGGTGTAAGATAGTCAAAAGTTAGAAAAGCTGAAAAACAATCACTTACTTTTGTTAGCAAGTCGACCTAAATGGGATTATATGAACCTAAAAATTTACCCCAAGGAGCGGAACTAAAATATATTTTCATTAGCAGAAGAATCTTCTCAATACCGTATGCCATTTGGGAGATATTAAAGTTTTTGTCTCAAGAAATTTCTCCAATACAACTTCAAATTCAAATTTGAAAACCTTAGAAACCCTAAAAAAGCTCAAAAAAATGGATGAAATGACCTGTAGGTGATTCAGTGTTATAGATCTCTTCAAGAGCTTTCCAACAACATATTATAATTGCAGATCAAACACTCGAGTCAAAAGTTATGGCTCTCGAAAGCTACCCCACTAAAAAGTGAATTTCATTAAAAATATCTTCTTGCCCACAAGAAATCAAATGGCTAGACTTTTGGCACCAAACAAAAGAGGAAAGTTACACTTTCTAGAAGATTCTAAGGTGGTTATGGGTGTAAAATAAAGGGTTAAGGGGAGGTTATAGGAGGTGGATCCATGAGTGCATATTGTGGCTCTGAATAGTAGATTTTCTTTTTAGAGTTGATTTGGATGTAATGAATCAAGCCCATGAGGTTGTAGCCTCTAAATATGTAATTTTGTTTTCTGAAAATAATTGAAAGTCGTTGTTTCCTATCTTGCATTTTCTATGTTGATATTATTTATTGTTTTTTGTGTGGGTTTTGGGTAGTATGGCCCTCATCAAGTGGTATTAGAGCAGGTTTTCCTGAGTGTGTAAACAAATCACTAAACATGAGGCAGTTTGCACTAGGACTTGTGGTTGTGGGTTTTGATAAAAGTAGTCAGAATGCCTCTACAAAGAAACTATGGTGGTGGAAGAAATATTGTTGTACCAAAAGAGGATTTTAGAGCCTTGTAGAGACAAGTTCAAACATTGCAAGAGGTGTTTTGTCAAGGGTTTGATCCAAGAATAGGAGATGAAAGTAAAAATGATCTGAGAATGAAGAATAGTTCGAAGAAGAACAAGATGCAATAGATACTGAGCAAGTCAAATTATTTAAGGTCATCTCTAAGATTGGAAAAATATTGAAGATCAACGTTTCTACGTTTTCTAGAAATCTTAACCCAAAAGAGATGATTGATTGGGTTAACGATATGGAGGAGTATTTTGATTATGAGGAGGTAGAAGATCCTGAGAGGGTCAAATTTGCAAAGACCAAGCTAAAGGGTTATGCGAATATTTGGTGGAAAGAGGTACAACTAGAAAGAAATTGAAGAGGAAACAAAAAATAACAAGATGGGACCAGATGGTGGAAAAATTAAAAATACAATTCATTCTTGTGGACTATGAGCTAGATTTATTGAAGAAGATGCAAGGGTTGAAACAAGCAAGAAAACATGTCAAGGAGTATATAGAAGAATTATACCATGTGTTGATTAGAACAAACCATTCTAAGGCCAGCAAGGATAAGGTTGCCTATTATATAAATTGGTTGAAGCTGAGTATTCAAGAAGAGTTGAGTATGGTAAGAATGTTTACCATTGAAGATGCATACCAATTTTCTTTGAAGGTAGAAGAAAAGTTGAAAAAAAGATTTGCAGGAAAAGAGGTGGAGGTCATGGTGGAAAGACTAGTGGACAGTCATACGGAGGCTGGAGTGAAGATCAAAAGAAGGGTGAAGGATCGAGTACAACCAAAAACCAAAAAGGAGACAACTCATATTTTCCTTGTGATCAGAATAATGGAGACCAAAGAGGAAGAGGAAGATCTGGATGAGGACCAGAAAGCCGAGGGTTTTGTGGAACCTATTTCCATTGTATAGAAGAAGGACATAGAGCCTATGAGTTCCCTCAACATCAAGGAAGGACAAATAGAAGACCTGAGGGTAATGCACGAGTTGTACATGTAGACAAAGATATTAATTCTTCAAATTCTGAGGATGAAAAGGGAGGAGATGTTCTTGTTACTAGAAGAGCCTTGTTTAATGAGGAGAAAGAACCAACTCAAAGGAATAATTTATTCCACACAAGTTGTAAGTGTGAAGGTAAGGTTTGAAATGTGATTATTGATGGAGGTAGTATGCATAACCTTATTTCAAAAGAGATGGTTAGCAAGTTGCAGTTGGAGAGAAGAAGGTATTTGAATCCTTATTGGATTGCTTAGTTGTAAAAGGAGCATAAAGCTTTGGTAAATGAATAATGTCTAGTAAAGCTCAAGATTGAAAATTATCATGATGAGGTATTGTGTGATATTATGCCTACGGATATTTGTCATATGTTTTTAGGCAGATCATGGTAGTTTGATCTGCAAGCGGTGCATGATGGACATGCCAACACCTATTCCTTGACAAAGGATGGCGTTCTTCATAAGTTGAAATCCCTAAAGGAGGCATAAGAAAAGGTATGTAGTAATGCAAGGATTTTTTGGTTGATGGAAGAAAGTTCCTAGAAAGGATGAGACACAAGCATCTATGTTTCACATTGATTCCTAGAGTTGATAAAGAAGATACAAAGGAGGTACAGAGGTAGAGGTTTCAAATTTGTTGAACAAGTTTCAAGATAATTTTTTTGATAATGTGCCTAAAGGTTTTCCTCTAATAAGCAAGATTAGCCACCAGATGGACCTAATTCTTGGAGCCAGTTTTCCAAATAAGGTAGCTCATCGTATGACTCCAGCGAAGAGTGAAGAGTTGAATAGACAAGTCCAATAGTTTTTGTAGAAGGGATTGAATAGAGAGATTTTGAGTCCATGTGTAGTACCTACATTACTAGCACCAAAGAAGGATGGGGAATGGCAGATTTGCACATATTCTAGAGCCATCAATAGGATCACCATCAAGTATAGATTTCCCTCGCTAAGAATGGATGACATTATGGATTGTTTGAGTGGAGATGAGTACTTCACGAAGATAGATTTGAAGAGCGGATATCACTAGATCTAGCTTAGAGAAGGAGATGAATGGAAGAAATCCTTCAAAACCAAGGAGGGCTTGTACGAGTGGTTAGTCATGCCTTTTGTCCTAACCAATGCACCAAGCACATTTATGTGGCTTATGAATGAGGTATTGAAAGAATTTTTAAGAAAAAATTTTATTGTTTATTTGGATGATATTTTAATTTTTAGTGCATTCCAAGGAGTTCTATGGGAGAGAATCTAATCAAGGAGAATGTTATCGCGGAATCTAGCAGTGCTCGTTCCATGGATAACCCCCCTACGAAACTTGTCCGTTTCCTAGGATTCGTGAAGTTCAAGTACGCACAACGGGGTAATTTTTGAGTCACCTCGAAGTGCGTTCCCAAGTCTCGAATAGTCAATTCGAGCATTCCACCTTGTTCTCCTCGCAAAGACCTTCGAAACGAGATATTTCGCGACATTTCACTGTTAATACTTTGAAAATTACGAAAGATGCAGTAGCACTGAAAAAGTGCGCCCCTGCAGGGAAAATCCAAAATTTGGCTAAGTCTGGAAATGTAAGGGCGCTAAAATTTAGCGCCCCTGCATGAAGTGAAAATTCTAAAAAATGCAAGAGCGCTAAATTTTAGCGCCATTACATTTTTTCTCAACACTTAAACTTTTTTCATTCCTCTGGCACGTTTCTTCACAATTTCGCGTTTTTCGTCAATCGTGCCACTTTTCGTGCCTGAATTTATTGCACGACTTGAGTTAGGTTTTTAATTTTTGTTTTCATATTTTGTGAATGAATTCATCTTTCATTTTAGTTGTTCACTTTTTATTTTCCTCCTCTCTCCTCTTGCTGTGCGGGTTTCATTCAAACTACAAGTCCGCGTTTTGGAGATTTCGCCATTGTTTCAGCAGGATTTGCGTTTCGCCCTGGTAAGGTTCTCCATTTAGCTTTGCATTATCATTTGTATATGATCTTTATACATTCGCGTTTTGATTTCTTCATTCACGTTTTCTTTATTTCATTCGTTTTTGTTCTCTCTATTCGCGTCTTCTTTCATTTGCGTTTTCCCACACATTTATGCAATGGAACCTTCATTCATGGTTTTGAATTCGCGTTCTCCTCTGTGTGTGTTCATTTAGTGCTCATTCCTTCTTTTCATTTCCATGCTCTTACCCTATACACTCGCGTTTTTGTTCTCGCCTTTCAAAGTATTCTTCATTCGCGTTTTCTGTCCATCGTTTGTCTTCATCGTGGTGAGCCTTTGTTACCCTACGCATTCTTCTCTCGCCACCTACGCGTTCTTCTCTTATTCTCCTCTATGGTCGATGTTCGGTGGAACTTGTATCTATCCAATGTATCCATGTTGTCTCTCTCTATGCGTTTTGGTGAACGTTGAAGAGATCTGTTATTGTGAAAAAGAATTCCCTTAATCTTGGGAGGCGTATGTAATAGAATGAAAGAAAACTCAAGCTCTCATGATTCAAACAAATTCCCATCTCCAAGCCTGAGCGCTATCGCCATTCCCTCTTGCATCTACATCTCAAAAGTTTCAAGAAAAAGCAGAGGCGCTGAATTTTAGCGCTAGAACATTTTTGAGAAAATGAGAAATTACCTAACACTGTAAGATGTAAGGGCGCTAAAATTTAGCGCCCTTGCATCAAAATCATCTTTCACCAAAAAGCTAAAGCACTGAATACTAGCGCCATGACACCAGAAGAATGTCATAAAATTGCCTAACACAAAAAATGTAAGGGCGCTAAAATTTAGCGCCCTTACACCAAAAGAAATTTCTCAGAATGTAAGGGCGCTGAATTTTAGCGCCCTTACACTTTTTGCAGACTTTTTCCAGACCTTTCCAAATGCACCCCATTTTTTGACCAGTGCATCCTTGAGCTTCATTTTTGCGCATTCGTGCATCGTTTTGCATGCCTCGCCATCATCTCCATGCTTTTCCACCCTCGTGCTCATTTCACGCTTTCCCATGTTTCCTAACAAATTGGTGTTTGTTCTGGCTAGACGGATTGCAGTCTACTCTCAGAGATCGTCCAGTTAAGAGTGCTCAGTGTTCCAGTTTCTTTTGATGACTGCAACGGAACCTCCTTCTTCTTCGAAAGCAAAAAGGAAGATGAAGTACAAATATCAAGGCGTCTATCCGCCAACTATGGTACTTTCAAAAGTTGAAGAAATAAAGGATACAGAAGTTGGCCATCAAGATTTGGTTGACTTTGCAAAGTTGACAGAGACGAAGCCTCTTCCTGATTCAATGAGGGCAATAGTACACAGTAATCTCCACTTGGTGGCAATGTTCCCCACAGCTGCGCACAATACTGAGTTTGTTCTTCAAGTTGCGTCTCATTACATCCGAGAAAGCAGAAGTGTGATCGACTCTTCCAGGCATGAGATTCTAAGACTCGACCCTGATTTCTTTGACATCGTCTTCAAGGTTCCTCACATGGAAAAATATATTGACATTTCTATATCAAAAGCAGAGGAGATTTTCGATGCTGATCCTAATAAAGCCAAACAGTTGATAAATACTCAATGGCTTAAAAATCCTAGATCGTCTGTTTCCAGATGGCCGAAAGGAATCCTGAGAAGTGACTTCAAAGATGATGTAAAGGATATGATCACGTTTCTGAGCAGAGTGAAAGGTTTGCCAGAATCATCCACCTTTCACGATTGGATGTATGAATACATCAGGATCATAAGGAGGCAGAAAGTGCATGTTGACTGGGGTAAACAAATCAATGATGAGATGCACAAACAGTTGATCAATGCTCCTTCTACATTGAAGTTCTACATGACTTCTTACCTGGTGTACGCAGCAGCTGTGATGAGGCAATTCCCAGGTCTATCTACAAAGGGGAATCGGATGATGGTGCCTGTGTACAGATATTTCTATCAGTTGGAGCTAAAGGAAAGCTTTCATCATTTCAGACGGGTCACTGATGCTTTCTTTGCGCCCTTACTCTTCAACTTTGATCCATCCTTGGAAAGAAGAAGAGTGTCTGATGAGGCTTATAAGGTGGTAAGTAAAGTTGGATGTATTTTTCTTCAATTCCCAATGTTTACTTACTTGAGAGTAGGTTGTTACACCGGTTGTCCCTACATGCTACCACGTTATCCTTCGGATAAGTGGGTTCTCATGGAAACATGCAGACAGCTGATGTCAGTGCAGAAAGAACGAAGAAGCAACCACAAGCGTGGATTCAAGTTCCCACTGACCATCGGCAGATATACTATCCGGACTGCACAAAAGGCTAAGTCTGTCTATGCTGAGATGCAGATCATGACCATCAAAACCTATAGGTATAGGTTTGATTTTGACTACCGAGATGTCAGAAAGAAGTTGCAAAAGGGTCACCAACACAGGTACCGTTTTGAAGACATCTGGGCAGATTGCAGAGATGAAGAAGCCATTCGAAAGATGGACTATTGCAGATTGATAGTTCAACAAATCAGAGATCTTGGTATCGCTGACCTACCAGAGGATTTTGAGGATCCAGGTGATATCATGAACGCTGTCTATGATGAACAAGGCGTTGCTAAGAGGCCGTTACCTGCAATACAGTGGTCTAGGAAAGAGGTCACCAGCATGAGAGAAAGGCTGAGACCAATCCTAGCCAATATAGAAGAATGGTTACACAAACATGGTTATGCAATGAAAAGTTTCAGGACAGACTCAGAAGGAGAAGAGTCCGAGGCAGAAGCACGCCAACAGCAAGAACTTCGCGACAAAAACAAGTCAGCGGCCGTTCCCACTTCTTCGCGGAGAGGCCCTAGGATTAAGTTCACTGTTGGTAAAAAAGATACCCAGGCTGTCCAAGAGACAGAAATGACGGAATCTCACCCATCTCGCTCTAAGGGTAAAAAGCCCATTTTAGAGGAGATAGATTCCGATGAAGAAGATACTTCAAGCGACCAATCCGCTGAAGATGAAGATTCAGCAGAAGTAGACTCCGATGCCGAAGAGGTTTCTGAAAGTGGGCAAGAGTCTGATGAAGATTCTGAAGAAGGATCTGAAGGTGACTTCGAAGGTGAACCAGAATCGGAGAGGCAAGAGGGTGATCAACAGGAACCCGAGCATGATGAAGAAATAACTACTTCTCCTCCCGAGAACGTAGTTGAGGAAATTCACAGAACATCATCGCCCGTGACTTCAAACGTTCCTCATACCCCTTTTGAGTCAAGAATTCCTTCACCTCCTGCTCCCTCGTCACCTATTCCTTCCACGAGCATTCCTGCAGCCGAGATATCC
>VDFB02000017.1:492360731-492372153 GCA_007258455.2 Sequoia sempervirens
TTTTCTCAATCTCTTTCCTTATTTTTCTCATCCCTCTTTCTATATAATGCGAGGGATTTTCATTGTAAATTATCTTTTAGTCTTTTGCAACGAAGTGCTGCCCTTTTGTAAGCAAACTTGTGAAACTTTGCGTTCATATTTTGTGAATGAGATTCAATCAATAAAGGAAAGGATTGCAAGCCAAACTTTGTGTTGATTCATACTTTGTAAGTTGGATTTGATTTGGTAGTGATTAGTTCGAGGAATCCTGAAGACTCTATGGTTGATGTAAACTTCAGGTTACATCTATTATTTAGATTGCATTGTTATTTTGTTTATCATTGGTTGAGTGATCTATAAGACT
Source organism: Sequoia sempervirens (assembly GCA_007258455.2). Lineage (NCBI taxonomy): Eukaryota > Viridiplantae > Streptophyta > Pinopsida > Cupressales > Cupressaceae > Sequoia > Sequoia sempervirens. The sequence continues at coordinate 492,361,075 of VDFB02000017.1, forward strand.
TTGCGCTTATAATCATTCATGCTCATTGCATGTTCTTGTTGGATAATCTATAAGACTTTGTGCTTATAATTATTCATTCTCTTGGATACTTTGTCGAAGGATCTACAAGACTTTGTGCTTGTAATCGTTCGTGCTCGTTGACATTTTGGTTGGATGATCTACAAGACTTTGTGCTTGTAATCGTTCATGCTGTTCGAAGAATTGTTGCGTCTAAGAAGACTTTGTGCTTCTAACGTAGCAAAGGTACGTTTATGCAGATCCGACATTGATAAAGCTACGGAACGACTTTGTGCCTTCGTGAGCTTTCCCATTTTATTTTCTTTTGTTTGTTGTTGATTACTTCTGGTATCTCTACGCTTCGCTTTGACGAGATAGAGATATTGGCATTACTGCTGGTTGTTAGTTTTTAGTTATCAAGAATTCAGAACTTCCAACACGTGAAACATTCTAAACATCTTCTCTGAAAAAAGAGAGAAGTATGAATGTAACACACCCCCCCCCACTCTGTGACTTTCGTGTACATTGTGTAATTACTTTTGTGATTTACTATTGTTTCTCTTAGCAGTAAGAAGGGTGCCTCCCCTTTCCGAGAGGAGAGATTCACATCTCACATAGCTGTGGCTGAAGTCCAAGTTGTGTAATCTGTCGAAAGTTGATTACATAATTTTCACCCAACAGAGAAGTATAGTGGAGGATTGGATGGAAATGTTGGTCAAGATAAGGCCATTTCTCCTGTTAGTGAGAATTATTACTGGCAATAGTTACAGTAAGATGTGAGGAAGTTTGAACAAATTTGCACAATATGTTAGATGGAAAAAGGATCAAGTCAGAATACTGGATTGCATTAGTCATTACTTGTACCTGAGAGGCCATGGGAAGACATTAGTATGGATTTTGTTTTTGGTTTTCTAAGGACACAAAGAGGGCATGATTCCATATTTGTGGTGGTGGATAGATTTTCAAAGATGGCACACTTCATTCCATGTCATAAGATCAGTGATGTTGTTCATGTTGCAAAGTTATTTTTTAGAGAGGTGGTGAGACTACATGGTCTACCCAAGAGCATAGTTTCAAACAAAGATACCAAATTTTTTGGTTATTTTTGGAGGACATTACGGAAAAGGTTGAAGATAGATTTTAAATTCAATTTTGCACACCATTTGTAGACTAATGGACAAACATAGGTGGTGAACAAGATTTTGGGAAACTTGTTGATATGCTTAGTAGGAGATAAGCCCAAGGGATGGGATTTGATTATACCATAGGCAAAATTTTCTTACAACAATTTTTTCAATAGGATTATTGGTAAGTCCCTATTCTAGATTGTATATGGGAGTAGTCTAAGAAAAGTTTTTGAGTTGAAGAAGATGGACAAAGGAGAAAAGAGTAGTGTTGAGGCTAAGATTTTGCAGAGAACCTGAAGAACTTTCATGAAGAGGTAAGGAATCACATCAATAAGATGAATTCTCAGTACAAAGATAAGGCTAATCGAAATAGGAGATTTAAGGAATTTCATGTTGGAGATGATGTCATGGTTCACCTGAGGAAGGAAAGGTTCCCAATGGGAACACATAACAAGCTGAAAATGAAGAAATTTGGACCATGCAAGATCTTAAAGGAGTATGATCTTAGAAATGCTTATGAGGTAGAGTTGTCTAGTGGAATAAACATTTCTCCTTTGTTCAACATTGTTGATTTGATAGAGTATCATGAAGGAGATATGGATGATGAACAGATAAAATAATAGTGGAATATTCCAACACCTACTTTAGAGAAGGAGGAGATAGACAAAATCTTGGATAGTCGTGTGGGCAGAAGTAAAAGAAAAAAATAGTATGAAGAATATCTAATTAAATGGAAGGGAAGGCCTATTGAAGATTCAACATGGTTGTCTAAGGTAGAGGTTGATCATCTTTTTTTTCCTCCAACACCAATGAAGTGACAAGGTCACTTCTCAAATTACCCAGTGTGTCTAATGCACCAGCATCTAGTGGTGTAGGGGCAATTTTGCATCACCAAAAAATATGTTTTCCTTATTTTGTTTAGTTTTTTTGAGTCCCATGATGGCACTTAAGGGGTGTAAAACAGTCAAAATCCAAAAAAGGTGAAAAACAATCACTTAGTATTTTTAGTAATTCAACCTAAACAAGCTTGTATAGACCATAAAATTCATCCCAATGAATGAAACTAAAAAATATTTCTAGTGGTAGAAGAATCATCTTAATACCTTGTATCATTTGGGAGATATTAAAGTTTTCGTCCAGAGAAATTTCTCTAATGTAGCTTCAAATTCAAATTTGAAAACATTAGAAGCCCCAAAAAGCTCAAAAAATAGACGAAATGACCTTTAGATGATTTCAGTGTTGCAGATCTCTTCAAGAGCTTTCCGACGATATATTATAATAGTATATCAAACACTTGAGTCAAAAGTTATGGATCCAAAAAAATGCTTCACTAAAAAGTGAATTTCATTAAATTATCTTCCAAGACGAGAAATCAAATGGCTGGACTTTTAGCACCAAACAAAAGGGGAAAGTTACACTTTCCAAAAGATTCTAAGGTGGTTATGGGTGTAAAATAAAGGGTTGAGTAGAGGTTATAGGAGGTGGCTCCATGAGTGAAAATTGTGGTTATGAATAATATATTTTCTTTTTAGAGTTGATTTGGATGTAATGAATCAAGCCCATGAGGTTGTAGCCTTTTAATTTCTAAACCTGTGATTTCATTTTCTGAAAAATAATTGAAAGCAGTTGCTTTCTATCTTGCATTTTTTGTGTTGATATTTGTTATTGTGTTTTGTGTGGGTTTTGGATGGTGTGGCCCTCATTGTTTAGAATTCTAATAGCCTCAAAAAATGGTAAAGAAAATATTACCTAGATTACCTCCTTATGTAGGCCAATCTACATACTATCTTCTATCCATGGAAATGTAAAAATAAAATCTAGGTTCCTACAATAGATTGACCACTTATAAGAAATGAAAGATAAGATTTTATTGATAATAATATATCACTATAAGAAAAAAACTTAGCAAATGAAAAAACACAATCTTCTATTATCTAGAAATGATTTTCAAAATGTTTAGTAGTTGTTCCTCGACAACAATGCCATTATGTTGGTGTAAGTCGATGGGATGAAAAAATTATCCAAAAACAATGCATATTTGTGAACTTCCCTTTTCTAAGGTTTTTTACAATATTTCCATATTCTTAAGACTCAATAATAGCTAATATATCCCTAGTAATAAGGCCATTCTATTGGGTCACAAAATTTTTGCTCCACTTCCTAGAAAGGAATATACTCACAAGGCTAGGGTTATCATTGAGTAAGTGAAATCGATTCATCAACAAAACAATGGAAGGTTTAAGGTCAATTCTATAATAATAAGTTTTATCTCCTACAATTTAAGATCAACTAAAAATTGGGAGGGTATTCCTAGAGTTTGAAGAAAAATAGATTGAACAAGTGAAAATGACAATAACCAAACCCAATTTGTTGACTCAACTCAAAATATTACTAGTGAGCTAAAATAAACTAGCTATCCTAATACTTCAATATAGTTAATTACATACCACTAGAATGGGTGCAAGGTGGGGGTAAGATACACGATCCATAGAATAATAGATGTAAAATTTTAGAATTGTTATTCCCTACGTATGGTGAAATCATGAACTACTTATCATTGGAACTAGTTGTTAACTTATCATTGAATTCAATGATTGAAATCTTGAGAAAAATTCTATCACCTATAGTATTTTTTCAAAATTTCTATTGACCAACCCCCAAAATGAATAAAAATTAAACCTATAACCACACAAAGCCAAACCTTGTATTGTAACATGGTAAATGTAAGGGAATTAATTATCAATATGAACTCCCATCCAAAAAGGGAATCTTCAATTGAATAGCAGTATTTGGAAGTACATGAGCAGCTGGGAGTAGTTGAGAGAAATATAAATTAATGGAGGTAGCTAGGGGAGCTACCTTGCTTTCATGGTTGATAGGTGGCAAAGAAAAATAGTACTACTTTGTTTGGCACCAATTTTTTTTTTAAAGAACTTAACTTATTTGATTATCAAGCTCTCCTTATGAATTTTAGGCATCACATGGTTTGTCAAAACCCTTTTGACAACTTCTCTCAATTACAGAAGTGCATGAAATATTGATGAACATACCAAAGAGCCTCATTCCATACCTTCTTTAAAAGTTATAAATTATGTCAAGCTTCAACACTAATTTTAGAACCTACCCAATTTTTCAATGCTTCCCTTTGAAAACTTTTTGTTTTGCTAAAAAAAAAAAATTGCATCCTTCCCTTTTTCTTTTTTGGTGAAACCTAATGGAAGTTGAACTGATATTGAGAACTTTAAGCATGTTAGCAACTTCACAAAGTTTAAAATGCCTCACTTTATCCACTATTTGATTTCCTCCAACGTGTTTTCCTTTAAATTTTTGGAAAACCAAGGAAAAAAAATCATTTTTGGAAACCTTAGGTGGTTATGAAGCCACCTCAATCCTTTGGCCAAAAAGAGTGCCCTTCTCACCATTTCAATTTAAAAAAAAAAAAAAAACTAGATTAAAATTTGAAAAGGTTATGAGAACCTTGTTGTAAGTAGACAAAGGTTTCAAAGCCCATTTAGACAATTGACACCAAAGTTACAAGCCCTTATTTTGAAAGAAAGAAGGCTATAAAGGTAATGTTGGGCTTTGATGTAAGGATATGCAAATATTTTCAATTCCCAACACTAGTTTTAGAACTCGCCCTAAGTGTCGATAAACTAACACTTAGCCACTTTGGTTGAGGCTATTGGTTCTAAAAAAATTAATTGAAGGATGAAAATAGAGGGGAACCACACACAAAAAATGTGATTTAAGAAACCATGGGGGAAGAAACTTACAAAAATATCAAAATTGTATAATTTCTAATAGGTTCAATGAGAGTCAATTATAGATTAAGTGATTGTGATGATTATATTGTAATGGATGTTCATGTGTATTTGAGCATTGACACTAAATGATCATGTATGTAGTTGAAAACTTGTGGTGTTGTTTAGTTTTAGGAGGTTGTTCTTATCTCCAAGATGTTTGATTAGTTCCTTTATTATGGTACTTGATTGTGTATTTATATGGAAAATCAAATTTGTAGGTGACTTTGTGTTTGAGCCTTAAGATCTACATGTTATATTTTTGGTAATCTCATTTTGTAGGTTAATAATGTGGTGGTGATTTTTCATGTTGCATTGATTGAGGATCTACAAGTTATGCAATTATATGGGTTGGTCATTCGTTTGGTTGTAGTGCAATGAATTAGATGTTGATTATCTATATTAGCGGATCCTTTTGGTGTTGATGTATAATTAGTTAGTTGACCTTGTTTGTGATCATTTGTGTATCAATATGTTGCATTGAGATGAGAGGATGGATGAGTAGAGTTCTTGGATATCCAATTATGGGGAATTCTAGCATCATATTTATCATGTTGTCATGAATATCTCAGTTACGCTATTTAGTGGGAGATTTTGATAGTGATGTTTTCTTGGTGTGTATATATTCTTGTCTTGGAGATCTTGTTTCTAAATTATTATATAGAACTATTGGTACTAAAATTGAGTCTATGTGGACCATGAGTGATCTTCATTTATGATATGGAAATCATGATGCTATGGAGAGATCGGTATCAAAATTCAGTGGGAGATTTGGTAGTGATGTGAACTCATCACTTGGTGATGCATTATCTTATATTGTGGTTTTTAATATCTTGGAGGAGCTCTTTGATCTTGTTTTCTTCAATGATAGTTCTTATACATTTTAAATTTCATTTTTAAGAGATGGTTGTATTCATATGATTGGAGATGTTTATCATATTTTTTAGCCATGGAGGACTCTTGGAATCTTTGGTTGAGGTGTCAATTTAGTTTTGATAGGTAATCCTTTCAATTAAGAGGATGGTTTGGTGTTGTCCTATGGTGGACTCTTGATTGCACATTAGAGTACCCATATGTATTATTAAATCATGATGTCATGATGTGATCCTGATATTGCAAACATGTAATCAGATCTTTGAAAATGATCTCTAGATAGTTCTCTTGGTATTGAAAAATTTTAGTGTCATTTTCTTAGGATATTCACGAGAGTGTGATGTTGCATTTCAATATTAGCATGGATTTATTATTTATAGGTACTCATGGATACTAGGAGTTTTACATAAGGTTGGAGTTTTGTTGATTTTAGAGTCATTTGTTGAGATGGTTACTCTTTGGAGGTTTCAGTAGGAAGTTCAAGAGACCTTCACCTAAATTTGGACATGAGTTCATGATGGACCTATAGAGGAGATTGTTCTTTGAGAGATTCAATGTTCTTTTGTGTATCCTAGAGGATCTATATCATTCCCCACTTTTGGTCTACTTTAGATAGATAATCATCTGAGATATATTTACTATATTATTTTTAGATATGTATTCTATATTTGCTTTGTCTTCTCTTGGATATGGATCTTGATCTATTCTTGCTAGCTCTAGAAGATTAATTTGAGGAGTGTTTAGCATTTTTATCTTCTTTTACATATGAGCTTATTTATGATTTTATTCATTGATGATAATTTTATGAGATTTTATTTCCAGATTATTCTTGGTTTTTGGAATGGATTTTAGTTTGATCATCATTTTTTAGAGATTCTTACATCTAGTTTGGTTATATGAGATACATTTTTATTTATTTTTATCTTGAAGGTTAAATATTTGGGTATTTTTGATCATTTTCATTTGAGGTTGTGAAAGAGATCTTACTTGACATAGCTTAGCACTTTGATGTTTTGGTAGAAGATATATTGTTTGATATGGTCTATAGGTTTTCTCTCTTTGTTCTATAGCTACTTCTTGGAGGTTCATGTTTAAATGGTCTAGTGTGGTTGACTTGGGATAGTTAAAATGATGTGTTGTGAAAGATTATGCAATATTTTTGGTTACATGTGTGGATCATTATGATTTTTATTTGATACTACATAGTTTGATTATAAGCCACATCTTGGTATGAGTGTTGATTGGTAGACTTGATATGCCATGATCTATTTTTAGATTTGATGTTACCCATATAGCGGGAGTTCTTGGATATGCATTTTATTCATGGATATTTTTTATAAATGGAGCTTGTGATTGCAATTTATGGGTTGAATATGTTTCTGGTATGAGTTATACTAATATTTATATACCTTTGAGGTATGGATTATTGGATAGATTAGCATTTGGTGTGGTTGATATTTCTAGTCACATGTGTTTTTCTTCATTTGATAATAGATTGGATCCCTTGTTATCACTTATATTTAATGCTTGTTTCCTTTGGATTCGTGCATCTTCACCTTGGCTTGTTCCTTTTTCTTCCATCTAGGTGGCATGTTGGAGGGTGAGAGGATTTATTTCTTGAGATGGTAGACATCTCATATTTTATTACAAGTATCTTAGTGGAGCATGTAAGAGCATGATGGAGATTCATGTGGTTCATTAATGGATATGATAATTAATTTCATTGATTGAACCTTGTGTAATATATACAAGTGGGAGAATTTCAGGAATGGGGTGTTGTACACCCTGCCTAATAATGAATGATTTGATTATGTAAAATAATTATTTATTTGTGGTACATCTTATGTGATGTGTTTAACCAAATAAAATATTAATTTGGATCCACTTGTAAATTTAATCTGGCATTGGTTATATATTTTATTTGTGGGTTGCATGTGGGAAAAATACTTAATAATGGGAAAATTAGTAGCAAAACATTGGGGTTAGTTGTTTTGTGTACTCATGGTTTGAGACACATAATTTTACCTTACCACTTGGTATTTTTGTGTGAGCTTGATTCTATGAAAGAAAGTATATTATAAGTGGTTGAGGTTAGTTGATTGGTTTTTCCCTGTTTGGCTTGGTTATCATTCTATTGAGATCTATTTTGAGGAGTGAATACATGAAGCATCACATGAGATGTGTGAATAAATGCTTTGAGGAGCTTGATGTTTCATAAGTATTCATGGAAACTTTGTGAGTGCATTGTAATGTTTTATTGTTGAATAATACATTGAATGTGGATGCTTTTCAAGGTTGGATTTTCTGAGGGCATATCTTGTGTAATCTTGTGGTATGTCTTCGATCTTCAAGTACATATGGTTATTTTATAAGCTTGTATGTATGTTTTTCTCTCATGGGGTTATGTAGGAAATGGTTTCGCCAATTTGTATTATTTTTCTAATAACAGTGACATAAGTTGGTGATAAACAATAGAAAAGATACAAACCCTAGAAAATATTTCCTTCTATCCTCCACCCTTGAAACAAATTTTTGAAGGGAATATTAGAGAAAGTAAAATTTGGATTGGAATTTATACCCTTTTGATCATGAAAAATTGTGTGTAGATCCAAGGGACTATTATGATAAAAAATAGTTGAAGAGTTTGGGAAGTCGACTTCTCTAGAATGGTTCATGATTTTGTAATGGTATTTCCTTCAATCAGTAGAACATTTGTTGGTTTCCTATTTTTTAAGGCAATGACTATACTCTAGCAAGGATTCCTTGGGTTTGTTCTTTTAGATTCTATAAAAAAAGAATTAAAACTATCCAAGACCTTTTTTCCAAGGCTTCCATGAATCTCCTTTCATGGAATGAAGTTAAGGCCAAGTTTCACCTTTCCAATTAGGATCATGAAACTTTGGGCAAAATTATATGGGTTAATCTGATTGATATGATTCACAAAAATGGTGTCACATCTGAAAATCCATAGTGGAAATATTAGAAGTGGTATGATCCAAACACTACTTTCAAAAATTACAAACCATGGAAAAGATATAATTGGTTCTCTCCTTATTTGCCCATGATTCCAACTTTGAATTAAAGGTGGCATTTGTGGTCACTTTACTTGGTGTATTTTTCCAATGCCTTCCCATTCACTCTAAGTTAACTCATTTGGGATTCCTTGATCCTCCTTATCCCTTTTTTGGGTAATGGGAGTCTTTAAAACACCTTTACATGGGTTTTGTCCCATAGTTTAGAATGTTTGGACCTAGATTCATGACTTTTTCAAGCCTTTTAGACCAAAACCTTTTTCATAGAATATGGTTCTTTTAGGGGATTAGCCTTGCATCCCTCATAAATTCAATCAAATCTGAAATACTTTTAAGATGGAGATTCTATTTAGCATATGGAAAGATTAAAATTCAACTATTTTAGCCAATCGTTCTATGGATCATCATGTTCCTCTGTCTCTCTCTTCATTTGGGGGTTGCTCACCTTCTTGTGGGCACCATCGTGGGTGTAGCCTCTCTACTTGAGGTAACAGGGAGAACAACTCTTAGGCTTCTCCCTTGGCTACGAAAAAAGGATTTTGGCCAACAAGGCTAGTTACAACCTACTCTTTGGTGCTCTACCTCTTCACCACCTATTAGAGGAATTTATGGAGGGCTTTCTAGACGTACTTCTATCTAGTTTGAGTCCAACAAGTTCCCTCAAATAACTCTTTCCATTTCATCTACTCGTACCATTGAAGAAGAAAATAAAGATAAAGATAATAATGGGTGAGACCCTCCCATGGACATTCTAGACCTCGCTGATGAATGGGGTAAATCAAATGACCAGGATCCTCCTCCGTCCCACCTATCCTACTACTCCCATCACCTAATGACTTTGTTTATGCTTTTATGCTCCAACCTACTGGCCCATATAGATTTTAGAGGTGTGACTATTTCAACCTACTTTATTTTGTGAATATATGTAACATTATTGTTTAAATGATAATATAAACACTTATTCTTAAGAAAAAACTCTTGATTCTTTTTATTAAGAAATCTCTTATTCTAATATAGATATTAAAATGAAAAATAGAAAACAAACAAACAATTTTATGAATAGATACTAAGTTAAAGTAAAAACACTTTTAAAAAATAGTTTTATAAAATTGTATTCCTCATTAAATTTTCAAAATAATAATAATATGGGCTGCTGGGCCGCTGGGACACCACTGTTGTATAAAAAATAATAATAATAATAATAATAAAACTTTTATATATATTAAAAAAACTACAGATTTAAGCCGATGTCTCTGCCCTCCGTTCCTTTGCTAATTACAGTGGCATAAACACTATTCGCTTCCCTCCGAAAGCAAGCTTTCCATGAAGATTAGTGGGGCTTCAGCGCGTTCCTCACTCAGTTATGAGGCACAGAAATGCTACAGAACTCTCCCTGTAGCAGTAGCAGTTTCATATGGAGCTTCGAAGGACGGTTGCAGGAAACATCAGCTTCAATCTCTTCTCAGGCCGTCAGATACCATTGAGGCATCTCCCCCTTACGATGATCCTTTGTCAGGTGCGGTGGTGGATTCCAAGGCATCCAGCATAAATGTGCATTCTTCCAGTGCTCCTGCATCCCTCTTAAAAGAGAATATTCTAGAAATCAGCATGGGCGAAGAAATCGGTAATCATGAGGAATACCTAAAGAAGCATGCGCCAATCTGCAAATTCACAAGATTGTGACCGAAGCATGGTGACTTGCATGCTTGGATATCAGAGCTGTGGAAAGAGGCTTTGGAGGATGAAATCGACATCTATCCCTGTCCAAGGGGGTTTTCATCCTTGAGTTTGAAACTGTTAATTTCTATAACCCAGCAACAGTTTAATTGCACAATAAATTTACAGAAAGAAATCTGATTTATAACAATTAATACAACTGGGTTAATTAACAACTAATAACAGCGGAAGCAAAAATAACAATAAGCCAATCACAAAAAGACAATAACACAGATATACCCAGGAAACCCCAATGTGGGGAAAAACCTGCAAATGTTGGATCTTCTATTCAGCCTAACAGCAAACTTTTCTTTCGAAAATACAATATAAGTTTGCTACAACAATCTTGCATTTATAGAGCCTAGCTGCTTTACTTAGCGTGCAAGGAAAGAATCTTTCCTTGCTTTCTTTGGCTTTATTTACACATAAAATCACTCTAGGATTTATCTTATCCTCACAAACTCAGAAACATTCTATTTAAAGAATAAAAACTACTGTTGCTGAAAATCCAACTCGAATTGTTTTAAAGCAAAT
>VDFB02000017.1:492372253-492517148 GCA_007258455.2 Sequoia sempervirens
CTCTAACTTTGTTAACTAAATAGTTGTATAAAATGGACACTTTATTACCCAACAATGTGTTTCTATTGATGTTGAGGATCCATGAAGTATATTAAGAATACATAGCTCTTTATTAGAGTACAATGACCCACAAATACATTTACAATCCTTGAAAGTAGTAAAATATTATACATTAATTGTTAATAATTTGAGAGAATATATGTTGTTTTTAATTAACAAGAATTAAAATATTTTTTATTACAATTAAGAAATGTATGAGTTATTTATTGAAGAGCAATTCAAACCTATAAATAAACTTTAGGCATTAAAATTTAAAGGAATAAGAGAAAATGCACCACTTTGTACATAGTGTGAAAAATAATTTTAACTATGGAAGATAGAAAAATAACTATTCAAAATCCATGTTTATAGCATGGATCATGAAACTTGATTTTGTCACCTTAAGTAGAAGAATTGGAGAAAAATGTAAGATGTACATACATTACAATCTTGATGTTATCATGTTAAGCAAAATTTATGATGTAAAATGTAAGATATATGTACTATAAATATTTGATTATAAGAGGTGAGACAAGAAGGTTAATTTTTTAAGGGATTCCCTAAGGAAGAAAGTAGTTATTGAGGTGAATAATTAGAGTAAATTATTTGACATGGATGAACAATGGTGATTGCCATTACAAATTAATTATAATTAGTTATAAGAGAATATGATTTGAATAATCTCTACTTATGCAATCAACTTCAATTCTCATTCATTATTCCTATTGATCATACCCCATGTATCCCTTATCAACATAACACTCCTCATCTTCTTTTACCTTCATTAAAGTCAAAATCACACAATATAATGTTAGGGTAACCTCATAGGCCACATTGATATTGTGAACTATTGTACACCATAACTCACTCGTTTACATTTTTTGGGTTGATGTTAAAAATGACAAATATAATAGGGACACCATTTAAAAATAATATAAGTGAAGAAATGTATTTAATCAATTATCTAAACACTCACTACATAATAATCAAAGAACCGTAGAGCTTTGCATTGCAATGCTTATTTCAAATATGAGCTAAATATTATTTTTTTTCCTTGGATTTCTTGGACATGGCAACATGGAGCCAAAAATGAAGTCTAACATTGAATACAAACACTTAACATGTTAATTGGATATGTTTTCAAGGATAACAAGTGGATTGATGAATCATCAAAACATATGTACATAATATCTACTGACCTAGCTATCAATTTTATATACTATATTAATACAACCATGTTGCACTAACTTTTTCAATGAATGGTTAAATCTTCATAAATTGGACTTTAGTAATGTGGCTTTGTTGGAATGTATAATAATTTTTTTTTAATCAAATCACAACTCTAGAAGAGGGTGTGGAAATTGATCAAAGCATATTTGGATTTGAATTTTTGTAAGATATAATAGTTGTGTGCCATATCTAAACATATTATTGATAAAAATCTATGCACAAAATTCAATAAATAAGAATTTATACATAAATTCTCTCTTGAATGATTTCAAATTATAAAATTAATTAAACACAAAAAATAATTAAAGAGTCATTTTGTAAGACTTTGTAAAGTTTTTAAAAACTAGCAAACAATACTCTTTTGTGTCTTCTACATGGTGTGAATAAAGTCTTGTACCTAATTAATTCTTTACTGGAACTTAGGGGACTTAGTTCACATGTTAAGTTTACTTAATATATAAGCATTCTTCTAGAAGTCTTAGTTGTCTTATCTAGACTTTACATTATCCTAGGCAGTTATGAGTCAGTTGTCTCATGTGATAAGATTAAGACACTTGTTATGATCTTGTCTAATCCTATCTCCCACCCTTTCCTTTATAAGCAAAGCATCTCTTGCATATTTTGCATGGAATTTTGTATTGCATATTAATCATATTGTATCATATTATAGTTTTTGTTTGGTGGAATAACATCTTTCATTGTTGCTTCTCTCTATCACTTGTGGAGGTTATTTGGTGTTGTAGATTGAAGATCTTGGTTGCTCACTTCAACATGGTATCAAAGCTTTGAATTTTGCAAGTCCATTCCTTTTTTCTTAGAGAGTTTCTACCATCAAGTTTTCTATTATGATTTGGGTTTCTTTTATGATCTTGCAAATTCCTCGTATGGTCTTCTCTTGTGTTTCAATATGATCTTGAGAATTAGAAAGGGTTTGCAAAGACTTGTTAATCCTATATTGCATGTATGTTTTTTGGTGAGATCTAGTGATTGCAACACTTTTAGCTATAGTGGCAATATTTTTGGTTGTCCCATTGCATCTAGGAGGCTCGAGAAAGTCAAATTTGGCATTTGTTTCACTCAATGTGGTCACCATTTGCAACTTTGGCAAACAAGGGTAAAATGAAGCTCAGATATGGTGAATAGATTTTTATAGGAGCATTTTTGGCAAAAAAAAAAAACCTTGCCATTGCATTTGGGAGGCTGTTTGCATGAATTTTGATATATAATTTTCCTATATTTGGCAAAAATTGAATTTGGGGCCAAAAAATTTGCAAGGAAGGTCTACAGCCCCACCTGCACAGGTACGCAACCGTCATTATTTATTTTTTTAAAAAAAATTGCAAAACATTTCGACAGTATTATTTAAAATTTTCAAAAAATAAAAATAAATTATTATTAAAGCATTTAGCGCTTTGTAAGAAGCGCAACCTTAATAAAGGCCACAGACTTTTTAAGTCTGCAAACTTTATTAAGCCGACTTTGGCTTAGCCACTAGTGGCCTTAAGCCATGGCTATCAAGACCTCCAGGTGAGTGGGTAACTCATAAACCACTAGCAGTTAAGGATTGACCATTAGTCTTTAAACCACTAGAATATAAACCACCTGTTGCAGAGTTTGCATGTGCCATAGCGTGAAACCACTGGCAATTTTCTAAATCGCCTAGATTTTTTACAATGCTCAACACTTGGTCACATGGATGACTGCCAACTAGCCATTGGGGGATTATTTTTTGCATCCGATTAGTGCTATTTTTGCCCCCAGTTAGCCTTCAAGGTGCCAAAACAACAGTTTTTTTTCAATTTTGCATAACTTTTCGCCATAGTGTCGGATTTTTGCAAACAAGATATCGTTAGAAAGCTAGTTCAATGAACTTCGCAGTGGTGTAGGTGATTTTTGTAGATTTTGCAACATTTTTCCAATTCTTTTAGCCATGAGGTAAAGGTGCATTTTTTACTTGTAACTGCATAACTTTTGCATACGAGTCAAAATTTGGCACTTTTTTTTGAAATTGCTTAGAAAATTGCAAGGAATATTTGTAACCTCCATTTTCAGTTTTGACAAGCATTTTTTTCTTAAAATTGTAAAATTCGCAGTGTGTTATAAATGGTTGATTTGAGCTTGTCACTTGTACAAATTGCAAAATTCCTTCATTGTAATTTGCTAGGGGGTTGCAAAATCGGTTTTAATACATTCTGGGGGGTGAAAGGAACAATTTAATGCCACATTGTCTTCTTTTTCTTGGTGTTCTTTTGTCCAACATGGCAGATTTAAGGCAAATTGAACCACTCACTCCACACAACTATCATACATGGAAGCTAAAAATGACTCAATTATTACAATCTAAAGGTCTATGGCCAATGTTAGATGCAAAACAACTTGAATTCACAAGGGATTTTGATAAATTTATCCATAGATGCAAAATGGATGAAGCAAAATGGATCATTGGCTTACATGTATCTGATAATTTGTTGTTTCATTGCAGAGTGTAAAACACCTAAGAATGTTTGGTCCATAAACTCAAAGAATTGTATAGTCAAAGTAATTAGTTTAGAATCTTGGGGTAAAAGCACAAACCTATGTCACATTTTATAAAGGAATTGACCAACAACAAAAAATTTTTTAACTTCGACCACATAAAAGTGGTCTTTATGTTTTGAATTTCAAAATGATGTAAACTAATGAAATGTAGAACTTTTGATGAAGTTTATTCCTGTAATTTTTCAAATTTTTTAAAAATTATTTTCATTATTTTTTTATCAATTTAAGAACAAATTTTGGAATGTTGAAAATTTCAGAAAAAAAGTGACTTCACGAGCCATCAAGAAACAAATTGAAAAAAACTTCAATTCTCCCTAAAAAATTTTCTCCAAATAAGTAACTTCAATATTTTGTGCAAGGAAAAAAATCAAAATTTGATGTATATTTTTCTCGTAATAACATTTTAAAGTCAAACTTGTCAAAATTTGACAGTTTTCATGGGATGTCAACTATTGTCTATTTTTTTAATCATTTTCAAAAAAAAAAATTATACCCTTTTGAAAAGGACTCTCTCCTCTTATGCCCCATATATTTTTTTAAAAAAATTAATATGTTTTACTATTTTTTTAAAATTTCTAAGTAGCCTTTTTTAACTTTAACAACCTACTTGCATTATTTTAAAAATAAAATATATTAAAACTCATCAAAATATTAAAAAAATTACATATTCAGATTCACCACTCCAAGCTCTACAAAAGGGTTTTTTTTTTAAAACATCATTCTGACAGAAGAAATATTTTTTTTAAAAGAAAGGGGGTAAAAAATTATTGAATCAAAGAAGCATTACAAAGTAACAAGCAAAAGCCCATAAAAGTAGCCTACCAACCCCACAACAACAGTCGCTGAAGGAACCCAACCAAGGAACCAATTACAAATGAAGGTCTTCCATGATCATATTTTTGAGGGACACAAAAAATTCTAAGGATAAAAGTCCCCAGTCATCAACATTCCACCTCTCCACGTGTTCAAAAACCCACTTCGCCATAAGATCCGCCACTCTATTCCATTCTCGCAAAATATGACAAAAGGAAACAAATTCCAAAGAGTTGCATAGATTCATAATCTATTTGATCACCTTAACCAGTTTTCAATTAACACCATCAAATCTTTGCTCATTTAGGATATCAACTACAATTTGTGAATCAGATTCACAAATGATCCTCTTCCACCCTAGAGAACAACCTTTTTCAATAGAATGAAAAATAGCTAGAGCCTCCATGAAATTGTTAGAATGGCGACCCTTATAAATAGAGAAGAAAAATACCTCCTCACCATTACTGTCTCTACCAATACCACTGATCCCAGCATGCCCAGGATTCCCCCTAGAAGATCCATCAGTATTTATCTTCAGAACTCCTAGAGAGGGTGGTCGCCATCTACCCTCCTGATGCACCTTCTTCTTGACCTGCCCAGGGCCACTACTAGTTGAGCAATCAAACCTGCTACCCTCCAAATGAAGCTTCCTCACATAGGACAAATCCCTTGGATCAACAATCACCGACATATTACACTTAGCTACAATAGTCTCTTGGATCTTGTTGAAGATCCTTCTCCATAAAAGGTCTCCTACCCGCTTCACATCTTGAAAAATCCTCCTATTTCTCTCAAGCCAAAGGTGCCAAATAATAAAGGTAGGGACAATAATCCAAGCAATATGAAGAAAAATCATCTTAGCAGGGGGTCTTCCCAAACTTTCCTAGAATTCTATCAAAGAAGAGGCATGAACACAGGGTTGTCCCTAAACTCCCCACCAAGAATGCTAAATATACCTAGCATAAGGACACCGGAAGAAAAGGTGTGAAGTAAACTCCTCACTATTATTGCACAAAACACAAATGGATGGGCCTTGAAAGCCCCTTTTCCACATATTTTCCCCAGTAAGACATATATTTTGAACAACCAACCACAAAAAGAAATTACACTTTGGCCAAGAAAATTTATTCCAAACCTACTTCCACCAAGGAACCCCAACATTTCCATACACTTTCTTATCGATTTCCAAATAACCAAAGGTAACTGAGAATCTACCTTTTGGATCAGGACCCCATGCCAAATATCCTTATCTCGAAGGTAAGTGCACATTCTACTAGCCAAAATGCTAGCAAGCTCCTGCCTCTCCAACTCAAAACCTCTTGGAGGCCACTCTTGGGGATCCTTCCAATGCCACACATCCACCTATCCCAATGACTGAACAGTTTTGAAGTCCTCCACCTTGCACCAACCTGCATTCGTTAAGCTATCACAAAGAGGTTAAAAATGAGGAAACATAGAAATAATGGAAGGATAACCATCCTAGGAATCAGACCAAAAGAGGGCTTCAGACCCCTTATTGCATATCCAAAACAAGCCCTCCTTAATCAACTTAGCCCCCCTTTTAAGAGTATCCCAGATCGTAGACCCCTTTCCTTGGAGACAATATCGAGGAACATCATCAGGGTCCACCCCACCAAGGTACTTAAGATTGAGAATTCTAGCCCAATCTTGATCCTCGCAAGTACACTAGTGCTAGTACAACTTCACAACTAAAGCCTAACCCACCAAACTAGCAAACTTGAGACCAAGACCCCCCTCTTGTTTAGGCCTGCACACAGATTCCCACTTCACCAAACTCCACTTAGAATTAAGAAGATTACCCACCCAAAGGAACTGACAAGCGAGGGCATCAAACTCCTTAAAAAAACTAGCATGAGCCACTTGTACAAGACACCGGTAAATAGGAAGAGACTAAACCACGAATTTCAACAGAACCACACGACCCGCTAAAGATAACCACCTGTGAGTTCGATGACTAACCCTCTTGCAGAATTTATCCAACACATCTTGCCAAATCTCTTTTGGTTGAGGGCCCACTGTGAGGGGAATCCCCAAATAAACCAAAGGGAGAGAGCTAATTTGAAATCAAAGAATCTCAATAATCCTTGCCCAAATAAGCCGAGGAGTATTGAAAAATTAAATAGAGGAATTGTGATCATTAATCTTTTGACCCGAGGCAACCAAATAAGTATCCAAAGCCTTCCTGAAATTCACAGCTTCATTTATTTTGGCCACCCCCATTAAAGTTGTATCATCAACAAATTGTAGATGAGATAGAGACGATAACATGTTAGCCCAATGCCACCCCTGAATCAAACCATTGCCAACATAGGACTTGATAACCTCCCCAACCCATCAACCAAAATGATGAACAAATAAGGGGACAATAGGTCCCCCTGTCGAAGACCCCTAAAGGCTCCAAATAATGCTGAAGGTTCTCCATTGATAAGCACCAAAAAGGAAGTAGAAGTCACACAACTCATGATCCAATCAACCCACTCTTTGTCAAAACCAAAAGCTAAGAGAACCTTCTACAAGAAGGCCCATTTGACTCTATCATAGGCTTTTTCCATGTCAAGCTTGATAAACATAGCCTTCTCCTTAGAGACTTCCATAGAATGAATAGCCTCAGCAGCAATAACAACCCCATCCAAAAAAAATCTACTTGCCACAAATCCTCCCTACTCATTGGAAATCAAAGAATTGAGCCAAGGATTTAGTCTTTCCACAATCAACTTAGTAATGATCTTATAAACCACATTACAAAGAGCAATGGGGTGAAATTGATCCAAGGAACAAGCCCCTTCCTTTTTTGGAATAAGAGCCAAAAAAGTGGATTTCATGGCCTTCAACATTTCTTTATTCTTTCGAGACTCCTGAACAACCTCCAAGAGATCCTCCTTGATAATATCCCAAAATACTTAATAAAATTCAGTAGGAAAACCATGAGGGCCAAGGTCTTTACCTTTTTTCATTTAAAAAATAACGGTCTCTAGTTCCTGCAAGGAGATGGGATGCAAAAGAGCCTTGTTCATCTCATGAGATACCAAAGAAGGAATACAGGCCAAAATAGAATTTTCTTTAGCACTCGCAGGAGGAGAATCCTCAGTAAAAAGAGTTGGAAAGAAATGAATAGCCTCCCAAGAAAAGTCAGCTTGAGAAGAAAGTTGAACTCCCACAGAAGAAATAAGAGAGTTGATAAGATTACCATTTCTCCTAGCAGCAACAAAGTAGTGAAAGAAGGAAATATTTCTATATCCCTCCTAAAGCCAATCAATACAAGACTTTTGCTTCCAAAAAATCTCCTCCCTCAGCTCCCATTCATCAAGAGCCTTATTTTCCCTAGCCTCTTCCCTACAAAACTCAACTATGAGACCAAAATCTTAAATCTAGCGAGTGATAGAATCCAAATGAGCTTATGTAAACAACTTATTCTGGTGAAGATTCCCAAAACACTACATATTCCACTTCTTGAGTCTATATTTCACAAATTACAAACTCTTAACAAAGGTATACATAGTTGTACCAAAAGTAGGTTTCCCTATACTCCACCAATCAATCATCAAATCATGGAGAGAAGGATCACATAGCCACATGAGTTGGAACTTGAAAGAGGGATTTTTATGGACTTTGAAAGGAACAATAGAAATTTTAATCAGCCAATGATCCGAACCACGCCAATCTAAAATATCAGAGCTAGTAGACCACCTATCTGCCATCCAAAAATAGGAGACAAGAAACATGTCCAATCTCTCAGAAATAGCAACATCACCACAACTTTGATTATTCCAAGTGAAGATTCCATTATTATGTTTCATATCAATAAGATTTGAATAGCAATGTTTTCTATAAGAAGTAACGTAGTAGATTCCAGCTTGGCAATACCCCCTCTCTTCTCCTCTAAACAAGAGACAACATTAAAATCTCTTGCCATAATCCAAGGATGCCAAGGAAAAAGTGAGAAAACATAACTAAGATGAGCCCAAAGTTGGGACTTACCCATCAGATCATTGGGAGCATAGACATTAGTGAAAAGACAAGATTCACTAGATTCAAGACTAGAGGAAATCGTAGAGATAGAAGAGCAACTCACAAACCAGGACATAGGAACAACCTTTCTTGGATCCCAAATACAAGCCACACCTCCAGAGCTACCAAAAGCACCCACACACTAATAGCAACCACAAGGACAAATACTAGAGGCTATATTCAACATACCATCCACTAATAACTTAGTTTCCTGGAAAAAGACAATATCAAGAGCATGACAGCCAATCATTTCCCAAATAGCCTTCTGTCTAGGGGTGCTATTCAAACCCCTTACATTCCATGAAATAACAATCATTTTTTGGGGTGGGAGTAATGAGAGTTCATAGTTTTCACCAACCCAAATTCCACAAGAGTCTCACCCAACAACTTAACCTTCTCAATGTATTTCTTGTGACCCACCTTAGAAGCTTTCTCAAGGGGTCCATTTTTAAGGGGCTTTTGTTGCAGCCCCAGGGCCTGAGTTTCCCCCCTAGGTTTCTTTCAGTCCAAATTCTTAGCCACTTGTGAGGGAGAAGAAACCACCACAGCTCTATCATCCTTTGGAATCAAAGAATCATCAAGAATGGAGGAATCCTACTGTTGGAGAGGAACATTCATTTTCATCTGACCAACCTCCATCCGATCATCCTGCAAGGTTACCCCAGCCAAATGTTGATTCCCAATTACTTCCTCCTCTTGCATGACCACTTCTAACAAGCTAGATCCAGGAGGAATCCCAACTAGACAACCCTCTTCCTGAACCAAGTCATCCAAAGCATCAAGCTGATTAAAGGTCTCATCATTTTGTTTATCCTTGAAAGTTCTCTTATGACCCCTCCCCTTATTACGAGGCTTAACGGGAACAAATCCCTCCTTATGAATAGCCCCCTCCACCATAGGGGCCTTCCCATTCTTAGGAGCAGTCTTGTTAGCTATAGGAGCTTCCTAATTAAACTGGGGGCATCTTCTTTGCAAATTCCCATATTCATGACAAACATGACAACGAAAAGGGAGAGTTTCATAATCAAGTTGTTGAATTCAGGAAGAGGATCCAACACAAACTTCAATAGAATTAGGCAAAGGATTATTTAGATCAACCTCAACACAAATTTGAGCATAAGAGATTACCTTCCTGTCCAAAGTTTGCTAGACAGGCCCAACTAGTTTTCCTAGCAGTCAAGCTATCATATGCAAAATATCACTTCTCCAAAATTCCAAAGGAAACTGAGGTAGACAAATCCAAACTGGCACCCACATAGGGAGTTCTTCAGCAAAGTTGAAACCCTCATGCCAAAGTTTGATGAAGAGCCCAATCTGATTGTAGGGAGTTCTTCTACCTTTGGAGATTCTTCTTCCAAGTCCAAGAAAAAGAAAGGAGATCCTTGTTCATTATGTGGCAAAACTAGGAATCATGAGGCTCATTATTTTAAGAGATTAGAATCCTTGGAGGAAGCTATGAAGAAGCATAACATTTTAGTGCCTAAGTCTTCTTCCATGGGTAAAGGGCAAGATCTTTTAGCACAAGCCATTCATTCATCTTCTGATAGTTGGATTCTTTATTCGTGTGCTTCACATCACATGACCAATTCACATGATCTTCTTGACTCCATTGTTCATACTTCTACTTCTTAGATTGCAATTGGGAACTCTTCACAGATTCCAATTTTGGGGACAAGCTCTATTCAAATGCTAGATGGGTGCATTGAGGATGTTCTTCTTGTTCCTGATATTTCAATGAATATTCTTTCCATATATCAGATTTCTCATTCTACAGATGGAAAGTCAGTTGAGTTTACTCCATATAATGTGACTATTAGACAGTCATAGGATCTTGAGAAAGTTGTTGCTACAAGGATAGTTTATCATGAGAACCATTTGTATTAGTTTGATGGCTTTGAGTCTTCATTAGGTTCATATTTTGGTGCTCATGTTGATTCAATGAGCAAGCTTTGGCATGAAAGATTTGAGCACTTGAGCTATAGATATCTTCAACAAATGCATGCACATAACTTAGTGGTTGATCTTCCAAAAATCTCTTGCATGGATGGTGTTTGTCAAGGTTGTGTTCTTGGCAAACAACATCAAGATCCTTTTCCTAAGGATCACGCTACACCACTCCCCTTGAGTTGATCCATAGTGATCTCATGTCATTCCCAACTCCTTTTTCAGGGGCCAAGTATGTGCTTACTTTCGTTGATGATTTTTCCCAATGCACATGGATCTATTTTTTGAAGCTCAAGAGTGAGGTACTCACCATCTTCAAGACCTTCAAAACATTTATGGAGAATTAGTCATGTTTTTCTCTTCGATGAATACACGCAAATAATGGGGGGAGTATGTCAATCAGGAATTTCAAGATTTTTGTAGTGAGCATGGTAGTCTTCATCAGCGCATAGTTCCTTACACTCCGCAATAGAATGGTGTGGCGGAGAGAAAGAATAAGACTCTCAAGGAGATAGCCAATTGTATGATTTAGTCTAGGTCCATGGCTCCGCTCCAACATTTCGAGCCAAAGCTATCAATTGTGCCAATTATATTTAGAACCATATGCCCTATAAGGCAGTGTGGAATATGACTCCTAAGGAGGCTTGGTCTCATTGCAAGCCTAATGTATCCTTTTTTAGAGTATTTGGTAGTGAGGCATCATTTCAGATGGTCAACGTAAATCAATGGAGAAAAAGAGTCAGTGGTACATTTTTGTTGGCTATTGTGAGGATATGAAGGCATACATATTATTTGATCCTAACACATGAGAGGTTCATTTCCGTTATATATGTTCATTTTGTTGAGTCCTTCACACAGACTGATCCTCCTTTGACTTCTTCTTCATCACAACCTACTCAATCTTCTTTAGTTGATGATGTTTTGCTACTTGAGGAATATTCTGATGATGGTCTTGATCCACCTCCTCCTAATTCACTTACTAGGCCATGATGGGCTTGTGTTACTCTTGAGGAGGCTGGTCCTCTTTTTGGTGATCCCATAAACACTCATTGCACTCATTTTCAGACTTCAAGAATTAGTCTTTTCAGTCATTCTATTTTAGATGATCCTCATAAGTTTTTAGATGCTTCAAGTATTCCAGAGTGGGATAGTGCTATGGCTAATGAGTATTATTCTTTGATGAAGAATCATACTTGGGATCTTGTACCTCTTCCTAAGGGAAGAAATTTGGTTCAGTGCAAGTGGATGTATTGTACCAAGTATGCAGTAGATGGTTCCATTGACAAGTACAAGGCTCATCTTGTTGCAAAGGGGTTTTCTCAGGTTGAAGGAATTGACTATTCTAAGACCTTTGCTTCTATTGCCAAGATGAATTCTATTAATCCTGTTCTTGCTATTACTGCATCATAGGGATGGTCAGCATATTAGATGGATGTGAAGAGTGATTTCTTGCATGGGGATCTCCATGAGGAGATATATGGAGCAACCACCAGGTTTTGTGCATGACTCTTCACTTGTTTGTAGGCTTTGAAATTCATTGTATGGTCTCAAATAGACCCCTCAGGCTTGGTATGAGAAGATGGATAGCTTCTTGCTTGCTTTTGGCTACACTCGTTTCCATTCTGATCCTACAATTTATATTCAGAGACATGGAGAAGATCTACTCATTCTTGTGCTCTATGTGGATGATTTTATTCTCATTAGGAGTTCTACTTCCATGATTCAAAGTACACAACAAGCATTGATGGAGCAATTTGATATGACTAACCTAGGTCTTTTGCATTACTTCCTTGGTCTTCAAGCTCATTAGACTTCTAAGGGGATCTTCATTTTCCAGTAGAAGTATGCTCTTGATTTGCTTCAGAGGTTTGGCATGGTTGATTGCAAGCCTACCCCCATTCCTTTTCAGTCAGGTGTTGTACTATCTACAAGTTGCACTACTCCTGCAGTTGATCCTACCTTGTATCAGCAGTTGGTTGGTAGTCTTTTGTACTTGACACATAGTCTTCCTAATATTTCCTTTGTGGTTGGACTTTCCTCTCTTTTCTCATAGGAGCCTCATGAGAGTCATTGGAAGGCTTCCAAACGTATCTTGAGATACATTCAAGGCACTACTCATTTTGGCATTCATTACACATTAAGAGCATCTCAAATTGTGGGCTTCACTGACTCAAATTGGGCTGGTGATTTCAATGATCAGAAGTCTACTTATAGCTTTATCTTTTGCCTTGGTTTTGGTCTGATTGCATGGTCATGCAAGAAGTAGACTGCTATTGCATTATCATCGACAAAGGCTAAGTATTGAGGTGTCATTCTTGATAGTCAGGAGGTTTTATGGCTTCATCAATTGATGACTGAGTTTGGATTCCCTTCCACGCAACCCACTACTCTTTGGTGTGACAAACAAAGTTCCATACATATCTCTCGTAACCTAGTGGAGCATCAATGTACTAAGCATATTGAGATCCACATGCACTTCATCAGGTAGCTCATCTAGGATGGTGTTCTCAGCTTGGATTATTTGCATACAAATTAGCAAGTTGCAAACATCTTCACTAAACCTTTGGCTTTATCTTTCTATTTTTAGTTGTGATCGATGCTTGGAGTGAAGGAAGTAGTCCTTGGGGGTTCTTGATGAGCCCTCCTTCCTTCTTCAATTTTCTTTGCACCTTTTTCTCTCTTTTAGAGAGGATTTTTCTCCCACAGGGTTTTTCTCCTTTTCTCCACTTATGATAGTTTTTTTTTTTTTGTACATGGGTACCTCATTAGGCCTTTTTTTCGGGACCCATATTTTGCATATTTTCATTGGTTTGTTCCTCCCTAAGTTGCACTTATGGGGGGTGTTGGTGTGAATAGTCTTGTACCTAGTTAATTCTCTACTAGGGACTTAGTTCACATGTTAAGTTTACTTAGGACATAATCATTTTTCTAGAAGTCTTAGTTGTCTTATCTAGACTTTACATTATCCTAGGTAGTTATGAGTTAGTTGTCTCATGTGATAGGATTAAGACACTTATCATGATCTTGTTTAATCCTATCTCTCACCCTTGCCTTTATAAGCAAGACATATCTTGCATATTTTGAATAACATCTTGTATTGCATATTGATCATATTATATCATATTGTAATTCTTGTTTGGTGGAATAGCATCTTCCATTGTTGCTTCTCTCTATCTCTTGTGAAGGTTATTTGGTGTTGCAGATTGAAGATCTTGGTTGCTCACTTCAACACTGCATGTTTCTACATTTTTATTTATGTCAACCAAGATAGTGATGAGTCATGTTCAAAAGACCCCATTTTGGCTCAAGTTGGTAGTAAATGTGAACTAGTTTATTGGGAGTATGCACCCAAATGTAAAATGCTTGATTTGGACAAGTGGTGTATAAGTTAACTTACCAGTTGTGATTTCATTATATGTCATTTTTTAATAATTTATCAATGAAAAAATTTAAACATGACCACAAACATTTAAATGGTCCAATAAAAAATTAGAATATATTATTTTTGAAAAAAATAAAAGCTAACAACTTTAGAATAACATTAGAAAAATGAATTAATTTTTCCCTCATACAATTTTCCAAGAAAGTTGATTAGAAAAAAGTACAAAAAAACTAAGTTTTTAATCCCTGCCAACAAAATGTATTTTATTTTGTAGTTATCTTCCAATGAAATAAGTCATGGTAAACAAATTATATTACAATCAAGCTCACCACCAACAATGACATTGTGTGGTAAATGTAAACTTCTCTACATATTTTTAATTATTAGAAACTTGCATTTTCAAGAGAACATATTTTCAAAAAGGGAAAAAGTACACTCTTTATTTATGCATAAGCAATTTACATTTCCTACATCCACAACTCTTCAACATAATATTATTAACATGGATCTCAAGTGGGGAACTAATCAATGACATGTTTCATCAAATGTAGTGAATAGGTTAGCAACCTAATCAATTCAAAATTTCTAGCATGCTACAAAATTGTGCTAAAATGGGAGCTTTGGAACAAGGCATGGATATCCACCAAAGTATAAATGATAGAGGAATTTCATCAAAAAAATTGATTAAAAAGGGTAAACTAGGTTTTGAAGGGGGCTAAAAAAACCCTATTACAAAAAGCAAAGAAATAACCAAAACATAGACAACCATCTACAACAACCCTCCCTTACAAAGCATAGAACAAGGAAAAAATGCCCCATAAAAGCAAAATGGGTTGAACATCACATACTGCAATTACATCTTCTTAATGATTTCAAAAAATTCATTTATTGCTAACGAAAAATTTCATGCAGCTTGGCAAAGCCCAACAACTCCTTTTTCTCCTCTTCAATGGTCTTCTTCTAGCTTGCTCCAGTTCTAGTGATATGATATGACCAATGATTCTTCAATCATGTGGATCACCTAGCTATATTGTAACTCTGTTAGCCTATTTTGAAGAATTTTAATACCAACTACATTATTTTGAATGGTACAATGGCTAACTTGGATAACTAGCTTGAGATTGTTCTTGATATCCATGAGTTTTTTTTCAAGGTTGAGTAGTCTATTATAATGCACCTTTTCTAGTTCTCTCATATAGTTGATTTATCATTATTGGAAACTTTGAATTTACACAAATATTTTTCAATTTTATTCATCTTTAGTATAGCCTCCTAGGCCTAGAAAATGTTAGTTTCATCCTCCCTCTATAAATGGATTTGTCCACCAACCTTTTTCTCCACCTTGGCCAATTTCATACTAAGCCTATTAATTTCAACAAAAAATCATTTAGTCATAGAATGTTTGAAATCCATGGCTTTATAATAATGTTTGGAATATGAAAAAGCTCTTGACAAAAAGTGGCATTCTCAACCAACACAAAAAATCCTTTAACCTGATATTAACCTTTAAGGTATCTTCCTTTTCTTCCTTAAAATTTTCATTCCTTTGCATTTCTTCCTTAAGCCTAAAATCCTTAGACAAAACAATGCTATTATTCCTACTATACCTTTTACCAGTTTTAAGCCTAGGAACCTCCACCCTTGAATTTCTCTTATGTCCTTTAGGAGTTATCTACTTGTCAAGATTTTGATAGATCAAATCATCCTTAAAAGACCTAGTGTCCATAAGAGTGCTATTCTTAGAGGCAATCCCAAAATCATACCCTTCATCACAATTACCTTGCAAGTTATTCCTAGGATGTGGTGAAACATAAGACAAGGTGTCTAAATGCTCCACTTTAAGATTTCATATAGTTCATAATTAGGAAAATTAAACCTTGATGTAGGGGGCATATTTAGAGCCTTCTTACAAACCTTAATTGATTTTTCCAATGATTCAAGGAGGTAGAACAAGAAGGAAACTTTGATCTTAGGCTTAAAAAAAATTAATCAAAATAAAGTGATAACCATATTGTAATGCCCCATCTTAATAACCTAAGAATGTTGCAAAAGTGTTGAAAAGGTGTAATAATTTTTTTTAAAGTTTAATTATTAGGTTAATTAGTTGCATACATTCATTAGGCTAAGCGACGTTACACTACTTTGAGTTTCCATAAGTGACTAAAGTATTTCGCATTGCACATATTAATAACATTAACATAAAGATTTAACATTGCATAACATTGAAATTTCCATCCAAGATAATATAATAAAATACATACATGTTTCCATACATTGCATTTGATAGTTATACAATACTCATCCATCTGATGAGGTAGTTCAAATAATAGTTACATTTTACAAATGACCACCTCTTATACAATTGAGGGATGCTTTCAAATACAAGTTTACAATATACAATGATGAAATAAACATAAGTTTCCATGTGCGAGCTCTCCATCCATGAAGCTCTCAATGCCATGATCACAAACTGGGGACCCAACGGAGTAAGGTGCACGTTCCACCCAACCATGTGGTACCCGTAGGTCCACCCCCCGTGCTAGGAGATAGTAATAAGGTTACCTAGACCTAATCTACTAACCCTAGACACTAGTACAAACAATCTATTGGTTACATTGCTTCCAGATTTTTGACAATTGATTATACAAAACAAGGTTAACTGTTATTCTAGGTGGAGTGTCATCACAACGATGCAAAGGTTACCCTGGTGTTTCTTCCTAGGTTCTGGCCCCCAATCCTTGGGTTACCCTGGTAACCTCTTACGAAACCCGGCCCCTATTGCATACTGTTGCGGAATCGAATGTCTTTTAAAGGAACAAGACACCGATTTTCCATTCCAGGCCTTCTCAACTTATACTCATGACTAAAAGCTCAAGAGTCATAAGAGAGGCATAAGCATCTTGTTAAGTGTTTTAGATATAACTACTGTGTTCTTTAGTTTTCACTGAGTTACTAACTATTTGTAAGTTACCCTAACACCACTTTGTGTGTCGGCCCTTGCAAATAGCCACTCCCCTAAACATAACAAAGGTTTCTAAGTTTTCATGACTAGGGTTTACCAAGTGCACAAATTACATCTCACAATAACAAATAAACCATAACAGTATCAGACACCATGTTTAACTCTTGCACAACCCAAGTCAATTTAAGAAATACATTTGAACAATTAAACACCCTTTTTACACAATTCGTTCTGGAAGACTTACACAACAAAGGTTTTCCCAATTTTTGCCCAAAAATAACACAATAATAATAAATCAAGAAAAGCAATTGTCTATAGTTCGGATATACTAAATCCATCCAATCAGAAGAGAATGAACAAAACAATTCAACTAAAATTAAGTTTATTTTCCCATTTAATTTAAAAATAAATTTCTACTTTGTTCAATAACATATCCGTGCAAATAATTGTGATATTTATAATTTCAAAAATATCTAATTGATTTAATTACAAAAATATCACCTTTTAAATCAAAACTAATATACATATATATGTCTTTTTTTAAAAATTTATAATAACAAATTAATCTTTTAAAATATTCATATTAAAATAAATATTTTCAATTAAAAACATATATAATATATATATAACATTATAATAATATATAATATATATATAATATATAATAAAAATATTATATATATATATATATATATATATTATATAAATTATACATATATAAATCAAATTAAAATATAAATTTCGAATTTAAAACAAAGATTTTTAAGTTAGGGTTTTGGATGCTTTCGCAGCCGTCCCTAATGGGCCGCGGCGTCGGCGACAGCCTATGCGCTGCCTGTGAAGGCAACGCAGGGCTGCCTTCGCAGCTGCTACTCCTCCTTACGGGCGGCCGTGGGGAGGCCCCTGCGCCTCCTCGACCACCTACAACATAGATAACAGAAGTGCATTTTGGTAATATAAATTTAAACAAAAATTAAACTCTGCGAATCTTCGATTCGCATTTTTACGGAAATTTAATTCCGTCTTTGAAAAGAAATCTCATGCCTGTATGGCGTATAAATATTGAAGAAAAATTTCTCATACATATTTTGCATTATTATTTATATATATATATATAAACAGATTTGTAATAGTAAATAAAATATTGTGATTTAAATACTGTAATCATGAAAGTATTTTTTTCACAGATATATATATATATATATTTAACAGAATTAAGAAGTTAATCAATCACACATTTTATTTCATATAACTTCAAATCAATCACAAATTTTCAAAATGATCTACCTTTTAGCAAATAATCTAATCATGAAACCTTCAATAGTTTTTACAAATTTTCATCTGTAGGTTTTCCTACTGAATAAGTTAAATCTCTATTTTCCCCTATTTGTTTCCCTATAATTTTCTTGATTTTACAATATCACAGAGATTTTCTTTCATTGTTTTCCCTAATCTTGTTTTCTTGAAATTCATACAGATAACAAGAGGTTTTACATAAAGAATTCAAAGAAGAGCAAGAGAAATAACCAGAGAAATACCTGCTTTCCTGTGTTTTGAAGATTTGGTAGTTGGAGAATAACTTCTGCTTGTAGAATGCAAATCCCAAAAGCTTCTCCAAAGAAAATCCAAAATCCACAAGATATCTTTAACCAACACCAAGAAATTCCACCAAGGGATCTTCCACAAATTTGCAACAGAATATCAAAAGCATAAACCAAGAATTTTTACAGAGCCCAAAACCAATTTCCCATGAATGAAAAAGACATCCTCTGTAATTTTTCCCGAGATCCAAAATATCCTCCGTAACCAATTTCCTCAACAACCCCAATGCAATTATTGCACTGGCACACATGTCGAGAAGTGGTTGTGAAAAATATCTTCTCCACTTCTCGGCAATCTTCCAATTCAATTTTGCATGCAATTTTAATTTATTTAATTTAAAATTTTTAAAACTCAAACTTTAATTTGCATGCATTTTATTTATTTATTTTAATTTTCTAATTTTCAAATGCAAT
This sequence comes from Sequoia sempervirens, assembly GCA_007258455.2. Lineage (NCBI taxonomy): Eukaryota > Viridiplantae > Streptophyta > Pinopsida > Cupressales > Cupressaceae > Sequoia > Sequoia sempervirens. Next base: position 492,391,206 of record VDFB02000017.1, read on the forward strand.
ATAATTTACACACTTAATAATTTAATTTAATTAATTAATTAATTTAATTAAAATAGTTTAATCTTTTTAAGATCCACTATTTAACCAAATAAGCTAATTAATGAATTAAATTATCAAGCAAGTAAATTCTACCACATTTAAACATTAATTAAATAACAATAATTTAAAACACAATAAACTTAACATTAAAATTAACCAAATTTGCTTTCAACAATTTATTCAAATAGAAAATGACGATACAAACCTATGACTTTGAACTAAAACAGACAAAGTACTAAGACTAGGGTTAAAGGCTAGACTAGGGTAAACCAAACTACTATCTCCCGATCAACGTATCCGTTGAGTCTTGACACACTCAGACCTGAGTAACCAGGTGGAGTCGGTGTCATGTACCTGCAATTCCTGCAACCAAGCAATAACATGCATACAAAGATATATATATAAAGCATTAAACAGACACACTGTGCGGAGAAAATCACAGATATCGCAGGGCACTCACAAGCGAGTGATGCGATTCCGTTCTCCACACCAATACACTTCACAACAAACTGACAAAATAAATAGTTGTTAGTCCATCATAACATGTACATAGCAATGATCAACTAAAAGTAAATATCTACACTAACTCAAAGCATATCAGAAAACAATAATCACCATACAAAGTATCATCATGTCACAGAATAATCCACTATCACTCAAAACCAGTGATCAAAATATCCAACAAAGCATCATAGGTCTAACAGTGTGAAAACATAACAACAGAAAGCATAAGCATAAACCGAGGGGTACTACATAACCACTTTAAATTCCAATGGTTAACTCTCATTTTGAGTCTATCAAGAAACTACTTCCACTAGAGGTGATTATGTACATATGAAATAATAATATAATTCCAAGATATTCTAAAGATAGTTTCCATATCTTGAATTGTAAAATAAAAGAAACTATTTGTTGGATGTAAACATGAGTTTTAAAAAAAATACTTATTCTCATTAATTTATTTCCCTAAAGCAAGCAAATACATTTATCAAAATCTCTCCTAAAATTGGTTGCCTTAGAAATAGTAACAACACCCATTAAGGTACTATCATTTACAAATTGAAGGTGAGAATGAGAATCATGACTGGTTTCCACTTTCCAAACTTGATAATAAAGAAGCATAGATTAATGTGTTTTTGTGGATGATAAAATAGATGTTATCTTTCAAATACATTTTATTGTGATTAAAATAATGATGAATTATAATTATGTGAACATTTTGATCATTGAATATGGTTTTATGAACTAACTTATTGATGACATGTTGAGTGTAGCAATAGGTTGAAGGCAAGAACATGGTTGAGGTAGAGATGACCTAGTCACTCGACAATAGTTGGCATGATGGAGATCCTACACACACACACACATAGTTGCATTCATTCTACATTATGTTCATGATTGTGTTGTAAATTGTATTATCATGAATATTTCTTTACCTATTGTACATTATTATTTAAACAATGACTATGTCTTATGGTTGTTTTGTTTGCAAAAAAAATTTAATTAGGAAAATAAAATATTTTATTTCAATGCCTTTTTATTATAGGAAAAGAAAGCTTTCAAGGGACCTAAAACCAACTACAAAAGGAGCGTTGCTTTAAGATAAGTCAAGACAATACCACCAACCAATAATCAACAAAAAAAAAAGCAAGGAAAGAAACAAAAAACTATGGAGTACTATAGATCTTTGTAGCTTCTAGATCTTGAGAAATGATATGCTCATGCATATCCACCACCTCAACCAGTTCTTGAGTAGGAATCTCTAGATGTTTCTTGGTCTTGCTCTAGGTATAGATTCTTAGACCTATTCATAATGATAAATGTTAGATAATGATAAATCTCATCATTTGTATTTATATATATATATATATATATATATATATATATATATATATATATATATTATTGAGCACTTGAAATACTGAGAGGGGGTGAATCAATATTTATTGAAATTCATTAACCTTATCAATTTGAACATCCATTCAAATATCACATTGAACATAGAGTAATGGAAAGGAACATATAAAGCATGCATCATGTCAAAGAACACATCTTGAACACTAGATTTACATGGAAAAACCTAGAAAGGGAAAAACCAAGGTGAGGATTAGCTCACAATATATTATAATCGATTACAATGGATATTACATAATGGACTCACTATCCAAGGATAGACTATACAAAAAGAAAGAATGAATCACTACCAAGGGATCACTACCTAGAATAGAAAAATAAAGAGGAAAGGGTGGCTCATGACCAAAATGAGGTACTGATAATGCATTTGCAACATGCTGGAGATAGAGTTCCAATTAAGCTCTAAAAATTGACTAAACACACTTCATACTTCACCACTAGACCTTTCACACTTCACACTACATTAGAATTTTTATACACACACTACATACAAACATTTATTCATTCAAACAATGAATCAACCTTGTATATATATCACAACCAACCAAAACATCAATTAGGTTCCAACCTAATTGTATGAATTGTGTACCACATAACCTATCAGCTTAAAAATTTAACACACATTCCTTGAGAAATAAAATAAAACATGCACAACATAAAAATAGGTTAGAATGACCTACAATCACTCCCATAAATCTTCTCCTTACATAATTCAACTCTATATGACCCCAAAATCCTTAGGTTATAATCACATAGAAAAATTGGTGAAGCAATAATTGAATGAACCAATTGTTCATTTACAACTTAATATGCGGACTACCAAAACACTTGCCACTTGGAAAAAACATACTTTTGACATATGTAAACACTTCCTCACAATTGTATAGCATTATATTCATATGTGGTGGAATGCAAAGCATTCCATTATGCACTCTATACTAGTAACACTACTATTACAAAGCTTGATACTATGTCAACATTATCTTCAATCACGGAAGAAATACAACCTTGAAACTTTGGATCTAAACAGCTTCAATGCATATCATCAACACCTTAAAACCACATGACAATATATTACATAGCAGAGCAATGTGGACCACAAATGCGGGTCATTGTAACACTAAAATTGCACTTTGAGTCAGCCCAAATTCCACACCATTTGGTCTTCTTCAGACAAACACTTTTGTATTCCTACAATGGGTTGACATCAATGACAACACCATACACCATCCATGCACCATCATGATCATTTTTCCAACAATATCCCTTGTTTGCATTAATGGCAACACACTCACTCTCCAAAAATTACTCAAACTACTCCCCCTTTGACATCAATGGAAAAGGGCTCACTATATCACTCTCCCTAATTGATATATATACATAAGATTATATCCTGATTTCTTCTTATTTCGTATAATCAAAATACTTATCTAGCAATATCTCCCTTAGGAAATATTTGCATCAAAGTGGCTCCCTCTAAGAGTGTTATTTACCAAAAAATGGCCAAAAATGTACCTCACCACCATCAAAGACTTCGAAATATATACATTGAAATCAAAAAATTGTATATACAAAATAGAAATGTACACCTTAACTATTAGAGGGTAAAATACTCTTGCAAGGAAACTTTAGTTTGGCAAGGTGTGCCTCCAAATCTCTCTCAGCTACCTCTTAATCTTTATTAGCAAAGTTAAGAAAGGAATTTTGACTTTCATAGTGCACATGGAAGTCTTCTCCTTCTATTAGAGAACTAAGCACCAGATCCTTTTGTGTCACCTTCTTTGTACTAGATAAAACTCTAGTAAAGAATGTAATTCTTGCACTACCAAATCTCTAAGCTGACTATACTGCATTATTATCTTCTCTTTTTGTTATTGTAGTAGGAAGAATTGACCATGTAGATTGTCAATTACTACTCTTGTTGCACTATCTACACCATTTTTTAGATCATATGCACTGGATGCCTAAGCAATTTGTGACTTAATTGAGTCCATTTGATCTTTTATGCTCTTTTTAGAACTAGGCCATTTCAAATAAAATTGAAACAATACTTTAGCCTCTTTTAAGAATCTCTGAACTTCCTTCAAGTTACCTTGTAATTTTCCATTTGTTGTGCTGCATTTATCAGAAATCTTAGTCAATTTCTTATTATTGACCTTCTTTTCCATTTTCTTCTCAAAATTTTCTTCTAAGCTAGTAGAATATTCCTTAAATGAATGGTACAACTTAAAATTTTGTACACCAAACAAGGAAATATTGATATTTTCACTAGGAATGCTATCTTGTAACACCTTTACAACTTCTAGGGTGATCCCACAAAGCTAGTTTACAATTTCTCGGAAATTATAATTTTTGTTGAAATCGCATATTTTTAGAATTTATAATGATTTAAGGCTTAAAAATTTCCATTTAAAGAATTCCAATTTAGTAGAGTTTGATCAAACTACCTTAGATCAAACCCCCTTGGATAGAATCCCACTAGTTTTAAACCATACCTATAACGAAGTCCCCTTTACACCTATCAAAATGCTGATAAAAAACCACTTTTGATTTACCTTTTGTGAGATCAAATGAATTCATTTAAAATTTATTTTTTGTAACTATGTAGCCCTTATTATAAGTTAAATTCCAAAAACTATAATTTTAAATAAATTTAATTTTATTATTATATTTATTTTTTATTTACTGTGAATGTAGGTTTTTCACCAAAAATCAAGCTATTTGTTCTACACATGTGGAAAAATAGAAGATTATAAAAATAAAAAAATTTAAAATATGAGTGCACCATATATTGAAGTTCTTGATCCAACAAAAAAAATAAAATTGAATTTCGATACATAAAAAAAAAAGTTACATGTTATGGCAGATGCATACAATATGCGGATTGTGGTGGTTCGACTTTGAAACTTGATTAAGGAAAAAATATTCAATAAAAAACTATCTAACCAAGTGGAAGCACTAGATATCAGAGTTAAAAATCTAAACTCAAAATAATTATAATTTTATCCTTCATGGAAAAAAAATTATGTGTTATACGGTGAGTGTCACTCCTTAAAAATGTTGTTTTCTAAAAAAATCTAGGTTTTGAGGGAGATGGAAAAAGAGGTGCAATCTGATTCCAAAAATTTCAAAAAAAATATATTTAGAATCTATAGACAAAATTTCATGAAACTCTAGTTTGCATCATCTTCAAATTAGTCATGATTTAGCTGCTATAGGTGTTAGAAAAAAATATTTCAGTGTCTAGTTTGGCCAAAAATTGTAAACCACTATTGTGGGATCACCCTCTACCATTTACACACTCTCTTGGTGTTTTTGAAGTATTTACTTCCTTGTGGAGGCATGAAAAGAATCACCAAGTTAAACTTATGCAAGGAAGAAATATTATCCATATATACATATCCTTGTTGTATTGGAATTTGGAGGAGTTGTGCATAAACCACCAGTTCAAACTATAGCTATATGTCTAATAAATCTTTCAAATAAAATCCAACAATCTCTAGAGGATTCACCAATAGGTTTAGCATTTTATCCTTCCTTCTTCTCACTCTTCTCCTTATCTCCACTAGCAAAACATTCTTCAACATTCCTTTCCTCTTCTGCAAACTTCTCACCATTCAAAGGAGGCAAGTTTTATTATTTTTGTGCCTCTGTCTTCTTTGGGACTTCTTGTTTATCTTCTTTTCTTTGCTCAACATCTTTCTCCATATCTAGAGAGGGAAATTTTTTATCATTTTGAGTTTCATCTTTCTCTTGGACACTCTATTTATCATATTCCCTTTCCTCTTCAACAACATTCTCCAAATTCAGAGGGGTATCATCTACCACCATGTCTTCTTGACAATCCTCATGCTTAGGCACATGCTCATGTTGTTCAATATCAAGTTCATTTCTTTTCAAGATATATGTATTTTTTTGCATCTATTCTTCATTACTGGGAGGAACTCCTAAGCTTTTGGAAATCTCTTCAAGCTTTTGTAGTGCTATACTCCTTAATCTTTCAATCTCTTCCTTGTCTTTACTCATAAGAGTGTTAACTCTTTGTTTTGTCTTGAATTTCTTGTTGTACAACTTTGGGTGAGTGCAATATCATGGGCGTCGAAAAAGTGGAAGTATGAAAAAAAGTGGTTGATGAATTTTTTTAATCCAAATTTGATGAAATGAAAAGGGTTTATTGATAAAATTTCCATCTTTCCACCAATATGAGAGATGCCTTATTTTGAATCTAATGGATAGTTATTATTTATTTTCTACATGCACTATGACTAAATTCCTAATTGATAAGTTGATTAAAAACATCTATAATTCTCATATGATTTCATAGTTTTCAAATCCAAAAGATGGGGAACATTCTATGCTTCCCGTACTATAGGATAAAAAAATAAAAATTAATTTTAATAAGTTTATGACCAAGTTATGGTGGTCAGACAAACACGTTTTAATATTTTGAAAATTTTCTAATAAAAAAATCATAACTAATTATTGACTTGCAATTTTTTTTTTAGAAAAAAACATGGTACATCCAGGCATGTGTCCTCTACTTATATTGAAAGTTTCAAAAACAAAAATATTTTTCTTGTACTTAGGTTGGTCAGACATACACCTACTTTTTATTTATTCCTGAAATTTTTTGTACTACTGCATTGAAATTTCAAATTTTCACTAAATAGATTTACTTTTTTCCAATAAAGGAATAGTATCTTAGAAACTAAACTCAATTTTCTACAAATTCCATTCTTACATATTTTTCAAATTATGTTAATAACCTATTCAAAAATTTTATGTCAAGTTGCCCAACTATGTTTTTCTAAATTTTCATTGCCACTTAAGGGCCTAGTTTGGACTCCCATGATCCTGCATTGACCCAAATAGCTTGTGTCTATCTTCTTGAGACAATAAAAAACCAAAATTATCCAAATAAAATTCCTTTATCTTCACATCCTCTTCAATAGCTTCTTGTATTCTTGTAGTCAATACATTTTTTCAAATAACTATGCAATTGATCTTCTGTCTTATCTAGGCCAGTATCAAATGTTACCATATACTTAAGAATAGCCTCTTAAATTGTTCCCTTATCCTTATCATTCAAATCCAAATACATTTTAGCTATTCTTCTAAAATACCATATTCTACAATACTATTAAATAGTGCTTCCAATTTTAAGGGACTATGCTCCCTAACCGGAGGGGTCTTTTATTTATTTTTTCCCTTACTGTTAGCTAATTCTTCTTTTTCTGTTGGCTTAGAGCTCTTTTATTTTCTCTAAAAAATAAAAAACTTTCTTTTCTTTCTTTACTTCTTCACTTTCAAAATCAACTATATCAAATTTTGTTCTCTTTGCACTTGTCTCTTTCATAGCTCGACTTGAGAATTCTTCTTTTGGATCAACTATGGTTGCTCTTCTTCTATATATTCCTCATTGTCACATCTAATTATGTATCCCTCCTTAGTGGCCTTTTCTTTTCTTCTACTCTTAGGAGGCATTTGTTTCACAAATGGGTTAGATGCTTCTTTCTTCTTTGAACTTCCTATAGGCTTTGTTCTAGTGAACTTAGGAACAATAGAAGGGGTAGAGGTCCTAATTGAGCTTCTTGTACTTGGAGTACCCTGCAGAGCAATAATAGTGGCTTTGGATTTCTCTGTTGAACCCTTGAGACTGTTCACCATCTCCTCCAACCAAGCTTTCATCTTCTCAACATTCTCTGCAATATCTATCTTCTTATTTTCTAGATTTACTTGACATTTTTTCTATTCATAGGTTCCATACCTTTCAACTACATGATATCTAGGTTCGGTCAAATTTTTTTTTGTAAAATTGGTAATATTTTCTTGAGTTACCTCATATCCAATATCTAGAACCCAAACTATTCAGTGTTCAACTGCTTCCATAAAGCAGTAATCTCTACTAACCATGAAGGTTATCTAACTCTTATACTTTTCAACTACACTTACTAGAATTATGTACCATTCATGCATTTTTTCCTTGAAATGTCTTAAATAAACACCACAACATAGATTTATTTGTTTCCAAGTTTCCTAAGCTTCTCAAATGATATATTATTTGAATAGCAATTGGAATGTTATCTAACCACACAATGTTCTTTGCTTTGGGCACCTCTCCAAGAAAGAAAAATAATAAACAAATAACTAGGCTACTATACTAGAAGGGGTACTTTGATTCTTTGGTCTTCTACAAGTTCTCCATAAACTATTTTCTTAGGATCTTACACAAATCAATATCTAGAACTGGGCCAGTGCAAGATCATGGTGGTCCAAACCAGGCCCTTAAGTGGCAATGAAAATTTATAAAAAAAGAGTTAGGAAACTTGACATAAAAAATTGAATAAGTTATGAATATAATTTGAAAAATATGTAAGAACAATATTTGTAGGAATTTGAATGTAGTTTCTAATATACTATTCCTTTTTTGGAAAAAAATAAATCTATTTGGTGAAAATTTGAAATTTCAATGCAGTTGTACTAAATTTTCAGGAAAAAATAAAAATTAGGTTTATGTCTAACCAACCTAAGTAAAAGAAAAAATAATATATTTATTTGAAACTTTTAATATAAGTAGAGAACACATGCCAAGATGTGCCACATTTTTTTGTAATTTTTTTTGCAAGTAAATAATTAGTTATGATTTTTTTATTAAAACTTTTTAAAAATATTAAAACTTGTTTGTCTGACCACCTTAACTTATGATATTTCTACCAAGATTCAACCATGTGGTTTTTGAGTCAAACTCATTGACTCATGTTTCATGAGTATTTGTTCACAAGAACCTATCTCACATGATAATGAATGGTCCACTTAACACTCATTGCATCTAGGTGATGCTCATAGAGGTGAAGCACTAGGCCTTCCCGAGAGGTGACCCATCCCAATAGTGCTCCATGTCAAGCACGCTTAACCATAGAGTTTTCCCCAAGGTTAAGCCCAATTAGCATGCAAATTACCATGAGAGATGGGTTCTTTCAAACCACTACTCATGGAACATGGGTTAATGAGTTTGACTCAAAAACTACATGGCTGAATCTTGATAGCAATATCATAATTTGACAAGCTGTAGAAAATACCTCCTACTCACCATAACTTGATGAAAAATTTATGAAATTTATTTTTTAGTTTTTTATCCTATAGTATGGGAAGCATAAAATTTTGTGTTGCATCTTTCAGATTCAAAAAATGTGAAATCTCTTAAGAATTATAGATATTTTTCAATTAGCCTATGAATTGGGACTTTAGTCAAAATATATGTATAAAATAAAAAATAATTATCTATTAAGTCCAAATAAGGAATATCTTATATTTTTGGAAAGATGATAATTTTCTCAATAAACCTATTTTGTTTCATCAAATTTGGATTTAAAAAGTTGTCAGCCACTTTTTTGTCATATCACCACTTTTTGGACCCCCATGATCCTGCACTCACCCTCCTTCCTCCACCATTTGATGAATTGTGTGGATTTTGGTGGATGAAACGTAGTTCTCTTTGTTTTATAGAAAAAATTGTAACCAATCATCATAAATGCACACTTCACCATTGGATCATCTATATCATTCACTGTTAGGGCTCATTTGTCAAAATTTGCTTCAGTGAGCTTCATTATCACAACATTATTTATGAACTTCAATGTTGAAAATAGTCCATTTGAGCACAACCCTATAACAACCCTAATTTATTCCCTATTTATCATGTGCACCATATCCAACCACGTGAATTTATCATGAGTTCGGATAAACACATATTTAACCCACTCATCCTCATAGAAACAATTGGGAAATTTATTACATACATCCATTTCTTCTCTGTTAAGATATCATATTCATGTTTTAGTTGAAAGTCTTCACCAATCAAAATATTCACCCAATATTCTAGCATCTTTAGATGACCATACTCTTCCATTTTAGTATGAATGTAGATCCACACATACTTTATGTGCATTACACCACATGGAACCCTTGAAAATGCACCTTCAAGATTCGATTCCATAGATTTGAATAGGTGCTTCTTAAACTTAGGTTTTTGTCACTCTAGAACATCAATTACTTGAGGAGTAAACATTTTGAATCTTCATGGAGCTAGGGTTTGCAAGATACAATTGATAAATAGCTTGTAGAATCTTCACCGATAGGGTTTCAAACAACACTTTGAAATCACTTCAAATCGTCTTTGCTCTACTATTCACTTCAATTGATTGTTTATAAATGAATTTAACATATGTGATATTACATTTAAATTTTTTTCTAGTGACCTAATATGCATTTATTGCAGCAGATAATGTTAGGTCAAAAAATCTAGAAAACTTTCACTATATGTCATCACAATCACCTTCAATCACTCCGCAAATCTTTGCAAAAAGATATTTCACACAAGAGATATCATCAACAGATCAATCATGTCAATCTACACATGTACTTTTGTGCTGAGGATATCAATACCACATCTTTGGTGAGGGAATTGAATTTTTTCTATTAAAAATCCCCCTAAGGCAAAGCTCTTTATCTAGTTTCTAGAGGAAACATCTGCACTAGGGGCTGGCATAGAATCACTCTTCACTTCACTCTATTCCTTTTTCTTCCATGTATTGTTCATTTCCTTCTTCATCTCAACCAAATCAACCTTATTCATAAAATCGGTCTTCTTCTATGAAACAAAGGGTTTCACATTCTTGCTTCTACAAAACTTAGCTAAGTGTCCTATCTTGTTGCATTTGTGGAATATAACACCTTTTTGTTGAACAAACTTAATTCTTGCCATTTTAATCTACATTCAAAATCCTTATTCCCAAATCCACTGCATGCATAATAGCAACCATTGAAATACTAAAACATCATACCATTGTTGTAACCATTCATCATCTGAATTCTGCATTCACTAGCTCTATGACCAAATCTATTGCATGTAAAACACATGGGAAAGGATTGAACATTCTAATGTATTCTATATCTAAACTCTACAAATCTATGTCTAAATTTATTGAAAGAGTAACAGTAACCATTAAAGAATGAATACCTTTGCGTATCATGTTGGAATATTTTCCTCAATCCATACTAACATGTAATTCCTGGAGGGAAAAGTCACTGTGACATTAATCATGTCTAGCCGACTAGCTATTCTGAATTCTTTTGAAATGTTCATATCATCGAGACAAAGTAGGTGTCTTGCCAAAAAATTTATCGCTATGACAAGAAGAATTTGCTATGACCTTTTGTTGAATGGAGACCTCTGGCTGACAATATGTTCTTATTGGGCTTCGAGGAGACTCACAATGAATGGGGTCTTTGGAGTGACTTGATCGCTCGGTATGAAGTCCCAGTGACTTAAGGGAGTCTCACCGATAGATCTTTGGGTTAACACAAGGGCTTTGATAAGATGTCCTAGTGAGTATGAAATTTCTCGCTGACAAAGGTTGCTATCAGGTGTCAAAGTGGATGTCGGAGTAGCTCAAGGGTCTTGGGGAAAACTCCCAGTGACTAGAGAATGTCTCACCTATAGCATATGGCTATCGGGGTAACACAAGGGCTCATGGAGAAGTCCCAATGACCGAAGAAAGTCTTACCGATAGCATATGGCCTTTGTGATGACTCTAAAGGGTTTCGGTATGAAGTCCCAGCTACAATAAAATGTCTCGCCGATGGGGATACACTTGGGGTCTTCGCAGTGACTCAAAGACTTTGGTGTGAAGTCTTGGTGACTTGGAGAGTCTCACCGATAGTCTTCGAGATTACATGTTGTGTTTGCTGAAAGGTCTTGGCGAAGGTCAAATGTCTTTTCGACCTGGTAAGACATAGTTGCTCGATGTGAGGTCTCAGAAAAAGACGAATGTCTTGCCAACTGTTAGGTGCTTCGGTGAAACTTGAGGAGACTTGATGAGAACTCTTGGCGAATGGTAAAGTCTTGCCAATGGTAAAGTTGAAATCGATATGACTTGTGGCATTGGTAAAATGTCTTGCCGATGGAGGAATCTCTTGCCAATAGAAACAAAATGGATGTCGATGGATTCGGTATGACTCATGGCGTTCGTTATAATGTCTTGCCGACTGTTGGGACTCATACCGATATTGATATGAAGACTTTATGGAATCAGGGAGACACTGTTAGTGTCTCACTGATATGCCAACAAAGTTTGAACGCTCTTGACCAAATTGACCATCCTATGTGGAGCCTTGTGGACCAATCAGAGGAAACGATTTTCAACTGGATTGCAATTAGATTTCTGCAATAGTTGTGACGCTGGAGCTGAATTGCATGCAGGGAAAAATCAACACTCAAGAGGAAACTTTCTATGATGAAACAATGGCGGATAAGGATGAACAAAAGGTAAAATAAGAATGTGATAAGATTTAAAGGATCAATTCTGATTTGGAAAACACAATGAGAGTGAATCAGATTCTTGAGAACATTTTTTTGTAAATGGATGAACAGTAAATGAAGCTACTGTAACCTAATACCAGAGAGTTGTATCTCTGATTTGTATGTAATTTGTTGTTATTGAAATACAAAGAGATTCAGCTTGGAGTGGTGGGTTTTTTCCTGATAGGGTTTTCCCACGTAAATCTAGTGTTCATTTGTCTTTATGTAATTATTTTGTTTCTGTAAATCTTTCATGTGTGTCTTAATTGGACTGTAATTAGAAAATTAAAAGTACTGTATGCATTCTTCCCTATTGTTTTGACATTAGGAAAGTGTTTCTGCACCTCTGCTTTCCTTACATATCAGGTTGTTTGATAGGAGGTGTTTTGAAATCTTTCCTCTGGTTTATACTTGTTTGACATAGATCTTCTTATTATTCTTCTTTTTAGCATTGTTTGAAGTCTAATTCTCCTTTGAACTTTATCCTTTTTCATACCCTATTCCTTCTTTTTCCTTAGAATCCTTCTAATTTGTAATCATTTTATCAAGAAAGGTGGATCTCTTCTTTAATTTTTCCTCCTGAATCCTTTCTTTCTCTAGATTTGATCTTAAAGTCACAATCTCTTGTTAAATATTTTAACATTATTTAGATTTATCTTTCAATTTGGCATTGAAAAAGTCTTCAACTCTTTTTCCTTCTTCAACTTACACTTTTAGACTGGTGATTGTCTCATTTGATTGTTTGAGCTGCTCATTTGTTTCCTTGAATCTTTCTTTAGATTTCTTTAGTTGTTCCCTCAAATTTTTGATACACTCATCTACATCTTTAATATTCTCTTTCAATTCTCTATTCTCACATTTTTCTTTATCTAGGTCATCAAGAGGCGATTTCAATTCTCCTTCCATATCAACTTCACAGTCTTCTTCAATAAACCCGTTAGGGATAGGATACTTCCTTGTAGCCATGTGTTCAACCTCCAAGATCTACCTCAGTGATCAAGACAATAAAATGAACCAATCTCTGATACCAATTGTTGAACACCCAAAATACTAAGAGGGGGTGAATTAGTATTTACTAAAATTCATTAACCTTATCAATTTGAACATCCATTCAAAGAATGGCATTAAACTTCCAATTATGGAAAGGAACCTATAAAGAATGCATCACATCAAAGGAAAAAACAACACAATATTTACATAGAAAACCATAGAAAGGGAAAAAACATGATGAGGATTAGCTCACAATATATTATAACTAGTTAAAATAGAGATTACAAAATCATGGACTCATTGTCCAAGGAATCACTATCCAGAAAGAAAAAATGGCTCACTACTAATGGTTCACTACCTAGGGCTCACTATCTAGAATATAAAATGATAGAGGAAAAGGTGGATCACTTCCAAAATGAACTACTAATAATGCATCTACAACATGCTATAGGTACAATTCCAACTAAGATCTAAAAATTGACTTAACACACTTCATACTTCACCACTACACCTTTCACACTTTGCACTACATTAGATTTCACATACAAACATGTCATCATTCACACAATGAATCAACCTTATATATATCGCAACCAACCAAAAAATCAATTGGGTCGGCCTAATTGCATGAATTGTGCACCACATAACTTTTTGGCTTAAAAATTTAACACACACCTGGCAAAATAAACTAAAATGTGAAAAACACAAAAATAGTTCAATATGACCTATAATAACTCTCATGAATCCACTCCTTACATACCTCAACTCTGCATGACCCCAAAATCCTTAGGTCAACACCACATAGAAAAAATGGTGAAGAAATAAATGAATGAGCCAACAATTCATTTACAACTCGACACATGGACCACCAAAAAACTTGCCACTTGGAGCACACATACTTTTGAAATCTATTAATATTTTTTCAAAACTTCATAGCATAATATTCATCCATGGTGGAATGTAGATCATTCTAATATACACTTTGTACTAGTAACACTGCCATCACAAAGCTTGATACTTTGTCAAAATTATCTTCAATTATGGAAGACATGTAACCTTGAAACTTTGGATCTAAACACCTTCAATGCACATCATCAACACCTCAAAACCACATGACAAGATATTGCATAGTACAACAATGCGGACCACAAAACTGGTTCACTATAACACTAAAACCACACTAAGACTTAGCCAATTATCCACACCATTTGGTCTTCTCTGGACCAACACTTCTGTATTATTACAATGGCTTGGCATCAGTGACAACACCATACACCATACACCATACATGCACCATAATGCACCATTAATGGAAGTGACTGAGGAGGATGGGCATCATAGTATTTGAGTAAAGTTGAGGACTTAGCATGCAGAGTAGGAGACTAGGTATTGCCCTGTTATTATTGTTTTAAATATAGACTATGAATGCATGGTAAATGCTTAAATAGAACTAAATCTGCATGTTTAAATGATGAATGATATTTTTATTGCATATCGTCATGTTTGAAGGAAATTATTGTATGTATCATAGCATACATTTAGTTCTTTGTATCAACTAGTATATGTATTTTTCAACCAATGTATACATAAAAAAAACTATACATTGATTATTATGTATAATATGGAAATAAAAGTTATGCATATGTATACATATATATGGTATTATTTTATTAAACTGGAATTGATAAATAGTTTGTGACTCTAACAATTATGAATTCTTTATTGCTAATATAAAACCAATAGCTATTTTGTAATCTCAACATATTTAAATAGTAGTACACATATATTTATATATTTATAAATGTGTGTATGTGTCTGTGTTTGTATCTGTGCACATGCATGTGTGTGTGTGTGTGAAAATATATATATAACATTTTTCATGAAGTTAATACTAGTAACCATTTTGTTTCTTCTATGATGATTCCACAGTAAAACTACATATATGAAACTGTCATTTAATTGTTATAGATCTAATTCTTTTATTTCCAATTTGCATATCAATGGTATAGTTGTAGTTATATATACATATATATATATATATACTCATATAAATACACATATGTGTGTGTGTATGTATAAGTATATTGATATGTATATGTATATGCATATGTATATACATACTATATAAATATAATGGTACAAATAAGCATCATTTATTATGAATTGGTTTCTTATAGATTTAACCTACATGACATCAAAGATTAGTTGGAATTGCATATACATTAAATATTGCATGAGATGGAGAAATATTATTACTTAGAGATCAAACTGTTTGTCAATAATGAAATTGCATGTCAATTATATATTTAACCATCATTGTAAATGAAAGGATTGAAATAACAAAATGCTTCATATAATCATTCTAGGATAGGTGTGATTATACTAGCATTAGTGCACTGGATTCCATCTTGCCAGCCATTTCTTCGTTGCTAGGCTTCTCATGTAGGTTTGGGTAGTCTTCATGTTAGAAATAATTTTGGACAAGTGCAAACTTCATGGTTGGGAAGAAAAGCATTGGAGCCATGTTCTCTTCTCTTTGTTTGTGGATGATTGTTGGGATTAGTGGTGGCCAAAGAATCCATTGATTATGTTTCTTTTATATCTTTATTTGTATTGTTATGACTAGAAGTACCTGAGATGCTAAGTCATATTCTTGCATAGATTATATCTTGTACTTTATAATACTTGACTAGATAGTACTCCATGTGATTATGTATCTTATTTTTGGTACTTGATATTCTAGATTAGAAAATTTTATATGTAATATTTAATATATCATTCATATATTTTGAAGATGTTTCATTTCATTTCTATATTAATATGAAAATGAGTTACTATTTATTTTTCATGAGATAGTTTAGGGTTTTGAACCTTACATTTTGGTATTAGAGCTCTAGGTTTAACACTAGGACCTTTGTCTACTATGCTAAGATGCAAAACTTGACATAGGTCATTTGAAATGAACCATGGTGCAAACTAGGAACAATGACCATAGTGGATCGAGGAAAAATGAGAAAAATGATAGGTTGGAAAAAATAATCATCCTTTTGACTAAAACAAGGAACATGATGAAAAAATTAGAACAAGAGTTTAGAGGGAAACGAAAGGAACATAATCAAGGGAATGGAGACTATGGAAATCAGAGGTCTAGAATTGAAGAAGAACTAGGTAAGGACCTTAAGAGGATTGCATTTCCCAAATTTGATGGAAAAACCATCAAACATCGAGCTCAAGCTTGGATCATTGAGATGGAGAAGTGCTTTGAACTTAGGAATCTATCCAGAGAGACCAATGCTATTTGGGATGCATATCATCTCACTAGTGAAGTAGCTACATGGTGGGACAATGAAAAAGATGAAAAGAAGCTACTGCTAGAGGAGACAACTTGGGAAATATTTCTTCAACATTTCAAGAAGAGGTGGTTACCACAACTCTTCTTTGACAAGAAGATGACAAAATTCCATAATTTGATTCAAGGTAACATGACGATGACTTAGTATCCGGAAAAGTTCACCAATTTTCTTAAGCATGTACCTCAGTATCAGTTGGATGAGTGATTTTCAATCAAGAAGTTCATCTTGGGATTAAAGCTTTAGATTGGAACCGATGTGGAATTCCATAACCCTTTAACTATGGATGATTTTTTTGAGAAGGATACCAAACAAGAGCTAAATTTTTATAAGTTGGCTAACTCTCGCGAGAATTGAGATGCCATATCTGGTTTTGGAGATACAAAATTTCAAAATGATAACTAGCATGGAGGCTAGTTGGCAGATCTGAAACATGAAGTGATGCAACAATTCCCAAGATAAATCAAAATGGAATCATAATGAAGGTGATAAAAAGGCTAACAACAACAATAATAATAATAGGAGGGAGAGGCCTGAAGTACCAAGAGCACCTCATGGCAGAGGCTTTGTATGCAGAGGAGAGGACTAAGCCAATGTTTTCCCTCAATTTTTGGGAGGACAAAGGGAAAGAAATCAGCAAGGGGAACCTCAACATCATATCCATGTAGTTGTATATAACTAATAGGTCAACTTCCATGTCACACCAATTCAATGTACTAGTATTCTTTATAGCCAACCTATTTCTGTATTAATTGATACTAGAGAAATTGAATGCTTTGTAGATCCAAAAATATTTTCATAGTTACTTGTTAGACTAGGACACATGGCTATATCATGGATGGTTCAGTATAGAAATCAAGAAAAAATGAGAGTAGATTTTTTTCTTTCTTGTTGTGAGTTAGAAATTCCCAATTTTTAGACTCGAGTCAACCTTTATGTATCTCCCTTTGGAACATATGATGTGATTTTGGGAATTAATTGGTTGATTGAACACAAGTATATAGAAAATTGTGAAGGTAATATTTAAGATGTTTGGACAATTTTGGGAATCATGTTGAAATTCACGGCTTGTCGAGACCTTTGGAACTTAGAAAAATTTCAACAAAAAGGACCAAAGGAAGGGATGTTCCATTTATTCCATTCACTCTAGTGACCTTGGTATTTAGAAGCTATTACTTGATGACTACCTATACTTAGAGAATTTTCATATTTGTTTCTAGAGGAATTAAGAGAGTTTCCATGAAAAAGGGAATTTTACTTTTGTATGGAGTTTCCACCTAGAACTGAACCTTAGTCCAAGGCTCCCTATAGGATGAATACTACCAGGTTGTATGAATTGAAGGACTAGTTGTAGGAGTTTTTGAACTAAGGATTTATTAGACCTTGTGTATCATTGTGGGGTGCACCAATTACTTTTGTGAATAAGAAGGATGAAATTTTTTTCTTTTTTATTGACTATAGGATGCTAAACAAGGAAAATATCAAGAATAAGTACCCCCTTCTAAGAATTGACGAACTCTTTTATCAAATGAAAGGGGCTATAGTGTTCTCTAAGATGGATCTAAGATTTGTATATCACCAATTGAGAATTAAAGAGGAAATCTCCAAGAAAGCTTTTAGGACTTATTATGGCCACTACAAATTTGATGTAGTTCCATTTAGGTTAACCAATTCTCCCACAACTTTCATAAACTTACTAAATAGTGGACATTTAGAGATTAATTAGATGACTTTATGTTGATATTCTTGGATGATATGTTGATTTACTCTAAGAATATTGAGGAGCTTGAAAATCATTTGAGGATAGTGTTAGAACACTTGACGAAGATAATTTTTTTGGAAAAATATCCAAGTGTACCTTCTATCAAGGAAAGGTGCATTAACTAGGCCATATCATTTCAACAAAAGGGTTTGTAGTAGATCTAAAGAAAATCAAGGCAATAGTTGATCAACCTACACTACATAATGTAACTAAAGTCTGAAGCTTCATGGGACTTGCAAGATAATACAGGAAGTTTGTAGAAGGGTTTTCTAGAATTGTGACATTGATCACATCACATTAAAATAAATAAAAAATATTTGAGTGGACTAAAAAGTGAGCAAGATTTACAACTTTTGAAGGAAAATCTCTAAACAACTCCAATCTTGATTATACCTACTCCAAATGGACAATTCACAATGATAATCAATGCATCAAGAGAAGGTGTAGGAGGAGTGCTAATGTAGAATGAGTAAGTGGTGGATTATGAATCAAGAAGGTTGAAGTAGAATGAGTTGAAATATACACCACATGAATTAGAGTTAGTAGCCATAGTTCATGTACTATAGATGTGGAGACATTACCTCTTGGGAAAGTCATTTGAATTAAAGATAGACTACCAAGGACTCAAGTATATTTTCACACAACCCAATATCAACGCTTGAAAGAGAAGATGTTTAGAGTTCCTCAATGAATATGTTTTTGGCATTGAGTATATCAAGGGGAAATAAAAAAGAGTAATTGATGCTCTTAGTAGAAGAAGGCATCTAGCATCCATAACTACTACAAGGTCTAATTTGAGACAACAATTGGTTGAGAATCTACAAGGAGATGAGCACTATTCTAGAGTAAAGTAAGTCCTAGAGAAGAATTCCTTAGGCCATCATTTCAAAAGGTATGTGTTGGAATTGTTGTCAAACATATTGCACCCGAATGCATGAATGACTAAATTCAACAATCTGTTGAAACATGGGAACTATCTTCAGGCTGTGGGTGTTCCTATGGCGAAGATAAACCTCTAGATTCTAGTCTGGTTCCTATATGATGGTTAATTTGGTACTTGAATAATTTATTCTGAGAAAAGGGAAGGATAAATTGAACTGAAAACATGAACCAAAAATGAAAACTTTGGTGATGCACCTAATTAGAAAAACTAAACTGCAATTTGACTCACAAAATGATTACTCAGTACTTTAATTAGCACAACCTGATTTGATAGTCTAGTCACTTGAACATTTTAAACAAAGGCTTTGACTCAATACAATTTTGAGGGAAAACATTGTTTTCACGACTAAACCGATTAATCAATTACATGCATAGTGTATAACCAGTGAATTTAAACTAAAATGCATACAAATATTTATGGAGACATAAAAATTAAAGGTTTCAAAAATGAAAACACAATAATTCTTCGATCAAATCCTACACAATAATGACGCCTGAAATCTAGAAGGAAAAAATTGAAAATGTTGGAAATCGAAGGAATCTTCTGCTAAATAACACAATTTGAACCTGTAAACCTGCTACTGTATTAATCTGAAAATGAAAGCTGAGTTACATGATAATTCACTTTGCAGAATGCAAAGTATGAAAAACAAGAACTAGAGGAAAAATACTAACTTTTTCCAATATATACAAAAGGCATGCAAAAAGCATGAAGATGAAACTGAAAGTCAATTTCAGTGTGAAAATGATAACTCCAAAGTAATCCACAAGAAAAAGAAAAAATCCCTGAAAAGAAGGCTCCAACTCATGCAAAAATGAGTGTATGATGATCCAAAATCAATGTCAACTCATAACTAAACTATAGAGCACTCAAACTACACTCAAAATCCTCGAAAAAGTCGGCCCAAGCATGCAAAAATCATCTTGTTTATTTCAATCAACCCATATGAATTGGAACTCCATCTCTATATTGTGCATGACGATCTTTAGTTGATATTCCTTGACTCTTCTAGTTACACCTTCATCATTTGCATGATTTTACTTAAGGAAGATAAGTAATTAAATATTGAAAATAACCAAATGCATGATT
Source organism: Sequoia sempervirens (assembly GCA_007258455.2). Classification (NCBI taxonomy): domain Eukaryota; kingdom Viridiplantae; phylum Streptophyta; class Pinopsida; order Cupressales; family Cupressaceae; genus Sequoia; species Sequoia sempervirens. The sequence goes on from VDFB02000017.1 coordinate 492,411,653, forward strand.
ATTTTAATATTTAATGTGGAAATGGCCTCCTTATTTTCATTTTAAATATTAATGTAATAATACATTAATATTTAATTACATATTAAAAGCTCCAAGTAAATTCATGCAAAATGCATGAGACCAAGTGATCACCACTTATGGAAGGAAAAATTGACTGTCATTTTTAATCTACTCCAATAATATGCATGGAATCCTTAATAATTATTAGATTTTTGTTTTGAAGTCAAAGACCATGGGAGATAAAACATAATGATTATTAAAATCATTCACAAAAATTTATGCCTAGTCAACTTAGGGCAAGCAAAAACCACCGAACCGTAAACATTCATTATCATTTTGCTTATGCATTCTGGGAGCGGCACCATTGGAGGAGATAGGGTTTCAGCTCGAGCCATGAATTTCTCTATGAATTTTCAAGCTTAACCTTCATCTTTGTTTGCTGCTTCTGATGGCGTATTTTCTAGAAACTTTTATGGTGAGCTTTTTCCTTTACAAGATGCAAAAATTCTAAAATTTCTTTGTTCTAAATGCATTTGTAAGACCTTTAAGCCATGGCCTTGACTATTTTCTAATGTATTTTGATCCTTGCATTTGGTCAATGCTTTATTTTTTTACTTGAGGCCACCGTTTGAAGGATTTTACTGGATTGGAGCTCGAATCCACTTGTCTTCTAGGAGTTTTTCTTGTCTGAAGACTTTATTTTTGCTGATCTATGGAAAACCTACAAAAACAAAACAAGGTAAGACCTCCTCTGTCATGATATGGTTAGCTTTTCTTCATATCTAAAGTGATTGCAAGCCCTCTAACCATGGCCATACATTTATTCTGATGTATTTCCCCTTTGGATATTTTCTTAGTAGATATTTTTCTTGTCTTGGCCGCCATCATCGAATCTATTGAATTTGTCTTTGACCTGGGTTTTCACTTCATTTGTGGTTTTGACATTTTGAGGCTGCAGCCTTATTTTTTTTCTGAAAAAATAAGGTAAAACCCCTCTATTATGGCTACGACTTTCTTTCTTACTGCTTTCTTTGTTCAATCCTCTTACAAAGATCTTAAGCTCCTTCTTTCTTCTTCATGAAAGGAAAATGAGCTTATATATAATAAATACTTCTAGAACAACCCATTTTGCACCAAAGAATGGCTTTTAAATATTGATTGTTTCTTTTTCATTAAGGTATCATGCATTGTATATTCTGAATTTATTGATTGGGGATATCTTTGATTTTCCTCTGGCTGTAGCTTTATTGTAGCTTTCTGGGTATCTTTATCAAACTTTCAATTGTATGTATCATCTTATTGTGTCATTATTGTCATTCTTCTTTGAGATTCACTACATCCTTACTAAAGTTTAGATCACTGTTCTTCTTTCACTGTCATTGAACAATGCTTTGCTTCCATTAAGAGCCTTTCGTGCTCGTTGCATTTGATATTCAATACCATGTGTTTTCTGCATTGTGATTGAGATGTCGTAGATATTGTCCATCATGGCTGTGTTGTACAAATTCCTAGAACTGCCCTCACTTTGCTTTTGTTACACAACTTCCTTTTATATTTTTGTAGCTTTCATTGCATGAATTTGATCAAGCCATGTGCTCAACAGCAAGATTAGCACTTTACAGAATTTTCCTACAATGCCTTATATTCATGAAGATGTAAATAACTTTAAAAGAGCATGAACATGAATTATCTTTATATACTTTGCTGCTCACAATGTTTAGTGAATCTACTCATTGTCCATGCTTCATTTTTGTTATTCCTCGTAACATGATAATATGATCTCACAACCTCTTCCTTCATGATTATGATATAATGACTGCCTATTATGGCATGGTGGCTATTTTATTGTATCATCATATTATGTTGTTGTCTTATTACTGTATCCTAATTCATATGGCTGCAAATACCTTGAAATATGTGATGTTTCAGTGATAAAACTTGATAAGCAATCAACTTGGAATTATTGCAAACAGTACATTCTAAAAATGTACTTAATATGCATCACTATATTATTCTTGACAATGAGAATGTTTGCAAATGGCTAACAGTGTTGTCCTTAATACAATTGTGCATGAACACATTTATCACCACTGTTCCATAACATTTATTATTCTTCTTTTTAGAGGACTATTGTATCTTTGAAAAGTCATTGTCCTCCATGATTGATGATACACTGGTGATTCCTTGATACCTTATGGTGACTATGATGAAACATACTATGATATAGAATGTACCCATTAAGTTGAAGCAGCCCACAAAATGATAGTTGATTGTGAGTCTTTCATTGATTGTCCCTAAAATTGAATTGTTCTCTTCTACACGTTGTTTATGTTATTATTATGAGCTAGGATCAACCCTTGTGGGAGCCACATTTCACACCACTCATATGCATATCTGTTGATTGGAATGATGATTATACCTGAACCTAGACACTTAAACAAACATGTTAGCAAAATAAGTGAAGTCAGATTCTTCCATTGGACTTTGTGCCTCTTGATCATGTTATTTTAATTTTGTTCAAATCATCTGATAAATGCCTAATTGAATGTGTACCACATCTTTGTTGGTAATGTAGGCATAAGGAAGGACTTGATTCTTCATTGCTCTAACACCACTTTTCAACAATCTTGCAGGAAACCTATGGAGCTTAGAGATGAACAATCTGGAGACACTGGAGAGGCGACAATTGAAGACTTCAAATGTGACAATGATTCATCATTCCAAGAAAATACAAATCACTTTCTCTCTTATACCTATATTCTCTTCAATTGTGTTGTGCACATCTCCTTTTTGTATTCATTATTTGATTATGAAAATCAAATTAAGTTATTCCCATGGCTTGTGTGGGACTTTGGCTTTTACAATATGAATAAAACAAAATTACTATGCAATTTTAATGATTTCTTCTATTACAAAATTTTGCATAATCACACTAGAAATCCATAAGTAATCAGATTCTGGAATGTAATGAATACTTAAGCAAAAAAAAATGTACTTTTTAATGAAGAATACAAATCAGCTCTACCTATTTTGAGCTATAGCTAAAATAGGTAACAATTTGGTGACCTTTGCGGAGTGTTTTCCTGCTAAACACTATAGACCAGTTGCCTCATATATCCATTGGGCATGGAGTCCATTCTTGCTCTACTTTGACTCAAAAAAACTGTAACTCAATCCAAACCACACAAACTTAAAGAAACTACTGCAACTCTGTTTAAGACAGAACTTGACAACCAATGTGCAGTAATGACACCTTATTGAAAGAAAAACAATATTGGAATGAAAATGTGCCATGGGGCACTTATTGAAAGAATAATTGAAAATATACCCTACCCTAACTAACTAACAGTGTTAGTGCTCAAACACGAGCATTTACTGGCTATGAGAAATAGTTGGGTATGTGCAGGATCATCATGGAAAAAATAGGCCCTTAAGTGGCAATAAATTTAGAAAAATCATAGTTAGGAAACTTGACGTAAAAATTTGAATAAGTTATCTATATTATTTAAAAAATATGTAAGAATAGAATCTGTAGCAAATTGAACGTAGTTTCTAAAAAACTAGGTTTGTTTTAAATAAAAAAAAATCTATTTGGTGAAAAGTTGAAATTTCAATGCAGCAATACTTAAACTTCAAGGAAAAAATAAGAAGTAGGTGTCTGTCTGACCACCCTAACCATAATAAAATGATAACATATTTTTATAATATTTTAGATATAAGTAGAGGACTCATGTCCCGATGTGATGCATTTTTTTTGTATTTTTTTTCCAAGTAAATAATTAATTATGAATTTTTTATTACAACTTTTAAAAAATATAAAAAACTCGTATGTCTGATCACCTTAACTTGGTCAAAACTTCATGAAATTTATTTTTTTCTTTTTGTAATCCTATAGCATCCAAAGCATAGAATGTGATGCATGTTTTGGATTCAAAAAATTTGATACCGTTTGAAATCTATAGATGTTTTTCAATCAGCCTATCAATCAAGACTTTAGTCGTAATTTGAATAGAAAATCAATAATAATTATTTATTAAATTCAAAGTAAAGCATAATTTATATTTTTGGAAAGCTGAGAACCTCCTTTAAAAACTCTTTTCGTTTCATCAATTTTGGGTAAAAAAAAAGTCATCAGCCACATACCCATCATATTGCCACTTTTTGGCCCATCATTATCCTGCACATACCCAGTTGCCCTTCCTTAATAACAAAGGATGCTTCAAATCATTAAGATTAATCAAAAATAAGTATGGAAATTTGATTAACTATTGCTCCTTGGTGTCAAAAACTATTGTCAACATAGTTTGGATCATCATAAAAAGCATACCTTCCTTATCTGATTGATCATTAAAGATGATAGTCTGAGGCATATGGATAAGATTAACCTATTGTTGCTCTACAGTTGCAATCACATGCCTTGAAAAAATTATGACTACTTGTAATTTTGTAGACTCCTCCTTGGACAAATATCTGATCCGACACACTTTTGAGAGGATAAAACTTGGCCTCTCACTAATGCCTTCATGTTTATACACTATTTTCTCTCCATTTTGTTGATTAGACTGCTCCACTTACAGTGTAATATTTTCTTCCTTCCTTCTTGTTTCCTCAATTTCAATTTGATCTAAAAGGGTTGGTCCACATAAATGAAATGAAGGAATGTGTGGCTCTTTGATCTAAACAGGATGATCACATGTTGCTGGCTCATATAGTAATAGCTTATTAGCTATGTTAGAGCAAAAAGTCTTTATGATGCTTGAAAACATATTCTCATTTAATTCATGATCCTGAATTGGATTCAGATGAGTCTCATCACTTTGCTGCTCAAAGGTAGACACTGATGTTAGTAAACATGTTTTGTCTTCATTTTCATTAACAAATTTAGGTAATTACTCAAAAAAATTATCCAAATCCTGAGATTCAACCTCTATTTCCTTGTTTAAAACATGTTCAACCTGATGTTGATTGTCATCTAACTTTAAAACAAAGGACTCAAGATCATTCCAAAATATGGCTTCTTCACAACCATCATTTACATTACTTTCTAGAATTAGATGAGCAGCTTCCAACTTGTATTTGTTGACCTCAACCAACAATTCATCACATTGTTTGACATATTCCTTCTCAATAAAGGAAGGTAATTCATCAGATAAGAACATGAAATCATCACCTTTCATACCTTTTTCAAGCTCCTCAACCTGATGTTTTGATTGATCAGGTTTGTTCATCTCCTGCTGCAAGTTTTCTTTGCCATCTTGTTCATCAAGTATAAGCATATCAATATCAAAAACTTCTTTCTGCTTCTCTTTAAAAACCTTTTCCTCTCCTGCATTATTTACCTTCAACTAATCATGCTCATCGAACCAATTATTTTGACAAGCAATTGATTCTCCTTTGAACAAAGAAATGGTATTAGGACATGCATATGCATGTTGGATCCCTTGAATAAGAATAGGTGACTATTCATGAAGATTCATAGCTTGATTTGTTACATGTACTTGACTTTGCAATAGAAAAGGATCTCTAAAACTTGGAATGGGAGCCTCTTGAACTATATTTGGCATTTTGAAGTCAGGATGCTTGGTCCAAGAAGGCCACCATGGTTGTTCAGTACCTTGATGATTTGGTTCAAGCTCTTGATATGATTAAAAATGAGGGTTCATGGATTGATTTGACAGACTATGTTCATTCGTGAGCTCCTGTAGGGGTTGATATTTAACATTGGTATGAATATTACCCTTATAACTTGGAATGTCAAAACTAGAAGACTTACTTGGAGATTGGATAAAAACCTTGGAAACCTTCTCCTCTGTCTGCTAATGTTTTATGGAAGAAACTGATTGGGCCCCAACCAATATTCTAATCTGCTCTTCCTTAGCAGCAAGATCTTCTTCATATTGTTTCCTCTACATCAACAAGTCTTGCTTGTAGAGATAGGCTTGATAGGCTATCTCTTCTTGTTGTTGATCATACTCTTGTTGCCTCTTGAACTCTTCTATTTGTTTTTCAATGTCTAACAATATTTCTTTCATGTTATTCATGTTATTCTTCATATCATCAACCTCTTGGAGTTGATTGTGGACATATGAACATTGATATAAAGGCTGAGCATAAGTGGGTGGGAGGTAAGCATGTTGAGCATGTTGATAGGCTATTGTTGCATGGTTGTTTGGGATAAAATCAGCAGCATGATTGGCCTGATATGGCTGATAGGATTTTCATGAAATGGAAGTGGGTATACATGCTTACTATGAAAACCCGACATCTTTACTCATATAATTAGCTAGAAATCAGAAATAAAGCTTGTGTTTAAAACATACCAGCACTGGGTCTTGTTGAAACCAGTAAATATGCTAGAGTCGCTAGGTATAAATTCGTACCTCTGAAAGGTAAAATACACTGATGTATATACCAAGACAATAGCTTGAAACTCTTGAATTCTTCCTCTGAAGATCACTTCAGAGTCCCACCAGGCATGCCAAAAACTATTGTCAAACAGATTGCACCCGAATGCATGAATGACTAAATTCAACAATCTGTTGAAACATGGGAACTATCTTCAGGCTGTGGGTGTTCCTATGGCAAAGATAGACATCCAGATTCTAGGCTAGTTCCTATATGATGGTTAATTTGGTACTTGAATAATTTATTCTGAGAAAAGGGAAGGATAAATTGAACTGAAAACATGAACCAAAAATGAAAACTTTGGTGATGCACCTAATTAGAAAAACTAAACTGCAATTTGACTCACAAAATGATTACTTAGTACTTTAATCAACACAACCTAATTTGATAGTCTAGTCACTTGAACATTTTAAACAAAGGCTTTGACTCAATACAATTTTGAGGGAAAACATTGTTTTCACGACTAAACTGATTAATCAATTACATGCATAGTGTATAACCAGTGAATTTAAACTAAACTGCATACAAATATTTATGAAGGAGATAGAAAAATTAAAGGTTTCAAAACTGAAAACACAATAATTCTTTGATCAAATCCTACACAATAATGACGCCTGAAATCTAGAAGGAAACACTTGAAAATGTTGGAAATCAAAGGAATCTTCTGCTAAATAACACAATTTGAACCTGCAAACCTATTGTTGTATTAATCTAAAAATTAAAGCTGAGTTACATGATAATTCACTTTGCAGAATGCAAATTTTGAAAAACAAAAACTAGAGGAAAAACATTTTCTCCAATATATACAAAAGGCATGCACAAAGCATGAAGATGAAACTGAAAGTCAATTACAGTGTGAAAATGATATCTCCAAAGTAATCTGCGAAAAAAAGAAAAAATCCCTTAAAACAAGGCTCCAACTCATGCAAAATGAGTGTATGATGATCCAAACTCAAGGTCAACTTAGAACTAAACTATAGAGCACTCAAACTGCACTCAAAATCCCTGCAAAAGTGGGCCCAAGCATGCAAAAATCATCTTGCTTCTATCAATCCACCCATAAGAACTGGAACTCCATCTCTGTATTGTGCATGACGATCTTCAGTTGATATTCCCTAATTCTTCTAGTTACACCTTCATCATTTGCATGATTTTACTTAAGGAAGATAAGTAATTAAATATTGAAAATAACCAAATGCATGATTATTTTCATATTTAATGTGGAAATGGCCTCCTTATTTTCATTTTAAATATTATTGTAATAATACATTAATATTTAATTACATATTAAAAGCTCCAAGTAAATTCATGCAAAATGCATGAGACCAAGTGATCACCACTTATGGAAGGAAAAAATGACTTAGTCATTTTCAGTCTACTCCAATAATACACATGGACTCCTTAATAATTATTAGATTTTTGTTTTTAAGTCAAAGACCATGGGAGATAAAACATAATGATTAGTAAAATCATTAGCAAAAATTTATGCCCAGTCAACTTAGGGCAGGCAAAAACCATCGAACCCTAAACATTCATTATCATTTTTCTTATACATTTTGGGAGTGCCGCCACTGGAGGAGATAGGGTTTCAGCTTTAGCCATGAATTTCTCTATGAATTTTCAAGCTTGACCTTCATCTTTCTTTGCTGCTTCTGATGGCGTATTTTTTGGAAACTTGTATGGTGAGCTTTTTCCTTTACAAGATGCAAAACTTCTAAAATTTATTCGTTCTAAATGCATTTGTAAGACCTTTAAGCCATGGCCTTGACTATTTTCTAATGTATTTTGATCCTTGCATTTGGTCAATGCTTTATTTTTTTGCTTGAGGCCACCATTTGAAGGATTCTACTAGATTGGAGCTCGAATCCACTTGTCTTCTTGGAGTTTTTCTTGTTTGAGGACTTTATTTTGTCTAATCTATGGAAAACCTACAAAAACACAACAAGGTAAGACCTCTATCATGATATGGTGATCTTTTCTTCGTATCTGAAGTGTTTGTAGTCCCTCTAACCATGACCATACATTTATTCTGATGTATTTTCCCTTTGGATATTTTCTTAGTCGATATTTTGCTTGTCTTGGCCGCCATCATCGAATCTATTGAATTTTTATTTGACTTGGGTTTTAACTTCATTTGTGGTTTTGACATGTAGAGGCCTTAGCCTTATTGTTTTTTTGAAAAAATAGGGTAAAACCCCTCTATTATGGCTGCGAGTTTCTTTCTTACTGCTTCCTTTGTTCAATCCTCTTACAAAGATCTTGAGCTCCTTCTTTCTTCTCCATGAAAGGAAAATCAGCTTATATATAATAAATACTTCTGGAACAACCCATTTTGCACCAAAGAATGGATTTTAAATGTTGATTGTTTCTTTGTCATTAAGGTATCATGCATTGTATATTATGAATTTATTGATTGAGGATGTCTTTGATTTTCCTCTGATTGTGGCTTTATTGTAGCTTTTTGGGTATCTTTATGAAACTTTCAATTGTATGTATCATATTATTGTGTCATTATTGTCATTCTTCTTTGAGATTCACTACATCCTTACTAAAGTTTAGATCATTGTTCTTCTTTCATTGTCACTGAACAATGCTTTGCTTCCATTAAGAGACTTTCGTGCTCATTGCATTTGATATTCAATAGCATGTGTTTTTTGCATTTTGATTGAGATGTCATCATAGTTGTTGTCCATCATGGTTGTGTTGTACAAATTCCTAGAACTGCACTCACTTTGCTTTTGTTACACAACTGCCTTTTATATTTCTGTAGCTTTCATTGCATGACTTTGATCAAGCCATGTGCTCAACAACAAGATTAGCACTTTACAAATTTTTTTGACAATGCCTTATATTCATGAAGATGTAAATAACTTTAAAAGAGCATGAACATGAATTGTCTTTATATACTTTCCTCCTCACAATGTTTAGTGAATCTACTCATTGTCCATGCTTCATTTTTGTTATTCCTCATAACATGATAATATGATCTCACAATCTCTTCCTTCATGATTATGATATAATGACTACCTGTTATGGAATGGTGGTTGTTTTATTGTATCATCTTCATATCATGTTGATGTCTTATTACTGTATCTTGATTCATATGGCTGCAAATACCTTGAAATATGTGATGTTTCAATGATAAAAATTGATAAGCAATCAACTTGGAATTCTTGCAAATGGTACATTCTAAAAATGTACTTATTATGGAACACTATATTATTCTCGACAATGAGAATATTTGCAAATGGCTAACAGTGTTGTCCTTAATACAATTGTGCATGAACACATTTGTCACCACTGTTCCATAACATTTATTATTCTTCTTTTTAGAGGACTATTGTATCTTTGACAAGTCACTATTCTCCATGATTGAGGATACACTGATGATTCCTTGATACCTTATGGTGACTATGATGAAACATACTATGATATAGAATGTACCCATTAAGTTTAAGCAGCCTAAAAAATGACAGCTAATTGTGAGTCTTTCATTGACTATCCCTAAAATTGAATTGTTCTCTTCTACATGTTGTTTATGTTATTGTTATGAGCTGGGATCAACCCTTGTGGGAGCCACATTTCACACCACTCATACACATATATGTTCATTGGAATGATGATTATACCTGTACTTGTACACTTAAACAAACATGTTAGCAAAATAAGTGAAGTCAGATGCTTCCATTAGACTTTGTGCCTCCTAATCATGTTATTTTCATTTTGTTCAAATCATCTGATGAATGCCTAATTGAATGTGTACCACATCTGTATTGGTAATTTAGGCATAAGGAAGGACTTGATTCTTCATTGCTCTAACACCACTTTTCAACAATCTTGTAGGAAACCTATGGAGCTTGGAGCTGAAAAATATAGAGACACCGGAGAGGTGACAACTGAAGACTTCAAATGTGAAAACGATTCATCATTCTAGGAAATGAAAAATCACTTTCTCTCTTATACCTATATTCTCTTCAGTTGTGTTGTGCACATCTCCTTTTTGTATTCATTATTTGATTATGAAAATAAAATTAAGTTACTCCCACGACTTGTGTGGGACTTTGGTTTTTACAATATAAATAAAATAGCATTACTATGAAATTTTAATGATTTCTTATGTTACAAACTTTTGCATAATCACACTAGAAATTCACAAGTAATCAGATTCTAGAATGTAATGAATACGTAAGCAAAAAAAATTGTACCTTTTAATGAAGAATGCAAATCAGCTCTACCTGTTTTGAGTTGTAGCTAAAAATAGGTAACATGTATCAAATGGGATTTTGAGATACCAAGGAAGAATTTACATTCCAAAATGAGGGGATTTTAGAAGGTTGATCCTAGAATAAATTCACAATGTACCTTATTTTGGTCACCCTAGAGTAGCCAAGATGGTAGCAGAATTGAGATCCCTATACTTTTGGCCAAGACTCAAGAAGGATATAATTGAATATGTGGTTTGATGCTTGGTGTGCTGGTGAGTCAAGGCTGAGCATGTGCATTTGGCAGGGCTTATGTTCTTACATAACATACCTTAGTAGAAATGGAAAGTGATTAGTATGGATTTCATTCAAGGGTTGCCTATGTTTAAGAACAAGCATGATATAATTTTGGTAGTTTTGGATGAGTTGACTAAGGTAGTGCATTTCATTCCTAGAAAACTTAAGGATGACTTATTGACATTAGCTAAGAGAATTTTCGAAGAGATCTTTCGATGACATGGCATACCTGATACGATCATATCATATCAGGATACTTACATAACATTTATATTTTGGACAATATTAAATGAAAAATTAAGAATAAGATTGAATTTTAGTCTAGCATACCACCCACAAATAGATGGAAAAATAGAGAGATTGAATTAGGTAGTTGAAGACCTACTTAGAACGTGTTGTATGGATCAATAGTACAGGTGGGAAGAGTATCTTTTATTGGTGTTTTTTTCTTATAATAACTCCTATCATTCATCTTTGGGGATGACACCATTTGAATCTCTTTATGGGTGAAACTTCCACACACCTATCAATTGGAATAACGTGGAAGATAGAATTGTAAATGTTCCAATTATTCTTAGAGAAATAGATGATCAAATGAAACTAATAAAAGGGAGATTGATGGAAGAAACATATAGGAAAAAGAGTTATTTAGATAAGAATATAACTTCCAAGTAGGTTTTAGTTAGAGATAAGGTATTCTTGATGGTTAAACCTCATAACAGTTCCATATCATTTGGAAAAAAATCCAAACTAGCACCAATATTTGTGGGTCCTTTTGACATATTGGAAGTGATCAACCCAATTATATATAGACTTGCTATACCACTTGCTCTTTCTTGAATCCATATTAATGTGTTTCATGTGTCTATGATTAAGCATTATCATCCTAACACAACCCATATAATTGATTGAAATGCTTTATAGGTATAGGATCTAGGAGTGGTGTTGGTGTCTAGCCCACTCAAATTCTTGATAAGCATAATATTAAGTTGCACAATAGTGATATAACATAGTATAAGTTCCAATAGGACCAATATTCTATGGATAGTGCTAAATGGGAGAATTCAAAGGATATAGAACAAGTTCTTTTCCTCATTTTAGTTTTGAGATACTTTGTTGTTGCATCGGTGTGATACTCTTATTTGTTTTAGTGTGTGTCTAATAAGACATTAGGATGATGTTTCTTCCTAGTGGGGATGTCACATATCAATTTTGTTGCATAAACGTATTTGATAATAAATGGAATTAGATGAGACCATTGGACAATATGTGTTTGAATGATAGATTAATGTGTTTTCATGGATGATAAATTAGATGTTATCTTTAAAATACATGCTATTGTGATTAAAATAATGATGAATTATTATGATACGAGTATTTTGATTATTGATTACAGTTTTATGAGCTAACCTATTGATGAGATATTGAGTGTAAATGAGTATAGTAATAGGTTGAAGCTGAGAACATGGTTGAGGTAGATATTACCTAGTCACCTGATAATAGTTGGCTTGATGGAAACCCTATGCACATAATCACGTAGTTACATTCATCATGCATTGTGAATGATTATGTTATACATTATGTTATCATGAATACGTCATTGTGCATTGTGCATTATGATTTAAATAATGACTATCTTACATGGTTATGATATTGCTATCAGGATTCAACCATGTAGTTGTTTGAGTCAAACTCATTGACCCATGTTTCATGAGTAGTGGTTCACAAGAACCCATATCTCATGCTAATGAATGATCCACTTGGAACTTATTGCATCTAGGTGATGCTAAAAAAGGTGAAGCATTGAGCCTTCTTAGTAGATCACCCATCTCTATACTACTCCAACTCAAGCATACTTAACCACAAATTTTTCCCCAAGGTTAAGCCCACTTAGCTTGCAACCCCATTTTCAAAACCTTCAACAAGTGTTGTGCCTTATGATCCATTCATTATAGATCCATTTTAGTTCATCAATTGATAAGTAAGAGTTGTTTTCCATAGTGTGTCAATTATGATATTGCTATCAAGATTCAACTGTGTAGTTTTTTGAGTCAAACTCATTGACCCATGTTTCATAAGTAGTGGTTCACAAGAATGCATCTCTCATGATAATGAATGGTATACTTGGAACTCATTGCATCTAGTTGATACTCATAGAGGTGAATCATTGGGCCTTCTTGGAAGGTCACCCATCACTGTACTACTCCAACTCAAGCACGCTTAACCATGGAGTTTTCCCAAAGTTTAAGCTCACTTAGCTTGCAACCCCAATTGCAAAACCTTCAGCAAGTGTTGTGCCTTAGGAGTCATTCATTATAGAGCCCCTTTATCTCATTAGTTGATAAGTAGGAGGTATTTTCCATAGCATGTCAAATTATGATATTCCTATCAAGATTTTGTTGGCATTTGAATTATCATTGATGTCAACACTAAGGAGATTTTTGGTATTTTTTGTCATTGATGTCAATACTAATTGTTGGTTGTCATTAATTTCAATACTTGAGAAGTAAGTTAGTCATTGCTATTGGTTGTCATTGTTATATTCAGTTTGGGATAACATTGGTGATGAAGCTCATGGTTGGATAGCATGTGTTATCAAAGAAGAATTGTTGAAGTTCATGGTTGGATGTTATTCCTCATCAAAGAAGAAAAGTTGAAGTTCATGATTGGATTTCATGCATTATCAAAGAATAGCATAGTTAAATTCATAATGGTGTATTCAAATGAGGATTAGAATCATTAAGATGAGGATTAGAAGTATGGAAGACTATGCAAAGATGTTGTTGAAGGTCTATTGTATGTCTTATCCTATCTCCTAATGTTCCTAATGAAGTATGTTTTGTTGGAAGGAATTTTTGGCCTCTACAAGTTCCTTAAGTGTTTCTGGTTCAAGAAGTTGCATTAAAGTCTATCTAAGAGAATTATCGACATTCCTATGTTATTGATGCTTTGGTCTTGTGGTTTGGTATTCAAAGTTAGTGTCCTATGGATGTTGCAGTCTTATTTTTTTAGGTCACTAGTACTAACAAGGAGATCTCTTTCAATTGTAGAAGGTTGGTAATGTCATTGGTTGTATAGATTGGTCCAAGAAATACTCTACATTTCTTTTCATTGATTTCTATAATCCTATAGCTTGGTTAATATTCTCTCAACATCTATGTACTATCTCAATTCCAATCTAATGTGTTGAAGTGATCTGCAAGTTGTTCTGCTAATGCTACACCATCTGGCTATGTATTATGTGGCTCCTAAATAAACAATTATGTACTTGTTTGATCTAAAATGGTTATTTATGGGATGATAGTATGAAAGAACTATATGGAAGTATTGTTGGATGTTCAAGGAACATCCCCATGATATGTGCATGTTGCTAATTTTCTGCTTTGGTGTTGTATTGTGTCTTGAGTTGGCTTTCTAGGATATTTGTAGATATCTGGCTGACAAGGCTTGATATTTTGTTTATGCCATGTTCTTGGGGGGTTGTGCCAACAATGGAAGATGTGTTATGATAGGTTTGGGTCCTGGCCTATCCTTCTTGGGACCACATCAAGTTAATTCAATTATAAGTATGTTTATGGGTCGACTGGTTATGTGCTTCAATGTTTCATCAACATGTTTCCTTAATGTCAACTTACATTGATGTGTGCCTACAAGTAAATTATTTTGGATCACATTGGAAGAAGTGCTAAGAGTTTATTTGGTCATCTCTATCTTCTAGAAAGAAGTGCATTATGTTTTGGTAGCCAACTTGTTGCTTTCATTGTTTTTAACCTTTTCCTGGCCAACCTAATTGAAGTTTTGAAGTGTTGCAATGGATATAAATGCAAAATCATTTCAGATGCAATAAGATGGAGAAGCGTACAAGTGTGAAGAAGTGTGTGTGTGTGTGAAATGTATTGAATATCCAATAGTGATAGTGCTAGAATGTGTGAAAGGAAAGATCAATTATGCTATAATGCCTTAGTAGAGTGTTATGTTGACACGCATTGTAATCTTTATCTAAATCTTTGTATCTTGCTATGATATATTGAATCTCATCAAGTCCTCTATATCTTGCTCCTGAAGTTGTGTTAGCTTCAAAATTTCAAGTCCTTTTGTATCTTGCTCCAAAGTAGTGAGCCTTCTTGCAAGTCTTTTTGGCAGTGAGCCTTTATATCGTGAGTTAACTCACCATGTTTTTTCCCTCATTGGTTTTTCCATGTAAATCCGGTGTTCTCCTTGTTCATGTGTGTGTCCTTTATTTCTTTCTCACTATTTCTAATCTAGTTATAATTAGAATTACTATATATTGCATTTCTTAAAGGTTACTAAAGTTGCTAAGGATTCAAACTGCTATATCATTCTCAGTTATTGTTATGTTTTAAGGTTTTGATCTAACAAAGAAGGTTGGATTTTGTAGAAAGCTTCAAGGTTTGGAAGGGATTAAGTTTTTGTGTAGAATAATTTATCCCCCCTCTTAGTCTATGTGTGTGTTGAACAATTGGTATCAGATCCAAGTTCCTTTGTAGAAGCTTAACAACTTGAGGAAAAGCTTCAACATGGCACATGATGGTTCATACAAGGGTCTTAGTTTTTATGGGACCAATTAATCCTTCTAGAAAATGAGAATGGAAGAAGACCTAAAATCGCTTGGGTTTGGTGTGTGGAAATTAGTCAAGAGTGCTTATACTAAGCTCCTACCACTCCTCTTATAGATACAACTAAAATCAGGTTGTATGAATGCAATGTCAAAGCTAAGAATGCTATTTTATGTGGATTAGTTGATTCAAAACTGTTGAAAGTGGCGAATTGCAGTCACACCAAAGATACTTTGGAAAATATTAGTAGCATCTATGAAGGAGGTACTAAAGTGAAGCAAGCCAAGATGCAGATTTTTAAGAGAAAATTTGAAACTCTTAAGGATAAGATAAGATGAAGACATTGCAAGTTATATGCTTTGGGTATAAGAAGTTATTTCTAGAATTTCTATTCTTTGTGAAGAAGTAAAGGAAAGTGAAATTTTGAAGAAGGTTTTGAGAGCTCTCCAAAAATCCTATAGTCACAAAGTGTCTTCCATTAAAGAGTCAAAGGACTTGGATCAGTATTCAATTGATGAAATATTTTGAACTCTTATTGCCTTTGAGATGAAAGAGTTTGATAAAGATTTTCCAAAGAAGGAAGCTACATTCAAATCTAACAAAAATATTGAAGATAAATTTTCTAATCAAAATGACAACCTTGATGAGGTTGAAGAAAAATTTGTGAGAAATATTGAAGAAAGGCATTGGCAAGTACAAATGTAAGTTACCATTCAAGTGTTTTAATTGTGGAAGAATATGTCATTTTGCATCTAAATTCCCTTATAAAGAATCAAATGATAGAAATAAAAGACATAAGGCTAGAAAGGGTCTCTATTCCAAAGAAAGCAGTGGCTCCTTTGAAGATGAGGAGAATGATTCAAATGATGAAACTCTCTCTATGAATTTTAATATTGATTAAAAAAAGTGTAATATTGAGAAATGCGAGGAGTTCAATTCCTTGAGTGATGAAGATATGTTTTCCTTTGATCCAGATCTAGAATCTATGGAACCTGAAGGTTGGGACATCAATTTAGATGATTGGGGAATAGAAATTGAAGGAAAAATTTTGTCTTCTCTAGAAGACCTGAATGAAGCAAGGGGACTAAATTAGAAATATGAAAGTTTACTTGTAAAATCAAAGGAATAAAATGACAAATTGAAAATACAAGTTGAAAAAGGTAAAGAATGTAAAATAAAACTAAAGGAGGCATAATGCATGATCTATAATTTGAAAATAATGGTTGAAGAAGGCAATAGGATTGAATATTGATTGAATTTAAAGCTCAATGATAACACTATTGGATGTTTTAAGCTTGAGGAGGATATTTTCACTCTCAGGAGTGTTGTGAAAAGAGAAAATTGAAAAATTGACAAAGGAGAGAAGTTTGATCCAAACTATAGCTCCAAAACATTTGGAAGGCTTGAAACAAAGGAGGAAAAATCTTACACTGAAGGCTCTAAAAGAATGGCTCAAGAGATGCAAAGACTATTCAGATTGGCATGAAAGAAATTCTTGATCCAATCTTGACTAAAAGCAAAAAGGATTTATATGTCCACCTATAAAGCAACATGCTCCTACAAATTTCAATCAATCTTTTCAAGGTTACTATTTTTCTTGCAATATTTTTAGACATGAGGATGTTGATTGTAGAGTTAGAAGAAGGAATGATAACATGGGTATAGATCATTTATGCCTCAAAGAAACAATACCATTTTATTTCATGGATATTTCTATGCTTGCAACAACTATGGTCATAAGGCTAATGAGTGCAGATCCAAGGTGAAGAGAAACAACCTTGTTCCAGAGCAAAACATTGTGTGCTAAAAATGCAATAATATGGGACATAAGGAAAACTAATACAAAAGTGGCTTTGCTAAGCCACTGGTTCAAAAAAAGGTTAAATCCCATAATTTTTAAAAGAAGAAAAATGAAAAGGTATAAAATGAAGACCATGAGAAGAAGGATGATACTACACTTTTGCACTCTACACAAGATTCTAAGACAAAATGAGATAGAGCATTATCTTAGGGGGATATTTCACTTGTATAATTTTTTCCCCCTAAAAAGAAAAAGGTGCTAAAGATTTTAGCATGAAAGAAGATTTGGATTAGATTAGTCGATGTGTAGATCTACTATGCATAAATGGACCTTCATTGAAGATCTCGATGAAGGTAGATGGTGTGTCAAGGTTGGTACACTTGTTTTGATTGATATCATTCCAGTTTGATGTACACCATACATAAAGATAAAGTCTCAAAAGAATAACGCATTCAGAGTGCATTCTCTTTAGCAAAGTCAAGGTATTTTTTTCCACTCCTCTTTGTAGAAAAGGGTTATGTATTGCAGTCCAAAAGTTAAGTTAATGAAGGTGTGAAGGTATTATATCCAATCTTTCAAGTATTTATACCTTTTGAAGTGAAAGATATTAGTGAAAAAATTTCTAAACTAGCATAGTGAAGAAGTGTTGAAGGTTTGTTGGAATGCTTTGTATTCTTCTAGAAGTAAAGTCTTGTCCATACAAATATATGGAAATGTTTAGTGCATGAAATTTTGATGTATGAGATGATTTGGTGTGTTGCAAAGCTCTATTTTCAGATAACAACGTGCTCTAATGCCCTTTTATTCTTCAAAACATATGTTTGATACTTGTGCCAAATAGTACTTGATTAGATAGAAAAGAATCAAACTTGGGAATTAGTTCCCAAACTTGCTAATAAAAATGTCATAGGAACAAAATGGGTGTTCCAAAAAAAATTGAATGAGGACAGTGAAGTGGTGAGGAATAAAGCCGGATTAGTTTGTAAAGGATATTCACAAGTAGAAGGTATTGAATTTGAGGATAACTTTGCTCTGGTAGCTAGAATGGAAGCTATAAGGATGTTTCTTTCTCTTGTTGATCATAAGAATTTTAAAGTATATCAAATGGATTTCATGACAACTTTTAGAATGGTGATCTAGAGGAAGAGGTATACATTGAGCAACTTGATGGCTTTCAGGTATCAAAAAATTTGGATATGCTTTGTAGACTCAAGAAAACTCTATATTATCTCAAGTAAGCTCCCAAAGCTTGGTATGCTAGATTGTATAAGTACCTACTTCATAAAGGTTTCAAGAAAGGTAATGTAGATAGTACTAGGGTATGTGCAGGATCATGATGGGCCAAAAAGTGGCAATATTATGGGTATGTGTAGGGAATGTGGTTGACAACTTTTTTTTTACCCAAAATTGATGAAACGAAAAGAGTTTTTAAAGGAGATTCTCAGCTTTCCACCAATATAAATTATGCTTTACTTTGAATTTAATTTATAATTATTATTCATTTTCTATTTAAATTATGACTAAAGACTTGATCGATAGGTTGATTGAAAAACATCTATAACTTTCAAATGGTATCACATTTTTTGAATCCAAAACATGCATCACATTCTATGCTTTGCATATTATAGGATTAGAAAAAGAAAAAATAAATTTCATTAAGTTTTGACCAAGTTAAGGTGGTCAGACATTGGACTTTTTATATTTTTTAAAAGCTGTAATAAAAAATTCATAATTAATTATTTAATTGGAAAAAAACTACAAAAAAATATGCATCACATCCGAACATGAGTCCTCTACTTATATCTAAAATCTTGTAAAAAATATTGTCATTTTATTGTGGTTAGGGTGGTAAGACAGACACCTACTTCTTATTTTTTCCTTGAAATTTAAGTACTACTGCATTGAAATTTCAATTTTTCACCTTTAGATTTCTAAAATAATAAAAAAAAAACCTAATAGTTTAAAAACTACATTCAATTTGATACATATTCTATTCTTACATATTTTTGAAATGATATAGATAACTTATTCAAATTTTTACGTCAAGTTGCCTAACTCTGATTTTTCTGATTTTTTTGCCACTTAAGGGCCTATTTTTTCCGTGATGATCTTGCACATAGCCACATATACATTAAGGTTCAAGAAGAAAAGTTGCTAATTATGGTTCTATATTTTGATGACATCATCTTTGGTGGGGATGATGATATGTGTAAAAAATTTGTAGAAAAAATGTAGTAAGAATTTGAAATGTCAATGATTGGTGAATTTTCCTTCTTCCTTGGACTTAAAATTAGTCAGCAAGGTGGTGGTATCTTTATTTCTCAAGCTAAATATATAAAGGAAATATTAAAGAAGTTTGGGATGGAAGATTCCAAACTACTGGGTACTCCTATTGTGACAGGTTGTCACTTAAGTAAATGTGATGAGTCTCAAGAAGTGAATCAGACTCTCTACAGGTCCATGATTGAAGGTTTGTTATACTTAATTGCTTCTAGACTAGATATCATGCATTTGGTATGTTTAGTCATTATATTTCAAGCCAATCCTAAGCAATCTCATGAGAAATTCATGAAAAGAATCTTCAGATACTTGAAGGGTAATATGGATTATGACCTATGGTACAAAAAGATCAAGATTTCTCTTTGAGTGATTATACTGATGCTAAATGTGTAGGTTGTGTTAATGACCAAAGGAGTACAAGTGGAAGTGCATTCTTTTTGGGCTTAGATATATTGGTCTCATGGTTCAGTAAAAACCATGATTTAGTGTCTTTTTCCATAGTAGAAGAAAAATATATTGCTACAACATCTTTTTGTACTTAGGTGATTTAGATGAAGCAGAATTTTAAGGATGTGAAGGTGGATTGTGACGAACCTATTCCTATATTATGTGGTAATACAAGTGAAATTAACATTACCAAGAATCCAGTAATGCAATCAAGGACTAAACACATCTCAATTTGGTATCTCTTTTTGAGAGAAAAGCTTGTAGAAAATAAAGTCAAAATTGAGTATGTGCCTACCAAGGACCAAATTGTAGACATTTTCACTAAGAAACTTTGAAATGATACTTTTGAGTATCTCTAATAGAAGTTAGGGGTAATTTCCCCTTCTTGTTCTAACTAGATGCATAAATGGTGCATTTGTACAGGGGGAGAAATTCATGTCATATATTTTTCCCTAGATTGATGTATGCTATCGCTCAGGGGGAGTTTGTTGTAGTTGTAAGAATATTGTTGGTCAAAGGGGGAGTATGTGTTGTTGCTTCAATACAAGATCTTTTTTCCCTTTGTCCCTAAAGTCAAAATATATGTTTATTTATACATACATATATGGCCCTTTATCCTTGATGTCAAAGGGGAGATTAAGTAGTGTGTTTCCATCAATTCCAAAGGGGAGGATTGTTGATAGTTTTTGTCATTTATATCAACACTAAGGAGATTATTGTCGGTTGATGTCATTAATGTCAACACTAATTGTTGGTTGTCATTAATGTCAACACTTGAGAAGTAAGTTGTTAGTCCTTTCTATCGGTTGTCATTATTATATTTAGTTTGGGCTAACATTGGTGATGAAGGTCATGGTTGGATGTCATGCCTTATGAAAGAAAAATTTATGAAGTTTGTGGTTGGATATCATGCTTTATCAAAGAATAATTTTTTTGAAGTTCATGATTGGATGTCATGCCTTATCAAAGAAGAGTAGAGTTAATATCATAATGATATATTTGGATGAAAATTAGAAGCATGACTGATTGTGGAGAGATGTTTTTGAAGGTCTATAGTATTCCTTATGATCTCTCCTAATCTTCTTGATGAAGTATGTGTTACTGAAAGGAAGTTCTAGCCTTTGCAAGTTGCTTAAGTGTTTATGGTTCAAGAAGCTGCATTGAAGTCTATCTAGGAGAAAGCTCCACATTCCTCCATTGTTGATGCTTTGGTCTTATAGTTTGGTATTCAAATTCAATTTCCTATGGACATTGTACTCCTATCTTTTCAAGTCACCAGTGTTGTCGAGGAGATCTTTGTGAATTGTAGAAGCTTGGTAGTGTTGTTGCTTATCAATCTACTAGTCTTGGAAATGCTCTACATTTCTCTGCATTGATATCTCTGCTCACATAGCTTGGTGAATGTTCTCTCAATGTCTATGTAGTGTCTTAGTTCTAATATCATGTGTTGATGTGATCTACAAGTTGTTCTAATAATGATACATCATCTAGCTATGTATTATGTGCTTCCTAAATAAATTATATTCTACCTATTTGATCTATGGTGGTTTTTGATAGCATGATAGTATGAAAGAAGTGTTGAACAGTTCAGATATATGAGAGGAGGGTGAATTAGTTATTATAAAACAATTATCTTGACTTTAATTAATCCGGATCAAAACTTAAATCAATCAGATATTAATGAACATGAAAGCACAAAACAACACCATGCACAATGAACACAATAATTTACGTGGAAACCCAAGAAGGGAAAACCCATGAAGAATAATAATTCTTAATTATAAATCACCGGTTGAGGTTATTTTTACAAGGGCTCACTACTAAGTTCCTCACTATAGGGTGGCTCACTGTCGATTCAGATCACTGCTCAACTATTATAGCTAAAGATAAAAAAAATGAATCACTTCACAAAGAGAAAGGCTCACTGCCTACAAAGAATGGCTCATTTCCAATAGAAGAATGATGAAAGGAAATCCACCACTAAAATAACTATCACCAACAACACTAGATAGAATCTCACCTTCTACTTCCTCTGGTCATACACTTTCACACACTTCACAATGTTTGGATATTCAGATTCACATTCATCATACTTGCTTGCATCGAACAAAAAAATCTTATACTTATACCATTCCAAGCCTTCATAATCTCTCAAGTCAGCCAAACACAATTTCCTAATTCCTAAGTTGGCCAAGCACAATTTGAAATTGGTCACCACAAAAACATTCCTGTAGTGGAGAGGAATGAAACATGGACCAAAAATACCCTCTTCGGTCAAATCAACATGTTGCATGATATCTGGAATAAGATATACATGTTACAATGCAAATCATGTGTCGGAGCAAGTGAACCAACTGCTAGATCAATCCAGACCCAAAAGAATGTATCTTATTGTGTTACAAGAGGAATGGGACTAGGACATATACAACCCAGAATAGATCTTTATAGCATGATATCCAGAACCAGGCCAAATCTACATCACCAAGGCACCAAAATAGAACTTTGGTCAAATAACCAAGATATGTTGACATCAATGACAACCATTAATGACAACAAGCAATCAACATCATCTCAACTTGTTTCAACAATTTCCCCCTTTGTCATTGATGTCAACATTCATCAATAAAAAACCAACCAACTCAATGTCAACATCAAGTTTCATCGTCAAGGACCATCTTAACTTCTTTTCTTCTCCCCCTTTGACATCAAAGACAAAGGGAAAAACTCCCCCTGAAAAAATTACTCCGCTCCCCTTATGAGGAAGCCACCAAACATTGATCCAGATAAAAAATGAGCATATAATACCCTGGACCAATGCACACCCTAGTGCATGTTATTGTAGACTAGGAGGGGGAAGAACCCCTAACTTCAGCTGTAGATACTCAAAAATATATTTTCTGAATAGTTTTGTGAAAATATCTACAATCTACTATTTCGTAGGTACATATTCAAGTTTTACTTCATTTTCCATCACCTTCTCTCTCAAGAAATGATATCTTATGGATATATGCTTTGTTCTGGAGTGTTGTACTGGATCCTTGGAAATGTTTGTTATGCTAGTATTATCACACATAATTGAGATTGATTCATCAAATGATATTCCAAAATCCTTCAATGTTTGTTTCATCCACAGTATCTGAGTTCAACTTCAACAATAGATAAAGATATAGAATCTTGTTTCTTACTTGACCAAGCAACCAATTGGGAGCCAAGAAAATAAGTGCCACCACATTTGCTCCACCTGTTATCAACACATCCATCTTAATCAACATTAGTATAAGCTATCAACATGAAATATGAGTCCTTTTGATACCATAATCCCATGTCTTTTGTACCCTTCAAATATTTGAAGATCCTTTTTACCGCAACATGTGATTCCTTTGGTTCTTGCTGAAATCTAGATGCTAAAAAACAACATACATAATGTTCGGTCTGTTAGTAGTCAAATATAACAATCCTCCAATCATTGACCTGTACATGCTTGCATCATATTTGGGTGATTCATCTTCTTTTGTCAACTTGCATTTGGTAACAATAGGTGTACAAACTAGTTTAGAATTCTCCAATCAAAACTTATTCAATAGTTCTTTTGTATACTTGGACTGAGAAATGAAGATTCCTTTGTTGTTTTGGTTTACTTGTAGTCCAAGGAAGAAATTCAACTCTCCTATCATAGACATCTTGAATTCCTTCTGCATTTCATTTGTAAATTCTCTACACATATGATCATTTCCTCCAAAAATTATGTCATCAACATAAACCACAACAATCAACATTTGATCTGAGTGAGTTATGTAGTACAAATTACTATTAGCATATCCCTTTTGAAATCCTTGTCCAATCAAGTACTTACCTAATCTACCATACCATGCTCTAGGTGCATGCTTTAATCCGTATAAGTCTTTCTTCAACCTACAAACAACATCTAGGTCACTTCCTGACTTGAATCCTTTTAGTTTCTCAATGCAAACTTCTTCCTTCAGTTCTCCATTCAAGAATGCAGATTTGACATCCATTTGATAGACTTTGAAATCCTTAAAAGCTGCAAAAGCCAAAAATATCTGGATCACTTCCATCTAGGCAACAGGGGAATAGGTCTCATCAAATTCAATACCTTCGATCTGAGTGTAACCTTTGAAAACCAATCTTTCCTTGTTTCTCATTAACTTTTTGTTTTCATCCAGTTTTTTCTGGAATACCCACTTTGTTTCAATTACATTTTTTTCTGTCGGTCTGAGCACAAGTTCCCAAGTCTAATTTTTCTCTATTTGATCAAGCTCTTCCTTCATTTCCTTCACCCAATTTTGAGCATTGCATGCTTCTTCCACAATCTTTGGCTCAATTTCCGATAGTAGACATAATAATACTTGCCCTTAAGCTGCTTTACTTCTTGTGATGATTCCCTTATTCTTATATCCAATAATCTATTTTTTTAAGTGTTTTTTCTATACATACCTTGGAGTTTTAGTTGTAGTTGTCAAAGCCTCCTTTGTTTCTTCTTCTTCTTCTTTCCCATCCTTCTCTCCTTTGTAATCAGAGTTATCTGATTCATATTCAATGTGCCTTTCAAGATTTCTTTGAACATCTTCATCTACTTTCACATTCACACTTTCAACCATCTTATTTAGTCTCTTGTTGTAACATCGGTATGCTTTGGTTCTTGTAGAGTAACCCAAAAATATGCCTTCATTAGCTCTACTGTCGAACTTTCCAAGATTGTCCTCATCTCTCCAGATGTAGAATTTGCTTCCAAAATTTTTGAATTACTTTATTGTGGGAGCTCTTCCATGCCATAGCTCATATGATGTCTTTCCGTTCCTTCAGAACAATACTCTGCTAAGAGTGTATACTATTGTGTGTATCACTTCTCTCCAGTAGATCTATGTTAAACTTGCTTCCATGATCATTGTTCTAGCTACTTCCTGAACTATCTGGTTCATTCTTTCTACTACACCATTCTATTGAGGTGTTCTAGGGGTAGATAGTTATCTTTTAATGTCAAGTTTTCCATAGTATTTGTTGAATTCATCAAAATTAAATTCTCCTCCTCTATCAGATCTTAAACACTTGATTTTTCTATCAACTTCATTTTTAGTTCTCTTGCCTTGAAAATATTGAAATTTTTAAATGCCTCTAATTTTTCTCTCAAAAATGCAACCCAAGTAAATCTGGAATGACCATCTATTAAAAGCATGAAATATCTCTCACCTTGTAAGCTTCTTGTTTTGGTTGGACCACATAGGTCAGTGTGTACAAGGTCCAACAAATCGGTAGATTATTCTTCTTTTCTTTGGAACGTGTCTCTAGTCTACTTTCCTTCCTAACATCCTTTGCAAATAGAATTGTCTGGTTTGGGTAGTCTTGGAAAATATCTAACTGCTCTTGATGAACTTATCCTTACCAAATTGTTGAAATTGATGTGACACATCCTCTAGTGCCAAAGAAAACTATCATTAGACTAAGATACTAAACATCTTTTTGTAGCTCCTTCCAATTGATACATATTCCCACTTGTTATTTTTCTAAGTGCAATAATAGTTTCAGATCTCTTCTAGATCTCACAACCATCATCTTGAAGCACCACATTGTAGCCATTTTCACACATCTATCCAACACTCAGAATATTATGATATAAACCCTTCACATAGTAAACATTGTTAGTGTTATGTTTTCCATCAAAGGTAATAGAACTAATTCCAACAATCTGTGTTGTTTTATTATCACCAAATTTGACAGAACCTCCATTATATTTCTCAAGCTTCACAAACTTACTTTTGTCACCGGTCATATGATTCAAACATGTACTGTCAATCATCCATTCATCTTTGTTTCTTTTAACAAACAATGCAGCTTCAATGTTATCATTATATTTCAAACAAATATTAGAGATATCAAATGTAGGTTCTTCCTTTTCCACCAAAAACAAATAGTCCTCATGATCTTATTCATCATCTGAAATTTGGGCATTCTCATTGACATAGTAGGCCTTCTTATTGATCTTCTTAAACTTTTGTCTTGATCTCCTCTTTCCAAAAACTTAGTTGCTAAATGACCAATCTTTCCACATCAAAAACATTTAAGACGTAACATACCTTTGTACTTGTTGGTATCTCTCTTTAGTTCCTTATGAAGTTTGCTTCAAACTCTTCTAAACTTTCATCATTTGGATCCTCTTCTATTTTTTGGCTTTGTTCAAAAGTTGTTTCAAATTTCTCCTTTTCTTTTCCAAATTTCCTCATCTCAAATGTGGTTAAAGTGCCAAATATTTTCTCTCTGGTGAATTTCTTCAGATCATAAACTTCCTCAATAAATGAGATATTATCACTGTAACTCTCTAGCAAGGTCATCAAAATATTCTCCATTACATCTTCATCTATCAGAGTACCTCCTTGATTTTTGACTTCATTTACTGCACTATGAACTCTTTGAAAGTAGCTCGCTATATCCTCACTTTCTTCCATCCTCAATTTTTCATATCCATGCTTAGCTGTCAATTTCCTTGATAATTTGACTCTATCATTTCCTTCATAGATTTATTTCAAATTTTCCTAAAATTCATAAGAAGTACCCAATGAAATAAATTTTGTTAACTCAGTCTTAGAAAAACCACTAAAGATTGCATACCTTTCCTTTTCATTCTCTTCAGAGGCTGAAATCTCATCCGCAAAACTAGGGCCAGCTGCTAGTTCAACATATTTTTTCTCAACAACTTTCAAATTCTTGTACCCTAGAGAGATCAAATAACCTCTCTTCTACACTTTCTAGAAACTATAGTCAAATCCATCAGACACTAGAATTGTCAGTTTGTGCACCATCGGGTCTACCCCAAGCAATTAAGCTCTTCTTCGAGAAACCAAAGCTCTGATACCAATTGTTGAACAGTCTGGATAATTGAGAGGGGGGTGAATCAATTATTATAAGACAATTTCCTTGAATTTAATTATTCTGTATCAAAGCTTAAATCAATTAGATATTAATGAACATGAAATCACAAAACAACTTCATGCATAATGAACACTAGAATTTACGTGGAAACCCAAGAAGGGAAAAACCATGGAGAATACTAATTTTCAATTATAAAGCATCAATTAAGGTGACACCGGTTAAGGTGATTTTTACAAGGACTCACTACCAAATTTCTCACTATAGGGTGGCTCACTGTCGGTTGGGATTACTACCCGACTATTATAGCCAAAGACACAAAAAAGGCTCAATTCCCAAAGAGAAAGGCTCACTACCTATAGACAATGGCTCACTGCCAATAGAAGAATGATGAAAGGAAATACACCATTGAAAGAACTATAACCAACAACACTAGATAAAATCTCACTATCTATTTCCTTTGGTCATACACTTTCACACACTTCGCAATGTCTGTATATTTAGATTCGCATTCATCACACTTGCTTGCATCAAACAAAAACATCTTATACTTATACCATTTGAAACCTTCATAATCTCTCAAGTCAACCAAACATAATTTCATAATTCCTAAGTCGACTGAGCACAATTTGAAATTGATTACCACAAAAATATTCCTGTGGTGGAGAGGAATGAAACAAGGACCAAACATAGCCTCTTCAATCAAATCAACATGCTACATGATATCTAGAATAAGATATACACGTTACAATGCAATTCATGTGTTGGAGCACGTTAATGAACTACCATATCGGTCCAAACTGAAAAGAATGTATCTTATTTTGTTACAAGAGGAATGGGACCAGATAGATACAACCCAAAATAGATCTTTACAACACGATATTTAGAACCAGGCCAAATATGGATCACCAAGGCACCAAAATAGAACTTTGGTCAAACAACCAAGATATGTTGACATCAATGAAAATCATTAATTGCAACAAGCAATTAGCATCATCTCAACACGTTCCAACAAGAAGTGTTGTTGAATGTTCAAGGAACATCCCCATGTGATCCACTTGTTGCTAATTGGTCGCTTTGGTTCTACATTGTGTCTTGAGTTGGCTTTCTCAAATATTTGTGGATATCTAGTTGATAGGGTTTGTTCCTTTGCTTGCAGCATGTTCTTGGGGGGTTGTGTCAGCAATGGAATATGTGTTATGATATATTTAGGTCTTGACCTATCCTACTTGGGACTGCATTAAGTTAATTCAATAAGTATGTTTATGGGTCAACTAGTTATGTGCTTTAACGTTTCATCCGCATGTTTCCTTGATGTCAGCTTAGGTTGATGTGCACCTACGTGTAAATTATTTTGGATCACATTGGAAGAAGTTCTAAGAGTGTTTATGGTTCTCTCTATCTTCTCGATATGACTGCATTATATTTTGGTGGCCAACCAGTTGATTTCATTGTTTATCCTTTTCTTGGCCAACCTAATTAAAGTTTTAAAGTGTTACAATGGATATAAATGCAAGATAATTTTGGATGCAACAAGATGGAGAAGTTTACAAGTGTGAAGAATTGTATTGAATATTTATAAGTGATAGTGCTAAAGTGTGTGAAAAGAAAGATCAATTGTGCTATAACACCTCAGTCAACAAAGTGCTATGCTGACAAGCATTGTAATCTTTATCTAAATATTTGTATCCTACTCTGAGATAGTGAATCTCATCAGGTCATCTGTATCTTTATCCTAAAGTTGTGTTTTCTTCAGTCTTGAAAGTTCTTTTGTATCTTTCTCTTAAGGTAGCGAGCCTTCTTGCAAGTCTTTTTGGTAGTGAGCCTTATATTGTGAATTAAGTCTCACCATAGTTTTCTCTCATTGGGTTTTCCATGTAAATCTAGTGTTCTCCTTGTGCATGTGTGTGTCCTTTATTTCTTTCTCACTGTTGTTGATTTGGTTAGAAGTAAAATTGTTATATCTTGCATTGCTTAAAGGTTGTTAAATTTGCTAAGGATTCAAAGTACTATATCCTTCTTTATTACTGTTATGTTTTATGGTTTTGATTGGATTGAGCTAAAAGCTTCAAGGTCTAGAAGGGCTTAAGTTATTGTATAGACCGATTCAACCCATCCCTCTTAGTCTTTGGGTGTGTTCAACAAATTTAACCTTGTGGTTTTTTAGTCAAACTCATTGACCCATGTTTTATGAGTAGTGCTTCACAAGAACCCATCTCTGATGGTCTTTTTTTTGGAAGAATATAATTTAATTAGGAAAATAAAATATTTTATTTTCAACTATTAGATAATGATAAATCTCATAATTTGTACTTATATATTTATATATAATAATACAATTATATGTGTGTGTGTGTGTGTTTGTGTGTATCACAATTATTATATATTGTATATTTATATATATAATAATGATATCATTTTCTATATATATGAATATGTAAATAGCTTACTATTAAAAATAAATAAAAATAAAATAAAATAATTTTTAAATTTAATTGATATGCATGATAAATCATGTGATCCTAGCATGAGGGGAAAGTTTAGTTCTAAAAATAAAGAGATACACCAACTGGAGTGGAACACTTTCATGGAAGTATGAAAACCATGAAAAGAGAGCTCAATGAAGGAGAAGGGAGAATTGTTTTGATATCATTATTGGCAATGATTGAGGAGGATGGGCATCTTAGTATTTGAGTAGAGTTGAGGATTTAGCATGAAGAGCAGAAAACCAAGTATTACCCTATTATTTATGTTTGTAACATGGCTTGCAAATCCATGGTAAAGGCTTAAATGTAACTAAATTTGTAAGTTTAAATGATGAATGATATTGTAATTATATCATGGGATTTTCATAAGGAAATTACTGTATGTATCGTAGCATATATTTATTTTATTTTTTCAGCCAACATATGTATTGTTCTACCTATGCATACATAACAAAACCTGTGCATTATTTTTTATTAATAGTGTATAAATAATAGTTATACATATATTTACATATATGCTATGAGTTTATTATATCTGAATTAGTGAATAGTTTGTGACTGTAACCATATATGCATTCATTGTTGCTGATATAAAACCACTATGATATTCTATAATATTAGCACATTTAAATAATAATATATATATATATATATACCATATTTTTCATAAATTTAATACTAGTAAACCTTTAATTTCTACTGTGGTGATTCTACAATAAAACTGTTAAATTCAATCTATGAAACTATTATTTAATTATTATGGATCTAATTATTTAATTTCAATCAACATATCAATGGTGTGTGTGTGTGTGTGTACACATAACTATATAAATATAATGGTACAAATATGCATCATATGTTATGTACTAGTTTGTTATGGATTTAACTTGCATGGCATCGAAGCATAGTTAGCATTCCAGATAAATTAAATATTGCATATAACAAAGAAATATCATTAATTAGAGATCAAATTGTTTGTCAATAATCAAACTACATGTCAATTATACAGTTAACGATCATTGTGTATGAAAGGATTGAAATAAGAAAATACCTTCATATAATCATTTTGCATGAAAAGAAAAGGTTTAATTATTTTTATGATTATTGGGTATATACATGTTATATTGTCTTCATAAGGAAAATAGTTTTCTTCTATATGTGATTTGGCTTTACCTTCCAAGATCGATGTTGAATAGGGGATAACAAAGGGGACTATTATCTTTTCTAGATCTACCTACCATTTTCAATTTATTTTCTTTGGCCAAAGCTATGTGTCCCATTGGAATAAATGGATGTTATTTTATTCTCTTTGTCATATCTTAATAGTGGGGCATAACATATGCATATGTAATTTATGCATGTAGATATATCAGGTTGCACTAGATTTCATCTTGCTAGCTATTTTTAGGTTGTTAGGCTTCTCGTACAAAGTTGGGTATTATTCATGTTGGGAATAATTTTGAGGAATCATAAGCTTCATGGTTGGGCAGAAAAGAATCTGAGCCATGTTATCATCTCTTGGTTTTTGGATGACCATTGGGGTTAGTAGTAGTCAAAGACTCTAGTGATTATGTTTCTTTTATATCTTTACTAGTATCATTATGACTAAATGGGCAAGAGAGCTTAAGTCATATTCTTGCATAAATTATATCTTGTACTCTATAATACTTGATTAGATAGTACTTCATGTGTGATGTTGTACTTTATTTTTGGTACTCAATTATATTTGGGATTAAACACTTTTACATCTTAGATATAATATATCAATTGTATATGTTGAAGATGTTTCAATTCATTTATATATTTATGTGAAAAATGAATTACTATTTATTTTCATGAGATAGTATCTAGGGTTTCAAACCTTACGCTTGAATACTCTGTGTGATTCTCATCTATATAAATAATTTTCCTAATCCTTTAGCCTTAGCCATAGGAGTGAAAAGGTGTGGTAAAAGGGGATCACCTTTTATCAATCCTCTTGAAGCAGAAAAATTAAAAGATGAGGTTTCATTAATCAAAATTGAAAAGGATGCTAAAGTTAGACAACTCATAACCCATTCAATCCATGGTGAAAAAAAACCAAGCCTAGATAAATAATTTCCAAGAAAAGACCCAATCCTATCATAAGCCTTAGACATGTCCAACTTGATAAATATGACATTTTTCTTAAAATAATCCATGAAATTGATAGTTTCAAAAGTAATAACTCTACCATCTAGAATTTGATTCCCCTTCACAAAGCACTCCTACCTAGCTGATAACAAGGAATCTAAAATTCATTTCAAATAATTAGTCATTAATTTGGTAATGATCTTATAAATAATATTTGTTAGCTCTTTATATGGTGAAATAAATTGAAATACTTTTCCCCTAGTTTCTTAAGAATCAAATCTAAAAAATTAAAATTGATTTCTCTAATAATTTTATTATGGATTTGGAATTCACAAATCACATCAAAAAAATCATTCTTTAAAATTCCCTAGTTTATTTGGAACAACTCAATTAGGAATCCGTTTGAACTCTAGGAACCTTACCTTTCTTCATTTGAAAGATACATTTTTCCAATTCCTTAAGAGTGATATGTTCTATTAGCTTATTATTCATTTCAATAGTAACCAATGAAGGGATGGAACCTAGAACAACCCTTTCCTCATCCCCTAGTTTATGGCCATTTTTGTAAACAAGGAAGAGAAATGAGAAACAAATTTCTCATTAATATTCAAAGATGAAGACAATTGAACACCTTTACAAGAGATAATAGAGGAAATAAAATTTATTTGTCTTTCAATTAACTAAATTTCTTTTAATGATCTCCCTCTTGGAGCCATGTGATCTTGTACTTCTACTTGCAAAACATTTCCTCTCATAATTCCAATTCATGGGGATCCTTAGAAAGAGAGAAGTCCTCTAGTATTATTTCCTTACTAGTCATACCAATTTCTTTAGTCTAAAAAGTAATTTCATTCAATATTCTTACACCTATCTCTTTTTCCAATAAATATTATCAATACTAAATTTATTCCATTATTTAAATTTAAAATTAACAAATTGAAGTCTTTCAGAAATGAAATATATTGCAATACCAAAGGAGGGATTTCCTTTCAACCACAAAATTGTCATATTCTCCTTAATTTGCTAGTGATAAAGGCACACTAATTGAAACTTGAATGGTAGCTTTTAGGAGATGAAAAACGAGATGAAAAAATTAATGGGTCAATGATAAAAACATGTCATTACAAAACTTTAGATGAAGTTATCTTATTATCCCTAATCCTTTCAGTTGAGACAAAAATCCTATCTAGATGCTCTAAAATGAAAGCAAAGCCAGATCTTCTATTATTCCAAGTATAAAGGCCTCGCTTGGTCTAATATCCAAAAGATTAAGAAAATAAATATTTTCATGAAACAAAGTTAAGGAAGAATCAAGTCTGCTCAAGCCCACAATTTTCTCTTCAAGAGAAAGACTATCATTAAAATCCCCAACGAAAATCCAATTGAATGAAGAAAATACTGAGTGAACAAACCAAATATGCAACCACAAAAAATACTTTCCTTGAAAACCCATTGGTGCATAAAACACTAGATAGTAAAATTTAATTACCAAAATAAAAACTAGAATTACCAAAGATAAATAATTATTACACATTAACCAATAGGAAGGTTTAAATTAATGAGTGTCAAAATATCAAGCTAATCCATCTGCATAGCCTAACACAACCACACATTGGCACTATCTTTCCAAAGAAAAATAGACATAGCCAATATTTCCTTGACAAAAGGCTTTGTTTCTTGAAGGAAAATAATATCAAGTTTATGAATTTAGATGAGATTTCAGATAACTTTTGATGAGAGAAGTTGCTCGAAGCCCTAACATTCCATCAGATAACAATCATTTTTTAAGAGTAGAAAAGTGGGATTCTAAAGTATGAATTACCCCATGTTCAATTACTGTTTCTGTTGATTCAATTAATGTTTCCCTTTTCATCTTCCCTTTCTCTTGATTATTTTTCTTCTTTTTAAGATTCTTTTGTTAAAGATCCTATAGAGTGGGAGTTTCCATGTTAATACTAACACCATCTTTAACTCCAATAATGTTCAAGGCTATTGATATAGCACAACTTGTTGATTCTTCAACTACAACAACATTCAAAACAAGATACGTAGTAGTCAAATCAATACCAACTAAATTAGCCTCATGCTTTCCACATAAAAACCTTCCTAAAATAGCATTTGCACATCAAATGGGTTTTTCAATATTTGACAATAAGAGTTGAGAAAAATGAGAAAGTTCTAAATCTTAATTCACTAAAGTCTTCTTAATCAAAGTAAAATCAAGATCCTCAAAAGTCTCCAAAACATATCAAAATCTATTATTTAAATTCCCTTAGAAATATCCTTTTTCTGTCTTTCAAGACCACATGGGAGTAAACCCATATGAGTCTAAGATGGAGACTTTTGTGCTGGGTGTACCATTGCAACTTGCACAATATTCCTTCTTTGTCCAGACCACATGCTTTCCTTTACAAAGTGGGAGTGGGCTCCACCTCTCACATCCTTCTGCGCTCCTTCACGCGGTTTTCTATGCAATCACAGGCTATCAACAGCACAACCTACGCTTTTGGAACTTCTTGTGTTTGTCACTACTTACCTCTGTCTGCCTTCTCTCCTCTTTTAAATACTTTGCCCTCTCCCTCCTCGTATCCTCAGTAAGAAGCCTTTCTTTCATTCCTCTGTCTTCTATTCTTTGTGTGTTCAGTCCAATCCAACTTGATGGCATCTACTTCTTACACCGGCACGCACCCACAGGTTGAAGAATCAGCACCCTCTACATCTGCTTCTTCTGGATCCAACTTTAAGATGGAAGAATACAAGCCTCCCACAACTAAACTTGCCTTGCGAAAAGATAAGAAGTATCATGTGTTTCTGAGTTTCAGGGGACCAGACGTGAGAAAGACTCTGGTTAAGGATCTGTTCACAGCTCTCTCCACAGCAGGACTGAATGTCTTCGTAGACAGTGAAAAATTGGAAAAGGGGAATTTCATTGATTATCTCTTTGAAGAAATCAAGAGCAGTGCCATACACATTCCTATATTTTCCGAAGGCTATGCAGACTCAAGTTGGTGTCTCAAGGAGGCCGCTGCAATATCGAGAACCTCTGACTTGATTATTCCTCTCTTTTATCGTGTGGAGCCATCTCATGCTAGATTTCCTCAAAGTGACAAAAGTCCCTACAAGAAATCATTTGAGAAACATTATGGCCCTAAAGGTAGATACCCAAAGGAAGAGATTGACGAGTGGGTGGAAGCCCTTCATAGTATATGTTCTCGCTCAGGATGGTTCATGGGTATAACTGAAGGGTAAGTCATGAGACTAACTCTCAACTTGCTTTTCAATATTTTTGATTTATTATTTTATGCTGGCCGTTGGTTAGTAGATGGCAGATTTATCTTTACTCAAATATAATTATCTAAGTATCGCTTATATATTCTTTTGTGTTGGGAAAATGTAGTACCATACAAAATCAAATAAATTTGTTTTTTTTGAATCAAAATAGAAGTTCAAATAAATTTGTTTTTTGGAATGAAAATAGAAGTTTAATAATGAAAAAAATCTTGCATAGAAAAATTTGTATATCTATATTATTTCTTATTTAATTATTTAAAAAACCTCTTTTCATTTGAGAAATTCAAAGTCTTAGGCAAGGGCCTACTCTCTTTTAATAAACATTAAAATATAAAACAAAAAAGAAATGCTTGAGACCCTTAAACATGGAGTAGTAGGAAGACATTTTCAATCTTAAATTAAAAGACAAAGATTTGAACTTGCTAAAAGGAAAGCCACCCCAAAACAAAAGAAAACTGCTTTCCATTTCCATTCTACTTGGATGACCTCACATACATCTATTTCTTTGGGTAGTGTTCTTTTTCTTTTTGAATTTCATCTATTCCTGATTATTCATGGGAGTCCTCGGAGACATGGGATGTTTGTTTCCATTTCCACTTTACTTGGATGACCTCAAAGACACGGGATGCTTGTTTCTCTGAGTAGTGTTCTTTTTCTTTTTGAATTTCATCCATTCCTAAATACTGCTTTCCATTTCCACTCTACCTAGATGACCTTAGAGACATGGGATGTTTGTTTCTTTGGATAGTGTTCTTTTTCTTTTTGAATTTCATTCATTCCTAATCACTGCTTTCCATTTCCACTCTATCTGGATGGCCTTAGAGATATGGGATGTTTTCTTCTCTGGGTAGTGTTCTTTTTCTTTTTAAATTTCATTTGTTCCTGAATATTGCTTTCCATTTCCACTCTATTTGGATGACCTGAGAGACATGGGATGTTTGTTTCTTTGAATAGTGCTCTTTTTCTTTTTGAATTTTATTTGTTCTTGATCACTACTTTCCATTTCCACTCTACTTGGATTACCTTAGAGACATGGGATGTTTGTTTCTCTGGGTTATGTTCTTTTTCTTTTTGAATTTCATCTATTCCTAAATACTCCTTTCCATTTCCACTCTACTTGGATGACCTTAGAGACATGGGATGTTTGTTTTCTGGATAGTGTTCTTTTTCTTTTTGAATTTCATCAATTCCTGATTACTACTTTCCTATTTCACTCTGCTTGGATGATCTTAGAGTCATGGGATGTTTGTTTCTCTAGATAATGTTCTTTTTCTTTTTAAATTTCTGCTTTCCATTTCCACTCTTCTTGGATGACCTCAAAATGATGGAATGTTTATTTCTCTGGGTAGGATTCTTTTTGAATTTCATCCATTCCTGATTAGACTTAGGTATCATGAAATACTTCACTTCTCTGGACTTCCTCCATCACCCCTTGGTGATGTGTTTTCTATTTCTGGTTTAACTTTCAGGCTCTCAATAATCATGGAGCCATTTTCTGATTGTGGGGAAGAATGGTCAAAAAGGCATCTACCTTAGGTAGTTTCTGATCTGGATCAGCTACCGGATGCTCATGTGAAATTGTAGAAGAGGAAGGAGGGTGAAAAATCTATATCAATGTCTTCTCTAGGGGCAATAGTGAAGTGCTGGGGTTCAATCCTCGTCCGCCAAGTGGATTTTGAATGATGCAATTACCTTCGCTGAACAAAGAAGAGTTGTGCTCATTGAGAAGTGTGTTCTACACCTAAAAGTAATATTTTTATAGTCTACTCGCTGCATCCAATTTTGGTTGCCGACCTTGAGAGAAATCTCAGCTGGGAGTCCTTTGGTAAGATCCATTTCGACACAAATGCGAGCGCAAGTGGTGTAAGAGTATTGGGCAGTTTCCTTCGATATACAGTGGTATTTTTCGAGCCCATTGCCAATAGCCCGGAGCACCTACAATTCTCAAATATGGCAAACAAATCCACCAAGAGGCGGAGGAGAAAGAATCATATCGAGGATCGAAGGAGAGAACCCATGGTTCGATGCATTCTTAATCTCCCTGATAGGCCACGGACCCACGCAGATCACTATTTCATCTTTGAGGGTTTCAAACTCAAGGATGAAAACCCCCTTGGACAGGGATAGATGTCGATTTCATCCTCCAAAGCCTCTTTCCACAGCTCTGATATCCAAGCATGCAAGTCACCATGCTTCGGTCACAATCTTGTGAATTTGCAGATTGGCGCATGCTCCTTTAGGTATTCCTCATGATTACCGATTTCTTCACCCATGCTGATTTCTGGAATGTTCTCTTTTAAGAGGGATGCAGGAGCACTGGAAGAATGCACATTTATGCTGGATGCCTTGGAATCCACCACCGCAGCTGACAAAGGATCATCGTAAGGGGGAGATGCCTCAATGGTATCTGACGGCCTGGGAAGAGATTGAAGCTGATGTTTCCTGCAACCGTCCTTCGAAGCTCCATGTGAAACTGCTACTGCTACAGCGAGAGTTCTGTAGCATTTCTGTGCCTCATAACTGCGTGAGGAATGCGCTGAAGCCCCACTAATCTTCATGGAAAGCTTGCTTTCGGAGGGAAGCTAATAGTGTTTGTGCCATTGTAATTAGCAAAGGAACGGAGGGCAGAGACATCGGCTTAAATCTGTAGTTTTTTAAATATATATAAAAGTTTTATTATTATTTTGATTTTTTTTTTTTTAATATAACAGGGGTGTCCCTGTGGTCCAGCCAGTGGCCCAGCAGCCCATATTATTATTATTTTGAAAATTTAATGAGGAATACAATTTTATAAAACTATTTTTTAAAAGAGTTTTTACTTTAACTTAGTATCTATTCATAAAATTGTTTGTTTGTTTTCTATTTTTCATTTTAATATCTATATTAGAATAAGAGATTTCTTAATAAAAAGAATCAAGAGTTTTTTCTTAAGAATAAGTGTTTATATTATCATTTAAGTAATAATGTTACATATATTCACAAAATAAAGTAGGTTGAAATAGTCACACCTCTAAAATCTATATGGGTCAATAGGTTGGAGCATAAAAGCATAAACAAAGTCATTAGGTGATGGGAGTAGTAGGATAGGCGGGAAGTAGGAGGATCTTGGTCATTTGATTTACCCCATTCATCAGCGAGGTCTAGAATGTCCATGGGAGGGTCCCACCCATTATTATCTTTATCTTTATTTTCTTCTTCAATGGTACAAGTAGATGAAATGGAAAGAGTTAATTGAGGGAACTTGTTGGACTCAAACTAGATAGAAGTACCTCTAGAAAGACCTCAAAAAGTTCCTCTAATAGGTGGTGAAGAGGTAGAGCACCAAAGAGTAGGGTGTAACTAGCCTTGTTGGCCAAAATCCTTTTTTGTAGCCAAGGGAGAAGCCTAAGAGTTGTTCTCCCTGTTACCTCAAGTATAGAGGCTACACCCATGATGGTGCCCACAAGAAGGTGAGAAACCCCCAAAGGAAGAGGGAGACGAAGGAACTCTAGAAACTACATAAGGGGCATTATCCTAGTGGTCAAAGAGAACCAATAAATGACCCACCTCAAGTGCAAATTTGTTGGCTTGCACCAAAATCTACAATAAGATTAGAATAAATCATTGCTTCAATACAAAGAGAAACATGATGATCCATAGAAAGATTGGCTAAAATAGTTGAATTTTAATCTTTCCATATGCTAAATAGAATCTCCATATTAAAAGTATTTCAGATTT
This sequence comes from Sequoia sempervirens, assembly GCA_007258455.2. Taxonomy (NCBI): domain Eukaryota; kingdom Viridiplantae; phylum Streptophyta; class Pinopsida; order Cupressales; family Cupressaceae; genus Sequoia; species Sequoia sempervirens. Next base: position 492,450,150 of record VDFB02000017.1, read on the forward strand.
GATTGAATTTATAAGGGATGCAAGGCTAATCCCCTAAAAGAACCATATGCTATGAAAAAGGTTTTGGTCTAAAAGGCTTCAAAAAGTCATGAATCTAGGTCCAAACATTCTAAACTATGGGAAAAAAACCCGTGCAAAGCTGTTTGAAAGACTCCCATTACCCACAAAAGGGATAATGTTCGAGGGTCAAGGAATCCCAAATGAGTTAACTTAGAGAGAATGTGAAGGCATTGGGAAAATACACCAAGTAAAGTGACCACAAATGCCACCTTTGATTCAAAGTTGGAATCATGGGAAAATAAGGAGAGAACGAATTATATCTTTTCCATGGTTAGTAATTTTTGAAAGTAGTGTTTGGATCATACCACTTCTAATATTTCCACTAGGGATTTTAAGATATGATACCATTTTCATGAATCATATCAATTAGATTAACCCATATAATTTTGTTCAAAGTTTCATGATCCTAATTGGAAAGGTGAAACTTGGCCTTAACTTCATTCCATGAGAGGAGATTCATGGAAGCCTTGGAAAAAAGATCTTGGATAGTTTTAATTCCTTTTTTATAGAATCTAAAAGAACAAACCCAAGGAATCCTTGCTAGAGTATAGTCATTGCCTTTAAAAATAGGAAACCACCAAATGTTCTATTGATTGAAGGAAATACCATTACAAAATCATGAACCGTTCTAGAGAAGTCAACATCCCAAAATCTTCAACTATTTTCTTATCATAATTTAGTCCCTTGGATCTACACACAATTTTTCATGATCAGAAGGGTATAAATTCTACATTCCCTTCAAAAATTTATTCCAAGGGTGGAGGATAGAAGGAGATATTTTCTAGGGTTTGTATCTTTTCTATTGTTTATCAACAACTTATGTCACTGCTATTAGAAAAATAATTCAAATTGGTGAAACCATTTCCTACATAACCCCATGAGAGAAAAACATACATACAAGCTTACAAAATAACCATATGTACTTGAAGATCGAAGACATACCACAAGATTACACAAGATATGTTCTCAGAAAACCCAACCTTGAAAAGCATCCACATTCAATGTATTATTCAACAATAAAACATTACAATGCACTCACAAAGTTTCCATCAAAACTTATGAAACATCAAGCTCCTCGAAGCATTTATTCACACATCTCATGCGATGCTTCATGTATTCACTCCTCAAAATAGATCTCAATAGAATGATAACCAAGCCAAACAGGGAAAAACCAATCAACTAAACTCAACCACTTATAATATACTTTCGCTCATAGAATCAAGCTCACACAAAAATACCAATTGGTAAGGTAAAATTATGTGTCTCAAACCATGAGTACACAAAACAACTAACCCCAATGTTTTGGTACTAATTTTCCCATTATTAAGTATTTTTCCCACATGCAACCCACAAATAAAATATATTAGCAATGCCAGATTAAATTTACAAGTGGATCCAAATTAATATTTTATTTGGTTAAACACATAACATAAGATGTACCACAAATAAATAATTATTTTACATAATCAAATAATTCATTATTAGGCAAGGTGTACAACACCCCATTCCTGAAATTCTTCCACTTGTATATAGTACACAAGGTTCAATCAATGAAATTCATTATCATATCCATTAATGAACCACATGAATCTCCATCATGCTCTTACATGCTCTACTAAGATACTTGTAATAAAATATGAGATGTCTACCATCTCAAGAAATAAATCCTCTCACCCTCCAACATGCCACCTACATGGAAGAAAAAGGAACAAGCCAAGGTGAAGATGCACAAATCCAAAGGAAACAAGCATTAAATATAAGTGATAACAAGGGATCCAATCTATTATCAAATGAATAAAAACACATGTGACTAGAAATAGCAACCACACCAAATGCTAATCTATCCAATAATCCATACCTCAAAGGTATAAAAATATTAGTATAACTCATACCAATAACATATTCAACCCATAAATTGCAATCACAAGCTCCATTTATAAAAAATATCCATGAATAAAATGCACATCCAAGAACTCCCCCTATATAGGTAACATCAAATCTAAAAATAGATCATGGCATATCAAGTCTACCAATCAACACTCATACCATGATGTGGCTTATAATCAAACTATGTAGTATCAAAGAAAAATCATAATGATCCACACATGTAACCAAAAATATTGCACAATCTTTCACAACACATCATTGTAACTCTCCCAAGTCAACCACACTAGACCATGTAAACATGAACCTCCAAGAAGTAGCTATAGGACAAAGAGAGAAAACCTATAGACCATATCAAACAACATATCTTCTACCAAAACCTCAAAGTGCTAAGCTATGTCAAGTAAGATCTCTTTCACAACCTCAAATGAAAATTATCAAAAATACCCAAATATTTAACCTTCAAGATAAAAATAAATAAAAATGTATCTCATATAACCAAACTGGATGTAAGAATCTCTAAAAAATGATGATCAAACTAAAATCCATTCTAAAAACCAAGAATAATCTAGAAATAAAATCTCATAAAATTATCATCAATGAATAAAATCATAAATAAGATCATATGTACAAGAAGATAAACATGCTAAACACTCCTCAAATTAATCTTCTAGAGAGCTAGCAAGAATATATCAAGATCCATATCCAAGAGAAGACAATGGAAAAATAGAATACATATCTAAAAATAATATAGTAAATATATCTCAGATGATTATCTATCTAAAGTAGACCAAAAGTGGGGAATGAGATAGATCCTCCAAGATACACAAAATAACATTGAATCTCTCAAATAACAATCTCCTCTAAAGGTCCATCATGAACTCATGTCCAAATTTAGGTGAAGGTCTCTTGAACTTACTACTAAAACCTCCAAAGAGTAACCATCTCAACAAATGACTCTAAAATCAACAAAACTCCAAACTTATGTAAAACTCCTAGTATCCATGAGTACCTATAAATAATAAATCCATGCTAAGATTGAAATACAACATCACACTCTCATGAATATCCTAAGAAAATGACACTAAAATTTCTCAATACCAATATAACTATCTAGAGATCATTTTCAAAGATTTGATTACATGTTTGCAATATTAGGATCACATCATGACATCATGATCTAATAATACATATGGATACTCTAATGTGCAATCAAGAGTCCACCATAGCACAACACCAAACCATCCTCTTAATTGAAAGGATTACCTATCAAAACTAAATTGACACCTCAACCAAAGATTCCAAGAGTCCTTCATGGCTAAAAAATATGATAAACATCTCCAATCATATGAATACAACCATCTCTTAAAAATGAAATTTAAAATGTATAAGAACTATCATTGAAGAAAACAAGATCAAAGAGCTCCTCCAAGATATTAAAAACCACAATATAAGATAATGCATCACCATAGCATCATGATTGTCATATCCTAAATGAAGACCACTCATGGTCCACATAGACTCAATTTTAATACCAATAGTTCTATAGAATAATTTAGAAACAAGATCTCCAAGACAAGAATATATACACACCAAGAAAACATCACTATCAAAATCTCCCACTAAATAGTGTAACTCAGATATTCATGACATCATGATAAATATGATTCTAGAATTCTCCATAATTGGATATCCAAGAACTCTACTCATCCATCCTCTCATCTCAATGCAACATATTGATACACAAATGATCACAAAAAAGGTCAACTAACTAATTATACATCAACACCAAAAGGACCCACTGATATAGATAATCAACATCTAATTCATTGCACTACAACCAAGTGAATGACCAACCCACATAATTGCATAACTTGTAGATCCTCAATCAATGTAACATGCAAAATCACCACCACATTATTAACATACAAAATGAGATTACCAAGAATATAACATGTAGATCTCAAGACTCAAACACAAAGTCACGTACAAATTTTATTTTCCAAATAAATACACAATCAAGTACCATAATAAAGGAACTAATCAAACATCTTGCAGATAAGAACAACCTCCTAAAACTAAACAACACCACAAATTGTCAACTACATACATGATCATTTAGTGTCAATGCTCAAATACACATGAAAATCCATTACAATATAATCATCACAATCACTTAATCTATAATTGACTCTCATTGAACCTATTAGAAATTATACAATTTTGATATCTTTGTAAGTTTCTTCCCCCATGGTTTCTTAGATCACATTTTTTGTGTGTGGTTCCCCTCTATTTTCATCCTTTTATTCATTTTTTAGAACCAATAGCCTCAACCAAAGTGGCTAAGTGTTAGTTTATCGACATTTAGGGAGAGTTCTAAAACTAGTGTTGGGAGTTGAAAATATTTGCATATCCTTCAATCAAAGCCCAACATTACTTTTCTAGCCTTCTTTTTTCCAAAATAAGGGCTTGCAACTTTGGTATCAATTGTCTAAATGGGCTTTGAAACCTTTGTCTACTTACAACAAGGTTCTCATAACTTTTTCAAATTTTAATCTAGTTTTTTTTTTTTTTTTTAATTGAAATGATGAGAAGGGCACTCTTTTTGGCCAAAGGATTGAGATGGCTTCATAACCACCTAAGGTTTCAAAAAATGATTTTTTTTCCTTGATTTTCCAAAAAGTTAAAGGGAAACACGTTGGAGGAAATCATAGAGTGGATAAAGTGAGGCATTTTAAACTTTGTGAAGTTGCTAACAAGCTTAAAGTTCTCAATATTGGTTCAAATTCCATTAGGTTTCACTAAAAAAGAAAAAGGGAAGGATGCAAATGTTATTTTCTTAGCAAAACAAAGAGTTTTCAAAGGGGAGAATTGAAAAATTGGGTAGGTTCTAAAATTAGTGTTGAAGCTTGACATAATTTATAAATTTTAAAGAAGGTATGGAATGAGGTTCTTTGGTATGCTCATCAATATTTCATGCACTTTTGTAATTGAGGGAAGTTTTCAAAAGGGTTTTGAGAACCCATGTAAGGCCTAACATTCATAAGGAGAGCTTGATAATCAAATAAGTTAAGTTCTTTCAAATGTTTTTTGGTGCCAAACAAAGTAGTACTATTTTTCTTTGCCACCTATCAACCATGAAAGCAAGGTAGCTCCCCTAGCTACCTCCATTAATTTCTATTTCTCTCAACTACACCCAGTTGCTCATGTACTTCCAAATAATGTTATTCAATCGAAGATTCCCTTTTTGGATGGGAGTTCATATTGATAATGAATTCCCTTACATCTACAATGTTACAATACAAGGTGTAATGCCCCGCCACACAACCCTAGAGGAAGTTGCAATTAACTACTCAAACTTACATTTTTTTTTTTTTTAAAGTACAAATAACATGTAAGATCACTATCCATTGTCAACAAACTCTAAGGTTACGAAACTGAGATTACTTAAAACCCAAACAAGAAACATGAATTGAAACCATTACATTTAATTATTTAACAAATTAATTACACATCCATTCCATACATGATAAAATTACGTCAAGGCATAAGAAATACTACATGAACCCAATAATATACTTTACAATAAGATTACAACACTCATTCCCCGAATGAGGTACTTCCAAAAACCAAGGTTACAAATTACATCTTCCACCTCGATACAAGAGGGGTAATAAATTACAATAATAATAAAAGAATAAGCAGGAAAGCACTGGATCCCATGAGCTCTCCAATTGGAAATCTCATCCACACGAACAAGAAGACAAACCAATGGATTAAGGTGCACGTTCCACCCAACCATGTGATACCCGAGGGCTTACCCCCCGTGCTAGGAGATAGTAATAAGGAATTCCTATTCAAGACCATCCACCCCTAGACATAGGCTAACTCACACTGACACAACCAATCACATGAACCATACAACCATAAGGATAACACAAGTACAACTCCAACATCACTAACATAGATCACATTGCTTCTAGAAATAAAACAGATCGAGTATGATAAGAAGACCATACACATAAAACCAAATACCAACTGTTGTCGAAGAAAGAGTGTCATCACACAACTCATCATGGGATATCCTCTGGGGATCTTCCTAGGCTCCGAACCTCACTCTAAGTTGTCTTGGTGGCCTCTACCGAATCCTGGCACCCATGCTCACTCATGCGGAATCAAATACCTCTTGTAAGGACAAGATAGATGACCTTGCCATTCTAGGCCTTCCCGTCTCATCCCAAGTCTATACAAGCCCTTGCGTCCATGAGCGAGGCTCAATTATCTTAATTAATGTGAAATACTACCTAAACTTCTAAGTATATTGTTTTAGTTATCACGTGATTAAACCACTTCTGAAGGTTTCCCAAATTACCTCTTTGGGATCTATCCCCTAACATAAGCCACTCTTTTACTTAACAACAAACTGACACAAAACCAATCACATAGGGTGTCAAAGGGCATACAACAAGATAAAACCACTCCAACTCTAGGAGGAACACAAAACAAAAACTCACTCCAAACACCGGAGGCAACAAAAGTCAAAACCCTCTCCAAACACTAGAGGCAACAAAGGTCAAAACCCTCTCCAAACACTGGAGGCAACAAGCCACATAAACCACTCTTAATTCAAGGGAGGCACAAAACATCCTCTTTTGTGAAAACTGGGTAAAACAATGGGTACATTTAGATGCACTACCCATGGCAAACCAAAGGTTGACTAACATAATGACAACCCATACAAATCAATAAAACCTTATCTGGAAGACCTCAGAACATTTACTCTATTTGCACAACATCTAGAATGAACAAAACATCGCTAGAAAGCATGTCAGACAATTAAATAAACTAAGGTTAGGATTTCCTAAATCCAGTCAACTCAATCTACGTTACTTGCATTTATCGAAAAATACATAGGATTTATTTCATGACGTTGAGAAAATTAAAAACCAATAATTTATCTCTGAGTTTCTCAATCATACTCAATAAACTAAACAACTTGATAAATAAAATCATTTGATTAAAATAAATCAATCTTTATTTCAACTACGAATATAAATAATCAACATAAATTTAACTAAACTTGGATACAAATATATATTAAATATATACATAAAAGTATATACTTAATGTATATACAATTATATATATATATACATATACACAATAGATGTATATTATATATATACATAAGTATATATATATAATATATATAAATAAATAATTATTTAAAAAAAATATTATTTAAATATTAAAATAATATATATATACATATAATAAATATATATATTATATATATAATATAATATTAATATATATAATAATATATATAATATTAAAATAAAATAAATAATTTTTTTTATAAAAGCAAAATTTAAAATAATAAAAACAAGCCCATGTATGGGCTGCGGGCCCCTCCTAATGGGAGAGGCAGTTGCCACGCAACCCCCATATGGGGTGCGTTGTGTGAGCAACGCCTCCCATGGGCACTGTGGGAGCAGGGCTACGGCCCCTCCCCCTCTCCACAAAAGTTTCATTAATAATTTTTTTTTTATTATATATTTTCTTTTAATACAACTTTCAATGAAAAAATAGGGCATACCCTATTACAGGAAAAATTTCCCTGAATTTTTTTTGAAACAACAAAATTATTCCCAGAAAAAAGAAAAAGCACAATATATTTATATAATATACTTGTATGTATATATATAAATATATATATAGGTATATCTATAAATATATACCTAAGATTTTCTTTTCTAGCCAAACTATGCATTTGCACAACATAATTTTGCAATGAAAATAATAAATTTCACAACACTATATCTGGTTTTAAGTTTTCAGTTTGAAAAGAAACTTTCTTTTGGTTTTCTTTCAATATTTCCATTGTGTGATTCTTGTTTTGTTTTCTTTCCCAAAATTTCAACAGAAGTTTGCAAGTATTTGAACAAATTTGACATGGGTTTTCATTAAACTTCAAATAGAATTATAAAAAATTTCCAATAGCATAACAAAGATTTTAAACTCATTTCAAAATGAAAACATAAATCAAAGAAGGAACCTGGTTTTTTTTTTTTTTCTCCAAATCTTGAAGGACTCAAATGGTGCTTCCAAATCTTTTTCCATCCCACCCAAGAATTTCAATCTTCTTCAAATCCAAGCAAATCGACAACAAAAACTCTCCACGAAATTGAAAATTGAAAAATAAATGAAATTGAAATTGCTCAAATAGAGTTTTCCCCAAATTTAGTCAAACCCCTAAAATACCCCATCCACCAAATTTATTGCAATTTTGGGGATATTTCCATTTCTTTTAAATTTAAAACAAATTTACTTTCCAAATAAAATTTCATGCATTTTAAAAATTTCTTTTCACAAAAGAATTCAAAATTTTGTAAAGAAATTATTTTACCTATTAATTTTCAAAAAGTGAAATCTAAAACATATTTTCATTTTTATTTTAATTTAACTCTAAATATCCAAACATGATTTCCATTTTTATTTTAATTTAAATCTGAATATCCAATAATACCAAAACAACTAACTTAATTTAATTTATCACCATTAACATAATTCATCAATAAACTAAATCTAATCTAAGATTAGATTATTTTATTGATTAAAATAAATTAATCAATAAAATAACTAACATTTCAACATTGCAACCAGATATATTTAATCATCATTTTAACTACACCCACCATTTAATAACCTTTATAATAAGAAATTAAATAAATAACCAAGGAGGAATGGACCATATTAAAACAACTAAACCCGACGACACACTATGACTAGGGTGATGACTTGGCATGGAAAACCTAGCTACTATCTCCCAATTGATTACCGTAGGTCAATGGAGACACTCAAACCTATGAAATCAGGTGGAGTCGATGTCCTGTACCTGTCAACCTGCAAACAAAGAGCATATCGAACATGCATATATACAACATAATAAACACACCATGAAGAGGAAATAGCGGAATCGTAGGGCACTCGCAAGTGAGTGATGCGATCTCATCCCCTTCACCAATACACTCATCATAGACTGACAGTTCCATCATAAACAAATATCTCATGCAATAACGTGTTACAATAACTAATCATCATTACACCAAATTAAAACATGTCAAATAAAGCATCAGATAAGATACATCACATCACACAAATAGACTATCGCTCTATAAATAGTGATCAAATAACACACACATGATAAAGTATCTCAAGAACCAAAAAGCACATCCAAGCAAACAAGGACATACTGTCCAGCCAGAAAGAAAAACAGAGGGGTATTACATCCTCTCCCCTAGGGTCAGGCTTACTCCTGGAAGCCTGCAAGTACCCCTAGTACAAACTCCATAAAATCACACATAATCAATGGTTCTAAAACTAACCCACTCCATATCTCAACATAAAACAACAACAACCTGTGCTATAATCAACCCAACCAAGCACACTGTCAATCTATACAAATCAACATGGTGAAGCAACCACCAACCAAATATCCAAAACACATATCCATGGATTAACATACATAATACACATATGCACCAATACACATCACCGAGAATCATCACAAGGCCACACATAGTGCAATATCATTACAATGTTAACTCAAGACAAGGTATGCAACATTATCACTTCAACATTCATTTAACATTTTGCATTTTGAATCCAAGTACAATAATTTAACATCTCATACTTTCTTAAGACTTAACAATAAAGTTGGGGACTATAGGCCTCACCAACAAGATGCACCTATTATGCAATTATCATTAACATGCAATGGTTTCACTAATCCCTTTTCTCTAAACTTTTACTTACTGCAAACGATTTTCTATTCATATTATACATTTTCCATGATTATGAATGCAACTTGGGGACTTAGGTCCTTTACCCAAGGTTTGATCTAATAAAACAAACCCTCATGAATACATAAGCATTTTCTCATAAGATACAACATACCATGGATTTCAATACACCACACGCTCAAAGCTAGGCATCTTGTTAAACCAATACAAAGAGAGAGAAGGAGAGAGAAGGAGAGAGAGGGATTTATAATTCTAATATAAGCACTAATGAAAACATGGTCTCATCATCATACAGTCACTTTCACACAAATGCATCAATCATATGAGAGCATGCACAAATCTCTATGAACTAACAACATGATCATTTATTTTCTATTACCATATTTCCTAATTTCAAAACAATATAACATGCAAAAGCAACTCCAAAACCACATAGGGTCAATCAGGAAATCACTTGCACAATGAGGTAAAGCACAAGAAAACATGCATCAAATACTTGCATGGTGAAGAAAAAAAACAAGACTCCAGAAGAGAATATACACCAAAGGAACTTCTTGGCACCCTGAAGGTCAAAACGACCTTCCCACAACATGAGCAGAGAAACCAAGCAAGGGTAATTTTAGGCAACACATGTCACCTGCAACCCATCAACAAGCTAAGATCCAACATGCTCACTCGCAACATAGGATAGAGGGGAGTAATCGATCTCAACCTTGAAAGACTCTCAACCAAGGGAATCACTCCAATCCTGAAGGTTAAGGCAAGACCTAGGAGGCATCATTCCTTCACAACACAAGACAAGGTTGGAAAAATCAACCCTCTAAAACACAATACTAGGGCACTCAAGGCAAGAGGTCCTATGACTATCTCACCCCAACAAGCACTTGGAACACACCCAACAAACACACTACAACCACAGTCAAGAACCACTCAAGGGTCACATCCCTTACACAACGAAAGAGCCATACATCAAGAAGGAAACCAATCAAAACACACTTCTTGGTAGGCAAGTGAGATCAACCCAAAAAGGAAAACATAAACCAATGAACAAAGCACCTAGGTCAACACCATGGCTCATAGTGCCCAGAGTATAACCTATGCAACTAACAGCTTAATGGGTTCCACATTATCCCAGAGTACCCAGTGTTTAAACCTAGGCTCTGATACCATGTGTAATCCCTCGCCATGCAACCCTAGAGGAAGTTGCAATTAACTACTCAAACGTACAATTTTTTTTTTTAAGTACAAATAACATGCAAGATCACTATCCATTGTCAACAACCTCTAAGGTTACAAAACTAATATTACTTAAAACCCAAACAAGAAACATAAATTGAAACCATTACATTTAATTATTTAACAAATTAATTACACATCCATTCCATACATGATAAAATTACGTCAAGGCATAAGAAATACTACATGAACCCAATAATATACTTTACAATAAGATTACAACACTCATTCCCCGAATGAGGTACTTCCAAAAACCAAGGTTACAAATTACATCTTCCACCTCGATACAAGAGGGGTAATAAATTACAATAATAATAAAAGAATAAGAAGGAAAGCATTGGATCCCACAAGCTCTCCAATTGGAAATCTCGTCCACATGAACAAGAAGACAAACCAATGGATTAAGGTGCACGTTCCACCCAACCATGTGATACCCGAGGGCTCACCCCCCATGCTAGGAGATAGTAATAAGGAATTCCTATTCAAGACCATCCACCCCTAGACATAGGCTAACTCACACTGACACAACCAATCACATGAACCATACAACCATAAGGATAACACAAGTACAACTCCAACATCACTAACATAGATCACATTGCTTCTAGAAATAAAACAGATTGAGTATGATAAGAAGACCATACACATAAAACCAAATACCAACTATTGTCGTAGAAAGAGTGTCATCACACAACTTGTCATGGGATATCCTCTGGGAATCTTCCTAGGCTCTAGCCCCCACTCTGAGTTGTCCTGGTGGCTTCTATCGAATCCCGACACCCATGCTCACTCATGCGGAATCAAATACCTCTCGTAAGGACAAGATAGATGACCTTTCCATTCCAAGTCTTCCCGTCTCATCCCAAGTCTATACAAGCCCTTGCGTCCATGAGCGAGGCTCAATTATCTTAATTAATGTGAAATACTACCTAAAATTCTAAGTATAATATTTTAGTTATCACTTGATTAAACCACTTCTAAAGGTTTCCCAGTTTACCTCTTTGGGATCTGGCCCCTAATAGAAGCCACTCTTCTATTTGACAACAAACCAACACAAAACCAATCACACAGGGTGTCAAAGGGTATACAACAAGATAAAACCACTCCAACTCTAGGAGGAACACAAAATGAAAAATCACTCCAAACACTGGAGGCAACAAAAGTCAAAACCCTCTCCAAACATTGGAGGCAACAAAGGTCAAAACCCTCTCCAAACACTAGAGGTAACAAGCCACATAAACCACTCTTAATTCAAGGGAGGCACAAAACATCCTCCTTCATGAAAACCGGGTAAAACAATAGGTACATTTAGACGCACTACCCAAGGAAAACCAAAGGTTGACTAACATAACGAAAACCCATACAAATCAATAAAACCTTATATAGAAGACCTCAGAACATTTACTCTATTTGCACAACATCGAGAATGAACAAAACATCGCTAGAAAGCACGTCAGGAAATTAAATAAACTAAGGTTAGGATTTCCTAAATCCAGTCAACTCAATCTACGTTACTTGCATTTATCCAAAAATACATAAGATTTATTTCACGATGTTGAGAAAATTAAAAACCAATAATTTAACTCTAAGTTTCTCAATCATGCTCAATAATCTAAACAACTTGATAAATAAAATCATTTGATTAAAATAAATCAATCTTTATTTCAACTACGAATATAAATAATCAACTTAAATTTAACTAAACTTGGATACAAATATATATTAAATATATACATAAAAGTATATACTTAATGTATATACAATTTTTTATATATATTTTAAATATATAATTAACATTTAAATATAACCAATTTAAACTCAACTAATTAATTTATTTAAAAATACATAAAGTATATATATACATTATATATATACATATACATAATAAATGTATATTATATATATACATAAGTATATATATAAAATATATATATAAATAAATAATTATTAAAAAACATTATTTAAATATTAAAATAATATATATATATTATATATAATATAATATTAATATATATAATATATATTATAATATTAAAATAATATAAATAATTTTTTATAAAAGAAAATTTTAAAATAATAAAAACAAGCCATGTATGGGCTGTGGGCCCATCCCAATGGGAGAGGCACGCCACGAACCCCCATATGGGGTGGTGGAGCAGTGCTGCTGCCTGTGAATCATGGCGCTTTCCACGCTCTCCATGGAACTGGGGAGCAGGGCTACGGCCCCTCCCCTCTCCACAAAATTTTTATTAATAATTTTTTTTTTTATTATATATTTTCTTTTAATACAACTTTCAAAGAAAAAACAGGGCATACCCAGGAAAAATTTCCTGTGAAATTTTTTTGAAACAACAAAATTTTTCCCAGAAAAAATAAAAAGCACAATATATTTATATAATATACTTGTATGTATATATATAAATATATATATACAGGTATATTTCTAAATATATACCTAAGATTTTCATTTCCAGCCAAACTGTGCATTTGCACAACATAATTTTGCAATGAAAATAATAAATTTGACAACACTATATCTGGTTTTAAGTTTTTGATTTGAAAAGAAACTTTCTTTTGGTTTTCTTTCAATTTTTCCATTGTGTGATTCTTGTTTTGTTTTCTTTCCCAAAATTTCAACAGAAGTTTGCAAGTATTTGAACAAATTTGACATGGGTTTTCATTCAACTTCAAACGGAATTTTAAAATTTTTCCAATAGCATAGCAAAGATTTGAAACTCATTTCAAAATGAAAACATAAATCAAAGAAAGAACTTGGTTTTTTTATTTTCTCCAAAACTTGAAGGACTCAAATGGTGCTTCCAAATCTTTTTCCAGCCCACCCAAGAATTTCAATCTTCTTCTTAAAATCCAAGCAAAGCCACAGCAAAAACTCTCCACCAAATTAAAAATTGAAAAATATATGAAATTGAAATTGCTCAAATAGAGTTTTCCCCAAATTTAGTCAAACCCCTAAAATATCCCATCCACCAAATTTATTGCAATTTTGGGGATATTTCCATTTCTTTTAAATTTAAAACAAATTTACTTTCCAAATGAAATTTCATGCATTTTAAAAATTTCTTTTCACAAAAGAATTCAAAATTTTGTAAAGAAATTATTTTACCTATTAATTTTCAAAAAGTGAAATCTAAAACATATTTTCATTTTTATTTTAATTTAACTCTAAACATCCAAACATGATTTCCATTTTTATTTTAATTTAAATCTTAATATCCAATAATACCAAAACAACTAACTTAATTTAATTTATCACCACTAGCATAATTCATCAATAAACTAAATCTAATCTAAGATTAGATTATTTTATTGATTAAATTAAATTAATCAATAAAATAACTAACATTTCAACATTGCAACCAGATATATTTAATCATCATTTTAACTACACCTGCCATTTAATAACCTTTCTAATAAGAAATTAAATAAATAACCAAGGAGGAATGGACCATATTAAAACAACTAAACCCGTTGACAACCCGATGACACACTATGACTAGGGTGATGACTTGGCACAAAAAACCTAGCTACTATCTCCCAATCGATTACCATTGGTCAATGGACATGCTCAAACCTGTGAAATTAGGTGGAGTTGATGTCCTGTACCTGTCAACCTGCGAACAAAGAGCATATCGAACATACATATATATAGCATAATAAACACACTGTGAAGAGGAAATCACAGAATCTTAGGGCACTCACAAGTGAGTGATGCAATCTCATCCCCTTCACCAATACACTCATCATAGACTGATAGTTCCATTATAAACAGATATCTCATGAAATAATGTGTTAGAATAACTAATCATCATTTTATACGGTGATCCCACAATAGTGGTTTACAATTTTTGGCCAAACTGGACACTAAAATAAATTTTTTTAACTAAATCTTCACTTTCGGGCACCTATAACGGCTAAATCGTGAGGAATTTGAAGATGATGAAAACTAGAGTTTCGTGAAATTTTTTCTATAGATTCTAAATATATTTTTTTCAAAATTTTTGGAATCAGATTGCACTTCTTTTTCCATCTCCCTCGAAAACTAGTTTTTTTCAGAAAACAACATTTTAAAAAAGTGACGCTCACCGTATAACACATAATTTTTTTTCCATGAAGGATAAAATTCTAATTCTTTTAAATTTAGATTCATAACTCTGATATCTAGTGCTTCCACTTGGTTAGATAGTTTTTTATTGAATATTGTTTCTTTAATGAAGTTTCAAATTCAAACCAATTATAATTCAGACATAGCATGACCATATAATGCTTAACTTGTTTTGTATGTATCAAAATTCAATTTTTTTTTCTTTGTTGGATCAAGGAATTCAATATCTGGTGCACTAATCTTTTTAATTTTTTTTTTAATAATTTGCTATTTTTCCACATGTGTAGAACATAGAGCTTGATTTTCGGTGAAAAACCTACATTCACGAGAAATAAAAAATAAATATAATAATAAAATTAAATTTATTTAAAATTATACTTTTTGGGAAGCTTATAATAAGGACTACATACTTGCAAAAAATAAATTTTAAATGAATTCACTTGATCCCCCAAAAGGCAAATCAAAAGTGGTTTTTTATCAGCATTTTGATAGGTGTAAAGGAGACTCTGTTATATGTATGGTTTAAAACTAGCAGGATTCTATCCAAGGGGGTTTGATTTAAGGTAGTTTGATTAAACCCTCTTCAATTGGAATTCTTTAAATGGAACCTTTTAAGGCTTAAATCATTATATTTTCTAAAAATATGTGATTTCAACAAAAATCAGTTCCTCCCAGAAATTGTAAACCAGCTTTGTGGGATCACTAAACACCAAATTAAAACATGTCAAATAAAGCATCAGATAAGATACACCACATCACAAAAATAGACTATCGCTCTATAAACAACGATCAAACAACACACACATGATAAAGTATCTCGAGAACCAAAAAGCACATCCAAGCAAACAAGGACATACTGTCCAGCCAGAAAGCAAAACATAGGGGTATTACACAAGGTTTGGCTTTATGTGGTTATAGGTTTAATTTTTATTCATTTTGGGGGTTGGTCAATAGAAAATTTGAAAAAATACTATAGGTGATAGAATTTTTCTCAAGATTTCAATCATTGAAGTTAATGATAAGTTAACAACTAGTTCCAATGATAAGTAGTTCATGATTTCACCATACATAGGGAATAATAATTCTAAAATTTTACATCTATTGTTCTATGGATTGTGTATCTTACCCCCACCTTGCACTCATTCTAGTGGTATGCAATTAACTATACTGAAGTATTAGGATAGCTAGTTTCTCTTAGCTCACTAGTAATGTTTTGAGTTGAGTCAACAATTTGGGTTTGGTTATTGTCATTTTCACTTGTTCAATCTATTCTTCTTCAAACTCTAGGAATACCCTCCCAATTCATAGTTGATCTTAAATTGTAGGAGATAAAACCTATTATTATAAAATTGACCTTAAACCTTCCATTTTTTTGTTGATGAATTGATTTCACTTACTCAATGATAACCCTAGCCTTGTGAGTATATTCCTTTCTAGGAAGTGGAGCAAAATTTATGTGACCCACTAGAATGGCCTTATTACTAGGGATATATTAGCTATTATTGAGTCTTAAGAATATGGAAATATTGTAAAAACCTTAAAAAATGAAGTTCACAAATATGCATTGTGTTTGGATAATTTTTGCATCCCGTCAACTTACACCAACATAGTGGCATTGTTGTCGAGGAACAACTACTAAACATTTTGAAAATCATTTCTAGATAATAGAAGATTGTGTTTTTTCATTTGCTAAGTTTTTTTCTTATAGTGATATATTATTATCAATAAAATCTTATCTTTCATTTCTTATAAGTGGTCAATCTATTGTAGGAACCTAGATTTTATTTTTACATTTCCATGGATAGAAGAAGATAGTATATAGATTGGCCTACATAAGGAGGTAATCTAGGTAATATTTTATTTACCATTTTTTGAGGCTATTAGAATTCTAACAATGAGGGCCACACCATCCAAAACCCACACAAAACACAACAAATATCAACACAAAAAATGCAAGATAGAAAGCAACCGCTTTCAATTATTTTTCAGAAAATGAAATCACAAGTTTAGAAATTAGAAGGCTACAACCTCATGGGCTTGATCCATTACATCCAAATCAACTCTAAAAGGAAAGTCTATTATTCAGAACCATAAGTTGCACTCATGGAGCCACCTCCTATAACCTCCACTCAACCCTTTATTTTACACCCATAACCACCTTAGACTCTTCTAGAAAGTGTAACTTTCCCCTTTTGTTTGGTGCCAAAAGTCCAGCCATTTGATTTCTCACCCTAGAAGATAATTTAATGAAATTCACTTTTTAGCACTTGAGGCATCTTTTTGGATCCATAAATTTTGACTCAAGTGTTTCATCTACTATTATAATATATTGTTGGAAAGCTCTTGAAGAGATCTGCAACACTGAAATCACTCGAAGTTAATTTCATCTATTTTTTGAGTTTTTTGGGGGCTTCTAATGTTTTCAAATTTGAATTTGAAGCTACATTAGAGAAATTTCATAGGACAAAAAATTTAATATCTCCCAAATGATAGAAGGTATTAAGACGATTCTTCTACCACTAGAAATATTTTTTAGTTTTATTCATTGGAATAAATTTTCTAGTCTATACAAGCTTTGTTTAGGCTGAATTACTAAAAATTCTAAGTGACTATTTTTCACCTTTTTTGGCTTTTGAATGTTTTCACCCCTTAAGTGCCATCATGGGAATAAAAAAAATAAAGAAAATAAGAAAAACATTTGTTTTGGTGATGCAAGATTGCCCCTACACCACTTGATGTTGGTGCATTAGACACACAGGGTAATTTGAGAAGTGACCTTGTCACTTCATTGGTGTTGGAGGAAAAAAAAGACGATCAACCTCTACCTTAGACAACCATGCTAAATCTTCAATAGGCCTTCCCTTCCATTTAATTAGTTATTCTTCATACTATTTGTTTCTTGTACTTATTCCCACATGACTATCCAAGATTTTGTCTATCTCCTCCTCTAAAGTAGGTGTTGGAATATTCCATTGTTCTTTTATCGGTCCATCATCCATATCTCCTTCATGATACTCTATCAAATCAACAATTTTGAACAAAGGAGAAATGTTTATTCCACTAGGCATCTGTACCTCATAAGCATTTCTAAGATCATACTCCTTCAAGATCTTGCATGGTCCAAATTTCTTCATTTTCAGTTTCTTATGTGTTCCCATTGGGAACCTTTCCTTTTTTAGGTGAACCATGACATCATCTCCAACATGAAATTCCTTAAATCTCCTCTTTCAATCAACCTTATATTTGTGCTGAGAATTCATCTTATTGATGTGATTCCTTACCTCTTCATGAAATTTCTGCAGGTTCTCTGCAAAATATTTAGCCTCAACACTACTCTTTTCTCTTGTGTCCATCTTCTTCAACTCAAAAACATTCCTCGAACTACTCCCATATACAATCTAGAATAGGGATTTTACCATTAATCCTATTGAAAAAATTGTTGTAAGAAAATTTTTCCTATGGTATAATCAAATCCCATCCCTTGGGCTTATCTCCTACTAAGCATATCAGCAAGTTTCCCAAAATCCTATTCACCACCTATGTTTGTCCATCTGTCTGCAGATGGTGTGCAAAATTGAATTTCAAATCTATCTCCAAAATTTTCCTTAATGTCCTCTAGAAATAACCAACAAATTTGGTATCTTTGTTTGAAACTATGCTCTTGGGTAGACCATGTAGTCTCACCACCTCTCTTAAAAATAACTTTACAACATGAACAACATCACTGATCTTATGACATGGAATGAAGTATGCCATCTTTGAAAATCTATCCACCACCACAAATAAATCATGCCCTCTTTGTGTCCTTGAAAAACCAAAAACAAAATCCATACTAATGTCTTCCCATGGCCTCTCAGGTATAGGTAATGACTAATACAATCCAATATTCTGACTTGTTCCTTTCACCATCTAACATATTGTGCAAATTTGTACAAACTTCCTCACATCTTACTATAACTGTTGCCAGTAATAATTCTCATGAACAAGAGAAATGGCCTTATCTCGACCAAAATTTCCATCCAATCCTCCACTATGCATCTCCTTGATTAGATTCTCTCCAATAGAACTCCTTGCAATGCATGTAATTGACTTCCTCTAAACAACATCCAATCTTGGATTAATAAATCCAATTTTTTTTTCCTATCTAATGTAAAAGGTTCCAAACAAGCCTTCCAACCTTCTACAAAGTTTGGATCTTTAGGAAACAAAATATTGAGTTCATTGAGCCCAACAACCTTTATGCTCATCTCTATCAACAATTTTTTCCTTCTACTTAAGGCATCTACAAATATGTTTGACCTTCCACTCTTGTGCATAAAAAAAAGTATAACTCTACAAAAACTCAACCCATTTTAAGTGCCTTTGATTTAACTTTCCTTGACTATTAAGATATTGCAAATATTGATGATTAGTATGTAAAACAAATTCTTTTGGGAACTGTTGGTGTAATTAAATGTCTTTTACCTTGTCCTAGGTCATGATTACACCTTAGTTAAGTTTACTTAGGGACCACATAGGAGGTTGTTGGAGATTTTCCACTTTTGGTGGACTTGACATGTCATTATTTTATCACTTCCACCTTTTGTGGACACATCATGTGATTATCTCTCCACCTTTTGTGGAGTGATAGCTATTCATAGTTGTCTCATGTCATAAGATTACGACACTTGTCATAAACTTATTCCCTTGTATGTTCTCACCTTGGTTATATAACCAAGGGGTCTCTCTTATTGTAAAATCATAATCATATCATATCAATGACATTGAATATAGTCTATTCTTGTCATATTCTTTTCTCTTTTTTTTTTGTGCTTTCCATTTAGTCCATAGATCTTGGCGTCCATAGCCAATTCTAACATGGTATCAGAGCAGGTTGGGTGTCATTAGAGAGTCTTTTTCTGAAGAGAGATCCTAGATTTGAGGAGGTTCCGTTCGCGGCTCTTTGTTGCAGGTTCATATCAGAGCTTGCTGGTGCAAATCTGAGCTCACCATTGCGTCTAGAAGGTTCGAGAAAGTTGATTTTTCCTTTTGTTTCGTCCAAATCAGACATACGAGGCCAAATCTATGAGGGTTTGAAGTTGAAGTGTGGTTGCCAGATCCAGAAGGTAGCTGCAATTTTGGAGCATTTTGGGTCAAATCCGACCCTGCCATCGCGTCCAGAAGGGCCAAAAACCCTAAGATCGACTGTCAATTCATCCGGTGAGGCAATTTTTTTTACCCGAGAGTCGTACGGCCGCTAGGTCGCCACCATTATCGACGGTACGATCTCAGAAAAATAATATTTTATTTCTGATAAACATTTTTCTTAAAAAAATATTATGGTTGGCATTTTTATTTGACAATTCTATTGTAAAAATTATGATTTTAAAAATCAAATAAAAATATATATACAAAAGTTTTTTCTTAAGTCTGTGGTACTGCAGACTGGTACCGTAGGTGTACCGCGACAGGGTACTGTCCACCCGCTAGCTAGTCATGTGGTCATCTGGTTGTGGCCCCACCCACAGTGCCCATTTCACAACTCCGGTGGGCATATAAAATTCTGACAGAATCACATACCGGCGACGAAAAGCAGATTCTCCCGAGATTCTCACGGGAAATCAAA
This sequence comes from Sequoia sempervirens, assembly GCA_007258455.2. Lineage (NCBI taxonomy): Eukaryota > Viridiplantae > Streptophyta > Pinopsida > Cupressales > Cupressaceae > Sequoia > Sequoia sempervirens. Next base: position 492,470,863 of record VDFB02000017.1, read on the forward strand.
GATTCCTTTGTCGAAATTTCAGAAGAATATTCTAGCATTGAGTATATTCCATTGCTGGCATTTTCTGACAATCGGTCAAGTTTTCCGGTGACTGGCGGGAGACCGTCAAATTTAACACAGCGGATTGCTGACGTCAGCAATACGTCAACATTTTCAAAAAAAATTCCCCCTTCTCCGTTGGCAGTTTTGATTTTGCAGTCCATTTTCAAATGCTGATATCTTGCTCATTCTGACTCCTTTTTCAGTGCAATTTTTTTTTTTATTTGGGCTAATTTTTCGTGCTCTACATAGTAGTGCAATCATTTTTTGGTTTTGGTGCCTGGTTTTTCCATAAATTGTAGATTCTCACAAGTGTTGCTGCTTTGTCCTCGTTTTGGGAACTTTGGGAGCTCATATCTTGCTCCTATGGTAACATTTTTTGGTGCAATTTTTTTTGAAAGTGTGATTTTTCCTGTACTTTTCAATGGTATGATCATATTGATCTCATTGTATGCCAAAAATTGTACTTGATTCTGTGGCCTATTTTGGGCATTTGCATGTACCAAGATCAAGACCACTTCGCTGTTTTTGGCAAGTGGCAACTGTAACACACTAAAAATAAAGTGCCAAATCACATATTGCTAGGGGGGTTCTTTGATTGAGTGAATTTGGGGGGGATTCTTCTTGTGGTTGTGGTTGCATTCCTCTTGATTTGTGTTCTTGTTTCATCATGGAGCCATCTACAATACCACTTCTAACACCTTACAACTATCCTAAATGGAAATCTAAAATGAAAAAATTGCTAAGAGTAAAGAGATTGTATAGGATAGTTCATGGGCTTGATGGTGAACCACAAAATGATGAAGTTAAAAAGAATAAGTGGTTGAATAGTTTTGAAGAAGCCATTGGCTATTTGTGCTTGTATGTCTCTCTGAGTTGTTGTTTCACATTGAGCAGTTGGATACACCTATGGCTATGTGGACTACATTGTCAAAATTGTTTGGGAAAATAGATGAAATTCAAGGACATTTGTTAGAAAATGAATTAATCAGTCTCAATCCATGTAATTTTGACAACATACAAGACTTCATCACCAAATTCAAGTCACTAAGAACACAATTGAAGAATTGAGAAATTGAGAAATCAGATACACAATTGATCTTAAGTGTTCTTTCAAAGCTAGGACCTGAATATTCAGTGTTTGTGTCTACTTTCTATGCTACAAAGAATGCCTTTGGGAGTGAGTTTAAGATGCCTTCCTTTGAAGATTTTTCTATGCAACTCACTAGGGAGCAAGATAAGCTTATTCAAATGGGTACCTTGAAGTCTTCAAAATCACATGCCTTAGTTGTAAAGGATGAGAAGTCTTCAAGTGGCAAAGAAAAGACAAAGAACAAGCCTAAGAAGAACACACAATCCACATCAAATTCCATAGAAGAACATAAAGATTCATCTTCAAAAGAGAAATTATCTAAGAAGGAGAGACCTTTTTGTGCATATTGCAAGAAGGATCGACATGAAGAACATTATTGTTATAAGAAGGACATTGATGAGTTGAAGAATCTTCTCAAAAAGAATAAGATTGATTTTCCTTCTAGAATGTCTAAATCTTCTTCTTCTACTACTTCAAAATAGTCTAAAAAGGACAAAGGTCAAACATTAGGATATAAAGGACAAGCTCTTTGTGCTCATTCAAGTCCAAGATCAGGAAGATGGCTTCTAGATTTAGGAGCATCTCATCATATGGAATCTTCACAGACTATCTTCTCTTCATTTCAGCCTTGTTCCATGTCTCCTATCTTGATGGGAAATAATACATATATGAGTGTAATAGGGAAGGGATCTATTAGCATTGGGGAAAACACTTTTTAGGATGTCTTGTGTGTTCCTCATTTGACGAACAATCTACTTTCCATTTATCAGATTACACATGGTGGAGATGGGAGAACTGTGGAGTTCACTCCTGATTCTATTATCATTCGCGACTTGGAGACTAGAGATATCATTGCTACTGGGGTGGTTGATCATTCATCTCGGTTGTATTCTTTTGCACAGTTTTCTTTTGATGGTGACAATGTTCCTTCGGCTGTTGATCACATACACCATGATTCATAGGAGACATTTGGATTTTTGAACTTGGGAGTACTCACATCAAATCCAGTACTTGAGCCATGCATTTCCTCTCCTCCATCTACTGTTGTACTTGATGATGCTTGTGTTGCTATAGTTTTGACTCCTAGTGATTCAGTACAATAGGATATACATAGTCTTCCAGATATGGCTACTTTGGATGACTTCTTGACAAGTATTTCAGACTTGTTCATGGAGACTCATCTTACAGATTTGGAGGACACTCTTGATAGCATTCATCTTATCTTTGATGAAGATGAACCTTCTTCAGTTGTTGTGAGGGAACACTTTGACCCTCTTGTTCATTCTCTACATGATCATTCTTTTCAGATTGGCGTGAGTGTGGATACTTTTGGACAGCATTTGGAGGAGGCTTCTTTGTCTTTAGAGGGGATATCCTTGTCTTTGGATCATGTTCTACATTCTTCTCTACTAGATGTTGGATTATCCTCTTCAGTAGTGTGGCCTAGAACGCCTGTTTGGAGTGTGTCATCTTTCGACATCAACATGGAGACACTTGAGCATGCTTCAGAGACACCATCATACATCATCCATCTTCATGATATCCTGCATACATCCATGGTTTTGTTTCTTCCTAAGGGGAGGAACGTTGTTCAGCAAGATTGGATCATCTTCAGCATTCAATGTCGAGCTTCTTCATCATATTCTTTTCTCTCTTTTTTGTGCTTTCCATTTGGTCCATAGATCTTGGCGTCCATATCCAATTCTAACAGAAACAAATAGTGTCTCCATTTCTTCAAATCTTGAACTATAGCATAAAACTCTTGATCATAGATAGAATATTTCTTATTAGCATCATTCAACTTCTCACTAAAATAGGAAACATACTTACCTTCTTGACTCAAAATAGCTCCTATGACACTACCACTAGCATCACAATCTACTTGAAAGACCTTATTGAAATTTGGAAGTGCCAAGATAGGCTGCTCTGTGACTTTCTTCAGCATATCAAAAATATTTGTTGCTCCTATATTCCATTTAAAATAATTTCTATCCCCTCTCATTGCTTCAGTTAGAGGTGCACAAATACTACTAAAATTATTAATAAACTTTTTAAAAAACTTTCTAGACCATGAAATGACCTTACCTATGTAACACTCATCGGGGTAGCCCATTTAATGATAGATCTCACCTTCTATAGATCCAATTTAAGACCATATGCTAAGACAAAAAAATCCCAGATACACCAACTCTCTCTTGATAAAATTACATTTTTTCAAATTAATAAACAACTTCTCCTCCCTTAGCTTCTCAAAAAATCTTTAGATATCCATCAGGTGATCCTCCAATGTCTTACTAAAAATTAAAATATCATCCAAATAAAAAATAACAATTTTTCTTAAAAATTCTTTCAATACCTCATTCATAAGCCACATAAATGTGCTTGGTGCATTGGTTAGGCCAAAAGGCATGAATAACCACTCGTACAAGCCCTCCTTGGTTTTGAAGGCTTTCGTCCATTCATTTCCTTCTCTAATCTAGATCTAGTGATATCCACTCTTCAAATCTATCTTCGTGAAGTACTCATCTCCACTCAAACAATCCATAATGTCATCCTTTCTTAGCAAGGGAAATCTATACTTGATGGTGATCTTGTTGATGACTCTAGAATATGTGCAAATCCACCATTCCCCATCCTTCTTTGGTGCTATTAATGTAGGAACTACACATGGAATCAAACTCTCTCCAGTCAATCCCTTCTACAAAAACTATTGCACTTTTCTATTCAACTCTTCACTCTTTGCTAGAGTCATACGATGAGCTACCTTATTTGGAAAACCGGCTCCAAAAATTAGGTCCATCTGGTGGCTAATCTTGCTTATTGGAGGCAAACCTTTAGGCACATTATCAAAAAAAATATCTTGAAACTTGTTCAACAAATTTGAAACCTCTACCTCTATACCTCCTTAGTATCTTCTTTATCAACTCTAGGGATCAATGTGAAACACAAATGCTTGTGTCTCATCCCTTCTAGGAACTTTCTTCCATCAACCAAAAAATCCTTGCATTACTACATACCTTTTCTTTTGCCTCCTTCATCGATTTCAACTTATGAAGAATGCCATCCTTTTTCAAGGAATAGGTGTTGGCATGTCCATCATGCACCGCTCATAGATCAAACTACCATGATCTGCCTAAAAACATATGAAAAATATCCATAGGCATAATATCACACAATACCTCATCATCATAGTTTTCAATCTTGAGCTTTACTAGACATTGTTCATTTACCAAAGCTTTATGCTCCTTTTACAACCAAGCAATCTAGTAAGGATTCAAATACCTTCTTCTCTCCAACTACAACTTGCTAACCATCTCTTTTGAAATAAGGTTATTTGTACTACCTCCATCAATAATCACATTTCAAACCTTACCTTCACACTTACAACTTGTGTGAAATAAATTCTTCCTTTGAGTTGGTTCTTTCTCCTCATTAAACAAGGCTCTTCTGGTAATAAGAACATCTCTTTTTGCATCCTTAGAATGTGAAGAATCAGTATCTTTGTCTACATGTGCAACTCATGCATTACCCTCAGGTCTTCTATTTGAACTTGATGTTGAGGGCACTCATAGGGTCTATGTCCTTCTTCTATACAATGGAAATAGGTTCCACAAAACCTTCCGCTTTATGGTCCTTATCTAGATCTTCCTCTTCCTCTTTGGTCTCCATTATTTTGATCACAAGGAAAATATGAGTTATCTCCTTTTTGGTTTTGGGTTGTACTCGATCCTTCACCCTTCTTTTGATCTTCACTCTGGCCTCCATATGACTATTTACTAGTCTTTCCACCATGACCTCCACCTCTTTTCTTGCAAATATTTTGTTCGACTATTCTTCTACCTTCAAAGAAAATTGGTATGCATCTTCAATGGTAAATATTCTTACCATACTCAAAGTTCTTCTTGAATACTTGACTTCAACCAATTTATATAATAGGCAACCTTATCCTTGTTGGCCTTAGAATGGCCTATTCTAATCAAGACATGGTAGAATTCTTCCATATACTCCTTGGCATATTTTCCTTCCTTTTTCAACCCTTTCATCTTCTTAAATAAATCTAGCTCATAGTCCACAAGAATGAATTTTATTTTTTAATTTTTCCACCTTCTGGTCCCATCTTGTTATTTTTTGTTTTCCTCTTCAATTTCTTTCTAGTTGTACCTCTTTCTACCAAATATTTGCATGACCCTTTAGCTTGGTCTTTGCAAATTTGACCCTCTTAGGATCTTCTACCTCCTCATAATCAAAATACTCCTCCATATCGTTGACCCAATCAATCAACTCTTTTGGGTTAAGATTTCTAGAAAATGTAGAAACATTGATCTTCAACCTTTTTCCAATCTTAGAGATGACCTTAAATAATCTGAATTGCTCAATATCTATTGCATCTTGTTCTTCTTCGAACTGTTCTTCATTCTCAGCTTCATATTTACTTTCATCTCCTATTCTTGGATCAAACCCTTGACACAACACCTCTTGCAATGCTTGAACTTGTCTCTACAGGGCTCTAAAACCCTCTTTTGGTATAACAATATTTCTTCCACCACCATAGTTTCTTTGCAGAGGCATTCTAACCACTTTTATCAAAACCCACAACCACATGTCCTAGTGCAAATTGCCTCATGTTCAGTGATTTATTTACACGCTCGGGAAAACCTGCACTGATACCACTTGATGAGGGCCACACTACCCAAAACCCACACAAAATACAATAAAAATATCAACACAAAAAATGCAAGATAGGAAACAATGACTTTCAATTATTTTCAAAAAATGAAATTACAGATTTAGAGGCTACAACCTCATGGGCTTGATTCATTACATCCAAATCAACTCTGAAAAGAAAATCTACTATTCAGAGCCACAATATGCACTTATGGATCCACCTCCTATAACCTCCCCTTAACCCTTTAGTTTACACCCATAACCACCTTAAAATCTTCTAGAAAGTGTAACCTTCCTCTTTTGATTGGTGCCAAAAGTCTAGTTGTTTGATTTCTTGCAGGCAAGAAGATATTTTTAATGAAATTCACTTTTAGTGTGGTTGCTTTCCAAAGCCATAACTTTTGACTTGAGTGTTTGATCTGCAATTATAATATGTTGCTGGAAAGCTCTTGAAGAGATCTATAACATCAAATCACCTAAAGGTCATTTTGTCCATTTTTTGAGCTTTCTAAGGGTTTTTAAGGTTTTCAAATTTGAATTTGAAGCTGTATTGGAGAAATTTCTCAAGACAAAAACCTTAATATCTCCCAAATGGTATATGGCATTGAGATGATTCTTCTGCTACTAAAAATATTTTTTAGTTCCACTCCTTGTGGTAAATTTTTAGGTTCATACAATCCCATTTAGCCAAATTGCTAAAAAAAGTAAGTGATTATTTTTTAGCTTTTCTGACTTTTGACAATCTTACACCCCTTAAGCACCATCATGGGATTCAAAAAAGCTATTAAAGCAAATAAGAAAAAAAAATTGGGTGATAAAAGATTTCCCTTAAACCATTAGATGCTCCTGCATCACTAAAGCATTGTGCAAGGGATTTATCTTTCATCTCTATTTTGTACCTAAACAAACACTTAAAGCTCCTAATGAAGATGAGTGTGTACAAAAATAAGAGAACACACAGGTAAATCTTGATGCTTCAATAGTAAATAGTTAGCTAAGTCTTGATTTTTTTTATAACCCTCTAATCATTGATAACAAATGGTTGCTTCATAAATGTATGTTGAACTTAGGTGCATCTGTTAATTTCATGTCATTATGAGTAATGAATGAACTAGGATTGTGAGTATCAAAGTCCTATGAATTTTTTTTATAGAATCTAGAGAAGTGAATTCCATTGGGATAGTGAATAATGTAGAAGTATAGTTGGTTTCACCCAGAGAAATTTTTATTGATGGATATTATAATAGTGGAATTCCCTACTAAGTGGGGTATGTTGTTATCAAAGAACTGGGAAAAATATATTTAAGGGAGAATATAGGTGGACCTATCTTAAGCCACCATCCCTTTGCATGGAAGAAATGTAAAGTTGCATAGAGAACAAGATGTCAAATACAATAATGGGTTACACTTTTTGGGACATCCTGATTTTTGCCTAAATCACATATTTTTTGAAAATACAATGATTTATGACTTTAAAGGTTCCATTTAAATTATTTTAATTAAAGAGGGATTGATCAAACCCCCTTAGATCAAACCCCCTTGGATAGAACCTTGTTAGATTTAAACCATACCTATAATCGAGTCTCCTCTACACCTATCAAAATGCTGATAAAACCACTTTTGATTTACCTTTTGAGTGATCAAATGAATTCATTTAAAATTTATGCTTTGTAAGCCTGTATCCCTTATTATAAGCTTCCTAAAAAGTATAATTTTAAATATTTTAATTTGATTATTATATTTATTTCTTATTTCTTGTGAATGTAGGATTTTCAATGAACATCAAGTCTTTATTTCACACATACCAAAAAAATAGAAAAATAGAGAAAAAAATTCTAAAAAATACATGTGCCCAAGGTATTGGTGTCCTTATTCCAACAAAAAAAGAATAAGTTAATTCAAATGAATACAAAAAAAGTTATGCATGTCGAAGTACACATTTTTCCAAATTATAATTACGCTGACTTGGAAAATTAATTAAAAAAAATATATGTAACAAAAAATTATGAAAAAATATCCATCCCCTAGATATTGGTGTGAAAAAATTGCATTTTAAAAATCAGAATTGTATCCTATTTATAAAAAAAGTTATGCGTGCCGAAGTGAACATCACTTTTTAAAAATGCTAATTAGTAGAAAAAACAAGTTATTAAAAATTACATAAAATGATTCACAATTTATTTTTTAATTTATTTTTAAAAATATAATTAGAATCTACACAAAATATCTAACAAATAACTAGTTTGATTCATCTTCAAAACCTTAATGGTTTAGCTGCTATAGGTGTAAGAAAGTGAATGTTTGGTGAAAAATCCCGATTTTAATGTCAAGTTTGGCCAAAAATTGTAACCCATTATTGTGGGATCACCTAATTTAGAGTCCTAAACAAAATTGAGGACTACTACAAGTTGCTTGATTAATTAAACCTATTTGATCTAAGAATTGATCATATTATAGGCTATTGTGATGAACTTAGAATTGAAGAGGATTCTCTTATTCCATCAATTATTGATAAGGAACATAGTAATGATCTTTGGACCATGTTCTTTGATGGTTCTTTATGTATAGAAACATATCTAATTCAAGAGAAATCTAATTTTCATTTAGGCTAAATTTCCAATGTATAGTTAATAATATTAAATTTCTAATTTACACTAATAATATTGCTAAGTTTTGGGCCCTATTGTTGGGGTTAAACATTACTCATAAACACTAGATCGGATTCTTGAAAAATTATGGAAGAAATAGCTAGTAGTCTAATAGATGAGAGGTGTATATGCAACTAAGGAAATGAAGTTGAGATCATACATAAATTATGTTTGGGATAGCATATATTTTTTTGATGCTATTGACATTTAATTTCTTGATAAAAGTGAGAATATTTTAAGGTATATGCTTTCATATTTGTAACATCAAGGTATGATTTAAATTCAGAGCTACCCTTGTATTCACAAAGCATTGAAGTCCTCATGAGACCTACCATAGTCGACAATATTTAGTTGGTAAATGTTTCAAAATAATCAATAGATATACATGATCATGAATAGTATGGATGGGTTTGATAACTAACTGATTGAATGGAAGAAAATGGTTGAGATACAAGATGGAAAGAAAACCTTGTTTTTAAATGAGGTGGTGTATAGTTGAAAAAAAATACCATCCTCAAATAGTTATTTACCTTCAAAAAATTGATAGTGGAGATTATTATAAGTAAAAAATTAAATCAAATCATGAAGATGATCGTGAGGGAGTGAATTTGGAGACAAATGAGAATCCAAACATGGTCTACATTGGTAAATGGCTAAAGCCAAACAAGAAACTCCTTATTCACCAATTTCAAAATATCCTTTTCTTGGTCATATGAGGATCTTCAAGTCTATAGGGAAGATTCATTTCAACATACTATTCCACGCACACTAGATGCTAAACCTTTTAGGAAAAACTAGAGGCCCATAAAATCTAACTTAGCTTCCCAAATATTAAAATAATTGATTAAATTAAAGGAAGTTCTTATCATCAAAGGAATTAGACACTCTAAGTGGGTTTCTAACCTTATTCCCATAAGGAAATATAATGAAGAAGTAAGGTTTTGTATTAATTTTAGGAGACTCAACCTTAAGTCTCTCCAGGATAACTAATCTCTCCTAAACATAGATCATTCGTTGTACAAAATTAACTAGATTAAGTTAATGTCCATGATAGATGAATTTTCAGGGTACTATGATGTGGCTTTCAAAAAGTCAAAAAAATATGAAATGACATTCACTACTCCATGGGGTACACATGTGTATGTGAAAATGACATTTGGTTTGAAGAATATAGGTTCAAACTTTAAAATATTAATGAATGAAACCTTATTTGGCTTCATTGATATGATTATGGTTGTATGCCAGGATGATCTAAGTACATTTAAAAAGAAAAAAAGTGAGCACTATGAACACCTTGAATTGATTTTTAGAAGATGTCTAGAGTATGAAATTTCTCTAGATTTCAAGAAATGTCAAATTGGTGTTGATGAGGGTAAACTCTAGGGGAACATTGTATCAAAGTATGGGGTGGGAATAAACCTCAAGAGAGTTAAGAACATTTACCTTATCCCTGAACAAAAATCTGTCAAGGGAATTCAACCCTTTTCTAGGTAAGCCAACTTTGTTAGGAGGTTTATTCTTAACTTTTGCTAAGAAGACTATAGTTATATCAAATATGCTCAAGAAAGGGTAGTCATTTTAATGGAGTGTAGAGTTTCGTGAAGCCTTCATGGATATCAAATAAGCTATCTTAGAGGCACTTGTTCTAGTAAGTCCAAATTACTCAAATCCCCTTCAATTATTCTCATTTGTATGATTTCACACTATTTATAATGTGTTACTACCAAAGAATGAAGAGGGATGTGAGCTACCAATGTCATTTCTTAGTAAATCATTACAAGTACAACTAAGCTAAAATATTCTATGATTTGGAAAATAATACTTATTTATTGGTTAAATTTGTGAATAATTTTAGGTCATTTCTTGTAGGTGCTCAAGTTATATCATATGTACTACACCTAGCTATGAAGGATATATTCAGGCATCAATAAATATATGATGAAGATGCAATTGGATAAAACAATCTATTAATATGGTCTTACAAATCACAAAACATGTTAGAGGCTAGAGATTGGGCAAGTTGATGGCCATTTCCAACATGGAAGTAGTAGAGATAAATGAGTTAAATGAAAATGATGTTTTTGTTACTTACCAATTAAGTGACAATACTTGGTACAAGGATGTGATTTTTAATCTCAAAAACATGAATTCTCCACCATATATGGATGAGAATCAAATGAGAACCTTTAAGTTGTGATCTCAAAGATATGTTGTGATCCATATTGAGATAATGTGGAGGAACCATGAATGTGTATTTATTAAGTCTTTATATGGTAAATAAACTGATACAATAATTGAGTTTCACCATAATATATGTGGTGGAAACTTCAAGGCTAAGACTATAACACATAAGATCATTTAGGATGGGTATTGGTCACTTGTAATATTCAAGGATGTAACATACATGATATAAAATATAATGGATGTGAAATATTTTCAAATAAGTGGATATAATTCCACATCTAAGGTGGTAGTATAATTTATAATAAACAACATATTTACCAAGTTTTGAGTACTTGTTATAATTCTAGTTGATTGCACTATGTGTGTTATATCTTAGGATATACATACATGTGCTCCAGTTTGACATAAATTTGGTGCACTTTTATTTACACCACTAATAAATTAATGGATAGTTTGATTCAAGTAACAAGATATTGATGAATATTATGAGGACACTAAATAAAAATAACAATATATGGGATAATAATCTCAAATATACTCTTTGGCCTAACAAGGTTACTTTCAAGTTGGTCATTGGAAGAAGTCCAATTGAATTCGTATATGGAGAAAAGTTTAGAATGCCTATCAACATGGAGTTATCTATGAATCAATTTTTGCAAGCTACAAATAATGATCAATGTAATGTGGTGTCTTTGAGGGTCATGGAATTAACTAAATTAGATGACCAATGGATAAACAAAAAACATAGAAACTTACAACATAAAGAAACAATAAAATATTTGCATCATAAGAGGGAAACATTGAAAGAATTATGGGTCAATGATATGGTGCTTTTATGGAATGTTGAGTCTGAGGAAAAGGGAAAGCATAGGAAATTTGACCCTTTAAGTATTTGACCTCATGGAACACCCAAAAGGTATGAACTTAATGTTTACCATCTCATGGATTTGGACAGAGAACTAATGGAGTTATCCTTGCATAGTCTACATCTAAAACATAACTTTTTTAATTAATGAAGTTCCAATTTTGATTGGTGAGTTCAATATTAGATATATTCCACATTTTTCTTGATACTTCTTTAGTAACTTCTAGACCTCTATTGGTCATGATAGTGCGTTGTGGTTCTGTTCATTTCTATGTTTTTTTATTATGGTAAATTTTTATGGTCTACCACTAGAGGTTTCTATATTTTCTATTCTTATAAGAGACACATGCCCAAAACTAGAGCCAATGTTGGGATTTTGTCAAATTTTGAGGATGGTTATTATTTTTCTAAAATTACTAGGGCCGTTTCTTATTTTATAGCTTCTTTTAGACCCTTGGTCCCAAATGTGGACTTGTAATCTTAGGTTTAAGTTCCATTTCCTCCTCATGGTCTACCCCTCACCCATGTTTCTCGGTTCCCATTGGAGCTTAGGTCTAGATGGAAGCATATCACCTATCCTTCAATTCCTCTTTCCCATTCTTTTTAATATTTTACTTCTAAATTAGCATATCTTCTATTCCTCATTGAAACTTAGGTCTTAACAAGAACTTGGAACCCTCCCGAAGTCCCTACATCTTGGTCCCCTCTTGAAATTCCTACCTTGAATATATTATATTTTGATTAGATATCGGGTCCTAATAGGCTCTTGGGACCTAAGGTTCTAGTTTCTTGTTTCTACTTGATGTATAATCCCTAACACCTTATTCACCCCATAGCCCAATTGGAACCCCAAGCCTTAGAAGCTCTAGTTTTGAATTCTTATTCACCCTCCATCCTTGTAGTACCCATCAAAACATAGGCTTTTCTAGGGACTTGGAACCTATGATTCCATGTTCCTATCTCCCCTTAAGATCTAAATCTCACCATTTTTTTGTCTAAGTTTTGATTCCTTTACTACTCCCACCATCCACTACTCTCTTGTAGTTTCATATTCCAATTTATTCTTGTGACACAATATCTAGCAATACTACTTATTTTCTAGGTTCCAAGTTCCTTTTGGAACCTTAAAATCATCAGTACAAAGGTGTTTAGTTTTCAAGTACTTGATTCTAAGTTCCTCTCGAAACCCAGTTCAGTTTTTAGTTATCAACTACTTGATTCTTAGTTCCTTAGTAACACCTTAGGGTTTTCTTCCACTGGCCCAAGTCATTACTACAAATTATTGTTTCCAACTACCAACAATGAATGCTTATTTTCTCTTTCAACCTAGGTATTTATTTAGGTAGGATTCATTCTCAATTAGAGATCTTGACACTACTACAATGCCATGGGCTAAGGTTTCACCCTATTGAGAATATTCTAGAGGGTTTTGACTTCATTTGGATTATTGGAGAATACATGGATAGATGATAATATAAGAATAATTTATAAAGGTAGGAATATAGATAATTAGTTTTCATAGTAGCTAGAAGGAGATAGGGACAATGTCCAACCATTATGGAGGTTATTGTATACTTGTTTGATTTTATGTCTCCATTAATGTATGGGAACATTCATAAAATGTTTTTATTTTGATACGTTTACTTCAACACATTTGTTTGTGAATGTAAACATGTTATTTGATGAATGTGATAAAATTCTAGATGTATTACAACTTTCTGTATTGGATCATTTCATGTTTACCTATGAACTTGTTCAACTAATTAACATACAACTATATGGAACTAAGAATAATCTATTTTGATTACATTTAGATTCTAGTTCAAATTTGTGTTTGTTATTATTTCTTATCATTTCTCTTTATGATTTGTGACTTTATATCCCCTTGGATTGGCATCAGTCTAGTTTGGGCTTGTTCCAATCATACAAAATCAAACAAATTAAAGGGAAAACTAGCATTAAAAATTATTTTCAATATTAGTAAAACTCATTTTCCATAGAAAAATAGGGTAGGAACTCCTATTAATGTTGATCAATAATTGTTCTTCCAGTCTAGTGAGAACACTTGGGGCAAGACAATAGGTTGGGTTTGGTTTTCACCATTGTGATTATCCAATTGTTTACTTAAACCTCTAGTAGCACCCTCTTGATTCTAGTTCGAGCTTGAAAAGGAGATAGAACTCATTCTTGTTGAGTTGGCCTTCAGACCTCCATATTATGTGCATGAATAATTTTCAATTTCATGAGGACAACCATGGCCTTGAAAGTGATTAATTTGTTCTAGGAAGTGGAGCTATGGTTTTGGGATCCAAAAATATAAATACTATTTAAAAATAAATAATTAACCAAAAAATATAGAAAAAAATAGATTTAAAAAAAATAAAATTAAACTACTATTTCATAATTGAAATTTATGAGCAAATATATATTTTAAAAGACAATAGAAATTAATTCCTTTAAAAAATAATATAATTTTTATTTTTAATGAAATTTTCAATAATATATATTTTTTGAAGTTACATACAAAGATAAACTAACTGTATTATCAAAAGAAGAAGAAAAACCCAGATAGATAGAATAAAATATCTTTTAAATAAATAAAATAGTTTTAAAAGATATTTTTTAGATAAATTATTAAAAACTTATATTTTTATTTTAAATTTTTATTTGTGCTTATCTTTAATTTAATTAATTATATATTTTCCTTAATGAAAAAACAACTTTTACTTCTTAATTCAACTGCTATGCCCATCAAATTATTTAATCTTAAAATTTATCTTAAATTAAGAAATCGATATATACTTCTTCCTTAAATTAACTTTTGCAAAAACCATTTAACTTTTATACCTAAAACTTTTATTGTTTTAATTGAACATTGAACTGTTGAAACTGCAAATTAAAACCTCTGGGCTGATTTAATGACCCATATAATTCATAAATGTATACAATTTCTAACACCACCAAAATTTTCTTAAACGCCTTTTCATTTAATATACGCAAAATAATATTGGATTTCTGTTTTAGTTTTATTTTCCAACTTTCCTGCTACTATTTTCATAGGAGGAGAACGATAGTAGAACGATGATAATAAGTAATACTTTTGCGATTTCTATTGACCTACTCTGGTCATTGCAGCTTGGAAGCTCCGACAGTACAGACTGTGGTGAATGACCTCATTAAGACATTGGACAGACGGCCGTTCAAAGTTGCCAAGCATCCAGTGGGATTGGAAAACGTGAAGAACGAGCTCATTCAGAAGTTAAATCTCGATTCAAGGGAAGAGGTGGTTAAAGTTGGAATATGGGGTATTGGTGGTATTGGGAAGACCACAGCTGCCAAGGCTTTGTACAATCAAGTTTATGTTGATTTCGAAGCCGCTTCCTTTGTATTTGATGTCCGCACCACTGCTGCAGAGGCCATAGGCCTTATAAATTTGCAGAAACAGATTCTGGAAGATCTAATCAAATATGATGGGAAAGTGCACAGTGTTGAACATGGCATATCTTTGTTCATAGATCGTTTGGGAGGAAAACGCGTGCTACTTATTTTGGATGATGTGGATACTGTTGTACAATTGAATGCTTTGGTTGGTGACTGGCTGTTCAGCGGAAGCAGAGTTATTATAACCTCTAGAGACAAGCACATTCTTAATGTTGCTCAGGTCTCGTCCGAATGCATCCACGAGATGAGTGAATTGGGGATAAATGAAGGTCTCGAGTTATTTAGTCTGCATGCTTTTCCCACAGCATCTACAGATCTCAGATACATGTCCAAAAGAATAGCGGAAGCTTGTAAAAATCCTTCTCCGGATCTCATATACATGTCTAGAAGAATAGCAGAAGCTTGTAAGGGGCATCCTCTTTCATTGGAAGTGCTTGGATCTCTTTTACATGATAAGCAAAGTGACACAAGTTGCTGGACAGAAGCTCTTCGCAACATTACTCTCAACCCAAACATCCTCAAAAGACTCTACATCAGTTATAGTGCTCTTAGTGACGATGAAAAGGAAATATTTGCAGTCGACATTGCTTGCTTCTTCATTGGAGAACACAAAAGATTTCCCATTCTTTTCTGGAAATCCTTGTATGATATGGTAGACACTGCAATATGTAATCTTTTGGATAAGTTACTGATACAAATTGACGACGAAGGTGTATTTAAAATGCATGACCATTTGCGAGACATGGGCCGGACCATCGCTATAAAAGAAAAAGAAGGTTCCCGACTATGGGAGGCTGCCCATTTAAACATCGTATCCAGCAACAAAATTTTCTCTCGTATTCAGCTCGATGCCGTCAATCCATCAGGGCTAGAAATGCTGTGCAGACCTGGTCTTCGCTATCTTCATTTGCAAAATCTGCGCATTACAGAAGGCTTATTAGCCATGCTCCCTCCAAGCTTGATATGGTTAAGGCTGGAAAAATGTTTATCTGATATTGGGATGAATAAAGCAAGGAGAAGGCCACGTAACTCCAGATTTATGGGTAACATTTGGCAATTGAAGACTATGCAATTAACTTTTTGCAATGGCGTTGACGGCCCTTCTATCGCCTCTCTGTTTTCACTTCCTAATATACAACTGCAGCACTTGGACTTGAGAGAGTGTAAAGACTTAAATAACCTCCCTGATACCTTTGGCAATCTGTCAGAGTTGCAACACTTAGACTTAAAAGGCTGTATAAATTTAAATAACCTCCCTAATACATTTGGCAACCTGTCACAGCTGCAACACTTGGACTTGAGAGGGTGTAAAGACTTAAATAGCCTGCCTGATACCTTTGGTAATTTGTTACAGTTACAGCACTTAGACTTAAAAGGATGTGAAAGTTTAAATAACCTCCCTAATACATTTGGCAACCTGTCACAGCTGCTACACTTGGACTTAGAAAGGTGTGTCAGATTAAATAACCTTCCTAATACTTTTGGCAATCTGTCTCAACTGCGGCACTTGGGTTTGCAAGAATGCATCAGATTAAGTAACCTCCCTAATACCTTTGGTGACTTATCACAATTGCAACACTTAGACCTGCAAGGGTGTGAAGGCTTAAATAACCTACCTGATAGTATCGGCAACCTATCAAAGCTGCATCACTTAGACTTAAGAGGCTGTGTAAAATTAAATAGGCTCCCTGATTCCTTTGGTAACCTGTCACAGTTACAGCACTTAGACTTGGAAAAGTGTGAAAACTTAAATAACCTCCGTGATACTATTGGCCAGTTGTCGCAGCTGCAATTCGTGAGGGGGAAAGATGGAAAAAATGTAACATACATTTAAGTACTTCCTCAGCTGTAGCTTCGAAGGGCTCTAATAGAGCTTTGTTGATAAATGATGCTAACCGATAAGTGGTGCAGACCATGCAATTATAGTTCGCAGTCATTTATTTCTAAGAAGATATATTTGGGATTTTATTTTTTAAGTTGAATTGCTATATTTCTTAGTTGACTTGGAGATGTTCTATGTTATTTTGGTTAGCTATTTTCGGTAGTAAAGTTCATATTTTAATTGCTAGATGCATGCTAATGGATGATAACCGATCAGATTATTTTTAGTATGTATCGTTTGCTTTAAAAAGTCTCTTTAAAAACCAATTATTGTATTGTTCTTTAATATAGCAGAAGAAAGCAGAGAAAACAGTAGAAAATTCAGAATTAATACAATGTATTCTCTGCTGTGATCATTGTTTGAAGTGTTGCAATAATAGGTGTTGTAAGTAGTTTATTTTTCTATTGTATTAATTATTAAGTAGTTTATTTTTCTGTTGTATCAATTATTATTCAGTTGATTTAAAAAAAATGATCAGGTTCAAAATCTTCATTTAGTATCAAAGTAGGTGATTGTTTTGTGTTATAGATTTTTTGGTTGAGATCTCTCTAATAATTGATAATGTCAAAAACTAATTATTTGTTCATTCTTGAATTTAATGGATATAACTATGATCCATGGAACATCAACATGATGACTCTTTTGACAAGGAAAAATTTATAGGGAATTGTCAAAATAAGTTATGAAGAACCAACTGATTGAGCCACTCTTGTAGTCAATGATAGGATAAATAAGAAAGATACTAAGAAGAAGAACTATGTATCCTTATTTGATATTCAAATAGCTGTAGATAATAGACTATTTCTCAAAATTGCATATTCAAAGACAACTAAATGTGTCTTGAAGATTCTACAAGAAACTTACCAATGTAGTAATCAAGTCATAGTTGTCAGGATATAGATATTGAAGAAAAAAATTGAGAATTTGAAGATGCAAGAAGTTGAGAGTGTGAGTGATTATTATGTTAGGGAAAATATGGACAATAAGATGACTACTTTTGAAAAAAATATGAACAAAGAAGTTGTAGTTAAGAATCTGATGAGGTTTCTAACACCAAAGTGGACATATATTGTAATAATATTAAAGAAATAAAATATTTGATACATTTAGAGAAAATGATGAGAGTTCTTTTTTTTCCAAATTGTGCATCACAAAGAATGAAGTTGTAAATAGTAAAAACAACTAACAAAAAGGCAAAGATAGGAATCAAATTTATTTAAGAGAAAACAAAGTCAAAAGAGGTGGTGGTACAAGAGGGAGATAGAGATATATTTAATAAGATAAATATCCAATGTTTTCATTGTAACATGTGTTGTCACTTTGAAAGGGAATGTAGGTTAAAGGTAAGTAATACTAGTTCAAAAGTGTTAATTATGCTTATGAGCATGAAGAGGCTTCTCTAGTTAATTTATTTTTACAATATGAAAAAGCTAAAAATAGTCTTAAAGAGGCTTACTATTTAGATTTAGGGTGTTCTAATCATGTGCTATGGAGTAATAAACTTTTTTCAACGATGGATGAAATTTTCAAATCTAAGATCAAGCTTGGTGATTACAAACCCTTGGAAATTATTGCAAAAGGAGCTATGAAATTTCATACTAAATAAGGTATGAAAAGTGTTAATGATATTTATTACACTCTACAATTAAAGTATAATCTATTAAGTGTTGGACAATTATGTGAAAATAATTACAAAATAGTAATTGAAAATAAGCAATATAAAGACTATGATAAAAATCAAAGAAATAGGTTTGTTATATTTGTGTCTACATCAAATAATATGATATTATCATTAAAGTTGGAGAATAAAATAATAATATTGGCAATATAACATATGAACATAAAAATTGGATGTGGCATATTAGATATGGACACTTAAATTTTTATGTTTTGAAGTTACTAACATCAAAAGAATTTGTTTATGGTTTGCCTAAGATCTAAAAACATACATAGCTTAATGAAGGATGTGCTAAAAGAAAACATGCAAGATAACATGTTAAATGTTAGTGCATGGAGTGGCAATTATGCACTTAAGCTATTTCATTTTAATATTTGTAGTTCAATTCAAAAAAACATTGCTATTCATCATATATATCATTACTTTTATTGATTATTCATGAAAGTGTTGGGTTCATTTTTTAAAGACCAAATATGAAGACTTTGAATTACATTCAAGAGTTTTATAATCCTCTTAGGGAATGAAAGTGGCTACAATTTTTTTTCTTAAGGATCAATCATGGAGGTGAACTTAATTCAAAATATTTTATGGGTTATTATGATCTAAGTGACATTAAATACAACTTATCATTGCCTACAAACCTCAATAAAATGTTGTAGCTAAAATGAAGAACTACACAAAACTTGAAATGGTAAAGAGTATGTTACAAACCAATATATTGAACAAATTTTCTACGAAGGTGCAATTGCTACAATAGTCTATATTCTCAATTAGATTCTCACTAGTATGCTTCATATAATGACTCCTCATGAAGCCTAATATGAGAAAAATACTAATGTTTTTTATTAAAAAGGAAGGAGTAAGGGCCCTGATCACATACAATAAATATAAGAAACTAGGCCTCATGACCAAAATATCAACTCCACCAACACAATCACAATAAAATAAATAGAATAACAAAGAAAAAAAATAGAAGCAAGTCCCTAGGCCATCCAACTGAACATCAAAAATGAACCATGAAACCATCCATAAAAAACAAAAAACAAAGGATAATCATAATAAAAATGTGGGCACATAAGACAAACTTAGAAACATGAATGTAAGATCCAAAACAAGGAAATAATAGACCTAGCTAATTTTAGGACTATTAATTAGGTCCCACTCCATCTTTAGCAAGTTCAGCTCAGCACTCTAGGGGTCCTCTCCTTTTGTAGCATTATCCTCGATTGGATTATCTATTTCTTAAGTTGGTTCCATTCTCCTTTGCCTCTTCCTAAACTTAGAAAATCTGCTCACAGTTCTAAAGATAGCCTTGTTCATAATACCATGGGTAATGGAAATCAGTCTATTAAAATCCTTGTCCAACCTATCCACTTTGTCCTATAGAACAACAAACTATGTCTTGTAATAGTAAAGGGACCTATTATCCAACTCAATTTCATACTCAAGGTTAGTCATCACTTGCACATTTTCTTCTTCATTTTATTTTTCAAAATATTGAGCTCCATCTTCTATGTCTTCCTTTGAGTCCTTCACATCCTCCTATCCAGGGCCCTCATCATCATCATCATCCTTGATGGAGTCATCCCCTATGTCCTCTCCCACCTCCAATTATTTTTTTCTCAAATCCAAGGGTTCCTCCTGAGAAGGGATAAATTCTTCATTTGAGGACCCATCTTCTTGTTCATCAAAGCTAAGGATTTTGCATCACTAGTCTTGTAGACCTTCTTTAACCTTTTCCACTATTGTAGTCTTCCACCTTTCCTTTCTCCCCCTCATCAAGGATTTCAATTGTAACCTTTTTTACAATTCTTGGCCCTTACTTTTGACCTTAGAGCGGTTTCCCAGAAGCTTCTTTCCTTTAGAGGGAAAATTAGAAGGATCCTCTTTGAATAAAGGGCTTTTGTGGTGGAAATTTTACCTAGGGGATTCTTTGAAAGAGAGGGAGAGGTAGACTTAGGTTTCACCTTAGAAATTTCAAGCTAATTAATTTGAAGTGAGGGAGTGACATTTGATCGAGTCTCACACAAGGGATTAGCTGAATTTTGTTTCTTTCTAGATCTAGGGTTGAGATGGGGGTGAGACTGGTTATTCAGGGCTTCAACATGCTAGGGAACATCAACATTTGAAGGGATAGGAAATGGCGTGAGAGAAAATACATCATTATACAACCTTTGAATCGGTCCTTAGTGAAGTGGAGGCAAAGCACCTTTAGCTTTGCATTGATTCAATGATGAAAGGAGATAAAAAGGAATATTAATTATTTCATTCCTCCTTATGTGATTTTTAGAAATGGAAAATGGTAGCCATGAACTGTAGTATATCTAACTTCTAAGGTGAAATACTTCATAATATGTAAACTTTTCAGTTCATAAGGAGTTGAAAGTCTTTCATAATCATACCCATTTTGACATCTTTGCAGCTTCTTTTCACCTTTCAAGAAACTATAAATAAAGTGTGGATAGTTACCATTGCTCACCTTAGCCACTTTCAAAATACAACATTCCAAACTGGTAGCTTCAATAATCAACCTCAAAGTAACAACAAAGGTGATGCTACCAATTGTAATCCTATCCTCTCACCAAGAGTTTTAAAATTTGGAACTCACATCATGATTAAACCCTTTCATCGACATAAAAATGGGGTCATACCCGCCTCTTCAAAGAGCTTCCATAGTTCCACATTATGATGGAAAGGCACACAATAAAACAACTCTAATCTCTTTCTTGGACCCCACTATAAATTCTACAACTAATAGAATTTCTCTGCTCTTTCACCTCAAACTTGTTGGCTAGATTCTCAAAAGGACTTATCCCCAACTGGTAGTGATAGTTCACATGAGCTTTAGAGATGAAATATATTTTAAAAGCCCACATAAACATTAAAAATTGAATATTTTATCACCTTCCTTTTTGAAAGATCAACCACCATTTTTCATAATAGAAATATCATAATTCAAGGCCAAATGTATCATTGGCCAGATCATAGAAATCTTTAGCCACCACCTAGAACATGTGTGAGGAATAAAATTAAATTATAAATTAATTAAGTCTTTTAAAATCACTCTACTATTAAGGGAATAAGTGATATGGCTCTTGTCAAAAGGTGACATAAAAATCATGTGATAGGTCTCCTTATTGGTACTTCACAATCCAAAGAACACCAAATATTTGATACTTATGACAGGTTTGCAAGATTATTATTTAAGAGCTTAGTCAAGTGAGGATCCTCCTCAACTTTAAAATTTATCAGCTTAAAATGATTACCCCATAAAATATAATTTTTGGAGGGATTAATCCTGTTAAGGCCATTCATTTCATCATTATTTATCATTTTAGGAATCCAAATCTTTTTAAATAGGTTTTGATTTAAACCTAAAGTCCTTTTGATGTCACGTTCCTTTTCTCATAAGTTACTCTTAAGGGTCAGTCTTATAGCAAAGTTGCACAAGGTTAAATAAATTATTAAATTTGATATAAGAAATTACACCGTACTATTCACTAGCATGTCCCTCCTCGAACACGTCATCATTTGATCTAGAAAATTCAAATTCAAAAAGAGGCAGCAAAATTTAAGTCTTAACCTAGCACAAGAGCCAACTTTAATCTCTATCCACTGTGTAATTTGAGACTCCATTTCCACCAATATAGTTAACATTCAAATCGTTGCTTTAGAGATGGTCATCTGAGACCTAGTCCCTTATTTTTTGGGGGAGATTCTCAAATTTCCAAAATTACCATTAGAAATTGGACAAACCCACATTAGACACGACATCCACAACATTATTTCCTTCTCTAAAAGTATGTTGTAGAGAAAACTGGTCAAATTTTTTTTTATTATTCTTTTTGTGTCCTCAATCATACTCTTAACCTTCCAAGGGGGCCTCCACAACACCTTTAAGTGACTCAATTATCAATTTGGAGTCTCCTTCGATGATGACATTTTTAAACCCTAGTTCTTTTAGTCTCTTCATTCCCCTCTAAACAACAATCCCTTCCACCTCATTTCTAGTAGAAAACCCCATACATTAGCATAGGATTTTATGCAATTTCCCTTATGGTCTTTGAGAAAACCACCTACCACTGCAATGTCAATGTTACCTTTTGAACAACCATCAGAATTTAGATTGATCCAATCAACAAGTGGTGGAGACAAAACAATCATTTTTCTGCTTAATATGTTAGCCCAACTTATTTTAGTTAGGTCATTCTTAACACCCCAAAATTGTTTTAATTTGAGATCTTTATAACTTGACATGACTTTAGAAAGACAAAAAAAATTGAATTTAATTCTTCTTGAATTTGTTTTATACATTAGAAGACCTCCAGACAACTCCTCTGTTGCTCTCTAAATATTCTATTATTTCTTTCTTTCCACAGGTTCCAGGATGCAAAGGGAGGGATTTGTTGTCATAATTTCTCAATAATTGGGTGTGAGAAAGAAAAAAAACCATTGGTTAATAAGATCCTTTAAGTCAAGGGGGAACACTTAATCAGTCATCAAGTTTTGAAGAACCAAGGACCAAACTTATCTTGCAAAGGGACATTGAAACAATAGATGGGGGATACTTTATTTAGATTACAAACAAAGAGAACATATTTTTATGAAATGAAACCCTTTCCTATTAAGAAAATCGACAGTAAAAATTTTTCCATGCACAACTACCCACAAAAAGTAGTTAATTTTTGGAATTAACTTAGCATTCCAAAATTTTCTCCAATTGAAAATTTGAGCAATAAGATAAAGTTGGTCCAATTTATTATAAGCATCCTTAACAAAAAAAAAACCAAAGGAGTTATCACTCTAAATCCACTCATCTTCTCCCTCTTGTAAAAACAAAAGACAATCTCAAATTAGAGAATCTAAAGTGGATAAAGGCTTGAAGAGAAAACAAAAAGATTACCACCTCTCCTAGCTCTTAGATCAAGAACATATTGCTTTAAATATTTCTATTTAGGAGTTCAACCACTCTAATCAACATAGTAAAGAAAAGTCACATAAAGGCTTGAAAGGTCATGTTCGATTAGAATTAATTGGACCACATATGAAAAAGTAGGGCCACTTCCCCAAGCATCTATTGTAAGTATGAGAAGTTGATGTTGTCATTGATGTCAATAAGCTTGTATTGTCATTGGTGTCAACTATGTGAGAAGAAGGTTGTTCCAATAATATGTGTAGTTGTTGGTATTTTATATGGTGTTGCATTAATGTTGCTTTGATTAGTTGCATTATGTTGCCATTATTAAGCTACTAGTGTCAACCTCTAGTGTTACTTTGACAAGCTTTTTTCCATGGAAGTATGGTTGAGTTTCCATGATGTAGTTGGTTTTGTTGTGATGAGGAAGTACTGAAGATGATGAGAATGTGTCTCTGGTGCTTGATTTGATAAAAATAGGAAACAGTGAATTGTAGTATTGTTCTAGTTTGTATAGTAGTGTTTTGGAATTGCTCCACATTTCTTCTAGGTTGAAGACCTTCTTGTGCATTTTAGATATGTTTATCAGATGTGTTTAGAGGTGTTGTATTCAAATTTTGGTGTGTTAGATCACTGTGCATAGGAAGTTGTGTTCAATAGTGTGTGAACTGTGTATTGTGGAGGTGTCTGGGAGAAGTGTATTTGATATGCATTTCTCCACAATTTGGTTTCAAGTCTTACAGATCTGAAGGTGTGTTGATGTCTTTCTTTAGTTTATTTTTTTCAAGGTTTGGTGCTTTGAAAGTAATTTTCTTGAGTTACAAAGTATGAAAAAGTTGTTTGAGTGTATTGGGTGTGTACATTCTTTTGGTGAAAGTTGTTGCAAAGGAGTTTGTTAGATTTTAGGTGTTTTTTAGAATATTCCATATTGTGTTCAAATGACATTTTTTTGTTTGTGAGTTTTTTTTGGATCAAAGGAAGTGTGTACTTCAAATTTTAATGGTGTTTACATAGGTAACAACCGACCTAGGTGTTTATACTACTTACAAAATTTGTGGAAGTGTAGTGTGGCATGTATGAGTGGATTTAGGTCCTAGATAAGGTATGTTGTGTTTTTCCTTCATTCCTTTCCATTGCAAAAATGTTTTGGTGCCAACCTAATTTGAATTTTCACGGTTGAGGTGATAAATCGACCTTGGAGAATGGTATCAAGGTTTAATATGGTTTAATTATGAGTTGAGTTGTTGAGGGATGATAAGATAGACAAGATAGATGTGAGTGATACAAATTCTAGAGTTCTAAGGTGTGAATTTGTAAAGTACAATATGAGATTCCATGTGTTAGATTGTTGGATGCAGTGGAAGAAGGTGTCTGTACAATTATTTAGAAAGACCATGAAGGTGTTGTTGATGTTGTGGTGGATATTTTTGTTACTTTGAGATGGGTTTTATATCATTGTAACACTCTTCTCTATCTTCTTTTATGTTCTGGTAGTGAGCCTTTGGCAATGATTCTTTCTTTTTCTTGGGCAACAAGCCCTTCGAAAGTGAGCCCCTTATAACCAGTGTTGATATTACTTTATATTGTGAGCTAATCCTCATCATGATTTTTCCCATCTTAGGTTTTCCATGTAAATTTGGTGTTCTTTTGTGTATGGTGTTGATTGTGTTTCAGTTTTTGTTATTCTTTTCATGTTAAATCATCATAACAGAGTAAGGGTTAAATGGATTAATGTGGATCTAAATGTGTGTGAGGTTTTTTGAAGTTTTAAGGTACAATTGATTCTACCCCCCCTCTTTGTTGTCTTGTGCATTCAACAATTGCTATCGGATCCAGTTTCCTTGGAAGAAAGATTAACCACTTGAGGTAGATCTAGGATGGTGCACAAGAAAGAGATCCTTATGTTTGATGGAATGGATTATGCATTATGGAAGACAAGGATGGAATTTTTTCTGGTTTATCTTGGATATGACATCTAGAAGTTTATTGAGAATGCATATACTATACCTGTAAATGGCTTGAGTACAAATGATGAGATCAAGGCCTATGAAAATAATGGTAAATCAATCTCTCTTAAATGCTCTTGATAATTATGAATTAGTGAAAGTTATGAATCTAAAATTTGCTAGAGAAATTTGGGTAAAGTTAGAAAAGCATTTATGAAGGAGATGATAAGGTCAAATAAGCTAAGATACAAAATCTAAATATGTTATTTGAGAACGTACAAATTTTTGAAGATAAAAAAATTATGACCTACATGCAAAGGGTAGATGAATTGTTAGTTCCATTAGAGGTCTTGGTGGAAAACTCAAAGAACCAAAAGTGGTAAAGAAATTCTAAAAACTCTTCCTAAATCTTATAGTCATAATTTTTTTTCTATTGAGGAATTTGAAAATATAAAGCAATTACCAGATATCAGTTGTATGGTTCTTTAACTACTTTTGAGATGAGATAATTTGGTACAAATAGTGGCAAAAAATTTGAGACAACTTTTAAAGCTGGAAAATTATAGGAGATTAAGGAGTCGGATCAAGAGGACCTCGATGATGTGGAAGCAAAATTTGTTAGGAGAATGAAGAAGGGTACTAGTAAGTATAGTGGTAAGTTTCCTTTCAAATGTTTCATGTGTGGAAAGATAGGTCATTATACTTCAATATGTCCAAACAAATCTTTGAATAAAAAAAATAAAGAGAAAAAAAGGTATGATGATTAAGAAAAGTTATTATGTTAAAGAGAAGATGCAAGTATTTTCGATGATGAATTTGATGCCCTCTGGAGATAAAGGATAAGACTAAAGGTACTTTTGGTATCTGCTTTTCATGCTAGAAAGGATAAGAAATACTACATCATTGACAGTGGATGCTCTAATCATATGACTGGTGACAAGAGTAAGTCTATTAAACGTGGAAAATATGAAGGAGGATGTGTTCAATTTGTTGATGATACATCTGCTAACATATGTGGAAAATTTTCTATTAGTTTTGATGGAAAGCATAATATTGATGATTTTTACTATGTTAAGGGTATAAAGCATAACCTCTTGAGTGTTGAACAAATGTGTAGCAAAGGATACAATCCTATGTTTCAGTATGATGGATGTGAGATCCAAAAAGGTTATGGGTCTATGATAACTATTGGAAGAAGGATAGATGAAAATGTTTATGAACTTAAGGGAACTTATGGTCATTGATTTATGACTTAGATTAATGAGAGTGGCTATGGCATAGAAGAATGTGTAACATAAATTTTGATAGCCTAGTGAGGATCAGTTTAGTACAAGCCATGAAATATCTACCAAAGATTACAAAACCTATCAATTTTATGCAAGGAGTCTCAAATTGGAAAGCAAGCAAGAAGAAGATTCAAAGTCTAGAATTGATACATGATGAGTCAAGTTTTTGGTCCAATTTTGGATAGATTCTATAGTTTATTTTTTGATAGATGTCATGGAATTTAATGTTAAATGTCGGTATTTTCATAATGTATCCCTTAAACCATTGACATTAGACTTAATCCTATCTCTGCAAGCTTTAATGACATTTGGCATAATATGTGGATTTTCTATATTGATTTTGCATGTGGTTAATGAATGTTCCTTAAGGTGGTTATAGATGTGCAATTATTATGTGTATTGACTTCACCATGTAGATTTAATATGCTAAGTTGAGGAAGACACCGCCAGCTGGGCATGCACCATAACGTCTAGTGGAGGAATCGCTCCAAGTCAAAGGAGGCCGATGGTAGAAGATTCTTCATACAAACTAAATGTAACTGCCTTGTAGTGGACGTTAATGATCGAGCATGCACGGATGTTACTAGTGAGCTGAATCTACGTTTGGACCTGCATTTCTGACCAGATTCCATGCACACGTAACCACCATTGCTCCATTTCCTCTGTTTTCCCTAAATGTCATCCTCCCAGTTGTGGAGTTGACACCTCGTTTAGTTGTTAGTATAAATAATGATCAGATGCTCCTTCTTTAGGAGGTTGCATGATTTGATATTGTACTTGCACTCTCTAATTTTCAATAATACAGATACATTACTCTTTTGTACTCATGATTCATAGTCAATAAAATAAAGTTCTGAGTTTGAGCATCTAAGTTTTCATTAGTTTTAGAGGATACTTATCCAAGGGGGGCACTTGGTGAGTAATCCATCTTTTTGATTTAGCATTAGTTTAGTATTACTTGTTGTTTAGTACTTAGAAATCTAGCACTGATTGTTCCTGCAGCCACTAGAATTTCATTTTGTGATTGTTCCTATAGCCAAGTAGATAGAGTAGCGTCATGTTTGTTGCTCAGGTTTTTGTTCCTATTATACATTTTAGCTTAGCATATTCATTGATTGATGTTCAACATGTGTTTCATTCTGTTTCAATCAATTTACTTTTAGTATTGTGTGTTCCTTAGTTGTAGAATGGAGTGGCTACTTTGAGCCCCTAGTGCACATACTGTGCTAACCCATTTCAAGTTCACGTCTGTGGGTTGACAAGTTAAATCCACCTTCATGATGATTGAAATGGCTATTCAAGTTAGATTTCCAATCTTTGAATCATGGCTATAAAGGCTTAGTTATTAAGATCATTCTAGGAGGCCAACATTTTTGGCACCATTTCTGGGGATGGTGTCAAACTAGGGAGTCTTTTGGAGTCATTGGTAGTTTTTCTTGTTGTTGTGTTTTTGGAAGTTTTTCTTAGTATATCCTCATTTAGGAAGTAATGATCCCCCCTTATTATTTACCAATTCTTTGTGTGAGTGGACTGATAGTGAGTGATACTATATGCATAGAGGAAGGAGAAGGGATGCTTATGGGAGATTCCTTCCTAACAATCCTAATCCATTTCAGCTAGTTGACTATCAGAATCTACCAGAAGAAGAAGAAGAATATCCACACCCCTTTGCTAATTTATATCTTGATCTAACTAGTTCTGATGTCTCCTTTGATATCAAAATTAGCTTGAGAACCCCTTTTCTTTGGAACCACATCGAGCAGGCATGGGTGATACAAATAGGAACAAACCTAACCAACCAACTTTTCCTTTCCCCATCTCCCATTAGAATGAAGTTGAAAAAATCAAGAACATTCCTGCCTCAGCACTCCCAAAGTTTTATGGACTTGTCATAGAAGATTTTGATACCTTTTTATTTGGGTTTGACATACTCTACAGGAGTTATGATTATACTATTGATTCCGATAGGCTTAAGCTATTTCCTACCACTTTGAAAGAGGTTGCATTAAGATGGTTCATGAGCCTAGGAAAATATACTGTGGAAACTTGGGAAGACATGAAGACAAAATTACTTGAGAAATACAAAGAATATTGCAGAGGCAGTGACATGAGAGGAGGTGACATTTTCAAGATGCAACAAAAGGAAGATGAGAGCCTAGAAGATTACATTGCAAGGTTTTTGTTTTGCTTGAAAAAATCTCCACGCCATACACTTAATGAAGACTCACATAAGTTGCTTTTCCTAAGAGGAATCAATGATAGATGCATTGATGCCTTGGACCTCATGGGAGGAGGAGATATTTCCCAAGTTCCTTTGGGAGATATCAAGAAAATATGCCAAAACTACTCTAGGGAAGCTTCAAAGAAAAGGAGAGATTACCAATCTTCCATGGGTAAGTCAACTACTAGTGGAGTCTCAAGAATGGAGATTACTCATTTGTTGGAAAACTTCAAGCAAGACATTATCAATAATCTAGCTACTCGACTAGATACACTTTAGGCCAAGAAGAAGCAAGAGGAGGTAGAGGCAATGTTGGTAGAGTATTGCGCCCACTATAGACAAAAGAAGGACTACAGATGTAAAATGGTAGCTAATCTTGAAAGCAAGCAGGTTCCACCTAAGTTAAAGCCAATCCAAATTGAAGAAGACCAAGTCTACTATGTTGTACAAAAGAAGCCTTGGGCTCCAAGAAAAGGTATGCACCAGATCCACTATCCTATGTTGGGCCATATTTCAATTCCTATTCATCCGGTAACCAATGGCATCCCCCATATCCACCTAGTTATGGAGGATATCCACCACATCCTTGGAGTAACCCTCTAAATGCTTGGCCCAATCATCAGATTTCTCCACCCCAGTGGTAGAAACCTTAGGGGAATTGGCAGCAATTTCAAGGACATTGGCAATCACCTCTTGGAAATTGGTAGCAAACAAATCAATTGAGAGGAGGGTGGAAATGGCCTACTTAGACAACTAGTTACATGCAACCACCTTCTCAATCCCAACAGCCTACTATAATGCCTCAACCTACTAATCCCAATTCAAATGAACCTAAACCTACTCAACTACCAGCTCACCCCACACCCAATCCAAATAACAAAACACAACAGTAGCCTACATACTTTTCTAATTCAAATCAATTCCCTGCATATGTTGTGAGTGTAAGTGATATCCACTTGCATTCATGTACTACTCTACCGGCCCCTTCCAAGCCCATTATCACTGAGCCCCTTCTGGAAGAGGAAGAGGGACCTCTAAATGATACCATTCAGCCTAGTGTACCTAAAAATCCAGAACCAATCCAAGTCAACCAAACTGAATAAGAGCCACCATTTCCTCAAAGATTAGAGGTTGCCAAGAAGAAGGAATAAAAGGAGGATACAAATTTTGATATCTTGGATTAGTTGAAGCATATATGTGTCCAGATACCTCTATTTCAGGCCATAAAGGATGTTCCAATCTATGGCAAGACAATCAAGGAAGCATGTCTTAAGAAGCCAGGTAGGGAAAAGAAGGACCCAACTACAATTCATGTGGTGGGACAACTAGCTGACATCATGCTGGGAAAAGTGACTATTCCCAAGTATAATGATTGAGGAAGTCTTGTGGTAGTAATTGTTATAAACATAATCCAAGTAAAGAATGCTTTGATTGATTTAGGGGAAACAATAAATGTAATGACC
The DNA here is from genome assembly GCA_007258455.2 of Sequoia sempervirens. Lineage (NCBI taxonomy): Eukaryota > Viridiplantae > Streptophyta > Pinopsida > Cupressales > Cupressaceae > Sequoia > Sequoia sempervirens. The sequence continues at coordinate 492,501,189 of VDFB02000017.1, forward strand.
AAAGACATCCTGCAACAACTAAATATCACAAGAAAGAAGTCCACTCCTACTATCTTGCAGCTTGTTGATAGCTCTACTGTTAAGCCTGATGGTGTAGTGGAGGATCTTGTGGTAGTTCTAGACTCCTGGGAGTACCCAACAGACTTTATGATTCTTTCTCCTAAAGCCACACTAGGTGGGTATCCCATTATTCTTGGAAGACCATGGTTAGAAACTAAAAATGCATACATTGGATGTCGGTCAAGTGACATGACCATTTTAGATGGGAGGAGCACTAAAATTTTTGTTCTCTATCCGCATTTTCAGCCATCTCATGATGAAGATAATCTCGTATGGCCACATGTTGGTGAAGAGGTTGAGGAAGTTAACTCTGTGGCACAACTTATGATGCTAGGTAGAATCTCTTTCATGCAGCTCCAAGATGAGGATGAAGTATTGGCTAACATCATTCAGAACCATTGTGAAGTGGAGGAAGCATCATCTTCTCATTCTGCTACTCCAGTCAAGACACTTCTGCCTACTCTTCCTGCACCCATTGTTCATGTAGATATTCTTCCTACAAATACTCTTCATGTAGCAATTGTTCCTATAGACAGACTTCCTGTAGTGACTCTTCCTACAGCCATCATTCCTACAGACAGACTTCCTACAACAAAAGGTATGTCCCATACATTGCTGCCATATGAACTAAATGTACCAAGTGTTAATGAAGCAGCCATGATAGAGTTAACTACACAAGTATAGGTGTTAGAACAAAAATATTTGAATGTTAATAGTACATTGAAAGAGGAACAACAATTGATATTGGAAAACCTATTAAGGACCCATCAACATGCATTTGCATGGGATTATCATGATATGAATGGATTGGATCCTAAACTTTGTACACATAGAATTTACATCAAAGATGATTGCACCCCAGTAAGACAGCCACAGAGAAAAATTAACTCTGCACTAAGAGAGATTGTGAAAGGAGAACTGTAGAAGTTACTAGATGTAGGATTTATCTACCCCATTTCAGATAGTCAGTGGGTGTATCCATTAGTGATTGTGCCCAAGAAGGAAGGGAAATGGCGAGTTGTGTTGATTATAGGGAACTTAATGTTGCCACCAAGAAGGACCACTTTCCTTTACCCTTCATTGATCAAGTTTTGGACACACTTGTAGGAAAGAAATACTTTTCTTTCCTAGATGGATTCAGCGGCTACAAATAGATCCAAATTGCACTACAAGACCAAGAGAAGACAACATTTACCTTTACATGGGGCAACTATGCCTATTCGGTGCTCCCATTTGGCTTATGCAATGCACCTGGAAATTTTCAGAGGGAAATCATGAACATCTTCTCAGACATTTCTCATGATTACATGGAAATTTAGATGGATGACTTTACCACTTCTGGTGTTGATTTTAATCAAGCATTGGAAAATCTCATAAGGGTCCTGTAGAGATGTGAAGACAGAAACTTGTCCTTAAATAGTTAAAAGTGCTTCATGATGATGTAGGAAGGTTTAGTTCTTGGACACTACATCTCCCATAAGGAAATTCAAGTAGATCTTACAAAGATTGAGGTAATCACAAATTTTCCCACACCTGCAAAACAAAAAGATGTTATGATTTTTTTGGGTCATGTAGGATATTATAGGCGCTTCATCAAGGATTTCAGGAAGGTAGCAACACCATTGTACACTCTTCTTACTAAAGATGTTGAATTTCAGTGGACTGGAGCTTGCGACAAGGCATTTTCTAACTTGAAGACAACTTTGAATCATGCTCCTGTACTCAAAGGGCCTAATTGGGAGCTTCCTTTCCACATCCATATTGATGCATCAGATTATGCCATAGGAGTAGTCTTAGGATAGAAAGAAGGAGCTGATGAAAATGCCATCTCCTTTGTCAACAAAAATTTACAAGGAGATGAATTTAATTATACAGTGACAAAAAAAGAAATGTTGGCAGTAATCTATGCACTGAACAAATTTAGACATTACATAATAGGCTACCAAATCTTTGTGCACACTGATCATGCAGCCATTAGATATCTCATGAATAAACCTTTGATCATAGGTAGATTGGAAAGATGGTTATTGTTGATGCAAGATTTTGATATAACCATTGTGGATAATTTAGGGAAGACCAATTTTGTTGCAGATTTTCTTTCAAGGCTAGCTACATCAAAAGATAATCAACCCATAGATGACTCTTTTCCTAATGAGTATCTATTCTCCCTCAATGTACAAACACCTTGGTATGCTGACATAGCCAATTACTTGGTCACAGGTATATTTCCTTCTCACTTCTATCCAAAAGAGAAAAGGGCACTCATTGAATTTTTTTTTCCTTTCTCTTGGATTGTTAGATGTTTGTTTTATATTGGACCTGACCATGTCATGAGGAGGTGTGTGAGAGAAGATGAGACATATGAAATTTTGCATGCATGTCACAATGAACCATGTGGAGGACACTTTGCAGCCAAGAGGACAACAATGAAGGTTTTGAACATAGGATATTACTGGTCAACACTCCACAAGGATGCATGAAGGTATACCAGAAAATGTGATAGATGTCAAAGAATGGGTAGACCAACCAGGTCAGATGAGATGCCATTATGCCCTCAGGTAGTAATTACTCTATTTGACAAGTGGAAATTGGATTTTGTGGGACCTATTGACCCTCCATCAAATGGTAAGTCTTATATATTGGCTGATTATGTGACAAAGTGGGTAGATGTTAAAGCCATGAAGAATGCAAGGGATAACAAGGTTGCAAAATTTCTTTATGAAGAAATTTTCACAAGATATTGAGTCCCAAGAGAAATAGTGACTAATCAAGGGGCACAATTCACATCAACCCTTGTTGCATCACTAGTTAATGAGTACAACATAAGGCACGGGAAGTCTACTCCTTATCACCCACAAGCTAATGACCAAGTTGAGGTAACCAACAAAGAGATTGAAGCCATTCTGACTAAAATAGTAGCTATTCATAGAAAGGATTATGAAAATAGATTACCAAAAGTTGTTTGGGCCTATAGGAAAACCTGGAAAACAACTATAGGTTTCACCCCATTTGATTTGTTGTATGGAAAGACAACTATGATGCCAATTGAATTTGAATATAAGACTCTATGGACTATAATAGATTTGAGGATGGATATTTCTAAGGCACAAAGTTAAAGAATCATGCAACTAAACTCATTGGATGAGATAAGAAGAGCAACCTTGCAACATACAAAAGTGGTACAAAATCAGAGAATCAAATGGCATGAAAAAATCATAAAGGAAAATAAATTCCAACTAGTAGATTGGGCCATGCTATATGACTCAAGATACCAAGACAATGTAGGAAAATTGCAGAAAAGGTGGCTAGGACCATATAAAGTTGTTGAGGTCTTTCCTAATGGAGTTGTTCAACTTACTACCATTGACCTTGTCAGGTTCAAATTACTTGTGAATGGTCATCGCCTCAGATTATATCACAAGCCAGTTTCCAAAGAAGAGTTCTTGCAGCAATTCACCTAGCATTCAACACCCGAGCTTCCTGCAACCAAAGGGAATGGAACTAGCATCTCCCCTTCTGGCTCATTAAGGTACGTACTCTCTCATAATAAAGAATTTCACTTACGTGGAAGTCCGTTTCTTCACCCATCCACCCATCCACCCACCCATCACCACCTTTCTCTCTCTTCCATCACTTCATTCCACCTCACCTCACTCTACTTCATTTCCATTAATTTCTCAATTTATTCCTAAAGGCGAGCAGTACTTTCTCCATGATCTTTGCAAAAAATCTTCCACACATTCAGCTATGTGTGCATTAATTGCTATCTTTAATCATCTTTTAAGTGCTTCATTTAATCATTGTACATTAGTATAGAAGTTTACATAAAATGACATCATTCCCTGTCAAATCACCACTCCCATCTTGCATGTGTGGACACATGTCAAAATTTAGGATGTGGGAGGGGAAAGAAAATGATGTAAATATATTTCCCATCTATCAATTTATGCTAGACTATGTCAGAAAATTTAAAATATGAGTGAGAGGACAACTTGCATGTGTGAAGTGACATTGATTGTAGCCGCCATTACTTCCCACCATAATTTCCCTTTATCGCTCATTTTCTTGCCATTATTGCCCTTGTCATAATATTGAGTTGCAAGCAAAAAGGTGAAAAAAAGAAAAGGAAATTTAGTCGATATTGGCACTAGAAATTTAGCAGGTACTTCAAAAAAGTGAGCTTTATTTTCAGACGAGAATTGCAAGAAAGAAGTTGCAGAGCATTTGTTTGATTGCACACAATGGGAGGTGGGTTAATTTGAAATGAACCCACGATGCATGACATTTTATTGTAGGATGCACAATGCCTGGCTGAATTTAGGAATTGTGGATGGTTAGATTACTTCCTGAAACTGGATGGCTTTGATGAAAACATTGCCCTTGAATTCACTCAGACATTTTTTGAAGGGAAAGCCATAGTAAAAGGATTGGAAGTTGTGGAAACTAAGGAAATAATTGTAGAGGTCACAAGGTTACCAACTAATGGTGAAAATTAATCTACCTCCAGAGATGCCAGATTAGCTAGGGCCGAATTTACAGAGCCGAACGACCCCCCATTGAGCATTGATAAACAGGGTGCAAAGAGAATGCCTCTGCCTGAACCATGGAAGCAGATAGTTGTTTATATTATCAAATACATCACCTGTGAGGGTCACTAGTCAAATTTTCATTCCATACACTTCAAACTTTTGAATCACATGAGGCATGGAATGAGGATGAATGTACCTAACATGTTATAAAATCTTCTCTCAATTACGGCGGCCGAGACCCAAAAAGGTAGGGATAATTCTATTTCCCGCCATTTTCTAATTAAATTGTTGGTTGAAAAGTCTCTGCATGATGTATCTGCAATAACCTAGGAAGAATTTATAAGTGTTGATCAAATTAGACCCGAGCACTTGCAACCTAGGGGTTTACCTCAACCCCATAGGTCTAGTAAGAGATTGACCATGGTTGAGGCCCCTCTTGATGCTTCAACCTCTAGTGTTGTCTCTTGTGTGAATCCTCCTATAGCAAAAGAAACCATAGAAATTAGTTCTTTTGGAACAAAGCACTCAGAAAAAGAAAGTTCTTCCTTCGATTCTGATGATGACATTCCACTTGAAACCCTGATGAAAACTAGGGCACAAAAGAGAGAAGTAGAAACAAGAAAAGGAAAGGCTAAAACACAGCCTATAGAAAGAAAGGTGCCAAGTTCTAAAAAGAGGAAGGCTAACATTGTTCATCCTGAAGCTAAAGGAAAGGGTGAGAAACCTCCCATGAAATCAAGACCAATTGGGCCTATGATTGATATGCCTCCGCAGGAAATCCCTAATCCTAGTGAGACATCACACGAGGACCCTGAAGCTCCAATGGGGCAGGAAAATTTCGAAGAAGAAGATATATTTAAGAGAGAAACAAATATCACATTGGCTAATCTTGCTAACATTGTAGAAGAGTTTGAGGAAAATCAAGATTTCTTGCAGCATGAGCAAGAAGTCCTGTAGTAGGATGTCCTGCAACAACAATTAGAACTAGAGCAGGAGTTCCTACAACCACAACAAGAACTAGAATGAGAGTCCCTGCAGCATGAGGCTAAAGAAGAAATAGTACCCTTACAACCAGAGATAATTGGACAGCCCGAGTCCATGCAAATAGTGCCATATGAGGAGCCGCCATTAACAAAAAGACTAGTAGGCATTCATAATCCTCTTGGTTTTATAGTACATGCAGCAATTTTGAATTTATGGAGAGAAATACAAAGAAGGGAGGAAGAATGCAGAAACGAAAAACAAAAATTAGAGGAAATTCAATGGAAGGATGAGGAGATAGAAGATAAAGATACAAAAATTGCCACCCTAAAGCAGAGGGTGGATGATATGGCAGCTTTGGCACCACAGATTTTAGAATGTAAGATCCCTCCAAGGGTCTATGCTTTGCTCCTAAAAGAGAAGTATCTCTCTTTTAATCTGAAAAGGATTGCCTCAGGTTTGAATCCTTCTATTGACACCCCTATGGAAATTTTAAATGCTTATAGAATTGCCTCCTCTGAAATGAAGAATTTGTTGTGTGAGTTTTATTTGAATAATTTTGTTGTAACTCAAGACCATGATTGTAACCTATTGTTATATGTTGGGGATGTCCAATTGAGGGAATTCATGTCTTGGGTATAAAATGAGATTAGTTGTGGAGAACAACATCGAGCTTATAAGCAATTGGAGTCTGATATCCCTCTGCCCGTTAGAGCTGAATCAAGCAACCCAAGGGATATTTGTAGGGAATGGCACAAAATGCTTCTCAGACCTAGTTATGTCAACATGATTATGCCTTGGATTGAGGAAATTTATAGTGAGTATGAGGTAAATACAACAACAAAGGAGGAAACTATGAGAAGATGTCTATCACAAAGATGGAATAGTCTATCTGATGAGCTGAAGCAGGCCGAGCCTCATTCCATCCACAATTATGCTACAACACTAAAGAGGATTGATAGGTATATTTAGATTGGGAGAACTTAGGGGATGTCTTGGCTTCCCTTGAATTTCCAGCCACCCATGCTCATGTGGTATGTGCCAAACTTCATATTCTACTAGCTTGACATTACTGCAAAAAAGAAGAGATGGAATAGATTTGACAGATTGGGAGGATTTTATTGGGATCCTGATTCATGCACTGTAGCCACTGATGTTGGATCGCTATCATTTGCAAATTTCAGAGCTTTGACCAAGAAGAAGAACAACCCTTCCCCTGTTGGAGGACCAACAAAATGTTAGGTTGGGGGGAGTGATGAGCCTAGTTTCTGGTCCAATTTTGGGTAGAGTCAATAGTTTATTTGCTGATATATGTCATGGAATTTAATGTTAAATGTCGGTATTTTCATAATACTTCCCTCAAACCATTGGCATTGGACTTAATCCTATCTTTGCAAGATTTAATGACATTTGGCATAATATGTGGATTTTCTATATTGATTTTTCATGTGGTTAATGAATGTTCCTTAAGGTGGTTATAGATGTGTAGTTATTATGTGCACTAACTTCACCAAGTAGATTTAATATGCTAAGTTGAGGAAGGCACCACCAGCTGGGCATGCACCATAATGTCCAGCAAAGGAATCACTCTAAGTCAAAGGAGGCCGACGGTAGAAGATTCTTCATGCAAAATAAATGTAATTTCGTTGTAGTAGACTTTAATGATTGAGCATGCACATGCATTACTATTGAGTTGAATATGAATTTGGACCTGCATGTCTAACCAAATTCCATTCATGTGTAACCGCCATCACTCATTTTCCTCTATTTTCCTTAAATTGCATCCTCTCAGTCATGGAGTTGACTGCCTTGTTTAGCTATTAGTATAAATAATGATCTGATGCTCCTTCTTCAAGAAGTTGCATGATTTGATATTGTACTTTCACTCTCTAGTTTTTAGTAATACAAATGCATTACTCTTTTGTACTCATGATTCACAGTGAATAAAATAAAGTTCTAAGTTTGAGCATCTAATTTTTCATTAGTTTTAGAGGATACTTATCCAAGGGGGACCACATGGTGAGTAATATGTCTTCTTAGTTTATCATTAGTTTAGTATTACTTGTTGTTTAGTACTTAGTTAGAAATCTGGCACCGACTATTCCTACAACCACTAGAATTTCATTTTATGATTGTTCTTGCAGCCAAGCAGATAGAGTAGTGTCCAATTTGTTACTCAGGTTTTTGTTCTTCTTATGCATTTCAGCTTAGCATAGTCATTGATTGATGTTCAACATTTGTTTCATTCCTTTTCAAGAAATTTACTTTCAGTATTGTGTGTTCCTTAGTTGTAGAATGGAATGGCTACTTTGAGTCCCTAGTGCACATACTGTGCTAACCCATTTCAAGTTCACATCCTTGGGTTGACAAGTTAAATTCACCTTCATTATGATTGAAATGGCTATTCAGGTTAGATGCCCAATCTCTAAATCATGGTTGTAAAGGCTTAGTTATTAAGATCATTGTAGGAGGCCAACAATACATACAAATATTTATGGTCATGCACGAGTAATAATTCTTCAAGGTGACAAGTATTTCATGCTAATGATTGATGATTATTCTAGAATGACATGGGTTACTTTTCTCAAAGAAAATCAGAAGCTCTTGATAAGTTTAAAGGACACAAAGTTATGGTTGAGAATGAAATGGATATGAAAATAAAATGTTTAAGGTTTGAAAAAGGTGTAGAGTTCACCTCCAATGAGTTTAACATCTTATGTGACAATCATGGCACAAATAGGCACTTTTCTACCCCTAGGAATCCTCAATAGAATGGAATGGTTGAAAGGAAAAATAGGACTGTTCAATAAGCTGCAAGAATATTCATGAAAGAATAAAATCTACTGGAAGTCTACTGGAGAGAAAAAATTCATATTGTTGTTTATATACTTAATAGAGTTCAAGAAAAAGAAAATAGCACAAAGACTCCCTATGAGCTATAGTATGGAAGGATCCCTACTATCAAGTACTTTAAAGTGTTTGGAAGAAAATTTTATATCAAAAGAGATGAAGAAAACTTAGGAAAGTTTGATGCAAGGTCTGATGAAGGTATCTTCCTTGGATATTCTACTAGAAGCAAAGCTTATCAATGCTACAACTAGAGATCGAGAAAGATTGTGGACAGTGCAAGTGTCAAGGTTGATGAATATTTATATAAAAATTCAATGGTGATAGATGGATATGAATCAAATGAGTCTTCTTGCAAAGAAGAAGAAAAGGATAAAGAAAAACAAGAGCATATTGAAAAGGAAGAAGCTCCAAAAAGGACTCCTAAAACTTCTAAGTATGTGTTGAAGAATCATTCTAAAGAACAAATCATTCAAGATAAGAGAAGAGGTATAATGACAAGAATGAAAGCTATTGAACAACAGGTAAATTTGTGTTTACTTTCTAAATTTGAACCTAAAATAGTGATTGAGGCATGCAAAGATGAAAATTGGATCAAGGTTATGGAAGAATTATTGCATATTGAGAAGAATTAGACTTGGGAACTTGTCCTAATACTAGCTTGAACAAAAATGTGATTGGAACTAAGTGGGTATTCAAAAACAAACTAAATGAAAATGGAGAAGTGGTAAGGAATAAGGTAAGCCTTGTGTGTAAGGGTTACTCACAAGTTCAAGGAATAGATTTTGAGGATTGAAATTTTCTCTAGTGGAAAGGATGGAAGCTATCAGGATGTTTTTGGCTTTTGCAACACACAATAATTTCAAAGTTTATCAAATGGATGTGAAGTATTCTTTCTTGAATAGATAATTGGAAGAAGAGATATATATAGAAAACTTAGAAGGATTTCAATTATCAGACAAACTGGATATAGTTTGTAGATTGAAGAAGGAATTGTATGGATTGAAGCAAGCTCCTAGAGCTTGGTATGTAAGGTTGGATAGGTACTTGATACAAAAAGGATTCAATAAAGGTACCTCAGATAACAATATTTAATTTAAAGTTGAAAAAGATCAAATGTTGATTGTGGTTGTATATGTTGATGACATAATATTTGGAGGTAATAAAGTTATGTGCAAGAAGTTTGCAAAGGAAATGTAGAAAGAGTTTGAAACATCTATGTTTGGGGAAATGAATCTCTTCCTTGGGCTATAAATCAATTAAAAAAAATGATATTTTTATTTCACCCAGGAGATTCTAAAACGGTATGTAATCCTATGGTTATTGGTTGCAAGTTGAGAAAGAATGATGAATCTCCTAAGGTTGATCAGAGCAAATATAGATTAATGATAAGGAGGACTACTATATCTAATTACTACTAGACTAGATATCATTCATGCAATTTTTCTTGTGGATAGATTTCAAGGAGATCCTAGAGAGTCACATATTGCAGTAGTGAAAAGGATATTTAGATATTTGGAGGATACTCCATATTATGGTTTGTGTTATCCAAAGGATACTGATTTTACTCTGGGTTCTTACACAAATGTAGATTGGGCTAGTTGTGTGGATGAAAAACAAAGTACAAGTGGTGGTGCATTCATTATTGGATGCAAACTGGTGTTATAGATAAGCAAGAAACAAGATTTAGTGTCTTTATCTATTGCATAGGCAAAGTACATTGCAACAAAGGATATTAGGGTGGTATATGATGAACCGATTTCTATCTTCTGTGATAATACAAGTGCTATCAATATTTCAAATAATTCGATAATGCATTCAAGGACAAAACATATCTCAATCTAGTATCACTTTCAGAGAGAGAAGGTTGTATCTAGAAGGAAGTGAAGCTTGAATATGTGCCTACAAAGGATCAGGTTGTTGATAAATACTCACTAAGGCTCTTCCTAAGGATAATTTTGAGTATATCCAGTAGAAGTTGGGAGTCATTTCCCCTCCTTTGAACTATATGCATGAGGAGATACATCATTCTAATGGATTTCATGATTCATTCCTTGGTCTAAACTGATGTTGGTGGCTACCTCTTAGGGGGAGTAGGTAGTGGAATTGTTGATTATTCCATTCAGAAAGAGTAAGTGTTGTCATTATGTAGTAATTGTTGATTAGTACAGTATAGTGTGTTCTCCTAAGGGGAAATTTACTGAGTAGTAAGGGAAAGACACCTACAGAGTAGTTGTGAGAACATTGATTGATGTCAAAGGAGAAGCTTAAGTAATGTAAATATTTTATCATTTTCCATTGATGTCAAAGGGGGAGAGAATAATGCAAAAAGTAAGAGAGAGAATGAAGCATGTGAAAAGATAAGTTGAAAGGGGAACAATGAGTAATATGAAAGAGAAAAGGAAATAGGTATGGAGCAGAGTTATTGTGTTTATTGTTGATGGTTTTTCATATCATGTGGTCATTAATGACAAAGGGGGAGATTGTTGCAAGTATGAGTAGTTGGTGTTTTCATTTATGTCAACAATCTTGTGTTGTCATTGGTGTCAACTATGTGAGAAGAAGGTTGTTGCAAGAATATGTGTAGTTGTTCATATTGTCTATGTTGTTGCATTAATGTTTCTTTGATTAGTTAGATTATGTTGTCATAATTAGTAAGATACTAGTTTCAACCTCTAGTGTTGCTTTGATAAGCTTTTGTCCATGGATGTATGGTTTAGTTACCATGATGTAGCTGGCTTAGTGATGAGGATGTGCCTCTGGTGCTTGGTTTCCAAGTGGAGAAGATGCAATGTAGGATCTCAGATCAAACCAACATGTGAAATTGTGAAGAAGATGGAATGAGAATGAAAGATAGGCATTTAAAGAATATTTAGGAGAGAAAGAGCCGTTCTCAGGTCAGCTGGAAGGAACAGAGGTGTTACGCTTCATCACCAATGGAGAACATAACGTCTCTATATATTCCAAAGTTAGGAATCTGCCAAGGATGACAATGTGCCACACAGACATCCGCACACCATGCATGCATCCTTCACAAAAATTCCCCCATTGACATAAAAAACAAGCACCAAGTGGATGGATTGCAAATAGGTGATGTGGAATTGCATAGTTAGATTTGATTTTTCTAATGTGGAGGATGTAAAAGGGGAATTTATTGAAAATTAAGGTGTTTATGTAGCTTAATACTTTGTAAAAATTTATGATTGTTGATCTAAATATGTATTCTATGTTATAGATTCTTTGTGGGTGATTATTTGATTAATCCATTTTACCATTTGTAGAATGAAGGTAGAAGTTGTAGAAGAATTAGACAAGATATTAGAAGATGCACAACATGTACTATGGAGAAACTATTTCAGGAAAAAACTCCACCAAGAATCAGTGTATTATTTAATCTCTAAAGTAGATTACAATAATTCCAATTCTGGCTTGAGAATGCTTCTTTTTCCTTCACCAAATCTTCTTCACAACGTGTAATAAAACTAATACTAACTCTCTTCAACTTGCTTGAGATAAATGGGAAATAGACAACTTTGTAAACTCCAAAGAGTTACAATTACAAAGCTCAATCTCTAATCCAAAAAGGTACTCCTATCTCTTGCAAGTAGAGTATTACCGTGAAGAACAATTCCAAAACATGTGCTTTATCCATTTGGGCATCCCAAACTGAAGTCACAACTAAACCTTGATTTTTTACATATCTTCAAAGCTTATCCTCAAAGTAGGCACCTCAGAATGGGCCCACTTAGCTCAGCCTTCTAAAATATCTTAGCATGCAAAAGAGTTAACTCCAAGAATCCAACTTGGGCACCCAAGGTGGGTCCAAGTCATTTTTTGTTAGCTAAAACATTTCTCTCCACCATTCATGCAAGAATGGTCATCCCTTGTTAACTGAAGGTAGTCCCTGTTATCTGTCATGAAACTCAAGTCATTATTCATGCATTCCAAGTTAACTAATGTCAACTAGCATTCATCTAAAACTAACTGAAGATAATTGAACCATAACTAAACTAAACTGAACTAAACTGAACTGAACTAATCTAAATTGAACTGAAATGAACTTCATGTATGTAAACATCAATCCCTAAATCCTAGGATCTTTACATGCATTCATAAGTGTTAACTTTTACTCCAAACAATTAACTTAACTCAAGGTTAGTGTCACCTTCCATGTGGGTGCCCCATGTGCTCCTATTATTTAGGAACTCATCTTGGATGCCCTCACATGGTCCTATCATTTATAATTAACTTAAAATGTCAATTAACATGATTATTTCATTCAATATTAATCTCTTTCTAATCCTAGTGTTGGGGAACACTTTCCAAGGACTTAGGAGATACATGAAATAAATAATGTTTAGGATTGCAATTAAATGACATCCTATTTCCAAAAAAAATTTGTGAAATGGGTGCAAATTTTCTCCTATACATTTTTCCCCCACTTTAGCAAGCACAAATGCCAATTAATGTTCAGTCAAGTAGGTCAAGAGGGTCTAGAAATGTATACCTGGACCATCAAGGGAGCAGACCACAATTTGGTAAAATAAAAAGTGCAGGGAAATAAAATAACTCCATAGGTACTCTCTCTTGAGGAGGTTCAAATAAAGGACTCTATAGATCCTTAAAGCTACAGAGTTGATCAAACTGCACCGAAGGCCCACAGAGCAATGATGGAAAAATCTTGTAGGATGCAAGTGCTTCATAGGTCCTCAAACCTACAAAGAAGGTGACCTCAGGTACTCTCTCCTGAAGGAAGCCCAATGTGAGGGACTCTGCAAAGTTAGACTGGAAAGCAACTTCACAGGTGCACTTGCAAATCAACATATTAATCTACAGACAAAACATGTTTGAAAACAAAAATCCATATAGGTAGACAAGAAAATAGTCACACAGACAATCGAAAATTAAAGAAGAGCTTTCAAAGAGGTCCCTCGAGAACCCTTCAAAAGAAAAGGGTTCCACTCAAGGGATGCTCAGTTTGAAAGTTCAAGAGTATATTTTGCAAATAAATTCAACATCAAGGAATACTATTGAAAGATGTTCACTTCATCCAGTAATTTGAAAGGAAGAAGGTCCCCTTGCAAGGGGAAGGTCAGAACTTTTCCTACAAGAGAAGGCACTCCCTCCTCGAAGGAAATTATTTCAAATTGTATCTTTATGAACCCATGATGAAGGAAAAATATTTCGCTAGGGGTCCTTGTTGAGGAATGCAAACTTTGAAAAATATTTTGAAGGGATTTTCAACAAAATATTCATTGGCCACTAAATGTATTTTCCAAAAATCAAAGTGACATTATCCCCACTTAGGATGGTGTGTGCCAAACACAAAGGCACATGACATCCTAAGGAGAGAAAAGTAAGAATGAGAAAGTGTGTTGTGTCCCACATAGCATAGTAAGATGTAACTATGGTAATGTTGTCACACATGAGGGACAACACATGAGCACCACAACATCACAAAACAAGCACACAAGATAAGAGAAGAAAAATGCAAGGAGAAACAATAACATCATGAACAAGCGACATAAGGGTGACCTGATATTTTGGGGTCAGAGCTATTCATAATTATAGATAAATAAGTATAATAATATATATATATATATGAACTCTCATCAACCCCCTAGTATTTCAGACCATATGAAGAACAATACAAGAAGAAAAAAAAAAAATTGGTTCAACATGGAAGGGAGGCCTAAATGCCCCTGGAACACTTTGTATTGTCCCCAATTATCAAAAATCAATACACAATAGAGGAAGAATGATGTAACAAATAGAGGAGGTTTTACGACACATAATCATTCATGTATCCAAGCACCTATGAGGGTGACAAGGGTCATCTAGTAACCCATAATGCAAGCATGAGTGAACACAAACACACACACAATCTACTGTATAGATAAAGAAGAGGCACCCCCTAGTACTCATCAACCAAGAGGTCATTTTTCTCTAAATCTAGATCATCCTAAGGGGAAGGCGGACAAGCCTACAAGGGTGAAATATCAAGGGGGGAACCCTTTGACCCTCCTGCAACAAGAGCCAGGGAAGAAGGCCCCTTGATATCTTCTCGGCTCAGTTCTTGTGGGATGAAATTCAACAACTTTGTGAATATCGTTGATAGGGTCAAGACCTTATCCACAGAACTAAACATGCACTTCATAGGAGTTCCATGTCTTAACTCAACGGGAGAGGGAGGCAATGCCCAAGATTCATTGCTAGGCTCTCTAAAAGACTTAGGAGCAGTGAAAAACTTTGGGGATGTCGGGACTTCTTTCATCACAAGGATGGCACAAGCTAATGCGGAAGCACCCTCTAAAGAAGGTGAACGCCTCTTTTGACCCCCATTGCTAGCCAAGTCATCCTCCATATTTTTCTTCATCAGAGGATGCAAGATCCCCATAGATAAGGTGGAAGGTGCAGGGGAAGAGGAAAAGACCACAACAAACACCAACGAGGTATTCGACATGTCCATAGGCTTTGAAAATGGTGGGATGTCTGAGAGGGACATTAGAAGAGGTGACTCAACCGAAGGAGCAATAAAAACCTACACCCTCTTCAGGTGAGGATCGTTTACACTCGTGGTGGGAGCCAGAAGCAGGACAAATACTAAAGGAACTGAAGCAAAGGGGACATGAGAGGAGGACACAATAGAGAGTGGTGCACTAGGAGCTGTCGACTCCCCTTCCTTCTACTATAGGGCAATCTGCTCAATGGCCAGAGCCTTTCTCCAATTCTTGCGCTCATGTGCAAGGTGGTTCCTACAACTTTGGGAGCTAGAAGTAGGGGGTTTAGATGGAACAAAAGACTCATGTTCAACCATCAGAGTATCCATCATTGTCACTTTTGGTGGATGGAGAGACTCTTGGATGAGAATAAGAGGGAGAGGTTGAAAGGATGATGAAGCAATAGCGGGGAGAGAAAGCTCTAACACCTTAGTAGTGGGCCTCTTCCCACTCACTACATTAAAGGCAGGAGTAGTAAGATGCTACAGAGGCTGAGGAGGCTAAGACATAGTGGACTCCCCATGAGACCCTCCCCCTTATCGTATCAAATGGGATGAGGCACCATGGGCAAGACAGGAAGTTCAAATGTTAGACACTTGGGCTTTCACCAAGTGGGAACCATTGAGTTCTCCAGTAAATTCCTAGGAGCATAAGATGATGGTGCCATAG
Organism: Sequoia sempervirens; assembly: GCA_007258455.2. NCBI lineage: Eukaryota > Viridiplantae > Streptophyta > Pinopsida > Cupressales > Cupressaceae > Sequoia > Sequoia sempervirens. The sequence continues at coordinate 492,516,775 of VDFB02000017.1, forward strand.
GAGGGTGAGAGGAAGCAATAGGTGGGACAATGAAAGAAAAAGAAAGGCCCTGGGCATGCTTCTCTTCTTCCCTCTTTTGAGCTAAGGAATTTTCACCTCCATCTTGAGGCAAGCCCTATGCGAAAGGAAGGTATATCACCTTAGGAATTATGCCTCTACTCTTGTACTTCAGATAGGTTCAGTACATGAGGTTCATCCTAGGAGGAAGCAAACCAATGAGTAGCCCCCACATGAAATTGGCAGTTTATAGCTGGTGTCATGGACTACATGCACTGTACCACCATGGGAAAAATTTAGAAACTTATGAACTACTGAGGGAAATTCATTCATAGAGACCAACTACAGGATACCTAGTTTCATTCTAAAGAGCTCAA
>VDFB02000017.1:492517248-492631494 GCA_007258455.2 Sequoia sempervirens
GAAAGAGAGGGGCAATGGGAGACCTAAAATAAAGGAAGGAGAGAGAGGGAGAGAGGGAGGGAGTGGGAGAGACTTGAGAGAGAGACATGTGAAGCATTTTTTTCTTAATCAATTTAATTTTTGGCTTGTACATGTTTTCAATTTCAGATGTGCCTACCCTCATGTAAGGTTATCGGAAAGGTGAGCAATGTGCCATGTGGTGGTTGTGCAACTTTCATCTTTCATATTCCATTTGGGAAAGAGTTTGAGACATGTGTTAGCTCGTCAAATATTTTCTAAGGAGCTATATTCATGAGCTTGGGAGTTTCAACCTTTTTGACACATCACCTCTTCGTTGTGGGCAGATTGTGCTTCCTATGGAGCACTATCTTTTGGGAGTTTTTCAGAGCTTGCTAGCCTTTTTCCTTTCTTGGTTTTTAGGATAAATGCTTTGAGTTGGTGCTTTTGGGTGTGCCAACTTGACCTTTCTACAGGGTATTTTTTCTAGGATTTTATCAATTATAGGCCTCTATCTTTGCTAAATATTTGAAAAGCATTAATGCAGTAGCTGAAAATTGATGAGAAAATATAGTTGTGACCTAACCAAAGATCTATGATTAGTTCATGTGCTATCAACTGTCAATAACTGGAAGTATTGAATTTTGTGTTGAGGCATTGTTTCCTTCTTTCTACAACTATATGAGAGGTGATGAAACAATGAGGGGTTGGATTCCAAGTTTCAGTTTCCTTGACTAAGGAAGATTTTCTTTAGGTTTCTTAGGATATAGAACTATTTTCACGAGCATAATTGTAGAACTATTTATCTCTGGAAAGTTATATCTTTTAAAGTTTAAACTATTATCAAATTGGCATTTGACCTTTTTTTTAAAGTTTATTTAATATTTGAAGCATGAACTATTGTGGAGAAGTTGTTGAGACTATGCATGTATGGCCTTTTTCAAGCTTTCTTTCTTTATATTATCATTCTAAATGAAACACTTTGCAAGCTGAATTTGAATAGTTTAAGTAGTTGATTTCCATGTTGTATGCTTGTATGGTAGAATAATAACTTGTGAAAACTGGATTATGTCATTAGACTTCTCTATTTTTTCTGAAATGTTGTTGTTTTACTATATTATGTTGTATTAGGAGGGAGAGTTCTTGTAATTTCTGAATGTTTTTCTATTTCCCTTAGAAATATTTATGTTTGATTGGACCCTAATGAACACTTCCTGTGGAAAGATTTGAAAGTATGCACTGTTCTTTCTTTAGCCTTTGTTGTTCATTCTCTTTCCAACAATGAAGGGTTGTGGCGTTCGATGTCTAATTATATCAATCATAGGAATGATTGAGTTTGAAATGTTGTAAAAGTGTTGGCACATCACCATTTTTATGTTTTATATTTACATTTCCTTCTACCCTTTTCTCTAAACCCCTAAAGAAGAGTCAGATTTCTATAAAAATATTGGAGGTATTCAGTGAGGTGCAATTTGTCCCCCACTCACTGAATTTCCCATAATACTGTCAGAGATGTGCAATCTTTCATGATCAATAGTTCTTTTTCTGGCATGCTCGGTGGGACAAGAAGTTTTCTGAACGCCCGATTAGAAGTCAGAAATATTTCTTGAATCAAGCTAAAGAAGGAAACTAGGAGTTTCATGCCTAGATTCCAAACAAGAGCATCTTCAAGAGGCCACTTCCAGTACTCTTAGTTACCTACCTCAGTACCTAGGAGAAGACTTATAGGTTGTGTATCACCTATAAGGAGAAATAGAGACAAAAGCAAGAGCCTAATCTCTAGAGCCTTATCTATAAGAATACCTATATACCCGATTCATAGGAATATTTTCTCTATGGATCACGTACCTACCCTTGCTCCTAGAAATTTTGTAACATGGGATAGCAGGAGTCCATTGTGACTATCCATACCCCCAAATGTACAACATGCCATACCCACTAATTCCCTCAAGGCTATTCCAAGATTCTCTCGAGAAGACTTCAAAACCTGTTCTCAACACCTTTACGATATAGCGAAAGTATGTAGGGTACATAACATATCAGAGGAGAACATCACCTTGAGGCTGTTAGCTACCTCTTTCAAAGGACAAGCCCAAGATTGGTATCAATCTTTGGCCTCGGGCTCCATCATCTCCTAGGATCAACTTGGAGAATGACTATTTGAATGTTTCTCAGAGAATGGAGGCCTGTCTTCATTGTTGCAACAACTAATTACCATCAAGAGAGATTTGTAAGAAGCCATGAGTGACTTTAACATCAAATTTCACAAGACCTAGCAAAGGATCCCCATGACTACTCGACCCCAGGCCACAACGACATTCATGTTCTATCTAAAGGCTTTCAATTTGAACATTGCAGTTATGATAACCTCCATGGGATGGGATATCTTGCCCGTTGCATATGAGGTGGTGGTGCATGTAGAGAATAGTCTAATTGATGTCAGGAAGCTTCTTCCTTGACCTTCGATGCCAGTATTTGCAAAAATATTTGATGCCCCTCAAAAAGAAGCTACTTCAAGAACTTTTGCTACACAATTGACATCGGCCACTCTACAATCTATGTACATATATCCCGCCATTCAAACAAGCACATCAGGATCTTCCTTAATCATGATAGACATCATCGACATGAAGAATCTCATGTGAAATTTCGCTAACGAGTTTTGCCTTATCTAGTGAGAACAAGCAATTCCTTCGAAGTAGACTACATAGGCCTATGGCAGAGGAAAGCCATCTTATCATTGGAATCCATACCAAGGATCCTCTAGAGGAATAGACCAAAAAATTTCATCTGCAAACTAGATAGTTCTAGTCCCCATGCCACTACAAATGGTTAAAAACTGCCCAAGTAAGGAGCTAATTCCAGGCCAAAACAATTTGGCAGAAGATGAGAATGTATGGTGCTTTATGTGCAGCAATAGCCATATGCCACAAAATTTCCCAAGAGGGAATATGCAATAGAGAATATCTGAACAAAGAAGCAAGGGTGTGCTTTCGAATGTGGAAGCACATGAGTCTTCCAAAATGGAAAATGCTCACTTCAGACCACAAATACAAGGAATGTCCTTGGAACAAGAATTGGATATTGCACCCAACCAAGCTCTATTTTCCTTGATGGAAGAAGAAGAAGATGTAGTGTTCACAAATGAAGTTTTGATGACTAGTGTTTCGCAAGTGCAGTCGGGTTATAACATAAGTTCCAAAAGAAGGCTCATGGGAGAATACATGCAACAACCTTTGCCACATCCTCAGCCATGACAATTGTCTCCATAGGAAAAGCAGGCTTCATCGCCCAACATCCGAATTTCTCTGCAACTGCATAATCTACCATTGGAAAAGAAGGAGGTGAATAACACACCAAGCCTAATCACAACAAAATGCTTCCTTCCAAAGATGAGAGGAATACTAACATAAAAATCTAAGACTCAACTGATCAGGACACTCAATGTAGTGGAACAACTGAAGAAGGCGCTTGCCATTATATCATTATGGGATGTCATATCCATTCTCAAACAAAATAAATTTCTTTGGGAAGCATTAAAGAAAGAAGAACAAATCTTGTAGGAAAACACAACTCATTCGTGCAACCAAAGCACAGACAAAGGATCTATGTCACCTTGTCAAGCTTTGAAGGAAACAACATACAAGAATGATGTGGGCAATACAAAAGCGAAAGAGGTAAGCAAGCCAAAGCCCACACCCTTATTTTTAACACTTATTATGGGAGATAATCTTTTGCATAATAACATGATTGATTTAGGGGCTAACATGACTATCATGCCAAAGCAAGTGGTAGATGCCTTGAAACTTAAGTAAGAGCTCCTGGAAAAGGGAATCATGTAGCTAGACAAGAAGAAATTTTTGACCATCAGTCTGATAACTCTGAACCTCTTCTCATGTCCAAGTCAAACAGTCACACAATAAGTGGTAGTGATAGACATTCCCTTGGTCTTTCAAATGTGTTTTTCAAGAGATTTCATAGCAAATATTGGCAAATACTTGGCACTCGACTGGTCCCACCTAATATTGAGAACCAAACATGGTGTGAAGATGAAGATTTTATCTGAATCCTTGCATCCTGAATACATTGTGGACAACGTAGTCCTGTCTTTGAGGTGGAACATGCTTCCATCTCTCAGCAAGAGAGTTATTACATGGAAATGCTAGAAAATGAAGAAGATACAAGTGATCAGACTCCTGAAGAGGAGGTGTTACTCAACCATTTCATTGAATCTGATCCATTTGACAACTTCCATGTAGCAGGGCTAGGCACCTATGTGATTTTTGGCGATGACCAGGTTTTTCCAAAATTAATGAAAGATTGGGAGAAATTTGATGATCTGGGTGATAATCGCCTATGGACCCTATATTTTGATAATGCTAAGTGCAAATCTGGCTCTGGAGCAGGTGTCCGATTAGTGTCTCTAATAGGATTGGAAACCCTCAAAGCCTATCATTTTTAGTTCTCATGCTCCAACAACGATTCCAAAAATGAAGCCTTGGTTCACAAGTTGATTCTTGCAAAGCAGATGGGTGTGAGAAGAATACAAGCTTTCAAAGATTCAAAGATAGTGGTGAGATAGGTTCGTGGACAAGAAACTGCAAAAAACACAAGGATGATATCTTACAGACATTGAGTTTTGGATCTCATTGAGTATTTCAAAGCCTTCAATATACAAGTTATCCCTCAATCGCAAAATAGCATTGTTGATTGGATGGCTTATGTCGGCTCACAATTTGAACCAATTTCCAACCTGATGCAATAAATTGTGGTGCAATTCATTGTCCATCCCTCAATTCCTGAAAATGATAAAAATTGGCAAGTCTTTGATGACAACATCCAAATTTATTTCTTCATATAGAAATCAGGAACAACTTCTAACTATTCACAACCAGGAGCAGAATGTGCAGAGGAACAAGTCATCCAATTGAAAGAGAACAAGCTTCCCTGAGGATTAATTTCTCTCAAAAATATTTTTGATTGTGAGGATGGAAGAAATGGAAAGCAAAGGCTTACCACTAATGCAAGGGATTATAAAGAGCTTGATGTCAGAAACGACGGGAAGTTTAAATTCAAAAGGGAAGTGCCTCTTGAGGATAAGAAAATACTGAAGGACCTATGTTTCAAGTATGATGGAGCCATTGTCCGGACCTATGATGATCCTAGAGGATATGACCTGGGCATAATTTAGTATACCATTGATTTGGAAAAAGGATCCAACCTATCTGACAAAAGAAAAGGCCAGTTAACGTGAAGGTCGAAGCATTGATGGCACAAGAGCTTACCAAGTTGGTCAAATCAAAGATCATATACCCTATCAAACATTCTACCTGGGTGTTGAATCTAGTTCTAGTCCAAAAAAAGAATGGCGATATCCGACTGTGTCAATTTTAAGGACTTGAATAAGGCCTCGTTAAAAGACCATTACCCCTTGCCATTAATGGAGAAAATTTTGAAAACTATGGCCAAATCCAAGATGTTCTCCTTGCTAGATGGTCTCTTAGGATATAAACAAGTCTATGTGAAGGAATCTAACCAACACAAGACAACATTTACCACTAAGTGGGGAACATTTGCATACTCAAAGATGCCATTCAGACTTTCTAATGTTGTTACAACTTTTCAATGAGCAATGGATATTGATTTTGAGGGATTGATCAATTTGATTATCCTCATATATCTGGATGACCTAACAGTATTTTCAAAATCAAAATATGATCATTTCAATCATCTAGAGAAGGTTTTCCAGAAGTGCCAACAGTTCAGGTTCTCTTTGAATCCTAAAAAATGTGTCTTTGGAGTACCTCAAGGTAAACTCCTTGGCTTTGTAGTGTCGAAGGAGGGAATAGCAATAGACCCTGAAAGGGTCAGATATACAATGGAATTACCTTTGCTAGTAAACCATAAGGGACTGCAATATTTTTTAGGGAAGATCAATTTTGTCAGCAGATTTATATCAAATTTTGCAGGCATTGTGAGACCAATCACGATGATGCTTAAGAAGAAATTTATTTTCAAATGGACTTCGGAAGGCAAGGTAGCTTTCAAGCAACTAAATATAGCCCTCTCTAAAGCCCTGATGTTGTTCAACCTGAATTTTTCCAAAGACTTTCTACTCTATGTGTATAGTGGCCAACATAGCATAGCTTCGGTACTCACCTAGAAGTGTAAGGAAGACAATGGAGAGCATCCTATCACATTTCATTCAAGGACCCTAAAAGATTACAAAGCTATGTATAATTTTGTAGAAAAGCAGGCTTTCACCATTGTTAAAAGTTTAAAGAAATTTTGACACTTGGTATCAACCAACAAGATCACTTTTCTCGTAGCACATCCTACTGTGTGGGAAAACATCAATGAAGGGGAAATAATAGAAAAAAGGGAAAATTGGATCACCAGGATCCTAGAATATGATGTGGACATTAGACCAACAAGGTTGGTTTGGGGAAGAGGTTTATGTGAGTACATTGCACAGGAATCAAATCCCAAAGATGATGGGGAGAGATTAAGTCTACTTGAATCAATTTGAGTTTGAGGAATCTTGGGTGGCTAATCGGACACAGTATATGCAAAAGGGATACTACTTGAATAGCCTTTCACTTCATAAAAGGAGATACTATTGATTGCAAGGCACTAGGTATGTATTAATTGAGGGTGTATTATTTAAGAGGAATTATGATGGTGTATTGCTTCGATGTCTTAAGAAACTGCAGGTGAAAAGAGTTCTTAATGAATTCCATCACAGTCCTAAGGGTGGAAATTTCTCCACCAAGAATACTTCCTTAAAAATATGCGAGCATGATATTATTGGCCCTCTATGTTTTCTAGCATGCATCATCTAGTGCAAATGTGTACCCAATGGTAGTATTTCATTAGCAAAAGGAAGAATGTCGCTTTGCCCCTGAGCCCAATCGTAACTGAGGAGCCCTTCACTAAATGGGGTTTGGATTTTCTTGAAATGATAAATCCTATTTCCAATGCTAGACATAAGTGGATCCTCACAATGTCTGACTACTTCATGAGGTGGATAGAGGTCGTAGCCCTAAAAAGTGCCACAGAAGGGAAAATTATCAGTTTCTTTGAAGAGTTAGTAGCCAGATTTGGCCTACCCAAGACCATCATATCCGATAATGCCCGACCTTTGTAGGATCATAGATGTCATATTTTTCTACCAGTCACGGGATTTTCCTTAAGACTTCATCAAATTACTACCCACAAGGGAATGGGTTAGTATAATCAACCAACAAAAACCTAATTAGGTTAATCAAGCGCATTAGGTCGAAACAACAAAGGGATTGGCACAAACATCTACGAGTTGCTATGTGGCTGGACTGGATTACTCCAAAGAAAATTCTGAGAACTTCCCCTTATGAATTGGTATACAAAAAAGAGGTAATATTACCTATCTTCATAGAAATTCCCACTTTACAACTATTGAAAGCTCTGGAAATTGAAGAAAGCAATGGAATGGAAGTATAGCTAGTAGAGCTCCTTAAGCTAGAAGAAGATAGAATAAAAGCCTATGATGCCATGATAAACTGTTAGCAAATAGTAAAGCGGTAGTTCGACAAAAATAATTCTAAGCCATAATTCAAAGAAGGGAGCTTAGTGCTAAAGTGCGATGAGCATACTGCAAAACTAGGGCAACACACAAAATTTGAAGTGCTATGGAAGGGACCCTTATGAATTAGCACGTGCAAGGAAAGGAATGCTTACAAACTTGAAGGAATGGAAGGAAACACTTTGGATATATCAGTGACCCGTATTTATCTGAAGTTATTCCATTAAAATACATAGCTCTTCAAAAAATCTTATAGTTATGTACCATATGTAAAAAAATTGTAAATATGTTCTAAAATTTGAGAATAAGCCATCTAAGAAAACATTGAAGAAGTAAAAAAGTTATATTATATTCATCAAAAAAATTACAATATAATGCAAGGACCGAGGCTCATATTTAAACTTAAACACGAGGCTCTCTCAAGCAAACCCAAAAGAGTATTAGAGAAAAAAGAAGTACAAAAGGAGGCAACGTGTAAAAAATAGTAAAGTAAAAGCCTCCAGTCGTTGTCAATGAAGCAAAAAGGCTCATTGTTGGGTTCTTCTTCTTCTTCTTCTTTTTGTTCTTTTTGTTCTTCTTCTCATTTGATGGGTTTCTAAAAGGGGTTGAACACACAACACATGTGGGATACCCACAACATAGACCTAAAGTTTACTCACCATGACTCTACAGCAAGAAGTCGAAGTGTTTCCTCTAGGTGAGTCCCAAAATGCGCCCCACTCTATACTCTCATAGTAGAAAAGTGGCATTGGTTGAGAAGAGAAGCAATGCATCTCAAGGTCCATAGTGCAGAAGTTGGAAAGAAAGGGAAACTAGGGTACATCTATCTGAAAGTCCACATGCCTGCAAAGATCCATGGTGCTCAAAATAGCAACACTGGGGATAGCCACTTGCACTACCTAGCCAAGCCCTTCCATCAGTGAAGTGTCAAACATTTGGTGACACAGTTCAATTATCATGGGCTTGGACATATTTAGGTCCAACAGAGAGGCCACAAAGTAGGAAAGTACATTATAGTTGCTCCAGAGCTAGTTTCCATCATCAATGAAGTCCTGGCCAACCACCCACCTGAACACAACCATGAAAAGGAGGTGACATTTCTTCACCAAGCGCTTAATTTAGTCACTAGTGACCTCTCTCACAAAATAGTATTGTGGCTTGTGTGAGGAGCCGAATGGGAGTTCCTAAGCCAACAAACATTCTGATATGCAGTGAATTATGGTGGAATGGGAAATAGCAGCAAGCTCGGTAAACTTAAGAGACTATATTTTTGCATGAATGTTGCAAAAGGTGGAATAATTATATATAGAAAGGTGAGCTAGCTAACTCAACCAATGGAAGGTCTATATTTTTTCAGATGGGAACAAAAAATATTAAGAAAAAATGGAGAAGGGAAGATGGATCAAATGGAGAATTTGACAAAATTCCTTGAGAAATAAATTTGGGCATTGGGAGTAAATTCTCTTGTATGTCAATTGTCGACATGTGTCCTTTTCCATCATCAACTCTAGCTAGCTTTCTAATGGGAAAAGACACGGTTAACACACTAAAACTCTAACAAATTAATGGGAATGTCTTTTCAAGAGTACCTTGCATCACCTCAACATGTTTCACATAGAAAAAGTGTGCTTTTTGATGCAATGAGTTTATTTGATAAAAGGTGGCATAAGGAATTTATTAATTTCATTCTTGTGTCATTCTCAGCATTCCCAAGGAATACATATCTCCAATCCACACGTATCACCTTAATGGAAACATTTAATGGACTAGTGGTAATAGCGTAGCTTTAACTCTGTTTACGAGTAAGAGAATTAATTACACTCGAAAGTATATTTGTTTAAGGAAGAAAAAGGAAAGTGGTTGTTATTTCCAAAGAAGCTCTCTGCAACTTCCTCTTATAGCCATGGTGGAAGCATCAACCTCTGGTAGGCAAGTCATAGTTTCAAATAGAAGGCCTGGTTACGCTGATATTTTTTAGTGCAACTCTTTCACCAACAACCTAGCATAAGAGGAGTGGCCATTTGAGCATTGTAAGGTGTTACCTGATAAACACATCCCAAGAGAGATGGTGCAAGACCTCACCAACAATGTTTTCAACCCTAAGTTTTCAACTAACCCTAAAATCCTTAGGAAAGGTTCATTTCAGAGAATGTTGGAGCATGTATCATTAGAAGGTTTTTCATTTCGGCTCTAGAATAGTGGCCTACCACAGTTTATGCTACCTTTTGTACATCTGTGCTTGGAGTTAGTCGATGCATGTGCACAAAATTTTAACAAACAGACAAAGGCTATTGAGGGCCATGGGGTTAAAGTGACCATTTATGCCAAGGACATACAAGATGTGTTGTGTATGCCTAGCACTTGGGGTGCTAAACTTTTTGACGAAAAGCAGATGGACACCCTCGGGGAGGACAAGATCAGGAAAACAAAATTTTATGAGGATGATATGAAGGAAAGGTAGGAGAGAGGTCATCTTCTCTTTCCTCTTTTGTGCAAGAAATTCAAGAAGTGCACACAGTATGTGTTCTCAATGCTCACTTGGGTTTTTGGCCTTGAAAATGATGAAGAGATCAACCCCTTCCAATTTTTCCTTTCTTTTGTGCTAAAAGGGGAAAGAAGCCAGAGGTACTATGATTTTTCTGAGGTAATAGTTGGGAACATGATGGAACAGCTGAAAAATTATGGTAATGAGTCTAAATTTAGGTATTCTTTTTTCTTGGCTCATTTTCTTTTGCATTAGAATTTTGAGTGGTTAGGGAGGAATGTACCAGTTTCTAGGCTGGATGAAGGGGCTACCTTCAACCAGTTTCTGTATGGACCCATGTACTTTCAAGAATAGGGGATTATTATCAGTTTGCTGATAACTTTCTAAGGCTAGTGCTCTAGGATTTGTTGCCTCGCCCCATTGGCTGCTTCTCTCAAGAGGCCATTTAATGGATAAAAGATTTGCTGACCCCACTAGATTATTTCTTGGGTGAGGATTTCACATTTATTAGATTCCATGGTTTTTCCAAGGAGCCTTTATGACTCGCCAAATTTATATCACACAAGGTCTTTGTGTTGGAGGCATGTCATTAGGTCACCGTTGTTGATAGGATTTACGGTGCCAAAAGGAACAAAACAAAGGTTTATCCACTTCTCCTTGTAAGCGGAACACCGAGGATGAGATCACAAATTTATGGGCAGCCTTAGGCCTAGTCCTCATTTGCAACAAGTGGAATTACAACCCAAATGGGGTTTATAGTTTGAAACACGAGATTCAAGAATACTTCAAGAGGAGGAGGAATCTAGCTTGAGAAAATGTGGAGATATACATTGATCTAGCATACATCCCATTCTAGTGGCAAAGATGGCTAAGTTTCTATGAGCCGCAAGAAAAATATTAGAGGAACCTCCCGATGGGAAAATCCCTCAACATGCAATTGAAGTGCAGGGGATGGTTGAAAAGGAAAAAGGAAGACTTTTGGAGATTCTGACAGGAAATGAGATGCCAGGGTGTGCCATTTGGTAACTTTTAGCTACTTGATGATGAATTCAAGGACATATATGACAAAGAGGTTGATTTCGACAACAACAATCTAAAGACGAGCCATGAAATTGATGAGGAACAAGTTATGCCTTAGGCTTCTCAGCCTTGAGAATCTGATGGTTGAAGAGACTCGAGGTGAAGAGATTCACAAGCTCCATTCTCTTCCAGTGCCTAAAGTAAAGGGGAAAGAACCCGACAGTCTCTGAGGGGGTCCACTACTACTGTTGAAGGACAAGTTTCAGAGGGATTGGAGACCCAAGGATCAGGATGTACTAGTTTTGGTCATGCAAAAAGAAGGTTCCAAGACCTAGGTGCCTCTTACGTATCAGTCCGACAAGAAGAAGTGGAGTCTGCCCTACAAAACGTTCTAACTACTGTAGTTCAAGTAAGTTTTTCTCCCCCTATTCTTCCTTTTTCTACATCTTTGGTTAAGCCCATGTATCCTCCTATGGAAAGGAATCCTTCGTCCTTGGACCCTAAGCTAATAATCCTTAATGCACTTCCTGCCATTTTTAATGAACCTATTCAAACTACCCCATGCATCTAAGTAGCATCATCCACTATGGCCACCGTTGTCTCTTTAATTTCCCTATCAAGAACCCCCATAAAAATAGTTGAAACCACCACTTTCCCATCACTCCCGGCCTATCTACTTTCAGGAAGGAACCTCTTCATCAACCTGTTTCTATGTTTACCCCTACTAGTTTTTCCCCTGCTCAATTTGGTGTCCCACCCTTTTCCATGATAATATTTCCTTTTGCGTCCCCTCATGCTTACACATCTAAAGTTTCCCCTTCTATCACCCTTTTTGGGATACCTCCTAGTGCTTCCATTGCAGCATAGAGCATCAACATCCCTCAGACTCTTCAAGGTCATTTTGATGCTACCAAGCAAGTCCAACAAGCCACAAAGTAGAAAAAATTGTTGAAGAATGCCAAGATTCCCGCCACCAAGAAAATTGAAGCTTGCTTCAACGAAGAGCGGAACTCTCTACTTATCACTACCATGAAGCTGCTTGTTTCCAAGCCTAAAGGGAAAATGCACATGGAGGATTATGGCATTCATTTAGTGGTCCTGGATTTGAACGAAACTCACCTGTGTGACAACGTGGTATTAGCCAAAACCACTAAGAAGGTGGTGTATGTTGACTACAAGTAACTAGACAAGAAATTGAAGAACCACGAGGTGGATTTGGGAAATATAAAGGAAATAGTAAGTAGATTACAGAATGAGATCTGAGCTAGGGAAGCTGAAGTGACCCACATAAGGAAAATTCAAGCTTAGCAAGGAGACATGTCTAAGTCACTTGTAGAAGCTCAGAGTGAATAGGTTTAGCTTCATGATGAAATTGAAGATTTGAAAAGAGAGCTGAATGATTCCCAATCCCGAACTTTCGATGATCTTCAGAAGGCCCAGGTGGAAGGAAAAAAGTCAAAGCAAGCAGTTGGAAGGATGAGATCAGAATTGACAAATGTCCTTCGAGAGAAAATTCAAATGGAGGAAAGTGCAAGAGCAAGAGAAGCTCAATTCAACCAAGAGCTAGTTGTTTCCCAGGGATCCGGAGCCCTCCCAATAATGAAGAAGTTGATATCCATGCATTGGGAGCAAATTACAGTTGGTGTTGTCATTCTTGGGCCTGCTCTACAATTCTTAAGAGATGTTCAGGAATTGAATGGTAAGGTTAGCCTGATGGTGGATCACTTTATGCATAAATGTTCACCCAGAGTGGTGGAATCCCACAGCTTTATCTCTAAGTTGTGCATTACCACCGACAAAGCCCTAGTAATAGTAGGGATTCTTGACTGGTGGGTCACTTCCATCAAAGCTAATGAGATCATCAATTATCACAAGGTTGCAGCAAAATGTAAAGAGTGCCATATGGTACTGAATAAGTGGGTCATGATGATTAAGAAGGACTTGAGCATCTTGGCTAGTTTCAGGCTTCCTCCTCTCCTTTCACTAGATGAAGACATGTTGACAATTGAGTAGGTCATAGATACAATCTGACATAAGATCTAGACCTCTGTAAAAATCCTGAGTTCAAGTACAAGGCCCTTAGCAGATGATGTTGAGTGTGAGATTTATCCTCTTTCTTGACTCTATTATCACCTGGGAGAAGATTCTTCCAGATGTGGATTTGTCTCTTTTAAAGAGCTTTTTGAATGAGAGCAAGCATATAGAAATATTTGAAATCTCATTCTACCAACTGATGCAGACTGGGAGGCACAACACTCTACTTTTGTAAAACTCCAAGAACAACCAGAGGCCTAGGTTCATGCCTCTACAAGTAAAGACCCTATGTGAGTCACCAGAAATGTGAAGCATTTTTTCCTTAATCATTTTGATTGTCGGCTTGTACATTTTTTTATTTTTGAGTGCACCCACGCTCAAGCAAGGTTATTGAAAAGGTGTGCAATGCACCATGTGGTGGTTGCACAACTTTCATCTTTCATCTTCCTTTTGGGAGAGAGTTCAAGACATGTGTCAGCTCGTTGGAGATTTTCTAAGGAACTATATTCACAAGCTCAGGAGTTTCTACCTTTTTGACACGTCACCTCTTCGCTACGGGTGGATTGTGCTTCATATGGAGCGTTATCTTTGGGGAGTTTGTCTAAGCTTGCTGGACTTTTTCCTTTCTCATTTTTTAGGAAAAATGCTTTGATTTGGTGCTTTTGGGTGATGTAATCAGCCAACTTGACTTTTTCTAGGCTATTTTTTCTAAGCTTTGATTGTTTACGGGCCTCTATATTTGTTAAATATTTGAAAAGCATTAATACAACAACTAAAAATTGATTAGCAAAGATCGATGTGACCTAACCAAAGATCTGCGATCAAATCATGTGCTATCAACTGTCAATACCTAGCAGTATTGACCTTTTTGTTGAGGCAACATTTCCTTCTTTTTGCAACTATATAAGAGAGGCGACGACACAATGAGGGGTTGGATTCCAAGTTTCAATTTCCTTGGCTAAGGAAAAGTTTCTTTATTTTTCTTAGGATATAGAACTATTTTTAGGAGCATAATTGTAGAACTACTTATCTCTAGCATGCTATATCTTTTAAGGTTTAAACTATTATCAGATTGGCGTCCAACCTTTGTTTTAAAGTTCATTTAATATTTGAAGCATGAACTATTGAGGAGAAATTTTTGAGACTGTGCATGTATGGGATTTTTCAAGCTTTCTTTCTTTACATTATCATTCTGAATGAAACACTATTTCTTGCAAGCTGAATTTGAATAGTTTAACTAGCTAATTTCCATACTGTATGCTCGTATGGTAGAATAATAACTTATGAAAACTAGATTATGTCATTGGACTTCTCTATTTTTCTGAAAGGTTGTTGCTTTACTATATTATGTTGTATTAGGATGGAGAGTTCATGTAATTTCTAAATTTTTTTCTATTACCCTTAGAAATATTTATGTTTGATCAGACCTTAATAAACACTGCTTGTGGAAAGATTTCAAAGTCTGCATTATGCTTGTTGTTAGCCTTTATTGTTCATTCTCTTTCCAATAATGAAGGTTTGTATTATATCAATCATAGGAAATATTTGGTTTGAAATATTGTAAAAGTGTTGGTGCATCACCATTTCTATGTTTTATATTTACATTTCCTTCTACCCTTTTATCCAAACATCGAAAGAAGAATCGACTTTCTATAAAAATCCTGGAGGTATTCAGTGAGGCACAATTTTTCCCCCACTCACTATATTACCCATAAGACTGGAAGAGAGGCACAAGCTTTGATGATCAGCAAGACCTAAGAGGGAGAGAGGGAGAGAGAGAGTGGGAGATACCAGAGAGAGATTTATAAAGAGAGAGAGGGAGGGAGAGAGGGAGAGATAGATAGAGGGAGAGGGAGAGAAAGAGAGATCTAGTTGTGGTGGGAAGGAGAAACCTAAGAGAGAGAGGGAGTGGGAGAGAGAGACAAAGAGACAAAGAGAGATAGAGACTTGAGAGGGAGAGAGGGAGATAGAGAGATAGAGGGAGTGAGAGGGAGAGAGAATTGAGAGGGAGAGAAAGAGAGAGAGTGTGAGTGGAGAGTGAGAGAGGAGAGAGAGAGTGGTGGAGACCTGAGAGAGAGAGACTTGAGAGGGAGTGGGAGAGACCTAAGAGAGAGATAAAGACTTCAAAGAGAGGAAGAGGGAGTGGGAGGGACCTAAGAGAGAGAGAGGGAGTGGGAGAGAGAGATACTTGAGATGGAGAGAGGGAAGGAGAGAGGGAGAGAGTGAGTGGGAGAGAGAGACTAGCCTGAGAGGGAGATGAAGAGAGAGAGAGAGAGAGAGAGAGAGAGAGAGAGAGAGAGAGAGTTGACATGGATAAAGGGAAGGAGAGAGGGAGAGAGTGAGTGGGAGAGAGAGAGAACTAAGAGGGAGATAGAGAGAGAGAGAGAGAGAAATAGTGTGTGAGAGAGAGATAGTGGGAGAGAGACCTGAGAGGGAGATGGAGAGTGTGAGTAAGAGAGATAAATATGAGAGAAGAGAGAGAGGGAGTGGGAGAGACCTGAGAGAGAGAGAGAGTGGGAGAGACCTGAGAGAGAGAGAGAGATGGAGGGAGGGAGATTTCAGAGGGAGAGGGACTTGAGAGGGAGAGAGGAGAGAGAGAGAGTGGGAGAGAGAGGGACCTAAGATGGAGATGGAGTGTATGTGTGTGTGAGAGAGAGAGAGAGACCTAAGAGGGATAGAGACTTTAGAGAGAGAGAGAGAGAGGGAGAGAGGGAGATGGAGAGTCAGAGGGAGATGGAGAGGGAGTGGTAGGTACCACAGAGAGAGAGAGTTCAGAGGAAGAGAGGGAGAGAGGGAGATAGAGGGAAAGAGAGAGAGAGAGAGGGGGAGAGGGAGAGGGAGAGAGATCTGAGGTGGAGAGAGTGGAGTGTGAGTGTAAGTGGATTGAGAGATTGAGAGAGAGAGAGAGGGAGTGGGAGAGAACAAAGACAGAGAGGGAGTGGGAGAGACCGTAGAGAGAGACTAAGAGGGAGAGAGGGAGTCGAGAGACTTGAGAGAGAGACCTAAGAGGGAGAGAGACTTAAGAGGAAGATAGATTCAAAGGAGGGAGAGATAGAGAGAGATGGAGAGGGGAGATAGAGAGTGAGAGGGAGATGAGAGGAGAGGGAGAGAGAGTGGGAGGGAATTGAAGAGAGAGAGAGAGAGAGAGAGGGAGAGAGAGAGAGACCCGAGATGAGAGGGAGAGAGTGTGAGTGTGAGTGAGAGATTAAGAGAGAGACCTAAGAGGGAGAGAGAGTCAGAGAGACCTAAGAGAGAGAGACCTAAGAGGGATAGAGACTTAAGAGGAAGAGAGACTTCAAAGGGAGGGAGGGAGAGAGAGATGGAGAGGGGATATGGAGAGTGAGAGGGAGATGTAGAGGGAGAGAGAGAGGGAGAGGGAGTGGGAGAGACCTAAGGGAGAGAGAGAGGATGAAGATAGAGGTAGAAAGATAGGTCTAGAGCTTAAGGAGAGAGAGAGAGTGATAAATATAGCTATAAAGAGGGACAAAGAGAGAAGAGAGGAGGGAGGGATAGGTCTAGAGCTTAAGGGGATACATAGTCATATATAGAGAGGTAGAGAAAGGGATAGAGAGATATGATGATTTATGAAGATTTTTTCATCTCCTTGCTACAAAAAATATAAATATTTGATTATTCATTACTTTTTCTAATGTTTCAAGTATTTTGAGATGAGTGCTACACAAAAATCATGAAAAAAGGACTTTTCATGTGAAAGTAGTGAGAATTTGATGTTTCAAAAATAAAATATGAAGTTCAAATGATTATAATGATTTTTGTGTACAATATAGAAACACTACCTATTCCATTACATATATCTATCAATCACCTTTCCAATGCCTATAATAAGTCAAAATTTTGATAAGAAACACAAGTTATTCCCATTTTATTAAAGAGGATTTTTTAGGTCTTCAAATTGGGTTCTCGCTTTCCAAAACAGGTATCCATTTTGAAAAAAAATGGATATCTGTTTCGGTTTGGTGTTACCAAACTAAAATGGATATTGGCTCGAGATTTGGTTTGAGATTGCCTGACCTGGAAAGTCAACCTAAAAAACGTGTTTTGAAAAATTTTCTTAGTTTTCTAAAGTTTTTCCTTGTGGCTAACAACCTTTTTTATCTGAATTTCATCAAAAAAAAAGTTTTTATAGAAAAAATTGTCAGCTTTCCACCAATATAACTTTTGTCTTATTTTGAATTTAATAAATAATTATTGTTGATTTTCTACCTACATTACATCTAAAGTTTTGATTTATAGGTTGATTGAAAAACTTCTACAACTTTCAAACTACTTAACATTTTTTGAATCTACAAGATGCACCACATTCTATGCTTCACATACTATAGGATAATAAAAAACCTGAATTTCATAAATTTTTTACTAAGTTATGGTGGTCATACATAGACGTTTTAATAATTCTAAAAAATTATAATAAAAAAATCATAACTAATTATTTACATGGAAAAAAATTACAATTTTTTTTTTTCCACATTCGGGCATGTGTGCTCTACTTATATTGAAAAATTCAGAAAAAAAAAATTAGTTTTTTCTTGTACTTAGGGTGGTCAGACATACACCTGATTCTTATCTTTTTCCTGAAAAATTTAGTACCACTATAATGAAATTTCATTTTTTTTCAAAATAAATTTATATTTTTCCAGAAAAGGACTGGTAGCCTAGAAACTACATTCAATTTTCTACAACTTTTGTTCTTACATATTTTTCAAATTATGTTAATAACCTATTCAAATTTTTATGTCAAGTTTCCTAACTCTGATTTTCTAAATTTTTATTGCCACTTAGAGGCCTAGTTTGGACCTCCATGATCCTGCACATACCCATCAGTATTTACAACTGTTCTTATGTATACTTGTGGACATGGTTGTATGCATATATACATCTACATATGCATATACATAAACATATATGCATGAAATTGAATTTTGTGAGCGCATACAACATGTTGATACAGATGTGTGTAGATACATGTGTCTGTAATGCATTTGCATGTGTATATGCATCTAGATTTGAATTTTTAGATGTATGTGTATGTAAGTTTATATGTACATTTGTATGTGCACTTGTATGTGTATATTCATGCACTTGTATCGTCTATGTCACTTATATTTTTGTTCCCCTTTTAGTGTATGTTCCTCATTTTGTTTTATGTTGTTTGGTTATAAACTTATGTCATTCTATTCAACACATGTACCAGTATTTACAGTTGTTCTTATGTATACTTGTGGACATGGTTGTAAGCATATATACATATACATATGCATATACATAAACATAAATGCATACAATTGAATTTTTTGAGTGTATACAACATGTTGATACAAATGTGTGTAGATATGTGTTTGTAATGCATTTGTATATGTATATGCATGCATATTTGAATGTTTATATGTATGTGTGTATATGAATTTTTCACATGTATCTATTAGGTCATGTGTTTTATGTTTTTTGATTGTAAACTGATGTTGTTCTCTTTGCCACATATATGAGTATTTACACCAGTTTTCCTATATACTTGTGAAATGTTGTTGCTGATCTCATATATGTGCTTTATAATCTTCTAATGTTGCTTAAATGTTTTGTATACTACTTTTTCATGTCCATTCATAAAGTCATGTTACATTTGGATATCACATGGTTCTTGGCTATAATGTTTGTTTCCTTGAGCCCATACTTATTTCAATCTCATGTGTGTGCTTTTCATCTTCTAATGTTGGTTGAATGTTGAATATATTGGTCCTGGCTCTCCATTCATAAAGCCATGTCACATATGGTTATCTTTGATTTTATTAGAGTTTCATAACTTCATTATTGTTATCATATTTCCTATATAATGTTTAATGATGACTTTCCCCTACCGATCGCACAATACTTTTGTTATTTTGCTTGAATCCAAGTTATTAAAATCTATCCTAACAAAACATATTGTTTGTTGTATCATTATGAGCATTAATAATTTGTATATTGTATACTTTATCTTGACAAGTATCGTTGATCATTTAAGGCATCTGTAGCATGCATATAAATTTGTTGTCTTTGTCACATATATGAGTATTTACACCAGTTTTCCTGTATACTTTTGAATGTTGTTGCTCATCTCATATATGTGCTTTTTAATCTTTTGATGTTGCTTAAATGTTCTCTATACTACTTTTGCATGTCCATTCATAAAATCATGTTACATATGGATATCATATGGTTCTTGGCTATAATGTTTGTTCCCTTGAACCCATACATATTTCAATCTCATGATTGTACTTTTAATCTTCTAATGTTGGTTGAATGTTGAATATATTGGCCCCGGCTCTCCATTCATAAATCTATGTCACATATGGTTATCTTTGATTTTATTAGAGTTACATAACTTCATTGTTGTTATCATTTTTCCTATATAATGTTTAATTATGATTGTCCTCTACCAATTGTGCAATACTTTTGTGATTTTGCTTGAGTCGACGTTATTAAAATCCAACCTAACAAAACATATTGTTTCTTGTATCATTATGAGCATTAATAATTTGTATATTGTATAGTTATCTTGACAAGTATCGTTGATCATTTAAGGTATCTGTAGCATGCATATACATTTGTTGTCTTTGTCACATATATGAGTATTTACACCAGTTTTCCTGTATACTTTTGAATGTTGTTGCTCATCTCATATATGTGCTTTATAATCTTTTGATACTACTTAAATGTTCTCTATACTGCTTTTGCATGTTCATTCACAAAATCATGTTACATATGGATATCATATGGTTCTCGGCTATAATGTTTGTTCCCTTGAACCCATACTTATTTCAATCTCATGATTGTACTTTTAATCTTTTAATGTTGGTTGAATGTTGAATATATTGGCCTTAGCTCTCCATTCATAAATCCATGTCACATATGGTTATCTTTGATTTTATTAGAGTTACATAACATCAAATTCTTCTTATCATTTTTCCTATATAATGTTCAATGATGATTGTCCTCTACCAATTATGTAATACTTTTGTGATTTTTCTTGAGTAGAGGTTATTAAAATCCAACCTAACAAAGAGTATTGTTTCTTGTATCATTACGAGCATTAATAATCTGTATATTGTATAGTTATCTTGACAAGTATCGTTGATCATTTAAGGCATTTGTAGCATGCATATACATCTATACAAAAAAAAATGTGCACATATCCAGATATCTATTGTTTGAATATACACATACAGGAAAACAAATCTCCAAATATATGTATATCTAAAGTAAGTTGCACACAACATACATATATGTCTACATTTAAACTTGTTGGTACATGTAAGTGTATATATATAGCGCATAGAAATAGCTTATTTCTCTTTATACCTTTTAATGTATGTGTGGTTGTATGCATATATGTATCTATTCCTCTTTGCTGCTATATTTATAAATACATGCAAGTATATATATGTACTAGGTAAAAGTACAAACCTGTGTCACACTTTATAAAGGAATCAACCAACATGAGAAAAAGTTTTGAACTTCAACCACATAAAAGTGGTATTTATGTTTTGAATTTCAAAATGTTGTAAACTAATAAAATGTAGAACTTTTGTTGAAGTTTATTCCTGTAATTTTTCAAAAAAAAATTTAAAAAAAATATATTTTTTTTTATCAATTTAAAAGTAGATTTCGTTATGTTGGAAATTTCAAGAAAAAGTGATGTTCAGTTGACGTCAAGAAACAAATAGAAAAAAAAATTATTTTTTCTAATTTTTTTTCACAGATAGCTGACTTCAATATCTAGGGCATGGAAAAAAAGAATTGAAATTTTCATGTATATTTTTCTTGTAATAACATTTTAAAGTCAAACTAACCCGAATTTGATAGTTTTCAATTGACGTCAACTATTGTTTTTTTTTTTCATTTTCAAAAAACAAAATATACCCTTTTGAAGAGGATTGTCTCCTCTAGCGCATCATATATTTTCTATTTTTTTTTTATGATGATTTACTATTTTTTATTTAATTTCAATTGAACCTATTTTTTACTTTGAACAACCTACTTGCAATATTTTAAAATATTTATATACTAAAACTAATCAAAATATAAATATATATATTTTTGAATTCAGCACTGTGAGCTCTACAAAAGGGTATTTTTATTTCTATTTTAAAAATAATTTTGATTGAAGAAATATTCAGTAGAAGTTGAAAATTTCTGGAAATTTGAAAAAATGGTCACTTTGTTGCCATGTCACCTGCCATGTGGATACATTCGACCGAATCCTAATCAATCGAATCATGTTCAACTGAACCATATCTGGCTAAATAGTGTTCGACCAGATCAAATTTGGTCGAAACACTGATTTTTTTAAATTTGGTTTTTTTATTGTCTCCATTTTCATTGAATTTCTTTTTGTTTTCATTGAATGTCTACTAAAACATAAAATGGTCGAATTTCTAACTTTTTGAATTTTTTTTTTAGATTTTTCTCTTTTTTCATCCATTTTTTATTGAAAAAGCTATTTAAGTTAGCTTTATTAGTCTATTTTTTAAAGTTTTTTCCATTTTTTCTCCACTTTTTAATGAAGTAACTATTTCTTATTTTTTGTTAAAATAAACTTTTACATGATTTACTTTTTTCTCTTAAATCATTGAGCATTTAATACTGAACAACAAGATACTTTTCTTATAATTTGCATTTGTCATAGGCTATCTAGTTGAATAGTAAAATCAAGCATCTAAAATAGAAGATTTGGTAATTTTCTTTAATTTATTTTTTGTTTTGATGCTTATATGTTCGTTGCTAGATTATTTTATGTTCATTCTTGTATTTTCATTGTGTTTTACTATGAATATTTTGAGCTAATGCTTGGACTAACAAGTGGTGTAGCTATCAACTGTTAAAGACTAATATTGAAAAACTACTAATCTGTGGTTTTGTAGGACGTTTGGGAAAATAATTTTTATTTTTGAAAATGATTGTATTTTATCTTAGAACACATTTCAGTTGGTGCTTTAAAATGAACAATTGTCTTCCACCATATGGGATTAACAAGGGGATGAATGAACACTGTTTGTTATGCTTGAGATGGTAGGGAGTGCACTCTCACTTTGTGTGAACTTGGTGATCAAGAACCAGACCCATCATCTTTGTATGTGTCTAATCCTTTAGAGGGCCTACCTTGGTGGGAAAAAGTACTCACCCCAAGTGAATGACCCAACTAATAACAGGCTAAAGCCAAGCTACTTCCAGCCAATATATAAAATGGGTGCTTCACGAAAGTTCAAGTACCACAAGTGCGGATGTGTTATGCCAACAAGTGAATCCCCATAAACCCGGTAGAGCGTAACCTCTATAGGCTAGGAATCCTCTTTATCGAATCTAATCTTGTTGCATGTATAACCACTCGAATGGATGCCCTTGCTAGACACCTCTTGTTGTAGTTGCCAAAATCCCTCTATTTGTTGGTGCAAGAGGTCAGACCTTTGAAGTCATCCTGCATACTTGCAATTATTAGTAGAGATGAAGAGTTTGTCATGGTAGATTCATGAGAACTCGAAGCTTGGTTGACCTAAGAAATTAGTGTCATGTAAGGGGGAGCTAGTGTGGCCAAGCTTCTAAGTCATCCACTAAGAATAAGTGCAGCTTGAGAAATCCAAGTCGGAACTCAGTGAATATTGTCCTTGCCAACCCTAGGATTGTGCATGATTTTTTTCATCTTGAATCAAGAATAAACTAAAAAACATTATGTTTTCTATTTCTTGCATGTGTGTTAAAAAATAACTCTCAAACAAACATCACACTTAGTAATTTGCAACATTTCAAACTTTGCAAACCCCAAAAGGTCAAACAACCCAAACATCCAACATGAACCTATCACTAAAATATCTTGGGGGCATCATCCTTCAGTTATGATCTTTCAGTCCTTGCATTCCACCTAGTCCTTGTATATCCTCCACCCTTGCATATCCATTATTGCTCAAACAAACGTTTAACTTGCACTTAGACTACTCTTCCTAGGTCTTGAAATCAAACCATTGGCTATCTATCACCTGCATCACTTGAGGTTCATCATCCTTAAGTTAGGAAATATACCATTATCCTTGAGTAGGGAAATCCTTTTGGATTCCATCATCTCCTACATACCCTCTCTTGACCATTGGTCCTTGTGTCTATCCATCATAACACAAGTAAATCATTTACATCATAACCAACTTTGGACCTACAGTTTCCTTTGAGCTATTGCATTCTTAGCTTGTCATATCATACCATACTATTTCCATATCCCATCTTAGAATCATATCCTTTTATTTCTTTCTATTCTTAGGTCTCATACATTATCTTACCTTAGATTGAAGATCAAAAAAATCGCATATGACCCCTAGAACAAGAGAAAAAATGTTTCAAGAAGAAGGGAACACTTGGGGAAAAGACTTTGATGGGGAAGATCACATTAGTGTTGCAAGTAGTGAAACAAGTGAAATTGAGGATGAAGAAATAACGCAATCCACTATAAACGAAGCTCTTAATGATAATAGATTCACTAAAATTCTTACAAAGGTGGTCAAATGTAACCCACAACAATACTTCAAGGATCTTGCTAACGAAGGAATTAAAATGCCTCCCGATTTTGACATATCATTACTAACAATGAATGACCAACCTAAATCTAGTGAATCTAAGCGTCCCAAAACATCCATGATGGTAGAATCAAAGATCATAGACCCTTTTATCTACAACCTAGTTACAAGAGATCTTCAAAGACACTTGCCTCCTTTGGACATAAATAATCAAACAAATGACACATGAATAACATCAAAGAAAAATATAAAAAAGCTAAATTATAGATCAAGTTAAAGAAGAAGATACAAAAGCTACCATGGATCAAATTGATATCCTAAATGATCAAGAAGAGCCGAGCATGACAAATGATAAGGCCAAAATATCCTATCAACTAGGATCATCCACTTTTATCAAATTAGGCTTTCTCACAGAGGAGAAGATTCCAAACAACAGTTTCCACATACATAATGATGGGTTTACATCATGTTTTCACAGTAAAAAATAGTCATACCTCTATGATATTAGGGGAAACTTTATCCAATACAAACATCAAAAAGTTTGAAGAGTATGTGCAGGATCATCATGGAAAAAACAGACCCTTAAGTGGCAAAAAAAATAGAAAAATAAAAGTTAGTGTAATGCCCCTATGTTTTCCTTGTCTGGACAACTTCTTGGATTTCATCTAGACTTTATGAGGTGGTTTATCTTGAATTTATGTTACTGTTTGATAAACTTTATGACACTGTTGGATGTTACTTGGACATGGTGATATTTTGATGAGTTGATGTTGTGACTAATTATTTGTTTATAACATGCTTTCAGATTAACGTAGTTGTTATTTGAGTTAATATTGATGTATGCTCATTTATTGATTATTGATGTTTTAATTTCATCATTCTTGATGTGACTGTATTGGTGAAGGGGATGGTATTGCATCACTCTCTTGTGAGTGCCCTGTGATTTCTGCGATTCTTTTTTCACAGTGTGTATGAATTATTATTTGGATACATGTACAAAATTTTCCTTGTTTGTAGGTTTGTAGGTACAAGACAACGGTTTCACCTGGTTTCACAGTTTTGAGTGTATCCACTACCTAATAGTAATGTTGATTGGGAGATAGTAATGGGTTAAGGGTATGTGCAGGATCATCATGGAAAAAATAGGCCCTTAAGTGGCAAAAAATTCAAAAAAATCAGAGTTAGGAAAATTGACATAAAATTTTGAATAATTTATCTATATTATTTCAAAAATATGTGATAATAGAATTTGTAGAAAATTGAATTTAGTTTATAAACTACTAGGTTTATTTAAAATAAAAAAAAATCTATTTAGTGAAAATTTGAAATTTCTATGCAGTAGTACTTAAATTTCAGGGAAAAAATAAGTAGGTGTTTGTCTAACCATCCTAACCACAATAAAATGATAATATTTTTTTATAATATTTTAGATATAAGTAGAGAACTCATGTCTCAATGTGATGCATTTTTTTTGTAATTTTTTTCCAAGTAAATAATTAATTATGAATTTTTTAGTACAACTTTTAAAAAATATAAAAACTTGTATCTCTGACCACCTTAACTTGGTCAAAACGTCATGAAATTCAATTTCTTTTTAATCCTATAGTATGTGAATCATGTTTCGGATTCAAAAAATGTGATACCGTTTGAAATTTATAGATGTTTTTCAATCAACCTATCAATCAGGACTTTAGTCATAATTCATATAAAAAATTAATAATAATTATTTATTAAATTCAAAGTAAAGCATAATTTATATTGGTGAAAATCGAGAATCTCCTTTAAAAACCCTTTTTGTTTCATCAATTTTGGGTAAAAAAAAAATTCGTCAGCCACATACCCTACACATACCCATCATATCACCACTTTTTGGCCCATCATGATCCTACACATACCCTTAACCTAATCAAACCTTTACCCTAGTACAGTGTGTCGTCAGTCTGTGTATTGGTCGTATTCTTTATACATGTTGTATTGTTATTTTATTTATTATATAAGTTTTATTGTGAGGATTAAATTATATGTTATGATTAAGTATTTAATTAATTTGTATTATTAATATGAAAACTTTATAATAAATAAATTAATTGATTTAATTTATGTTATAAGGTAATTTTATTTATTAGATTAAATATGAATTAAAATTAATAAGTTATTTAAATGTGATTTGAATTAAATAAATTATTTTTAATTCAAATGCATGTTATTGGGAAAAGATCTTAGAAATATATTGGTTGTTAAAGAAAATATATTTGTTGTGTTAACTAGAAGTTGGAAGGTTTTGTTTTCTATTTTGTCTTAAAATTGATTTCTGGAGAGATGGATTGAAATTGTAAGAAAAAAAGGAAGTCGTTTCATGGGAAAGAAAGGGAGAGGTTTTTGGAAATGGTAGAATTGTTTTGAGGTTTGAGAAAATTGTAAATCTTAGAAGCTCTCTGATAAATTTAGGAATCTAGTTTGTTGTATTCTTGGTTGTGGTTATTTTCTATTCTCTAGGAAATGACAATTCTTCTGGAGGAAGCTTTGGCAAAGTTGTAGATTAAAGGGAAGCTTGACATCAAACTTTGAATCAACAATTCTTCTCAAACAGGTTTTTTATGGTTTTGTGAATTTGAATTGAAAAGGTTATTTAATTATTATTGTATTGCAAATTGGAAAAAATTTCTGTAGAAGAAGATTTCTTTTATTGTAGAAGTTTTTAGTTTTTACAAGATTGTCATGAATGTTTGTAGCCTCTATAGAATATATTGTAGATCCTCTGTTACAATTGAATTTTGGAAATGGATTTACCCTGAAGGAAATTATAGTTAAATTATAGATTGTAGAATCTCTGTCGAAATTTAAATCTTTTCTGTAGAAAATGGTAAATTTGTGGGAATTGAATTTCTCCTCTGTAGAAAATTTGTTGAAAACTTTTGTGTAGAAATTTTTTGAAACCTTTTGTAGGGAATTGATTTTAAACAATAGAAAATTCAAAAGAAAACAATAAAGGAATTAGAAAACCTATGTAGGATTGAATATAAAATCTTCTAATAAATTTGAGGAAATTGAAATCCTCGGGTAGATTTGTGAAAATTGTAAACCTCTGGTTAATTTGTAAATCTTTTCTTTTAGAAAAAATTTTGTGAATAACTTTATTTGTAAAAAAAAAAAATAGCAGAGAGAGAGAGTCACTAAATTAATCATAACTAAAAATTTACAAACTAAGTATGGTTAAATTTTTTATATGTTTTAAAAGATTTGGTAGTGCACCTTTAGTAAAAATTTCAGAGAAACTCAGATCCAAAAACAAAAGTTATTAAAGTCGCAACAAAGTGGTTTTATGTTTAGTATTGTTTGAAAATTGTAAATTAATATATATATATGTAATTAATTTTATATTTTGAATATTATAAATTGTTTTTTAATAATTAAATAGTATATTTAAATATATATTTATTTAATTGGTTATTTTGTTATTATAAATGCATGAAAATGCATAAGTGGTTATTTTAAAATTAATATTATATTGTTAGTTAGTGCATGCAAAGCACCAATAGATGTTTTATAATAAAATAATTTTATTAGAAAGATTGAGATTTTTATTTATGTGTTTGTGAAATTTGAGTTAAACAGCTAGTTTTAATTTCTTTATGGTTTGTAAGTGGAAGTATATTTTTAATATAAGCATGCAAATGCATGGACTAGTTAATCTTAAAATAATAGGACTTAAGAGAGAAAGTTGATTTATATTTAAATAGATATTGTGTTATTAAAATGTTTAATGTACAAGTAGAAAATTTTATAATGCAATGATTGTAATAGAGAAATTGATTTTATTATTATAAAAAATTGTGGAATTGAAGTTAAATAAATAGTATTATTTTATTTCCTTATTATTGCAAATGGAATTATATTTACTTTGAATAATTGCATGTGATGAGATATTTTTGTTTCAATTTAGATTTAGGAAATCCAAATATTAGATTATTTAAGTGCCTGAATTATTTTAAGCTATGTTCTTTTCTATTCACATTTGCAAGAAATTTGAGTTGAATATTATGAGTAATTGTCAAAATGAAAGTTAAAAAATTGGTTTAATTTGTTGTTGATTTATTAGATGTGGGAAATTCTAATGATTGTTTATTTAATTTCTTGAGTGGCTTATTGCAATTATGTATTCTTCTGTAATTGTGTATTGGGAATTGGGGATATTTGTTGTTGAGAAAATGTAAGTCTTCCAGAGATTGTTAAATTGTGAAAGGGTTGTTGTATCTTTTGTTCACCCTTTGAGATTTCCTTGGGTAGTGCACGTATTTGGGATTCAGTATTTGACATCCATAAGGATGTGTGAATTAGTCTAAACACCTGGTTACTATGAATGGGTTGTGTGATTTAATTTGAGCAGCCGGTTACTACGAACAGGATGTGTTGTTTTTGACAGAATGGTTGATATTTGTTAATGTATTTTGTGCACCTGGTCTACCCTTGGGTTGTGTAAATATGTTCATTACATTTCTATGTGTTAGATTTATTATGCAATGGTTTAATGTTTGGATGTATGTTGTTATCATGAGTTAATTTCATATGCTATGTTTTAGAATAATTTTTGTAAGTTTTGAAATTCACATGTAGATGTGTTGCACGGCCTAGAGGATGTATGTGTTAAAGTATTTTACTTTTCTTGTAATTGTTACTATTTTTAAAGAAAAAATTTATTTGCGCTGTCATAGTGTTGCATCGTTCTCTAGGTTGTGGGACGGGGTTTTACAGTTAGGAAAATTGACATAATTTTTTTAATAAGTTATCTATATTATTGTAAAAATATGTAAGAATAGGATCTATAGAAAATTGAATGTAGTTTCTAAACTACTAGGTTTGTTTAAAAAAAAATCTATTTGGTGAAAATTTAAAATTTCAATGTAGTAGTACTTAAATTTCAGGGAAAAAATAAGAAGTAGGTGTTTGTTTGACCACCCTAACCACAATAAAATGATAATATTTTTTTATAATATTTTAGATATAAGTAGAGGACTCATGTCTGGATGTGATGCATATTTTTTTGTAATTTTTTTCTAAGTAAATAATTAATTATGAATTTTTTATTACAACTTTTAAAAATGTAAAAAACTCATATGTCTGACCACCTTAACTTGGTCAAAACTACATGAAATTCAATTTTTCTTTTTTTAATCCTATATTATGCGAAGCATAGAATGTGATGCATGTTTTGGATTCAAAAAATGTGATACTATTTAAAAGCTATAGATTTTTTTTCAATCAATCTATCAATCAAGACTTTAGTCGTAATTTGAATAGAAAATGAATAATAATTACTTATTAAATTCAAAGTAAAACATAATTTATATTGGTTGAAAGTTGATAATCTCCTTTAAAAACCCTTTTCGTTTCATCAATTTTGGGTGAAAAAAAGTTTTCGGCCACATACCCATCATATTGCCATTTTTTGGCCCATCATGATCATGCACATACCCTAAATGCACGTTATTTTTGTATGTAGGTGAATTCAAACCTAAGAAATTTGTGATGAGTAATAAAAATATAAGAACAAGGTTGTATGATCGAAATAGAGATAGTAGAAATGTGGATGAAGGAACATCTTTTAAGGAAGAGCCCATGGAAATTGTTGATGACCAAGGAGTATAGGTACCAGGACAAACTAAAGGTGGTCATAGAAATATTTTCCTTGGTATCAAAAATCTTACTTGAAAGAATGTAAAATTACACAGTAAAAGAATATGGGATGAATATTTTGAAGAAAAGTCTATAGTTGGAAGAGCACAATTATTTGCAAAATTATTTAGGAGGAAAGAAATGACCCCTATTTTGGAGATGTTATGGGTTGATAATAAGAAATATTCATCAAGATCATTAAAGAAAACAATAGTTGAAAACCTACAAGAAGCATTAAATTCTATTGAAAACAAGAGTTGGGTTGTTGATTTAAGTGTTGCATGTAGAGCATTGATGATGGTAATTTCTAGTAAGAAATTATCACATAGAAGACAAGTTAAAGCAGTTTCTAAATTACTCAATGTTTCTAAGAGAATTGTTCAAAGATATATCAGAAAGAGAAATAGATTGGATGGAAATCTTGAGAATAATTGGGTAAATATTTGCAGGGTTCCCTGAAAAAGATAAAATCTCAAAATATGTAAAGGAATAGGTGATTGAATATTGGACCAGCCACTCTCGTGTTTCTTCCAATAGAAGGGACTCTATAGAAATAAAAGGTGCAGATGGTAACAAAATTTCACATCTGAAACATTTTATAGATATAACTCAAAGTGATCTTTTTGAAGCATTCAAGCAAGAATTTTCAGATGTGAAGATTTGTCAAAGGATGTTTGAGAGACTACGACCAAGTTTTGTATGTATAAATAAGATACATGAGACTTTTTCTTGTCGAAATCATGTTAAATTTCATCTACACCTTCAGACATATAGAAAAGCTATGTGAGTAATCAATCCAAAAATAGTCATCCTTGCAAGTATAACACTATTTGTGAAGTCTCTTCTATGTGAAAAATTAGAAGATTCAGATGAATTGAAAGTGCAATGTATAAAAAATATATGTAATGAATGTGGAATTTTGAAGAATATTTTACAAGTTGACAATATTTATGATTCAATGCAAGTTATGTGGAAGAGATTTGAATATGATAGATACTCAACAAAGTCAAGAGTTGAGACCAAAAAAAATGTTCTCAAAGAGAGTGAGTTGTCTTACAATGAGTTTATGAACAAATTTTGCAATATCATATATCCACATATTCAACATTGTCATGGTACTAGATGACAAGCTAAGCAATTTCGTGACTCAAAGAATTACTTTCTAGTGGGTTGTATTCTCTCTATTGTTGATTTCTCTGAGAACTATACATTTAGTCCTCAAACTGAGATCCAAAGTCAATATTATCATTCAGAGCAAGTTGCAATATTTGTACAAGCTTGTTATAGGCATGTTGAAGAACATCTGGATGGTCTACAAAGTAGTAAAGATGAATGAATTGTCATCAAAGAGGTTCACTTTTATATGAGTGATTATACAGGTCATGATAGAAGCTATGTACCCCATTGTTTTGCAATTTTTTTTAAGACCTGAGACAATGTCAAATAGATGCTTCACAACACTAGATATGGTCTGATGGATGTGCTGGTAAGTGTCGATTTAATTTTTTTTGAAATTATATGTTTATTTTTTTACTTAACTTATTAAGACTTAATTAGTTGTACACATATAGTTTATTTTTACTATCTTGGTTTTAAATGAAATTGGTTGTAACATCACATGAAAATTTAAGTCTACAAAAGCTTTTAATTAGTTAATCCAACAACATACTAGATGTGACATAAATATTTTGTGGAATCTCTATGAGAGTGGACATGGAAAAGGAGAGCACAATGGAGCTGGGGCATGTGTAAAGCGTGCACTTCGCAAACACAAACTTGCAGGTAACACCATATGGATTTTTAGAAAAAATATAATTATGCTTTTTGAGATCATTTTTTCCTTTCAACTACAAAACCTGTTAACTTGACATTTTACCAACATGAACTTGTAGGTAATGCCATAAGGAATGCACATGAAATTGTTGAATGGTGCAAAATTCATTTTGCTGCCCATGACTCAATATACAACACATGATATTTTGGGAAGTTAAAGGTACATAAATGAATTTGTTTTATGAATTTCAATGTGTACATGAATTCAATTTTCAATTTTATACACTTTTTAATTGGATGTTTGAAATTTATAGATATTGATAGATCAACTCTTACTAATTGTCAAAAAAATAGTGGTATTATAAGTTTGCATCAAATCATGATAGTAGGACATAGTGTAGTGCCCCTCCATTGTGACCTTTCCGGATTTTGTGTAAGTGTTTAATTGCGTTATTGTTGTTTTGTGTGTGATTAGTTTATGCAGTTAACATAATATTTGATGGAATTGTGTACTCAATTAATTAAAATAGCATTGAGTAAATAAAACTAGAAATTAAGATGAAAATTAAATAAATTAGTTTTATAAAATATTAAGTAAAGAGTTATTAATAAATAAATAAAGAAATTGTTTTGTAAAAAAAAAGTATTCTTTTAATGATATTCGATAATAATTAATAAATTATTAGTTGTTCAAAGATAATTATCATTTAATGATTAAATTCAATTAATAAATTTAAAAGTGAGAAAATATTAGAGAGGATTAAATATTAAAATTGTACTCAAGTTTGAATAAAGGATTAAAGCAAAGAAAAGAATCATTTATTGCTAAATAAATAAATAATAATAAAGCATCTTTTTGGGAAGAGTAAAAGGCAAGGGAAGCTGGAAAAAGATGGCATATGCTTTATCTTCCTTTGTCTCATCATCTTCCAGGTAGAGTTATCAATCATTGAAACTCATAAAATTAGAATGGAAGAGGCATCTTGGGGGGGGATAGCACTGCTGGATAATACAGAGGTCAATTTTGGAATAACCATGCGCAGCGTTGAAAGATGAGAGGCTTTTGAAGGGAAAAATAAAAAAACTAGATCGCTCGACCCTCTTATGGTGCAACTTATGAGGTATGTCACTTAACATGTTTTCATTTCAATTAGAAGTGTATATCTGTGGCCAATTTAGTACTGGTATTTTATCGTTGTAGCTGTAGAATATAAGAAAGTATGGAACCCTTGGTTAAGTAGTCCCTTTGATTCTTTGGCAACTTGTTCCACCGTGGTACTTGAAAATAGAGTGGCGTGGAGATTAAATAATCCGCTTGATTCTTTCTGATAATCTATCGCAGTTGCAGCTCTTGAAACTAAAATATCGTCACAGTCTAAAATACCTTCTTCATTCCATTAGTAACTTGTTTCAGCTGCAACACTTAAGAGGGTGCGAAATTTGTTTAAGCTCTCTGATCTGTTGGCAATCTGTTAATAGTGTAGCACATGAAAATAATAGGAAACTTTCAAAGGTTTAAATAGTCTCTTTGATTTTTTTATCACCAACCTGTCACAGCGACTCACTTGAATATGGTAGGGTGTATAGATTTAAATAAACTCTCTGTTTTTTTTTCTTTTATTATCAAATCCCAAATGTTATCCGCAAGACTGAAGGAAAATGGCTTCTCACATTTTTTTTTGCAACCGTAACCATCTCAAACTTGGAGGAAGCTTGGTTCGTGTGTCTTCTCTGATGCCGTCAATGAGTAGATTGTTCAAGTGAAGAAATTGGGGTCCAATGAGCAGATTATTTAATTCTCTTGGTTTGCGCAATGTTTCAAGCCTTTGCCAATTACCTCCGTTCAGTCGAAGCTGAGAGAAATTGTTGTTATTGGATACAGTGTTTAGATGAGCTCCTTCGCATAGGCTGGTAATCTAAACTTATATAATCTCCCTGATACCTTTGGAAACCCGTCACAGCTGTAGCTCTTAGACTTGCAGGGGTGTAGAAACTTAAATAATCTCTTGATTTCATTGATAACATGTAATAGCGACGCACTTGAGCATGGCAGGATGTATAGATTTAATTAATTTCTCTGAGTTCTTTGTCATTCTGTCTCATCCTCGTAGATGGCGGTGAAACTCGCACCCTTTCAAGCCCTTCTCCGGCTTGGTGCCTTTTGCTTATGCTTCAAATCTTGGATTGCATACTTAGTACTAGATCATTTAGATAAGAATCAGCCGTAAACTTTTCAAGGGCATAGTCTCTAATTAAAATTTATGGTAAGGATCACATCCTTTAGAATAATCTCGCTTGTCACAATGATGAAGATAAAATGTAGTATAGTGTGGTTAAAAGAACATATTCGAGGGTTCTTAACTACTCCAATAACTATTCCTAGGGGGAAAGTATAACAAAACAAATGAAATTGCTAACTTTTCCCTATGGCAGAAGATAAATGATCTTATTCTCTCCTCTTTCACATTATTAAGCAAAAGCGTTAAATCTGAACATACATTGCCTACCTTATGTCGCCAAGTCGATGTATTTTAGAGGCGGTAAAATGTTGGTATTTAGTTATGTCTTTATGATATGTAGCTAAGGTAAGTTATGGTATTTGAATTACCAACTACATATATGGGCGACTTTTATTTATTTTGACTTTATACCTTTTAGATTACTAATTTTTTTATTATATATATACGTGTATGGTTATATAAACAAGTATAGATACATAATTATAGGTTAAAAGATTTGAGTGAAGGTAGTCTTTTATATTTAGAATTTATGAGAATATTTCAATATATAAGGAGATTTGTATGATGAGTATTATTCAAAAGAAAATGGTTCGTATTTATATAATATGTTTATAAAGTATGTATAATTTCTTTAATTATTTTGTTTATGATTTTATAGTGGTGTAAAAGTAAAATATGAATCGAGTGTTAGAATGTTCTGTGAGATAGTGAATTAAGTAAAAATGTAATCTTATTTTAGGTGATTAATTAGTTAAGCTGGTCCATAAACTAGAATGTTTAATAGGGAAAGAGTTATCTTCGACAGATTCATAAAATAAATACAATAGAAACATATGGAAGTTATTTGTTTTAATAGGTAATAGGTAAATGAGTTGCAGGAGAGTGATTTCAATATTAAAAGCTTATAATATAAATAGGTTGGATATTGGTTGAGGTGATATATAAGTAAAGGATCTTGTTTTGAATAAATAAAGTTATTAATTGTTGAAATCTTGTCGCATAGTTAGTCATCATTTATTAAGGATGGTGAAGTATAGAATCCTCACATTGGTTACTTTAAGAGGAAACATATGTTCTTTTAGAATATTATTAATCTTTGTATCTAATTTAGACTTGAGATTTATTTTAATATAATGATAATTAAAATATGAAGTATATATTGACTTTTTCTTATATGTTCTCTTATTTGGTGATTTAATTTTATAGTACTAATTTCGTGATATCTTTTAATTCTTTTATATTCCTTTTAGTTTAAGAATTAAATAAATATTATCTTAATATCTCACTCCTCGCATCTTATAGAAATTTATTAGGAACAATGATTCTCTTATTTGTATATTCTAATTAAGTAATTGTTGAGTATTGTGTCATGGGTGTTGTACTGAACTTTTATGGAATTGTGTATCCTTGGCCATGGTTAAGTATTATAGTAAACTCTATTTGACTTCATTATGGTAGTAAATTATTCCTTGAATTGAGTTTTCATTCTTAATTATTTCATTTGGATTGTTAGCTAGTGAATCACTTTATGGCAATTCGAGTGTCTAAATTGATGAGGTTCTTATATGGATAGTTATTTAGAACTTTGAGATTGTAATTGGCCTGTTTGTTGAGAAGATTGATTTTGTTCAGATTGATATTGTGAATAGATAATTGTTGTTGTTACCATGTTGCTGATTTTTATGATGGTGATTTACGTACCACTCTAAGGGGTTCTTGTGAGGAGAAAAT
The DNA here is from genome assembly GCA_007258455.2 of Sequoia sempervirens. NCBI lineage: Eukaryota > Viridiplantae > Streptophyta > Pinopsida > Cupressales > Cupressaceae > Sequoia > Sequoia sempervirens. The sequence continues at coordinate 492,552,319 of VDFB02000017.1, forward strand.
TGAGGTCTCCCATGGAATACTTAGTTGGTGGCTTTTGGTTTTATTAAGTGATTTTGTTTAAAGGTTGATTTTCTTTTGCGTTCCCTATTTGAGGTGACACCATTGTTGCTTGTGGATGGGTCTTGATGAATCTTTCCCTTTTATGGCTTTTCTGAGTTACTCTCATATTTGAGGAAATTTTATCCTTATGTTGGAATTATTGGAGAAATACTCATGTGGCTTCACTTTACCCTTGGTTGTGAGTTTTCATTCTTTTGGCTTCCAGAGGCTTGAGATGATTGATAATTGATGTTCTCTCTCTTTATGTGCCCTTGATGTGGCAAGTGTTTTTGTTTCATGATTTTGAAAGGGTTGTACGGGAATTGTTGAGACTTTGATATTGTATTTATAGCGAGATGGGTAATGCCTCGCATGCTTCTCAGTTGTGATCTAATATTCTTATTTTGATGGTACAACCCTTGGTTTCTTGGTTTTGGTTTGATATTGTTGGGTCTCTAGGGAGAGTGGCTCCTTGTGGGGGCCGACGCCCCGTGTAAGGGGAAGGGCACAGGATAACCCACGAGTGAGTTGGTAATCAAGTGAAAACCTAATAATTAACTTAGGAGGGTTGGGTAGTAATATCATTATAAGATTTAAAATGGATGCCTCGTCTTCATTAGTGCTTTCGCACTAATGGAAGGCTGAGAAGGCCGTGGTTGGCAAGGTCGTAACCTCATCCTCATGAGAGGTTATCGGCTCCGCATGAGCTACCCTATGGTGCCGGTGCCTCAAGTAGGAGGAAGGGCTAGGATATCCATAGATGGGGGTCAGTGCCTCAGTTTGGAGGAAGGGCCAGGATAACCCATGTAGGCTATGCGATGACACTCTCCCCTAGTTGCCCATGTGTTTTACTTTATTGTGTTCCTCTGGAAGTATGTTATGGGAGTTGGTTTAGATTGTGGTTAAATGGACTTATGTTGATTTATGGAGTATTGCCTTGATACATCTTTGGTGTACTTTGTGGTTTTGTATGATCTCATTGATATTTGACTTATGACCTTGTACTTTTATGGTACTGTGATATGTTGTTATTGTATTGTTTAATTGCAATTTGGAATTGTATTATGTTTATTAATTCAGTTTGTTTTGGAAGTGTTTCATGATCATCCTTTGGTTACTTGTTTATTGGTCATTGCTTTGATTTATGTGATGGGATCTATGACTTGAGTTATTATGTTGTCTCTTGGATGTTGTTGATTTTGTCATTGTAATCTTGAGTTTTATGATACTTTTGTATGATGTTGAGTCTTGTGGTTCCATGTTCCGATGTTCTTGGTTGAGGACTCTTCTTGTCAACTCCAATAGCATGGGGGGTGGGTCTTTGGACTCACATGGTCGGGTGGATCATGCCAAGCACCCCATTGGGTCCCCAGTCGAGGTTCAAGAGGTGCAGATTGGTGCTAGTTGCGGCGACTCCAGAGTTGTCTCTGTCTTGGAGCCAGTTATGATATTGTGCATCATGTTATCTTGTTGTATGGTTTCCATTCATGATTGGAAACACTATTGTATCATTGTACCTCTAGAACATTGTACTTTAATGCAATGTTAACTCGGTGTGGATTTTGGTCGTGGCAATTGTTATTCAATGTGTTAAGTTAATTATGCATATGTTGTATTTATGTACACAGATGGTTACTTATCAATGATTATCATGTATGTGTTACATTTGTTAATGTTTAATTTGTTATGGATTATATCTTTGGATTTTATTCTTTATTGTCATTGTGTGGATCTCAGTCTCGTAATGACTCCTCGTGTACCCCAAGGGATGTATGTGTTAGCGAATCTGCTTAAATGAAATTCATGTCATGTCTTAATGTGTATTACATGTATGTTATGTTAATTTTTAAAGAAAAAAAAAATTGTGCTATAATTATTGTTTAATTGTACTTTGGGGTTCGCACGGCGGGGCGTTACACATAGTAGGCCTTTAGTAATTCAAGTGAGAGAAAAATCATGTTTTTGTGTTGATTGCATTGAGAACAATGCAAATACTCGACAATGTGAGAATATTAGAGATGGGTATGTTTCACAATGGGAAATAAAACAATTAGTGGACACATTGAACCCTTTTGAAGATAATAACATTGTAGATATCTATGATCCTCTATATTCGGCTAATTACAAACGTGTATCAAATTTAGTTGTTACAGGTAAATTTTAAATTTTAAAATTGAATTTAATTTCTTACAATTGATTGTATTATAAGTAAGTTGAGCATGGTTTACTACATGGTGTGTACGAGAGATATTTTTGTTGTTCTTGCAGATCCTGACAATGTAGAAGGTGTAGATTAATATCTACTAAGATGTACGCAACCAAAATACAAATTTTTAGAATCAATGATAGATGGTGATGGATAAGAGTATCCTACTGGATCAGTAGTTGTTGAAGGCACATACTATCAAAAAACAAAGATAGATACAAATGGAATTATATTTATTGATTATATTCCAGGTCAAAATGTTTTACATTATAGTCATTTAGTTATAGCAACAAGATTAAATCTTGAAACTTTACCAAAAAGAGGGTCTGCCAAACAAAGGTAGAGGTTGCCTATTGAAGACCATAAAAAGATTTTAGAGATAATAAAAGATAGAGAGGATCTAGATTATATGTACCAAGAACTTTAAGATATTTTTGCACATATATATTTTCTATGACAATACATACATGTAACATTTGGGGATGAGGTCCCCCATTTGTGACCTTACTGGTTCATAGCTTTGGGTCAAAAGTGTTTACCCCTTGAATAAAAATAAAACATTTGGACCTAAATTTGAAAATCTTTTTATTTTATGTTGAATTAGAATAATTTCATTTAAGAGTAGCCCACGAAGCATTCTATTTTGTGATCTTATTTTCCTATAAAGCTTTCTTAAGGTCAGTTTAACCGCATTTTTGTGGATATCTTTGGTGCATAATTATAACACATCACTTTTATCTTACTTTTGATGATATAAAAAACACTATATAGTTGAGAACACTCTTCACTTAATTCCTAAAACCCTTCCCTTCCTATGTTGCATTGTGAATCACAAACACATACTTGTTAGCTCATCAAAATGAATGTAACATCATAGTATCAGAGATAGAATAGGACTTTATTTATAAACAACTTTCTAATTTTCAAGTGAATTTTGTTTATTTGTAAATCTAAATATGAAATTTAGTTTTTGGTTAAAAATAAACATTTAATCCTTTTGTAACACCCCTCCGTTTTGGCTCTTTGATCGGCATTTTTCTTCCCTGTTATGATTGCGTCTGAGTATGCTTATGATGTAGAAGTTATATGTTGATGTGATGTTCTTTTATTCCGATGTTATCCTTATGTCATGATTTGGAGTAACTTAGAATATATCTGATTAAATGATGTTTATGTTATTGACCTAATCTTTGATGTTAGATGCGTCAGTTAATGATACTGTATTGGTGAAAGGGATGGATTGTATCACTCGCATGCGAGCGCCCTACGATTCTGAGATTTCCTCTTCACGGTGTGATTGATCATATTATGTATATATGCACGTTTGCCATGCTCTTTGTTGCAGGTTGGCAGGTACAGGACATCGACTCCACCTCGTTTCCAGGTCTGAGCGTGTCCATTGACCAACGAAAGTTAATTGGGAGATAGTAGCTAGGTTTTTCGAACCAAGTCGTCACCCTAGTCATAGCATGTTGTTGGGTTGTCGTTGGGGTCAGTTGTTTTAACTTGGTCAGTTCCCCTTGAGTGCTTATTTAATTTCAAATTTAAAGTTTATTAAATGTCTTGCGTAGTTTAATTAATGATTAAACGTGTTTAGTTGCAAGTTAAAAGTGATTAAATAGCTTTTGGAAATTATAAATGATGAATGTTTTGTCTTCTTGAGATGTTAGAAAATTAGTGATTAATTAATTAATTTAATGGAATTAATAAAATAATCTAATTTTGAATTAGATTTATTCTATTGATAATTTAAATTAATTGTGTGAATTAATTAAATTATCCCTATGAATTAAAAGTGTAAAAGATTTAATTCTTTTGTTGAATATAAAATGCTAAAATATTTTGAATTCAAATTGGAATTAGAAAATGGTTTAAAGTTATTAAAAATTCAAATGCTTCCTTATGCAAAGACTTTGGGGTAGAAAATATATTTTCTGAAATAGTTGACTATTTTGGGGAAAGATATTTGTGAAGAGTTGAATATGAATTTGAAATTGAATTTAGTTTGAATTGGAAAGTGAGTTTGCATTTGTATTTGAATTTAATTAGAAGTTGAATTTGAATTTGAATTTGGGAAGTTTGGAAAAAAGGATATATTTTAGTTAGGGTTTTTCTTTCAATCTCTCCATGGAATTCTTGGTTTGGAATTTTGGGTGGAGAGGCTTGGAGGAGGCTAAGATGGTGGAGTTGAAGGAGTGCTTGGAAATCTCCATGGTGGAAGCTTGTAAATTTTGGAAAAAACATAAGGTTCTACCTTTTCTCCCTTCCTCTTCTTGCTCATTTGAATGATTAAAAACATAGTTTTAGATTCAATAAAAATTCATGGAAAAGCTTTTCAATTTTCAAAATTGTAAATGGATTTGGAAATAGAAAGAAAATCCAAAAAACTCAATGTTGAAACTTGATTTTGAAAACCCATTTTCTTGCTTGAAATAAGTTCTATTTTTCTTGAATTGGGTTGGAAGTATTGTTACAATTGGTTATGAAATCAAAATTTAGGTATATGTATTTGTAGATAACCATAATATATTTCAATATATGGAGATACCCACAAATATATCTAAATATATTTGTTATTTTAGCTTTTAAATTCGGTAAAAACCTCATAAAAAATTTTATTGATTTCGTTTCTTTTTTGGGTTAAACATGAAATATATTATTATAAAATGTTTTTGTGAGGTGGGAGTCAAGCCCCACCCCGGCCTTGTGAGCTGCTTGCTTGGGTGGGCGTCCGGTGTGTGACACCGGCGATCGCCCGCCCGGAGAGGTGGGGCGTGAACCTACGGCCGTCGCCCGCCAGCGAGAGGTGTGTGAACACACATTATAACCGCGCGTATTGTGTCTTGCACCAGCCCGCCGCCGGCGGGAAAGCGGTAACGTGCGGGCTCCAGCCCTCTTCCCAATGTTTGTTTAAATTGAAATAACTTTTGTTTATTTTTTATTAAAATTTAAATTTTTAATGAATATTATTTTATATTATATTTTATATAATATTTATAATATTTAATATTATATAATATATAAAATATAATATATTTAATATATATTAAATTAAATGAAATTTGGTATAAGTTAAAATATGTTTTATTCTATTGGTTAAATCATAAAGTTTTTTTTGAAATAAGTTAAAATATATTTTATTCCATTTGTTAAATCATAAGGTTTTTTAGAAATGATTAATTGAAATTTATAGGTTATTTGATATATTTTTAATTAATGGAATTTTTCTTTTTTTATAATTATTAAAATAATAGTTGGCTAATTGAGTATCTTTGTATATGAAGGTGTATTCTTACTTTGTATAATTGTTTGTAAATAATCATGTCAACATGCTTTTATATTTAATTGTATGGATTTCGCAATGGTATTTTATTTTAATAGACGCGTTAAGGGGTGTCATAATTCAAAGGTATTAATATGCTTATCGTTGCACGCTTTTAGAGGCAAGAGTGGAGTTTAGATAATCTAATGTCTTATTTGAAATATCGATTTTAGTTGATTGAGTATCCTATGTTGTAAAATAGATTAAGTGATTTGAATTTAAATATTATTTATTAAAATATCTTGAGTTTGTATATGTTAGTGAAACTTAGAGTTAACGAATGTCTTATTCATATCAGACGACTTTATTGTCAAATGTTGGATTTGTTTATAATTTGATTTGATTATCTTAATATGACTTTTGGTCAATATTGAAGCTAAAGTAGAGTTTATATTCGAATGAGTTATTTCAAATGCTGAATCTTAATAGTCAAATGTTTTATTTTAAAAAGGTAGATTTTAAATGATCAAGTGCTTTCATTTTCAAAGGGTGAGTTTATTAATAAATGTAATTGGAAAAACGAAATATAATTATTGGTTTAAACTCCTTATGTGGTCAATATGCTTAACTCACTATTAGGTATATTCGTTTGGGATATAATGGAATTCAAGTAGAGATAAGATTTAGTGGACTTACTTAATGCTAAGTTGAAATCAAGACTGAATTATGTAATCTAAATGCTTATGTTTCAAGATGTGTAATTATAGAATATGATTGCGGAACCGAGAGTAAAGGATGAACTTATTATCTAACCTGAATGATTTATTAATCAAGTGATTTGTCTATAGTATGTCATGAAACTTAGAGAGAACGATTGATTTAAATTTTAACCAGATAGCTGCATTATTAAAGTGTTTTGATCATGAATATGGTTATGAGATTTAGAGTAAATGATCTGTTCTTGAAAAATTTCAATGTCGTGAAAAGGAAATGGGATCAATTGATTGGATAAATGCAAGTCATGAAATCTGTGTTTGAATGGATTTAGGAAATCCGAACATTAGCTTTCCTATTCGTCTGAAATATTTTCAGTGTTTATTTGTTCGCCTTCGATGTTGTGGAATGAGTAGATGTTTTGTAGATCTTCTGTTAGGTTCATTTGTTAGTATGGGTGGTTTAAGTGAGTTGCTGTGATTTATTATTCAAGTCATTTCTTGTTGATCATGTAAGTCTTCCAATGGTGTTTTCTTGAGATGATATTATGTCTCTTGTGTTTAACTGTCTATCTTAGTTGTGTGTGAGTTAAGAAATAAAATTGGTCCTGCGAACCCGGGTTGTGTGACCTTGATTCATGGTTGGGTCAGTTAACGATTTGTTATGCGTCTCATCATGTTAGTCAACCTTGTGTTAGCCTTGGGTAGTGTACGCTTTGGTTTCAGTTTTGGGCATCCGTAGTGATGTGTTACCTGTTGAGGTGTTTGTTTATTTGTGATAAGTGTTAGTGCATTGTCTACCCATGGCATGTGGTTGAGTTTGAGTTGTCGATAGGGGAGTGGCTTTCAAGCAGTAGAGATAAGTGGTTGAGGATAACTTTCGTACTTGAGAGTCGAGTTAATTAGGTAATTAAAATAACTTGCTAGGGAAAGGTAGCTTGAACATTAATAAGATAATTTAGCCTCGCTCATTTGGCTCCAAGGGCTTGTCTGAGACTTGGATGATCGAGGCACGGAATGGCAAGATCGTTATCATCTTCACGAGAGATAATCGATTATAAATATGCATGTGGGGCGGTAGGTTGAGGTTTCCAGGATATCCCTAGAGGGCGGGACCTAGGAAGACTAGCAGGAGATCATGCAACCTTTGCGATGACACTCCTCCTATGACAGCAGTCGGTATGGTGTTGTACCGTTGGTTTATTTTGTACAGTGATGGTACTTGATTTTGTACTCTGGAAGCATTGTAACTATGATGTTAAGTGATGTGGTTTATGTTCTAGTCTCAGTTTAGTTTATGTGTTAGCATGTGTCTAGTGGTAGATGGTCTTGTCTAGGAAATCCTTGTTACTATCTCCTAGCACGGAGGGAGTGGGGCCTTTGGGTTCCACATGGTCGGGTGGCGTGCGTCTTTTTCCGTTGGTTCTTCTTCATGTTCGTGTGTTTGTGATTTCCAGTTGGAGGGCTCGTTGGATGCTGTTGCTTTTCTGGCTTCGTTCTTTTCAGTTGATCTTTATTTTATTACCTGATTGTTATCGGTGAATTTAGTATGTAATCATTTGGTTTGGAATTGCCTCATTCGGGGAATGGTGTTGTAATCTATTGTTTAAATGTTAATTGGAATCTTGAGGTATTTTATGTCCTTGTTGTAATTTATCTTGTATGGAATGTATATTTAATACATTTCCTTAAATTAAATATTCGATTTATGTTAATATTAATTGTTGTTTGGGTTTAAGTAATCTTTGTCTTGTGGCCTTGGGGTTGTTGGAAATGTGTATTCATCTTACATGTTATTTGTACTTAAACCAAAAAAAAATTGGTGCTTTTAAGTAGTGAATTGCAACTTCCTCTAGGGTTGTGTGGCGGGGCATTACACATGGTATCAGAGCCTAGGTTTAAACACTGGGAACTCTGGGACTATGTTGGACCCATTATGTTGTAAGTTGTTTAGGTTTATACTCTAGGCACTATGAGCCCATTATATTGACCTAGTTTTTCTTCTCTTTCATGTTGTTTTCCTTTTGGGTTGATTTCTCTTGTTTTCCCAAAAGTTGTCGTTAAGTGGTATAGGTTCAATGGTGCAGGAAACCAGTGGAAAGGATAGGATCCTCAGTGTAGTTTCCAATACACCGATATCCTTTCTATTGGAAGAATGCATTATGGATGATTGTGTAGTGTGTGATTTTGATGTGTTGTGTGTGGTGGACGACAATCAGTTTTGTTGTTGTTTTCACCCTTGCATGTCTTTTGTTGAATGCTTTTGTGAGTGTTAGGCTTGCAAGCCTACCAAGAGGTGTGTTTTGTTTGGCTTCCTTCTTGTTGCTTGGCTCTTTCGTTATGTAAAGGGTTGAGACCCTTGAGTGGTTCTTAAGTGTGCTTGTAGTGTGCTTGTTGGTGGGTTGCAGGTGACATGTGTCACCTAAAATTGCCCTTGCTTGGTTTCTTTGTTCGTGTTCTTGGAAAGTTTGGGTGACCTTGAAGGTGCCAAGAAGTCCCTTTTTGTGTGCATTCTCTTTTGGGAATCTTGTTGTTTTTCTCTCTCCATGCAAATATCTGATGCATGTTTTCTTGTGCTTTAACTCTTTGTGCAAGTGATTGCGTGATTGACCCCTATGTGGTTTTGAAGTTTCTTTTGCATGTATATTTTATTAAGATTATAAATATGGTAATGAAAATGATTGATCATGTTGTTAGTTCATAGATTTTGTGCAGGCTCTCTTTTGTTCAATGCACTTGTGTGAAAGTGATTGTATGATGATGAGAATATGTTTGCAATAGTGTTTATGTTAGAATTGTAAATCCTTCTCTCTCCTTCCCTCTCTTCTCATTGGTTTAACAAAGATGCATGTCCTTGAGTGTGTGGTGTATTGAAAACCCATAGTATGTGGTATCTTATGAGGAAATGTTTATGTATTCATGAAGGTTTGTTTCCTAGATCAAACCTTGGGTAAAGGACCTAAGTCCCCAAGTTGCATTCATATTTATGAAAAAGCTATAATGTGAATAGAAAATTATTTTGCAGCAAATAAAATTTTAGAGAGAAGGAATTAGTGAAATAGTTGCATGTTAAAGATAAATGCATTATAGGTGCATATGTTGTTGGTGAGGCCTATAGTCCCCAACTTTATTGTTAAATTTTAAGAAACCATGTAAATGATAAATTATTGTACCTAGATTCAAAATGCAAAAGTTAGATGAACGTTGAAATGATAATGTTGCACACCTTGCCTAGAGTAAACATTGAAATGATATTACATTAGGTGTGGCTTTATGATGATTCTCGATGATGTGTTTTGGTGCATAGGAAACTATGTATGTTAATTCATGATTATGTGATCCAAAATTTTGGTTGGTGGTTGCTTCACCATGTTAATTGTATAGATTAATAGTGTGCTTGGGTATGTGATTTAGCATGAGTTGTTGCTGTTTTATGTTGAGGTATGGAGTGGTTCAGTATTGGAACCATGGTTTATGTGAGTATTTTAATGAGCTTGAACTATGGGTATTTGTAGGCTTCCAGGAGTAAGCCTGACCCTAGGGGGGGAGGATGTAACACCCCTCCGTTTTGGCTCTTTGTTCGGCATTTTTCTTCCCTATTATGATTGCGTCTGAGTATGCTTATGATGTAGAAGTTATATGTTGATGTGATGTTCTTTTATTCCGATGTTATCCTTATGTCATGATTTGGAGTAACTTAGAATATATCTGATTAAATGATGTTTATGTTATTGAGCTTATCTTTGATGTTAGATGCGTCAGTTAATGATACTGTATTGGTGAAAGGGACGGATTGTATCACTCGCATGCGAGCGCCCTACGATTCTAAGATTTCCTCTTCACAGTGTGATTGATCATATTATGTATATATGCACGTTCGCCATGCTCTTTGTTGCAGGTTGGCAGGTACAGGACATCGACTCCACCTCGTTTCCAGGTCTGAGCGTGTCCATTGACCAACGGAAGTTAATTGGGAGATAGTAGCTAGGTTTTTCGAACCAAGTCGTCACCCTAGTCATAGCATGTTGTTGGGTTGTCGTTGGGGTTAGTTGTTTTAACTTGGTCAGTTCCCCTTGAGTGCTTATTTAATTTCAAATTTAAAGTTTATTAAATGTCTTGCATAGTTTAATTAATGATTAAACGTGTTTAGTTGCAAGTTAAAAGTGATTAAATAGCTTTTGGAAATTATAAATGATGAATGTTTTGTCTTCTTGAGATGTTAGAAAATTAGTGATTAATTAATTAATTTAATGGAATTAATAAAATAATCTAATTTTGAATTAGATTTATTCTATTGATAATTTAAATTAATTGTGTGAATTAATTAAATTATCCCTATGAATTAAAAGTGTAAAATATTTAATTCTTTTGTTGAATATAAAATGCTAAAATATTTTGAATTCAAATTGGAATTAGAAAATTGCTTAAAGTTATTAAAAAATTCAAATGTTTTCTTATGCAAAGACTTTGGGGTAGAAAAGATATTTTTTGAAATAGTTGACTATTTTGGGGAAAGATATTTGTGAAGAGTTGAATATGAATTTGAAATTGAATTTAGTTTGAATTTGAAAGTGGGTTTGCATTTGTATTTGAATTTAATTAGAATTAGAATTGGAATTTAGAAGTTGAATTTGAATTTGAATTTGGGAAGTTTGGAAAAAGGATATATTTTATTTAGGGTTTTCTTTCAACCTCTCCATGGATTCTTGGTTTTGGATTTTGGGTGGAAAGACTTGGAGGAGGCTAAGATGGTGGAGTTGAAAGGGTGCTTGAAAATCTCCATGGTTAAAGCTTGCAATTTTGGAGGAAACATAAGGTTCTATCTTTTCTCCCTTCATCTTCTTGCTCATGTTGAATGATTGAAAATATAGTTTAGATTCAATAAAATTTATGGAAAAGCTTTCAATTTGCACAAATGTAATGGATTTAGAAACAAAAAGAAAATCCAAGAAAACTCAATGTTAAAACTAGTTTTTGAAAACCCATTTTCTTGCTTGGAAATAAGTTCTATTTTTCTTGAATTGGGTTGGAGTATTGTTACAATTTGGTTATGAAATCAAAATTTGGGTATATGTATTTGTGAATACAACCATATATTTCAATATATGGAGATACCTACAAATATATATACAAATATATATTTGTTATTTTAGAAAACTTTAAATTTCGGGTAAAAACCTCATAAAATTTTATTGATTTTCGTTTCTTTTTTGGGTTCTGGAAAACGCAGAAATATATTATTATAAAATGTTTTTTTGTGAGGTGGGAGGTCAAACCCCACCCCACAGCCGCCGCGGCCGCCGCCCGGCGGGAGGCGTCCGCTATGTGAGCACACAGCAGTCGCCGCCCGCAGGGGGGTGGGCTGTGTGTGAACACACAGTCGTCGTCGCCCACGGGGGGGGCGGGCTGTGTGTGAACATACAGCCACCGCCGCCCTCAGGGAGGCGGCGCTGTGTGCTTTGCACACGGCCACCGCCGCCCGGCGGGAGGCAGGGGCTGCGTGCCCTGGGCTCCGGCCCTCTTCCCAATGTTTGTTTAAATTTGAAATTACTTTTGTTTATTTTTTTATTTTAATTTGAATTTTTTAATGAATATTATTTTATATTATGTTTTATATAATATTTATAATATTTAATATTATATATTATATAAAATATAATATATTTAATATATATTAAATTAAATGAAATTTGGTATAAGTTGAAATGTATTTTATTCTATTGGTTAAATCATAAGTTTTTTTGAAATGATTAATTAAAATGTATTTTATTTTATATGTTAATCATATGGTTTTTTTTTTAAAGATGAGTAATTAAAATTTATATAAGCTATTTGATATATTTTGTAATTAATGGAATTCTTCTTTTTATATTTGTTAAAGTAATAGTTGGCTAAATTGAGTATCCTTGTACATGAAGGTATATTCATACTTTGAATATTTGTTTGTAAATAATCATGTCAACATGCTTTTTATATTTAATTGTATGGATTTCGCAATGGTATTTTATTTTAATAGACGCGTTAAGGGGTGTCATAATTCAAAGGTATTAAGATGCTTATCGTTGCACGCTTTTAGAGGCAAGAGTGGAGTTTAGATAATCTAATGTCTTATTTGAAATATCGATTTTAGTTGATTGAGTATCCTATGTTGTAAAATGGATTAAGTGATTTGAATTTAAATATTATTATTAAAATATCTTGAGTTTGAATATGTTAGTGAAACTTAGAGTTAACGAATGTCTTATTCATATCAGACGACTTTATTGTCAAATGTTGGATTTGTTTATAATTTGATTTGATTATCTTAATATGACTTTTGGTCACGTAATCGAAGCTAAAGTAGAGTTTATATTCGAATGAGTTATTTCAAAAATGCTGAATCTTAACAGTCAAATGTTTTATTTTAAAAAGGTAGATTTTAAATGATCAAGTGCTTTCATTCTCAAAGGTTGATTTTATTAATAAATGTAATTGGGAAAATGAAATATAATTATTGGTTTAAACTCCTTATGTGGTAAATATGCTTAACTCACTATTAGGTATATTCATTTGGGATATAATGGAATTCAAGTAGAGATAAGATTTAGTTGACTTATTTAATGCTAAGTTGAAATCAAGACTGAATTATGTAATCTAAATGCTTATTTTTCAAGATGTGTACTTATAGAATATGATTGCGGAACTGAGAGTAAAGGATGAACTTATTATCTAACCTATACAATTTTTTTTAATCAAGTGATTTGTCTCTAGTATGTCATTATGAAACTTAGAGAGAACAGTTGATTTAAATTTTAACTAGATAGCTGCATTATTAAAGTGTTTTGATCATGAATATGGTTATGAAATTTAGAGTAAATGATCTGTTCTTGAAAAATTTCAATGTCGTGAAAAGAAGTGGGATCAATTGATTGGATAAATGCAAGCCATGAAATCTGTGTTTGAATGGATTTAGGAAATCCGAACATTAGCTTTCCTATTTGTCTGAAATATTTTCAGTGTTTAATTGTTTGCCTTCGATGTTGTGGAATGAGAGTGAATGTTTTGTGAATCTTCCTGTTCTGGGTTCATTTATTGGTATGGGTGGTTTACGTGAGTTTATATGATTGTTGACTTCAAGTCATTTCTTGTTGATCATGTAAGTCTTCCAGCAGTGTTTTCTTGAGATGATATTATGTCTCTTATGTTTCGCTTTGTCTATCTTGGATTGTGTGTGAGTTAAGCTCAAGTGGTTACCTGGTCCTCTGAACGGGTTGTGTGACCTTGTGATTCATGGTTGAGTCGAGTTAACAGTTGTTATGTGGGTCTCATCATGTTAGTCAACCTTGTGTTAGCCTTGGGTAGTGTACGCTTTGGTTTCAGTTTTGGGCATCCATAGTGATGTGTTACCTGTTGAGGTGTTTGTTTATTTGTGATAAGTGTTAGTGCATTGTCTACCCATGGCATGTGGTTGAGTTTGAGTTGTCGATAGGGGAGTGGCTTTCAAACGAGCGTCGGGCCCAAAGTGGTTCCAGGATAACTCGTATGAGAGTCAGTTAATTAAGTGAAAATTAAAATAACTTGCTAGGGAGAGAGTAGCTTGAACATTAATAAGATAATTTAGCCTCGCTCATTGGCTCAAGGGCTTGTACGAGACTTGAGATGAGTCGGGAAGGCCTTGAATGGCAAGATCGTTATCTCGTCTTTACGAGAGATAATCGATTCCGCTCTGGTATGCATGTGGGGCCAAGAGTCAGTTGAGGTTTCCAGGATATCCCTAGAGGGGGGCCGGGACCTAGGAAGACTAGCCAGGAGATCCCATGCAACCTTTGCAATGACACTCCCTATGACAACAGTCGGTATGGTGTTGTACCGTTGGTTTATTTTTGTACAGTAATTGTACTCGATTTTGTACTCTGGAAGCATTGTGACTATGATGTTAAGTGATGTGGTTTATGTTCTAGTCTCAGTTTAATTTATGTGTTAGCATGTGTCTAGTGGTAGATGGTCTTGTCTAGGATCCTTGTTACTATCTCCTAGCACGGAGGGAGTGGGGCCTTTGGGTTCCATGTGGTCGGGTGGCGTGCGTCTTTTTCCGTTGGTTCTTCTTCATGTTCGTTTGTTCGTGATTTCTAGTTGGAGGGCTTGTTGGATGTTGTTGCTTTTCTGGCTTCGTTCTTTTCAGTTGATCTTTATTTTATTACTCCTCAGTTGTTATCGAGGTGGAATTTGTATTATGTAATCATTTGGTTGGAATTGCCTCATTCAGGGAATGAGTGTTGTAATCTTATTGTTTAAATGTTAATTGGAATCTTGAGGTATTTTATATCCTTGTTGTAATTTATCTTGTATGGAATGTATGTTGTCCCATTTCCTTAAGTGGTTAATGTTTCAGTTTATGTTAATGTTAATTGTTGTTGGGTTTTTAAGTAATCTTTGTCTCATGGCCTTAGAGGTTGTTGGCAATATGTATTCATCTTACATGTTATTTGTACTTAAACAAAAAAAAAAATTGGCACGTTTAAGTAGCGAATTGCAACTTCCTCTAGGGTTGCGTGGCAGGGCATTACACCTTTATTAAGCTCAAGCACCTTAGTTAAAATGTAATTTTACTTGATTTAGTAAAGTAAAAATGAGTTTGTGAAGTATTGTATACAAATCGTTATTTAAGTTTTAAATAGACAAGCTATAAGAGATCTCCAGTTATCTGTATCTTCAACAAGGATGGAAATAGGAAACTTATTTATCAAATAAAAAAAAATACTAACAACTTACTCCTAAATAATTTTCTTCTAATTAACACAACTTAAGATACTTTTATTTATCTCCTTTAATATTATATTAATTATCTTATCTACCCCATTTTCATATATATAAAATATTTTTCTATTAAATCACAATCCAATTATGTTTGCGAAATTATTCAAATTATTCAAATTAACTCTAAAATCCATTTTGCTATGAGAATTTAACTTTATTTTGCTTATGAAACACACAATCTCACCTATATATTTATTCTTCAATGTTTTTGATCCTTTCTTAGCTATATGTGGTCTAATCTTTGATCTCAAAACATTGGAATATCAACTAATTCATTTACATTATCAAAAGTAATGGCATAGTTAGATTAAGTATTACCATCCAATCCAAATAAATTACCATGCCTAATAGTCCTAAAATGAAATATATTTCTATTTTTAAGATCTTTAACATTTTCAAGTTTATTTCACAAAAAATTGTATATGTGACTAATATAGGCATTATTATATACAAGATAAAAGGATTTTAAACAATTATTTCATTAATTTTCATATTTGGGTCAAGTATGTCAATGTAGTTTTACCACCAACATAGTTTTTTCTAAAGTATCACTTCTCAACTTTCTTTACATAACCAATAATTGTCATCTAATTATTAAAATAAATTATATATTTTAATATTAGAAAAAAAAAAACCTACATTTTATAAAGGGGTTCTCAAATTTATTTATCATAGGCCACATTTCATTTAATATTTTATTTAGTTTCAAAAAAAAATTCCTTTTCTTCCTTAGATCATTAATGATAATCTATGAGTCTCTCTTGATTTATAACTTCTTAATACCTAGCTATCATCTTGTTTGTAAATTTTAAAATGGTGCAAGTGCCTCCACTTCATTAAATTGTGCATGCAAAAATTTGAATTAAAAGCAATCAAGTGTCCTTCATGATCTCCCAACATACAACCCATTTTAGAGATGAGAAAATTAGCCTTAGAGGTCCCATCAAAATTTAACTTGTACCACCTAATAGGTGGAGGACTCAACTAGACATATTCACTATAAAATTGAGGATTAACCTAATCAGCCCCATAAATAGGTGGAACTTCCAATATTTTCTAGATATTCAACAACTCATTGTCTGATTAGGTAATGGGCCCATTTTTCTTACTTTGTCTTCACAAAATAGGTCCCTCATTACATCTTTGATTTCCCATGTAGTTTGTTTAATGATTAAATATTTTTAATCTTAAGATGAAATTATAAATTTAATATCCTTGGGGACGATTCTCTATAGTAATTAGTTTTTTTTATGATGTTGAATTGAGATACATTGACTTTTTAGTCATCTTCAAGAAGGATGGTAAAAAAAATTGGAGTGAAAGAAATGATAGCATTGGGCATTATAATTCTACCCATAGAAGATAACCATCATCGCCTCAAAAGAATCATTATACTATTGCATATTGCACTCATTGGATTCCAAATATTATTTATCTACCATAAAGACCAAATCTCCCTTGACCAATTTTTAACCATGGTCTTATCATAAATAATATGCACACTATTATCATCCATCTTAAAATCTTAAATATGATTTTTGGCTAAACCATGAACATACAACACATCAGATAGTGTCTTCATTGTTCCATCACTAAAAATTAGTATTATATTGCCCTTAACAATGACCTTATGATAATTTTTTTCACCTAATTAGACCTCTCCACCATAATATTATATATATAATTTATGTAACACTTTCTATGTGAATTCATATGAAAAGAGGTGCCTAAATCAATATCTCTAAATATTATAGATTATTAAATTCTAAAATGTTTTTAATTATTGATGAACTATAATTTTCAAGCATAGAAATGGGTTCAAAAAATTTCAAGCAAGATGCAACAATAACTTTGAGTGAATTTATAGTGAATGTGGAAGTTACCTATTCTTAATTTTTAATGCAACATGAAAATTAAATAAAAATATGATTATTTTAGGGTTTTTAATATTAATATTATGTTTATTGTTAAATGTTAAATAATTGATGTGTAAATAGTTGTCAAAACCCTTTAGAGCATAGTTGGTAAATTATCCTTATAACATATTCAACCCGCCATTCCCAACTACCTTATTGAACCAAAAATCATTAAATTAATTCAACTTTTTTATAGATTTAAAGTGAGCAATCTATTATTAAAGTTTCCCAACTCAAAACCCTAACTAGCTTCAAGAATTTCTATTTCCATAATAAGATGAACCATAATGTGAAACCATAATGTAAAATGTATATAATGTAAATATCATCATCTAAGAACCATAATGTGACAAATCACAATATAAAATGTATAACAAATCATGTATTTGCATGTAAAATAAATCAAAACTTGAAGGATATATAATATGACTGTGGGTCAATCTCTCTCCTGATCCCTGTCTAGATCCATGTGTTGATTCTCTCGATCCATGGATTGATGCCTCTCTCAATCCTTGTCTCAATCCTTGTCGTGATCCGCCTCCCTACACAAGAAATTGCATTAATTAATTTAATATACACATGTGTAAATGTAAAGTCATCTTAAAGTTTTGTACTTAAATCATTGTTTGAATGTATCAAGTAATTTAAATATTATAAATGTACCTCAAATGTACCATGCATAGGATTGTCTACATGCCCCAAATCTCCATGACAAACCCTCGTTTTGCTAGAAATTTTAAAATACAAGATTTCAATGAATAGTGGGAACTACTTTAAAGACAATTTTATTTTATATATGTATGTGAATTTTTAGAACACAAAATGTATCTAATCATTTGAAAGTACCTGCATCTCACCCTGGAGCACTCTACCAATGTCGCTAATATCACGAAAATGCATAGTCATATCAGGGACACCTCTATCAGGTAGAGGACCAATGCCAAAGATAAGTGAGTTGTATGTGCCATGTACATCATGTGTAGTAACCTCAGGGATTGTAGGCTAGTCTGGAATATGTTGATCATCTTGTGAAGCCGCCTCACCTCGACCCGACTGTCTACCAAAATTTTGTCTAATATGAGTTGCTACACCATCTAAAGGAATCCCATACACATCACTGACAAACTAGTATGATGATAGTAAATAAGTAATGGAAACCAAAGCAACATTACGTACAATGGCTTCACTCATCTGGGCCATATATGACGGTAATGGTAGCTTTGCATGAATGTAGGGATCATAATTGGTAGATGTAGCCTCAATGGGAGGAAGGCTAATCCGCGGATGTAATAAATACCTGCCAACATGATCATATGACATCAAATTGACTTGAGTAGCAATCGAGACAATACTATCAAAAATGTTGGATCTGGTAGGTGTTGTTGCTACACCTCCTACTATTGCTAGTTCGAAATGTTTTGGAAGAACCAAAAGGTTTGGACCAACTAATTCCCTCTTGTTGATGGGCGGTGGAAAATTTGCACATCTAAATTGAGGCTTGTCAGCAAACCTCCCTTTTCCTTGTCCATCATATGAAGGAATAGATATGTAGTCCACTGCTAACCCTAAATGAAACTCAGCATATAGTTTTCTGCAAAATACAATGGCAACTCATCATTATGAGGCCATATGTGATGGGCTTCCAACCATCTAGGATATATAAATGGAGCAACAAGGTCATCTTTACATCTAGTAACAACATATCCTCTAACTTTCTTTTGTCCCATATAATGAGGGAACATGTTGTGCACATTATGTGTTGAAACTCTACTAGTAATAGAATCAATTTTCTCTATGCCAATTTTCTTTTGAATGCTAACTAATCTATCACTATTAGGGAGATTAGGGGAGTTAAGTATTATTTGGTACAAACATTTCAAAGCATTCTCTAATCTCCTAATGCTATAATTATATAAATTAGACCTAGCATCAGCTTGCTACTGAGACTGAGTGGAATGATGTGATCCCTGATCATCAGCCATATCTATATAAATACAAAGATCTAAAAATTTAATTAAAACAAAAAAACTACAAATATGTACTTATTTTATTTCTCCAATTTAGTAAAAATATGTAACAACCATTTTTCTAGTAAGATGCTCCATACGAAATTATAAAAAATAGGAAATATGAGAAATGAGTGACTTGAACATCATGAAGTAAAAATAAGAATAATTTTATGTTCATTCAACTATCTATGAAAAAGAGGGAGAAAGGGAGAAAGTAGGATTATACAAAATTTCCTATAAAAGAAGTGGTACTAAAATATCCTAATGAAACATTCACATGTAAAAGTAACATGTAAGCATATAAATACATAAATCTTGAATGAACTTCTACACTATAATTATGTGTGGTGCAATTCTACTTCATGTTAGAGGAGATATTCTATTATGATTGAGGTCTTAAAATTGTTTACCCTTTAGTCATTACACACATCTAGGCCTTTTTGGATGCCTCACTAAGTGAATGTATAATACCATTCTTGGTGATGGTGTACATTCAATACAATTAATGATCAATCAAATACAAAAGAATATTAAATAACAATAAATGATCAATCAAATACTTTAATGAAATAATCTTGGAAGGTTGATAATTGGATTTATGTGAATGGATAAGTGAAACTAGTTATAGTAGAAATTTTGGTGCCTGCAATGTATTTTAGGATATTACTTAAACAACTCTATAATTTCATTTAAATGGATGATTTTATAAATATATTTAGGTGGTGCATTGAAATGAAATTATAGTCATACTTTCTTACATTAAGTTGTAAGTCATATATCCTAAAATACATTGTGCTAGACACCAAAATTTCTACTATAACTAGTTTCACGTATCCATTCACATAACTCCAATTACTAAGGGTAGTAATTGGAGTTATGTGAAAGGATAAGTGAAACTAGTTGTATAGTAGAAATTTGTGTGCTTGCGATGTATTTTAGGATATGGTCTACAACTCGATATAATTTTATTTAAATGCATGATTTTATGAATATATTTAAGTGGTGTGCATTTAAATGAAATTATAGTCATACTCTTACATTAAGTTGTAAGTCATATATTCTAAAATAAATTGTGCTAGGCACCAAAATCTCAACTATAACTAGTTTCACTTATCCATTCACATAAACTCCAATTACTACCCTTCCAAGATTATTTCAATAAAGTATTTGACTGATCAATTATTATATTGAACATACACCATCACCAAGCATGAACTATTAAACATTCACTTAGTGTGAGGAATCCAAAAAGGCCAATTATTACCCTTCCAAATTATTTCAATAAATTGTTATTTAATATTTTTCTATATTTGATTGGCATTTTTTATGTTCAATGAATTAACTACGTTTGAAGGCTGATATGCCAGAGTGAGTCTACAAATACATTTTGAACCCAATTTTTCCTACATTCAATATATTAAATGATCAATCAAATACAAAAGAATATTAAATAATAGTTTATTATTTAAAATAATTTGGAAGGGTAATAATTGGCCCTTTTCGCTATTCTCGATGATGGTATACATTTCAAATACAATAAATGATCAATCCAATACTTTATTGAAATAATCTTGGAAGGGTATTAATTGGAGTTATGTGAATAGATAAGTGAAACTAGTTATAGTAGAAATTTTGGTGCCTAGCACAATGTATTTTAGGATATGACTTACAACTTAATGTAGGGTGTTGGCAAGAAGTTGAGTTCACTTTTTGGAAAAAAAGTGGAAGTATTTTCCTTGATTTTTAGAATTTAACACATTTTACCTTAAAAATTGAAGCACTTAGAGATGGAATCTTCAAAAAAGTCACTAATCATAAAATGTAGTACTCGGAGTCTAGTTTCCAAGTATGTAATTTATTTCAATACCTAAATAGTACAAATTGAGTTTCAATAGGCGTTTTTAAAAACCACTGTTTAAAAGTCACTTTTTTTTACCACACCATGCACGTGTACATCCATATTTTGACCTAAATTATTTTATTTTTCTAAATCCTTTTAGGAAACGATTTGCAACTCACTAAAGCACATTTTTGATATTTTTTGTAATTTTTTTATTGAATATTATTTTTTTTTGTTAAATTTTTACTAGCCATATTTGTCATTTTCAAAAATTGCCATGTACGTCATGCATAAGATGATGTAAACTTATCATTTTTTATTTTGTTTTTTAATTGAAAAGAATTTTCTAAAGTACGTTCTCATGCAATTCGTTCGTGAAAATGTTATGTTGATAAAAACTTATTAAAATAGTAAAAAACCCTGATATTTAAAGTTTATAGACCAGTTTCATCATAAATTAATTGAAAAATAGAAAAAATAATCCAATTGTAAAAAATATATATATTTGGAATTTACACTCTCTCATCCATAATGGGTTTTAATTTCATCGAAAGATTATGCAAAAAAAGTCATCAACCATATGTCCAAACTCGGTATTTTTCTTTGACATTGTTAGGACCTTCAACTGTAGGTCAAACCAGGTTGAAGGCCTAGGTTTGGATTCCCAATGCTTTTTCCAAACCAGAATACAAGCCAAAAACTTGACCACAAAGCAAATGGAATTTCAAATTTTTAGAAACGGGATCTCGTTTTGTAAATCGAGATCCTGTTTACAAAACAATATCCCACTTTGTAAATTAGGATCTCGTTTCTTAATATTAAATGCGGTGACTGTTGACAGGGAAATGAAATCTCATTCCTTTCTCAACGGTCCCCACATTTAATATTAGGGAACAAGATCCAAACTATAAACGGGATCCCATTTGTAATAAATGAGATCTCATTTGTTTTTAACCATTTTTTAAAAATTTACTAGAAAAGTTTACTGTGAAGTGTACAACTTCACATGTACGGATGACTGTGACACTATAACGCCCCATCTTGTAACCTAAGGAATGTTGCAATTGTCTACGAAAGTGTAATAATTTTATTTTTTTAAGTAATAATATTAACTTAATTAGTTGCATACATTCACTAAGTTACGCGATGACACACTACTTGAGAATCCCATAGACGACTTTAGTATTTAGAATTGCTTGTATTTAATTAACATAAACTTAAAAGTAAACATTGCATAACATTTGAATTCCATTCATGATGAAAGTATAAAGTACAAATAAGATTCTTACATTGCATTTGAAATAACATTACAATACTCATTCTTCAAATGAGGTAGATCAAATAATAATTTACAATCACATATTTCAAATGTTCACCTCATAACAATTGAGGGATGTTTCAAATACAATATTTCCAATGATGCAATAAAGGAAGTACATATATATCCAAATACGAGCTCTTTATCCATGAAGCTCTCATTACCATGATCATAAACTGGGGACCCAACGGAGTAAGGTGCATGTTCCACCCAACCATGTGGTACCCGTAGGTCCACCCCCCGTGCTAGGAGATAGTAATAAGGTTACCTAGACATAACCTATTCACCCTAGAAACAAGTACATACTTAACTGATGGTTACACTGCTTCCAGAATTAAGACAATCAAATATGCTAAGTTCAAAAGGTAAATTGTTATTTTAGGTGGAGTGCCATCACAACGTTGCATAGGTTACCTTGGTGTTTATTCCTAGGTTCTGGACCCCAACTTGGCTTACCCTAGTAACCTCTTACGAAACCCAACCCCACATGCAAACTGTTGTGGAATCGATTATCTTTTAAAGTAACAAGATATCGATTTTCCATTCCAGGCCTTCTCAACTTAATCTCAAGACTGAACTAGCTCTTGAGTCTATAAGCGAGGCATATTAAACTAATTAAAGATTTTAAGCTAACTAATGTTTTGTTTTAGTTTCCACTGACTTACTACCTCTTTGTAAGTTACCCTGGCACCACTTTGTGTGCCGGCCCTCACACAGAGCCACTCCCCTAAAGATAACATAAGGAATCTAAATTCCCTAACTAAGGTAAACAAGGTGCACAAGAATCAACATATAATACCAAACGACACACAACGGTCAATAAATCTTTGTTCATAAATCTAGGTGTCAAAACACCATACTATAACATGTGCACTACCCTAGTCAACTCAAGGATTGCATCTCAACAATAACAACACCCTTACTATACAAACTAATCTGGAAGACTTGTTCATCTAAAACATTCCCAATTTGCCCAATTAAAAGAAACACAATTTAAAGCAAATCAAAAAATAAGGAGTCTACATTAGGATTTACTAAATCCAGTCAATCAAATATAATTTGCATGAAAACAAGTCAACTTGATTAAAATTCACTATCAAATAATCCAATTTTAACTTTCTCAATTTCACATGAGAACAAATACTAAATTTTTCTCAATCAATTTTTTTGTTTTTAAAGATAATTATTCTCATGCATTACATGCATATATTAAATAAAAATTTATTTAAATATTAAATTATTTTTTTTTTACAAATAACAAATTATATATATATATATATAATTCATATTTATTGAGAAATTCGTAATAAATACGAAATCCGTAAATATCAAAAAAAGAATCGTGTAAATGAGAATCAAAGTTTGCAATTCATAACAAATGCGTTTAGGGCCGAACAAATCTACAGTTGTAGCCATAGTTCAAGGTCACAGGGGTTTAACCAGGCGCCGGCTCCATTCATGGGGCCGGCCTATGTGGTGGGGCGGCACTGGGGCTGCTCCCACCGTTGCCTCCCTTAGGGGCAGCGGCTGTGGGAACGGCCGCAGCCCTATCCCACGGCCGCAGCCCTATCCCATTAAAATACAGTCAACATACATAAAAACAAACTAAAATCCGTGGGAACAAACCCTTTTTTTTTTTTAATAAAAACGAAACCCTTAACTCGCCTATACGGTGATTTTGAAAATGCCCAAATAAAAAAATAAATACAGTTTCACAATCCAATTTGTATATGAAAATATATATATATATATATGTATAATATATATATACAAATTCAACAAGGTTTTCTTATGGGGGAAATTTAGAAAATTCTACAGGGTTTGTAATGGGGAAATTGAGAAATTTCTACATAATACACAAAAAAATTTCCAAATAAATTCTAATTTATTCCCAGAGGTTTCAATTTCATTTTCCCAAATAAATGATTTCCCTTCACAAATTTTAATTCAAACTGTTTACTATAGGAAACTTTTAACAAGGAAATAACAAATTTTCTACAGACTAATTTGCCGAGAAGAACAGAGATTAAATCACAAACAATTTCTTCAATAGGCACGATTTTTAAACAATTTTAACAAAACTTCTCAATACTAATTCTTATTCATAGACAAACTTTTCAAAAGGATTTAAAATAAATAAATAACAGTGAAAAACCTATTTCCTATAGCTTTATTTCCTGTAGCTTGAAATTTGTCTGTAGGGGAGATTATTTTCTACCTGTTGTGTGCAATCCTCCAAAGCTTCTCCAGAACACAAAATCTAGAAAGATGTTAAAACCAACCCAAAGAGATCTTCCAGAAATATACAACAAATCCCCAAAGCAAAATTCACAAATTTACTCACACCAATATATTTTTTTAAACAAAACACTATTCTTTCATTTCCCGTGAAGAAGTAAAGTTCTCTTTTCCCCAAATCCCAGATAACATCCAAGAAAATTCTCAACAAGAAGCAATTAATTCCACTGCCACACATGTCGAGAAGAAAAAATATCTTTCAACAACCTCACGACAATCTTTTATTTCTTCCTTATCAAAAATTGAATGCATTTCTAGATTTAAAGAATTCAAACTTTAAAAATGCAATTTCCCTTTTCTTTATTTATTTTATTTATTTAACAATTAAAATACCATTTCCCACATAGCAATTAATTTTAAATTTAAATCTATTCACACAATTGTAAGGCAATTTTAATTTAATTAATTTATTTATTTAATTAAATAAATTTAATCTCACTGATCAAATTACTTAACCAAACAAACTAATTAATTAATTAATTAAAATATAAAACTTTATTTTCAACATTTAAAATTAATTTAAATAAACAGTAAATAAAAGAATATTAGTCTATCTATAGTACCCCTCCTCTTAGTGGTTGGATTTATTATTTTTCTGTGTTCGTTTGATACCTTGATACTATGATGATACTGTTATTGTTTGATTTAGTTAATTAGATGTTAGATGATGCTATTATTTCATTATGGACATGATTATTTCATATGACATTATGGTTGGTTATATTAGTTGATTTTCAAAACTATGTTATGATGCAGTGATTTAATTAATTATGCTATGAGATGATTGTTAGTTTAGAAATGTTATTTTATCAGTTAAATTATAATTGTTAGGATAGAGGTGATGAAGGACAGTGTAGCATCACTCGCTTGCAAGTGCTTTGTTACGCTGCGATTCCTTCTCACAATGCAATGCTTCGATTTAATGCTTTGATTATATATATATATGTATGCACATGTACACGACTTCATTTGTATGTAGGATTTGCAGGTACAGAGTCTCGATTCCACCTGCTTCGGCAGGACAGGGCGAGCACCAATAGCCCAACGGTTAAATGTTGAAACAGAGGTGACGATGAAGTCATCCCGTCCCATGATGTCAGATCGTCTTGTTTGAATGGTTTTGTACGTTCTTGTAGTTGTCGTTCTTTGTGGGTCATATTTGTGTTTTGTCATATTTAATTGATGTTGATATTTTATAAGTTGTGAATTAATTAATTAAATGTTGGTAATAATTGTTTATTTTAATGTTAGATTTATTTGTATTTAAATATTTAAATGTTTTATTTAATTTTAAAAAAGGTCATGTGTTTTATTAAATGTTAATTAAATATTAAATTGTGTGTTATTTATTTTAATTAATTATCTTTTTGAAGATAATTATTAGAATAAATTATTTAAATTAAATAGATAATGTGATGTGCAAGTAAAGTGGTAAAAATAGAAATTAAAACAATAAAGCAGAAAAAAAGACTGAAAAGTTGTGAGAGCCAATAAGAATACAGATCTGATTAAAAAGTTGGCTTTTAAAGAATTATTTTTCTTTTATTTTTGATTTTTAGAATTTTTAGAAGAAATTGTCAATATCTTTTATTTAATTGGGATTTTGGTGAGTTTTACACACACACAGAAGATTAGGGATACAGAAGTTGCACAAGTCTTTGGTTATATTTTGAGGAGAGTTTTAGAAAGGGAATTTTCAATCTGTTACTGGTGTTGTTCTGGAGAGTTTTCTGAACAAAGAATCGGATTCGAGTTCGAGGGAAAAATTTTGTAGAGGAGATTTGGAAGCACGAACAGGGAGCTCTTCGAGGTCATTAGAATCAAACGGGCATCATCAGATTTTTGAATAGGTGTAGGACTCCAGGTTCCACTCGTATTTTCCTTTTTGTACTTTCGCTTTCATCTTTCTGCTTCAAAGAAAAAAATAAAAAATAAAAATTTATTAAATGTGATTTGTGTGAAGAAAGAAAACTGTTGTTTGAATTGAAAATTAGTGAAAGATATTAGACTAGAAAGAGTTATTGAATTGTTTTCAATTTGTCAAAACAAAAACGTACATCTTCTGAAATGTCTCATTTAACTATAAGGGTTTGTTTAAAAAAAATTGATTCCTCTTTGAAAATAATGAGATTAGAGATTTTTGAAAATATATTTATATATGAATGTAACTATTTACCCTCTGTATTAACTCTGTTATCTTAATACATATATATACTAGTAATATATATATATATATATATATATATATATATATATATATATATATATATATATATATATATATATATATATATATATATATATATATATATATATATATATATATATCTTATATATATATATATATATATAGTATTTTAAATTATCTTTGGTATCGCTTTGTGCTTGTCGTCGGCCAAGGCCGTGTTTTAGTCAGAAATTCATATTAAAAAAAAAGATAATAATATATATAAAATTTTGATTTAAATTGTTTTTAAAAAATATTTTTAATATTTTTATTAGGTCAGGGAAGGGCGATGAGGCCATACCTCCCTCCCAGTAGCCAGCCGGTACGGCAGTCCGTGAGCTATTTGTCTTGGCAATGATCCATCGAGCGCAGCGCATAAGCGGACCTACGGATTTCTTTGTGCGGTCACTTGACCAGTCTTGTGCATGGTGGCTGTGGTTTAAAAGTTTTTAATTTTAAATTTTAAATTTATATATAATATTATATATATATATATATATATATATATATATATATATATATATATATATATATATATATTTATTTATATATATTTATATATATTTAAATATATTTGTTTTTTTTTTAAATAAAATAAAACGTAATTTTCTTTAGAAATAGAAAACTAATGATTTTTTAGTATAATAAAATTTAATTTGTTATAAATAATTTTATTGTTCTTTATTTTCGACTTTATGTCGACTAAAATAGGGATATTATAAGTAATTGGTCGAATCGTCTTCTCGAGTTAGATAATCGTGTGATCTTGTTATTGTCTTTTATTTATTGTTATTGACTTTATCCTTGTGATGTGGGAACTCTGTTGTGTTTTGAACCTCATTTGGATTATTGTAAATCTTGGTCTTCTCCAGAGGCATGTTTTATATCCTTTGATGTTTATACTTGTATCTTTGTGATTAGAATATTACATGATTTTGAGTTTTATTATTTGGAATGGTTGTACGTGGTTGTAGTCGTTGTGATTACGATTTATCGCGAGATGGATTTGCCTCGTATGTTCTTGTTTTGAGTTTTATGCTTTAAATGTTATCCTCATTTTGGTTATACTTTCGGAGTTGAAACTTATTGGCATTCTGTTTGGAAGGGTTGAACGACGTTGTAAGATTTTTTGGTTATGGGTGATTGCGAGAGGGTTAATGCCTCGCATGTTCTTGTTTTGGTATTATGTTCTTTATGTTATAGTTCAACCCTTGCCTAGTTTTGATTTAAGTTTGGGGTCATAGGGAGAGTGGCTCTCCGTGGGCGCTGGCGCCTCGGAAGGAGGAAGAGCTCAGGGGAACCCACGTAAGAGTAGTTAAACAAGTGATAACCTAAAAATAGAATTTAGGGGGATGGGTAGTAAAACACACAAGATAATAAACATTGGAAATCCTCATCTATGCATTAGGGCTATCATAGACTAATGATAGACTAAGTAGGCCGTGGTCGGAAAAGTCATAATCTCATCTTCAT
The DNA here is from genome assembly GCA_007258455.2 of Sequoia sempervirens. NCBI lineage: Eukaryota > Viridiplantae > Streptophyta > Pinopsida > Cupressales > Cupressaceae > Sequoia > Sequoia sempervirens. The sequence goes on from VDFB02000017.1 coordinate 492,580,416, forward strand.
GAGAGGTTATCAACTCTGCATGAGCTACCCTATGGTGCCGACGCCTCAAGTAGGAGGAAGGGCTAGGGGATCCATAGATGGGTGTCGGCGCCTCAGTTGGAGGAAGTGCCAGGGGATCCCATGAGAGCTATGCGATGACACTCTCCACTAGACACCCTTGTTCTTGTGCTTTGTTTATAGTTGCCTCTGGATATTGTAATCTTTATGTAGTTTTCTGATTATTGTGAACTTGGTTTATGATTGCTATTTAGTTACATGTTTAATTGGTGATACTTTGTTTAATTGTGATGAGTTTCATATTTTTAACTTGTTATGTGATTTTTGAACGTCGATGGTTGTTTCATTGTATGCCTTGAGTTGTACTTGTTTTTGTACTATATTGTTGTTGAGTCGGTTTGGCAATCATGGTCGGGTTCTCTTCCTCGTCACCTCTGAGCACGGGGGTGAGTTACTTGTAATTCACATGGTTGGGTGGAACGTGCTCCGCACCCATTGGGTTCCCCATTAGCATGCTATCTTCTCAGCATTTCCGCGGTTGGAGTTGTACCAGTATTCACTTTGTATTTCAGATTTCATTGTTCTAGTATCAATCCCCATGTTGGGAAATTCAATGTAATTCATTTATCAAGAGATTGTAATGTAACATTAAAACGATGATGTAATAGTTAGGATAATTTGTATCTTTATTAATAGATTTATTATGGTTGTATTATGTGATGTTTATTATTCTCGCATCATGGTTATTGGATGTATTCTCATTCTTGGTTATTATTATATAAATGGTTATGTTGTAATCTTTATCTTTATTTCTGTTTAGTTGTTGCGATGAAACCTCGCGTGCCCCAGAGAACTAATTGTGTTAATGCTATGTAATATGCTATGTGGTTATAGTTTAATATATTTGCATGTTTAATTTAATTGTTTAAAAAAACAAAATTATTTGCATTGTGTGTGTTCTCTGGGGTTTGCATGACGGGCGTTATAACTTGGTATCAGAGCGTAGGTTCACACACTGGGACACTATGAGCCCATTGTGTTGACTTATCTGCTCGTTCTTGTAGGAGCGTGTGTTTTCATGTGTGTGGTTTGTGGCATGTTCTCTGCGTGGTTGTTGTGTGCTTACTCTTATCTATTTTATGGCTTCCTGGAGTAAGCCATATCCTTGGGGGGGAGGATGTAATACCCCCATGTTACTAATACTTTTTAATATTATTTGTTACTCTTATGTGTGAGCTTGATACTAGTTTCTAATGGTGATTAGTTCACCGTCTTGGTGTGTGAGAATGCCTCCCGTATTAGGGAATCTTATTTCCTTTTGTTTACCGGCTTCCAGAAGTAAGCCAATTTTATGGGGGGGAGGATGTAGTACCCCTCCTCTTACTGGTTGGATTTATTATTTTTCTATGTGTTCGTTTGATACCTTGATACTATGATGATACTGTTATTGTTTGATTTAGTTAATTAGACATTAGATGATGCTATTATTTCATTATGGACATGATTATTTCATATGACATTATGGTTGGTTATATTAGTTGATTTTCAAAACTATGTTATGATGCAGTGATTTAATTAATTATGCTATGAGATGATTGTTAGTTTAGAAATGTTATTTTATCAGTTAAATTATAATTGTTAGGATAGAGGTGATCAAGGACAGTGTAGCATCACTCGCTTGCAAGTGCTCTGTTACGCTGCGATTCCTTCTCACAATGCAATGCTTCGATTTAATGCTTCGATTATATATATATATGTATGCACATGTACACGACTTCGTTTGTATGTAGGATTTGCAGGTACAGAGTCTCGATTCCACCTGCTTCGGCAGGACAGGGCGAGCACCAATAGCCCAACGGTTAAATGTTGAAACAGAGGTGACGATGAAGTCATCCCGTCCCATGATGTCAGATCGTCTTGTTTGAATGGTTTTGTACATTCTTGTAGTTGTCGTTCTTTGTGGGTCATATTTGTGTTTTGTCGTATTTAATTGATGTTGATATTTTATAAGTTGTGAATTAATTAATTAAATGTTGGTAATAATTGTTTATTTTAATGTTAGATTTATTTGTATTTAAATATTTAAATGTTTTATTTAATTTTAAAAAAGGTCATGTGTTTTATTAAATGTTAATTAAAATATTAAATTGTGTGTTATTTATTTTAATTAATTATCTTTTTGAAGATAATTATTAGAATAAATTATTTAAATTAAATAGATAATGTGATGTGCAAGTAAAGTGGTAAAAATAGAAATTAAAACAATAAAGCAGAAAAAATACTGAAAAGTTGTGAGAGCCAATAAGAATACAGATCTGATTAAAAAGCTGGCTTTTAAAGAATTATTTTTCTTTTATTTTTTATTTTTAGAGTTTTTAGAAGAAATTGTCAATATCTTTTATTTAATTGGGAATTTGGTGAGTTTTACACACACACCGAAGATTAGGGATACAGAAGTTGCACAAGTCTTTGGTTATATTTTGAGGAGAGTTTTAGAAAGGGAATTTTCAATCTGTTACTGGTGTTGTTCTGGAGAGTTTTTTGAACAAAGAATTAGATTCGAGTTTGAGGGAAAAATTCTGTAGAGGAGATTTGGAAGCACGAACAGGGAGCTCTTCGAGGTCATTAGAATCAAATGGGCATCATCAGATTTTCGAATAGGCATAGGACACCAGGTTCCACTCGTATTTTCCTTTTCGTACTTTCACTTTCATCTTTTTGCTTCAAAGAAAAAAAAATTAAAAAAAAAAATTATTAAATGTGATTTGTGTGAAGAAAGAAAACTGTTGTTTGAATTGAAAATTAGTGAAAGATATTAGACTAGAAACAGTTATTGAATTTTTTTCAATTTGTCAAAACAAAAACCTACATCTTCTGAAATGTCTCATTTAACTATAAGGGTTTGTTTTAAAAAAAATTGATTCCTCTTTGAAAATAATGAGATTAGAATTTTTGAAAATATATTTATATATGAACGTAACTATTTACCCTCTGTATTAACTCTGTTATCTTAATACATATATATACTAGTAATATATATATATATATATATATATATATATATATATATATATATATATTAGTATTTTAAATTATCTTGGTATCTGTTGTACATGCGTCGGTCGAGGGCCGTGTTTTGTCAGAAATTTGTATTAAAAAAAAAGATAATAATATATATATATATAAAATTTTGATTTAAATTATTTTTTTTTTAAATTATATTTTTAATATTTTTTTTATTGGGTCAAGGGAAGGGGCGAGGCATGCCTCCCTCTCCCCAAACCCATGAGACTGAGCTGCTGCTGAACTCCTTGGCTGTCTTCTCAAACCCTTGTCTTGATTTGCCAATGGTCTTGGCAGCCTTGGTAGCATTTGTGTTTTAAAAGTTTTTTTTTAATTTTAAATTTTAAATTTTTATATATATATAAATATTTTATATATATATATATATATATATTTATATATATATATATATATATTTATATATATATATATATATTTATATATATATATATATATAAATAAATATGTATATATATATATTTATATATATTTAAATATATATTTAAATATATTTGTTTTTTTTTTTAAATAAAATAAAACGTAATTTTCTTTAGAAATAGAATACTAATGATTTTTTAGTATAATAAAATTTAATTTGTTATAAATAATTTTATTGTTCTTTATTTTCGACTTTATGTCGAGTAAAATAGGGATATTATACGTAATTGGTCGAATCGTCTTCTCGAGTTAGATAATCGTGTGATCTTGTTATTGTTTTCTATTTATTTTTATTGACTTTATCCTTGTGATGTGGGAACTCTGTTGTGTTTTGAACCTCATTTGGATTATTGTAAATCTTGGTCTTCTCCAGAGGCATGTTTTATATCCTTTGATGTTTATACTTGTATCTTTGTGATTAGAATATTACATGATTTTGAGCTTTATTATTTGGAATGGTTGTATGTGGTTGTAGTCGTTGTGATTACGATTTATCGCGAGATGGTTTTTCCTCGTATGTTCTTGTTTTGAGTTTTATGCTTTAAATGTTATCCTCGTTTTGGTTATACTTTCGGAGTTGAAACTTATTGGCATTCTGTTTGGAAGGGTTGAACGACGTTGTAAGATTTTTTGGTTATGGGTGATTGCGAGAGGGTTAATGCCTCGCATGTTCTTGTTTTGGTATTATGTTCTTTATGTTATAGTTCAACCCTTGCCTAGTTTTGATTTAAGTTTGGGGTCATAGGGAGAGTGGCTCTCTGTGGGCGTCGGCGCCTCAGAAGGAGGAAGAGCTCAGGGGAACCCACGTAAGAGTAGTTAAACAAGTGATAACTTAAAAATAGAATTTAGGGGGATGGGTAGTAAAACACACAAGATAATAAACATTGGAAATCCTCGTCTATGCATTAGGGCTATCATAGACTAATGATAGACTGAGTAGGCCGTGGTCGGCAAAGTCATAATCTCGTCTTCATGAGAGGTTATCGACTCCGCATGAGCTACCCTATGGTGTCGGCGCCTCAAGTAGGAGGAAGGGCTAGGGGATCCATAGATGGGTGTCGGCGCCTCAGTTGGAGGAAGTACCAAGGGATCCCATGAGAGCTATGCGTTGACACTCTCCACTAGAAACCCTTGTTCTTGTGCTTTGTTTATAGTTGCCTCTGGATATTGTAATCTTTATGTAGTTTTCTGATTATTGTGAACTTGGTTTATGATTGCTATTTAGTTACATGTTTAATTGGTGATACTTTGTTTAATTGTGATGAGTTTCATAGTTTTAACTTGTTATGTGATTTGTGAACGTCGATGGTTGTTTCATTGTATGCCTTGAGTTGTACTTGTTTTTGTACTATGTTGTTGTTGAGTCGGTTTGGCAATCATGGTCAGGTTCTCTTCCTCGTCACCTCTGAGCACGGGGGGTGAGTTACTTGTAATTCACATGGTTGGGTGGAACGTGCTCCGCACCCATTGGGTTCCCCATCAGCATGCTATCTTCTCAGCATTTCCGCGGTTGGAGTTGTACCAATATTCACTTTGTATTTCAGATTTCATTGTTCTAGTATCAATCCCCATGTTGGGAAATTCAATGTAATTCATTTATCAAGAGATTGTAATGTAACATTAAAACGATGATGTAATAGTTAGGATAATTTGTATCTTTATTAAGAGATTTATTATGGTTGTATTATGTGATGTTTATTATTCTCGCATCATGGTTATTGGATGTATTCTCATTCTTGGTTATTATTATATAAATGGTTAAATGTTGTAATCTTTATCTTTATTTCCGTTTAGTTGTTGCGATGTAACCTCGCGTGCCCCAGAGAACTAATTGTGTTAATGCTATGTAATATGCTATGTGGTTATAGTTTAATATATTTGCATGTTTAATTTAATTGTTTAAAAAAAAAAAATTATTTGCATTGTGTGTGTTCTCTGGGGTTTGCACGACGGGCGTTACACTATCATTAAATTAACAAAATTTTCCATTCAAAAAAATTAATCCAATCAAGGACAAACAAGACCACCAAAGACTCCAAACTAAAACTGACAATATACTGTGACTGGGTTTAAGACTAGACTAGGATAAACCATGTTACTACCTCCCAATCAACATTTCCGTTGAGTCTTGACACGCTCAGACCTGAGTAACCAGGTGGAGTCGGTGTCATGTACCTGCAATCCTGCAACCAAATAAATGACATACATATATATATAATCCATTGTACAAACACACCGTGCGGAGAAAATCACGGAAATCACAGGGTACTCGCAAGCGAGCGATGCAACTCCATTCTCCACACCAATACATGTCACATCAAACTAAAAAATTAAGTAACAGTTAATCTACCTTAAACATGTATATAGCAATAGCATCTGAAGGAAATATCTACGCTATTACAATGCATGTCAGAAATTAATTATCACCATACAATGTATCATCATATCACAAAACGAATCCACTGTCACTCAAAGTCAGCGATCAAAATATCCAAACCTAAGTACCAAATTCTAACAGTGTGAAAACATGCAAATAGAAAACATAAGCATAAATGGAGGGGTACTACATCCTCCCCCCCTAGGATTAGGCTTGCTCCTAAAAGCCTGCGAACAGATAGGGATAAAGTTCCCTCATGCGTGTCTTATCCTCCCAAGTAGCAGAAGTCTCATGGATAGGATCCCATTGGACCCTCACCTGATCAACGTCTCAACCCCTGAGACCGAGCGTCTGGTGTTGTAGAATGGCCACGGGCTCCAAAGCCAGCTACCCATCCTCTACCTGTAACGCATTCCAATCAAGTACATGAGAAATGTCGGGATGATATGGTCTAAGAACTAATACATGGAAAACATCATGAATACGTGACAAACTGGGTGGTAAGGTGAGTCGATACGCCACAGGACCAATCCTCTCTAGGATCTCAAATGGCCCAATGAAACGAGGCACAAGCTTAAATCCTTTTCCATAATGGATTGGACTATTTCATGGTCGCACTCGAAGAAACACTCTATCACCAACTGTAAACTATCGATCTATTCTATGTGCATCGGCATACTTCTTTTGCCTATCCTTTGCTGCTATCAAATGTTCTCTAATACGGTCAACCTATTGCTTCATGTCTGGAAGCATCTCAGAACGAAGTAACACTCTATCCTCAAGTCGATCCCAACTCAATGGAGTTCGACAAGGACAACCGTATAATGCCTAAAATGGTGGCATACCTATGGAACTCTAATATCCATTATTATAAGCAAATTCTACTAAATACAGATAATCCTCCCAACATGACTGTTGGTCCATTACGTACATTCTAAGCATATCCTCTAATATTTGATTAACTCTCTCTGTTTGTCCATCGGTTTGAGGATGATACGTTGAACTAAAGTTCAACTGTGTACCTAGAGCATGTTGTAATGAAGTCCATAGGGCTGATGTAAATACGGGATCTCTATCAGAAATAATCCTATGAGGAATCCCATGCAATCTAACTATATCCTCCATGAATATCCTAGCTACGGAGGAAGCATTGTAAGATGATCGTACTGGCGAAAAATGAGCTACCTTAGTCAATCTATCACCAGTTACCATAATGGCATCATGTCAACGTGACGATGTAGGTAACCCAACAATAAATTCAATAGATATAATATCCCATTTCCATTCAAGAATGAGATGTGGCTGCAATAACCCAGTGGGATGTTGATGCTCAGCTTTGACTCGCTGGCACTCAAGACATCTTGATACATAGTCAGCAATATCATGTTCATACCAAGCCATAAATACAATTGTCGTAGATCCGCATGCATTTTCTTAACACCTAGATGAGCTGAGTACGGAGCTCAATGTGCTTCAGTCATAATTAATGTACGAAGACCCTCAAAATGTGGTACATAGATACGACCTAAATTTCGTAATATACCATCTGATTCAAGGATATACCTTGCAAATTGACCTTCTAAAGGTCTACCAGATTCAATCTCTGACTTTACTTCCTGATACAATCTATTAGGAGGAAGTGCTGCCAATATTTGACCTCTCAAATCTACTTCAAGAGTGGTAGCAGAAATCTCATGTTGATGACGACTAAGAGCGTCAGCCACTATGTTCTCTTTTCCTTGAACATATTTCACTTCAAAATCGTATTCACACAAGAACTCCATCCACCGTCTCTATCTAGCATTCAAGTTAGGCTGTGTAAAAATGTATTGTAGACTACGGTGATCAGTGTGAAGTTTGAAATGGTGACCCAGTAAGAAATGCCTCCATCGAACTAATGCATGCACAACTACAGCAAGTTCTAAATCATGAGTGGGATAGTTTAATTCATTATGTTTGAGTTTGTGAGACTCATAAGCAATCACACGCCCATCTTGCATCAGAACTGCTCCCAAACCCTCTAAGGATGCATTAGTGCAAACTACAAAATCCTTAGTAGGATCAGGAACAACTAATATAGGCGCATTAGTCAACTTATCTTTAAGTGTCTGAAAAGCCAACTGACACTGCTCTATCTAAACAAACTTCTTCCCTTTCCTCTGAAGAGAAGTAATAAGATGACCAATTCTAGAAAATCCCTGAACAAACCGCCTATAATAACCAGCTAGACCCATGAAACTACGTACTTCACCTACATTAGTAGGCACAGGCCAATCTACAATAGCTTGAATCTTTGAAGGATCCACAACAATACCTTTTCCAGAAATCACATGTCCAAGGTATTTTACCTTAATTTGAAAGAAGTCACACTTTTTCAGGTTCGCATACAACTGATTTTCCCTTAAACATTGCAATACCTGTCTCAAGTGCTCTTCATGTTCCTTCATGTTTCTCAAATAGATCAAAATATCATTGAGAAATACAAGGACAAAGCGATCAAGGTATGTACGAAAAACACCATTCATTAAACTCATAAATACTGATGGTGCGTTCGTTAACCCAAACGGTACTACTGTGAATTCGTAGTGCCCATAACGAGTTCGGAATGCAGTTTTATGAATGTCTGCTTCAGCAATTCACAATTGATGGTAACTAGATTTCAGGTCGATTTTAGAGAACACATTAGCTCCCTTGATCTGATCGAAAAGATCATCGATTCTAGGCAAAGGATAATGATTCTTAATCATAACCTTGTTCAATTGACGATAGTCAATGCACAGTCTAAGTGACCCATCCTTCTTATTTACGAAGATGACAGGTGCTCCCCAAGGAGAAACACTTGGATGAATAAAACCCTTTTCTAATAGTTCCTCTAACTGAATACGAAGTTCCTCTAACTTCTGAGTAGTCATTCTATATGGAGCTCGAGATATAGGCTTTGCTCCAGGAACTAGGTCAACTCTGAAATCAATATCTCTCTTCGGTGGCATTCCAGGTATATCATCAGGAAACACGTCAGCGAATTCCCTAAGAATAGGATGATCATCAAGAGATATTTCTTGACTCTCACCTTCTTCCAAATTAGTAACTGTTGTTGCAAACAGTTGACAACCTTGACGAAGACATCTCTTTAATTGCATAACAGATATCATCCACAAAGAGATAGGTCTTTGTATACCTATGATTTCCACTTTCGCACATAAATCATTAATGCAACTAACTATCTTAAGTCGACAATCAATCACAGCATGATGAGATGCTAACCAATCCATACCTAAAACTATGTCATACAATCCTAAAGGTGTAACATGTAGATCTACTAAGGTAGTTAACATACCAATCTTAAGTTCACAATTATGTACTAGGTTCTCTACTGCTACTTTCACCCTAGAGGCGAATTCTACCTACCACTTACCGCCTTGCTTTACCGCCACAAGACCACATCGCTCAATGATGGTAGGTGAAATAAATGAGTCAGTAGCTCCAGAATCAAAAAGAATGGAAACACTAACACCATGTAACTTACCTGAAGTCTCAACCACTGCATTCTGGTGATTAGCTTGGCGGTTATCAACCACAGCGTAAACTATATGAGATCGCCCTGCATCACCAACTGTAGGCTCAAACGTTGTAGGTTGAGGCCCAAAACCTGAAGAACCTCTCATCGGACATTGCCTAGCAATGTGTCCCTGCTAACCACACAAGTAACAACCAGTGCCTCTACCGAATCCTCTGCCACCCGAAGGTGCATTAGATTGCTGGAAACTACCTCTACTGACGGTAGACTGCGCACTCTGAGCAGGCTGATCCTGTCTATTGCGCTTGTTGTGCCACCAGTTGCAGTTCTTTCCTGTCTGCGGGCTATTACCTTATTGTGGTTGTGGATTATTATTCTTTTGAGGTGTACATTGCTGCTGCTGCTACCTACCATTTGAGGGTGTCTATTGGTTCCTAGAGGAACCCCCTATCTGCACCTGTCCACCCCGTGGACTAAAACTTGCTGCAGGAGCACTGCCTATCTGTACTCCTGTGTGACCACCTAACGCCATAACAAGATTCTCTTCCACTATACGAGCCTTCTCCACAGCAACTTCCATAGTCTTTGGCTCAAAGAATCTGGCTCCACCACTAATGCGAGTGTTTAAACCCCTGATAAAATGTTGTACCAGCATCACCTCATCATCTCCAACTCTTGCATACTGCTTGAGTTCATAAAATCTACGTTCATATTGCTCAACAGATAGAGCCAACTGACGTAAATCATGAAACTCGTCAGCCCATCGTTGCCTCCAGTGTTCTGATAGGAACTTTGCTCTAAACCTCTCCAGGAACATCTCCCAAGACACTGACCCAATATCTAAGTGGAGCTTCTGCTCCTCCAAGCACCACCAAGTAGAGGTGAATCCTCTCATATGCATGATAGCGCATCTCACTTGGGTATTGCTACCGTATGGCTGCATAGCGAAACATCTACCCAAGTCCAATAGCCAGGTCTCTGCCTCTAAACCACCTCCTGTACCATCAAAAGTAGGAGGGTGTGCCCTCAACAAATCTCGCATGTGTCCTGCAATAATAGCATCCTGATGCACTGTATCATCTACTCTCCTTGGAGATCTATCACGCTCTCTAACTACCTCCTGATCAACTTCCTGTCTAGGTCCAAGTCAAGCTAGGACCTCCTCTAATAAAGGGCATAACTGTGAACCCTCTACTCCAAACTATTCAGGAATCTATCCCTCATTCCTTTGATTCAATTTCTCTGCCTGATCACTTTGATGAGGGCTCGGAGGGGGAGTAATCGGAGGGATTGGCCCTCGACCTCTACCATGTTGCCTAAGCATGATCCTACACATAAACAATAATGAGTCTCAGATACTAATCAACCAAGGCTAACAAATAACGATACTACGTACTAGGCCAACCTAATGGGCTCGTGATTACCCAGAGCTTCCAGTGTTAGAAACCTGGCTCTAATACCAATATGTAACGCCCCATCTTGTAACCTAAGGAATGTTGCAATTGTCTACGAAAGTGTAATAATTTTTTTTTTAAGTAATAATATTAACTTAATTAGTTGCATACATTCACTAAGTTACGCGACGACACACTACTTGAGAATCCCATAGACGACTTTAGTATTTAGCATTGCATGTATTTAATTAACATAAACTTAAAAGTAAACATTGCATAACATTTGAATTCCATTCATGAAAGTATAAAGTACAAATAAGATTCTTACATTGCATTTGAAATAACATTACAATACTCATTCTTCTAATGAGGTAGATCAAATAATAGTTTACAATTACATATTTCAAATGTTCACCTCATAACAATTAAGGGATGTTTAAAATACAAGATTTCCAATGATGCAATGAAGGAAGTACATATATATCTAAATACGAGCTCTCCATCCATGAAGCTATCCTTGCCATGATCATAAACTGGGGACCCAATGGAGTAAGGTGCACGTTCCACCCAACCATGTGGTGCCTGTAGGTCCACCCCCCATGCTAGGAGATAGTAATAAGGTTACCTAGACATAACCTATTCACCCTAGACAAAAGTACATACTAAATTGATGGTTACACTGCTTCCAGAATTAAGACAATCAAATATGCTAAGTTCACAAGGTAAACTATTATTTTAGGTGGAGTGTCATCACAACGTTGCATAGGTTACCCTGGTGTTTCTTCCTAGGTTTCGGCCCCCAACTTGGGTTACCCTTGTAACTTCTTACGAAACCCGGCCCCACATGCAAACTGTTGCGGAATCGATTATCTTTTAAAGTAACAAGATATCGATTTTCCATTCCAAGCCTTCTCAACTTAATCTCAAGACTGAACTAGCTCTTGAGTCTATAAGCAAGGCATATTAAACTAATTAAAGATTTTAAGCTAACTAATGTTTTGTTTTAGTTTCCACTGACTTACTAACTCTTTGTAAGTTACCCTGGCACCACTTTGTGTGCCGGCCCTCACACAGAGCCACTCCCTTAAAGATAACATAAGAAATATAAACTCCCTAACTAAGGTAAACAAGCTGCACAAGAATCAACATATAATACCAAACGACACACAATGGTCATTAAATCTTTGTTCATAAATCTAGGTGTCAAAACACCATACTATAACATGTGCACTACCCTAGTCAACTCAAGGATTGCATTTCAACAATAAAAACACCCTTACTATACAAACTAATCTGGAGGACTTGTTCATCTAAAACATTCCCAATTTGCCCAATTAAAAGAAACACAATTTAAAGCAAATCAAAAAATAAGGAGTCTACATTAGGATTTACTAAATCCAGTAAATCAAATATAATTTTCATGAAAACAAGTCAACTTGATTAAAATTCACTATCAAATAATCCAATTTTAACTTTCTCAATTTCACATGAGAACAAATACTAAATTTTTCTCAATCAATTTTTTTGTTTTTAAAGATAATTATTCTCATGCATTACATCCATATATTAAATAAAAAATTTATTTAAATATTATTTTTTTACAAATAACAAATTATATATATATATATATATATATATATATATATATATATATATATATATATATATATATATATAATTCATATTTATTGAGAAATTCGTAATAAATATGAAATTCGTAAATATCAAAAAAAGAATCGTGTAAATGCGAATCAAAGTTCGCAATTCATAACAAATGTGTTTAGGGCTAAACAAATCTACAGTTGTAGCCATAGTTCAAGGTCGCGGGGGTTTAACCAGGCGCCGGCTCCATTCATGGGGCCGGCCTATGTGGTGTGGCGGCGCTGGGGCTGCTCCCACCGTCGCCTCCCTTAGGGGTGGCGGCTGTGGAAATGACCGCAACCCTATCCCATTAAAATACAGTCAACATACATAAAAACAAACTAAAATCTGTGGGAACAAACCCTGTGGATCACAAAAAGTTGAAATCCGTTTTTATTTTATTTTTTTTAATAAAAACGAAAGCCTTAACTCGCTTGTACGGCGATTTCGAAAATGCCCAAATAAAAAAATAAATACAGTTTCACAATCCAATTTGTATATGAAAATATATATATGTATAATATATATATACAAATTCAACAAGGTTTTCTTATGGGGAAAATTTAGAAAATTCTACAAGGTTTGTAATGGGGAAATTGAGAAATTTCTACATAATACACAAAAAAATTTCCAAATAAATTCTAATTTATTCCCAGAGGTTTCAATTTCATTTTCCCAAATAAATGATTTCCCTTCACAAATTTTAATTCAAACTATTTACTACAGGAAACTTTTAACAAGGAAATAACAAATTTTCTATAGACTAATTTGCCGAGAAGAACAGAGATTAAATCACAAACAATTTCTTCAATAGGCACGATTTTTAAACAATTTTAACAAAACTTCTCAATACTAATTCTTATTCATAGACAAACTTTTCAAAAGGATTTAAAATAAATAAATAACAGTGAAAAACCTATTTCCTGTAGCTTTATTTCCTGTAGCTTGAAATTTGTCTGTAGGGGAGATTCTTTTCTGCCTGTTGTGTGCAATCCTCCAAAGCTTCTCCAGAACACAAAATCTAGAAAGATGCTAAAACCAACCCAAAGAGATCTTCCAGAAATATACAACAAATCCCCAAAGCAAAATTCACAAATTTACTCACACCAATATATTTTTGTAAACACAACACTATTCTTTCATTTCCCGTGAAGAAGTAAACTTCTCTTTTCCCCAAATCCCAGATAACATCCGAGAAAATTCTCAACAAGAAGCAATTAATTCCACTGCCACACATGTCGAGAAGAAAAAATATCTTTCAACAACCTCACGGCAATCTTTTATTTCTTCCTTATCAAAAATTGAATGCATTTCTAGATTTAAAGAATTCAAACTTTAAAAATGCAATTTCCCTTTTCTTTATTTATTTTATTTATTTAACAATTAAAATACCATTTCCCACATAGCAATTAATTTTAAATTTAAATCTATTCACACAATTAAAGCAATTTTAATTTAATTAATTAATTTATTTAATTAAATAAATTTAATTTCAGTGATCAAATTACTTAACCAAACAAACTAATTAATTAATTAAGTAAAATGTAAAACTTTATTTTCAACATTTAAAATTAATTTAAATAAACAGTAAATAAAAGAATATTAGTCTATCATTAAATTAACAAAATTTTCCTTTCAAAACAATTAATCCAATCAGGGACAAACAAGACCACCAAAGACTCCAAACTAAAACTGACAATATACTATGACTGGGTTTAAGACTAGACTAGGATAAACCATGTTACTACCTCCCAATCAACATTTCCGTTGAGTCTTGACACGCTCAGACCTGAGTAACCAGGTGGAGTTGTTGTCATGTACCGGCAATCCTGCAACCAAATAAATGACATACATATATATATAATCCATTGTACAAACACACTGTGCGAAGAAAATCACGGAAATCACAAGGCACTCGCAAGTGAGTGATGGAACTCTGTTCTCCACACCAATACACGTCACATCAAACTGACAAATTAAGTAACAGTTAATCTACCTTAAACATATATAGCAATAACATCTGAAGGAAATATCTACGCTATTACAAAGCATGTCAGAAATTAATTATCACCATACAATGTATCATCATATCACAAAACGAATCCACTATCACTCAAAGTCAGCGATCAAAATATCCAAACCAAAGTACCAAAGTCTAACAGTGTGAAAACATGCAAACATAAAACATAAGCATAAATGGAGGGGTACTACAGACACATTGGGCTATTTTTCATCAACTTTTGTCTTTATAGGTGGTGAACTTGCATTTTGGATTGATTTTTTCAAAGGAGGAATTAGGTAAACCATTTTTGAAGTAAAATTGTGTTAGTTTTGTACTCATTTGGAGGAAGAAAAGGTCTTCAACTTACAATATGGATTGAATTTTTGAAAGGAGGCATAAAGACAATAGTTTTTTAAGTGGAATTGTGCTAGTTTTCTACTTGTTTTGAGGAACACAAGAGGAAGAATTTTGTCCTTATAGGTATTCAACTTGCAATTTGGATTGAATTTTTTGAAGAATTTCACTATTGACATTCATTTGTGCTTGAGAATTTTATAATCATGGGTTCACATGCTCATAATAAGAGGAAAGATAGGAAGAAATTTACTCTTGAAGAAATTGAAGCAACGAGAGAGAAGGAGAAAAAAAGACAAAGAGAAAGAAGAATGAGAATTAAATCAATGAATGATGGTGGAGCATCCAATTCCATAACTATTGAAGATGAAAACATTGAGGAGACCATGGTTGTAGATGAAGATAATTTGCAAGAAGTCAATTTGGATAAGAATATGATTATACAAGCAAGTCCTACTATGTCTTCAAATCCCTCTTTCAATGCTATGGAGAATGTTTCAATATGCACAAATCTAGGTATGTCTTCAAATCCACATGTTAGTGAAATGGTAAATTCATATGTAGAAGTTTTACAAGATGTTGGACTTGATGATGTTGAAATTGATAATATTCAGAGAGATGAAACTTTTATAGAATTTGTTGAAAATGAAAAAGAAAAATCTTTTGTTGAAAATGAAAATGACAATGAAAACTATTTTGTTGAAAATGAAAATGAGAATGATCCTTTTGTTGAAAATGAAAACAAAAAAAAAATGAAAACCGTTTTGTTGATGAAAATGAAAATGAAGATAAAAATATAAATTGTTTTGAAGTTGAAAATGAAAATTAAAATGAAAATCTAGAATTTGATATTGAATTTAATGAAAATACTTTTTTTTAAATTGAAAATGATGTTTTGGACAATCTTCTTGGTCAGATTTCTTGGAGGTAAATAAGAACACATGCGAATAAAATATACAAAAAATTATTTTATCGTAAAAAATTTGCATTTCAATGTCAACTAATGATGTAATTGATGAGAATGCAAAAAATGAGGAAAATAATGAAAACCTATTAGGCTTTTTTTGTTAAACAAAAAAGAAAAGATCAATCATTAAAACATGTTATGTCTACTATTGCTAGTGTCATTCAATCTAATGGGAAAAATAGTTGATCTAAAGATAAAAATGTAGCAAGAAGAGCTATAACAACTACTATATTTAATAAAGCAACTTTGAATAAAATAATGGTAAGCAATATTAGTGAAGTTTTAAAAATACATCCTAAAACATTGCTAAGAGCGGAAAAAAGAAGAGAAAGTATAGAAAATGATCCTATCAACCAATGTTGGAGTTTCAGTGGTCGCCTCCTGAGGTATAATATGAAATTGAATGTTGAAATTAAATCTTTGATCGAAAAATATTGGCATGATAATACTAGGGTTTCATCTAATGCTAGAGATGTTTTAAAATTAAGGGTGGGGTCTAAAGTTCGCAATCGTCGCTCAAAACACCTATTAGATACAACACAAACTAAATTTTATAGAAAATTTTATGGTGATTAGTGTTACCTGGTAATAGTAAAATAATTCAAAGGTCGTTTGAGAAATGTAAACCCTAGTATGTAAAAATTAATAAGCAACAAATATCTTGTTGTTGTAAAACGCATGTTGAGTTTCGTTATTTTTATGATGTTTTTGATATATACATTGTACCTTGCATACTAACATGATTATACATGAATGTGGTATTAATATGCCACCTGAAGCAATAAGGGAGTTGATATCGGGTTTGTTTTGTAAAAGATCTAATGGTAAATTGTTTTATTTAAGTTCTCGTATTTCTGGACAATGCATTAGCTGTGGAAATCTCTCATTCTTAAGAATTTGTATGCATAAAAGTGTTGATAATGATTTTGCACAACAATTAGTAGATGTTAAAATATTTAAGAATGTTCACTATTCTTTAAGAGATGGAAAAATAAGAAAGTGTTGTGATTTAGTTACAAAAAAATTTAGTGTACATGCATTCATGAGTGAATTTAAGAATAAGATTGTACCAAATTATGTCATTCACTCTCAACATGCTCGATGGCTTGATGGCCAATTTCGCGCATCGAAAAACACATTTCCAATTGGTACTATACTTTCAGTGTTTGATTTTACAAAAAATTATACTCTAGCTCCGCAAGAGGAAATTTAATCACAGTATTATAATTTAGTGCAAGTAGCTATGTTTGTCATATTGTTTATAGACATGCAAATGATAACACGAAGGATGATAGAAATTTTTTGAGGGAGTATCATTTTTATTTGAGTGACAACTAGTTACACTCGTTAGAGTTTGTTCAATACTGCTTCAATGTATTTTATAATAATTTAAGAGAAAGAGGAATCCAGATGACAGAACACCTCATATGGTCAGATAATTGTACGAGCAGTTCAAGAATCCTTGAATGTTCTATTGGTTAGGTAGGGTTCACAAGGAACTTAATGTCCAAGATATGTGGAGTTTTTTTGAAGTTGGGCATGGTAAAGGAGAACATGATGGAGCTGGTGCGTGTGTCAACAGAATTCTTGCTAGAGAACAATTAAAATTTGAGGATGTAGTAAAATTTAAAGATGCACGTGGGATTGTGGATTTGTGTAATACAAGATTATCTATGCCTATTTCGAGTGAGTACTCTATAGTTCATCAATTCTTTTGGTTGGTTGAAGAAGAGAACATTGTACCTAGAGTTGATTGTGAGACAATCAGTGGATCTACTAAATGGCATTCATTTAGGATTTCAACAACAAGCAGATGGAATATTTGGAAAAGGGAGCTTGCATTTTTTTTCAGTTTTGTATCTCAGAAGATTGGGAAGCATGTGAAAATATAGAATGGGTTGAATAGTGGGAGCAAAGATCGTTGACACTTGCACAAGCACACGATCAATATGAAAAAACTATTGAAGAAAATGATCAAGTGTTTGCATTTGAAGACTATGAATGTGTTTCAAACCTTGTACAAGAAGGTAATTTAATTCAATTTATTTCATTTTATTTCACTTTATTAATTTATTTTGTAATTCTAAATTATATATATACATATGCGCAAGTTATTAAATCAAATTTTGTTTGCAGGACATGTGTATGATGTTGTGGCACCTGAGGGGAATGAACAGGAAACAAAATGTTGTTTGGTTCATTGTGTGGAGACTAAACATAAGTTAGTATCACCTCAATAAGATGATGATGGCTATCATTATCCAACACATACCGTGATCCCCTTAAGACATCCCCTTAAGCAAATTTTGATAACAAGCTTTTGATCCCCTTAAGAAAATTTTTAGAACAAGTCTTTGATCCCCTTGAGAAAAATTTGAGAACTTATTTGATGATGGTTTTCATGCTTTCCAATAGGACGGTGGTGGTTGTTGGCACTTGGCTACAAAAATACTTGACAAGGAAGAGTGGTCTACCTGCATTCGAAGATTATGAAATGCATAAAAAGATTATACATTATTCACATTTGGTGGTGGCAACAAACATAAAACTAGATCAATATTGTGGAAGACCTACAAATAAAGTGCTATGGACAATTTCTATCGAAGAGCATGAGACAATCATAGATGCATTGCAAAAAAGAGAGGATGCAAATGGTACAATGGAATAAGTAAAAACAGGTAAATATAGTTTTAGTTTTACATTGTTCTTTTGAATAGATTAAATACATGTTATGATATTGGTCAAGTGTGTTATTAGTTTAAATTGATTTAAGTTATCTTTTTATAGATCCTTAAGACATAATCACAAAAATGATCTAGTCCATGGAGATTCAACTTAGACAACATGGAATAATTGGTAAAAACAGTTAATTATTAGTTAAATTATATTTAAATACATGTTTTGATTATATATTGATATTGCTTGTACATTAATAGTTAAAATTTATTTATTATCCTTTTTTTATCCTTAAGCCATCATTGCATTGATCTCATACTTTGAAAAAAAAAGGAGAGGATGCCTAGATTCAACCTACACACATGTGTGGAATACTTTTAAATGTAGGTACTTGAGTTGTGTACATATAGATAGTTTTATATAAATTAAAATATGTATGTTTTGATTATTTCATTGATATTGCTTGTACTTTTTGATATTAGGCAGTGTGAAGACCTACTACATTCTAGGCATGAGTTTGATATGTTCTTGAGATGGCATATCCAAATGTTGTAAACATTGTTTTGAGATGACATATATGTACATACATACTTAGACAATTAAACATTTTGTACAAATTACAAATACATGTACATACACAATTATGTACTCTAAGTACTTCTATGTATCAAAATCAATATTCTATATATATTTTTGTTAAATGTGCATGTTTTCCTACTTTGAAACTTTATATTTGATTGTATAATCACTAAATATCATGCATAAATTATTGTTAATTCAATTATATCCTTAAGATGTTGTATTATGACCCCTTAAGACGTCCCCTTAAGACGTGGAGGTTGGATTCACATATCCTAAATATTATCCTTAATTATATCATTTGTTATGACGACTCACCTTAAAACTTATAATAATCGTTTATATCACTTAATATTTATACTTAATTATACTCTTCTTTGATCCCCTTAAGATGTGTCATACTAACACATATCCTAAATATTATACTTAATTATATCATTTGTTATGATGAATCACCCTAAAACTTATAATACTTTTTTATATCACTTAATATTTATACTCAATTATACTCTTCTTTGATCCCCTTAAGACATCATATTAAGACCCCTTAAGACATCCCCTTAAGATGTGTCATATTAGCACATATCCTAAATATTATATTTAATTATATCATTTTTTATGATGACTCACCTTAAAGTATAATACTTTTTTAAATTAGTTAATATTTATACTTAATTATACTCTCCTTTGATCCCCTTAAGACATCGTAATAGGACCCCTTAAGACATTCCCTTAAGACAACCTATAAATTAGTGTTGGATGCTATTATTTGTAGAATTTATTAATGTTTTTGTTCTCTAATCTTGTATGGTACTGTTTATTTCTTAAAATTTCATCCTTTGTGGTATATAAACGGATTGCTTTTATTTGTAAATTATGATTTATTGACTAATTATTGATTGATGTGAATTAAGTAAGTTCATTGACTAATTATCACTAATTATTGAATGTACATATCATTTATATCATGTATGGGATCACTAAATTTGTAAATTACAAATATTAAAATGTCCTATTAATTTCAACTTTAATGTCATATTTATATTTAATTTCACATTAATGTCCTATATTAATGTCTTGACTATGAACATAAAATGCATAAATGTACATGTGTAAATTAAAATTTCAAACAATAATAAAGTCCATAATTTACAACATATTAAGTGTATGAAACCAATATATTAAGCGCATGAAATAAAGTCCATCAGAGTACAACCCATGAACTGAAGTCTAACTAAGTGTACTTGAGCCATGAAATATAAAGTCCAATAGAGTACATGAGAAACCAAATATGTAGTCCATGAAATAAATAAATATAACCCATAGAATCATGTTTCTAAGTCATGTATTGTCTCTATAATCAAGAGACCTCTTCACACCATGCGGACTATGCGGATGACCTGAAACACTATGTAGAAGAGAAAGATGAAATCAGATGTAAGACAATGAAAAATGATTTAGTGACAATTTAATTTATAATTCATCATAAAATTAAATTACCATCATATTTGGGTATGGATGCTTTGGTGCATTTGAACCAACCTCTTAAATTCTTTGAATCAATCTACATAAACAAGACAAAGAAAGTTGAAATTAGATGTAAATCTACAATTAAAAATTATTTAATTCAATTTGATTTATAATTTATCATATTTTAATTGTACTATATTTTGAGGTTGTGCACCCTCTTCTCCAAGACCTGTTTGCACATGCTCAACTACAAGATGTGTCTCATGCTATAAAAGAAAAAAAAATTAAAACATGTATTAGTTCATATTATATATATATTCAATTTTAAATTTTAAATTAAAGTTATTTAAAATATATAATTTGTAATTGACTTTAAATATAATAAAAAATTTAAATTACCATGATATTTGGAGCCTGCTCTGCATGTCCTCCTAGAGGTGTAACTATGATTGGGTCATGGCAGAAAGTCACACTAAAAAAGTCCTACAAGATAAAATTTAAAACATGTATACTTGAATTAGGTTAAAATATATATATATATATATATATTCAAGTTTGCACATTTTGTGTAGAAATTTTTTTAAACAACCTAAAAATTAGAGGCCTCAAGAGTAGCCACAATATCTATGTTTTCCTGATGCCCATTCTCATTGTGATATCAACCTAGACATACATGTAGACATTTAATTCTTATAATATTTACAAGTGTACATGCACATTTGATATATAGTGAATTCAAAATTCATAATTGTAACTATACTAATGTAAGTTAAAAAATTTACAATATAAATGTACTTGCCCCTAATCTACGATGCCCGATAGTGGAGGAGTGCTCAACAACCCCTTAGGTGGAATCGACATGGAAGCCGATTGACTCCCCTAAACCAACATAAATATTTTAAACATATGTTCATGATTCAATTATAAATTTAAAACTCAATTTAAAAATCATTTCATATATAATTTAAAAAATTGAAATTAAAATACCCTATAAGGGTTGCCAACTACGACTGTTGTTGATGTATGTACTCACAGAGCGAATGATTTCCCTATCGTTAGTGTCATCTATACACCAAATAGTTTGATTGTTAAAGTGTATTGCAAAATTTTATTTCATATATACATTCATTAAAATTCTTATAAAATGAACATGTAAATGCATATTTATGTAACATCCCACTACACAACCCCGAAAGGGTAAGAGCCAAAAGAGGACAAGATAAAAAAAAATTAACAAAAAGGATAACTTACACAAAAAAATTTCCAATACAATAAAACGACCACATATAAGGCCAAGTATGGCCTAACACAACCCCAAGAAGAGGACAAATTAATCTACCCTCCAGAGAAAATCCAAACAAGAGCAAATATGAGAGCTCTAGGAATTATGCTTCGGAACTTACTGCTTAGCTCCGGAACTTATGTTCTGCTCTGAAACTTCTACTCCAGAACTACTGGTCTACTCCAGAACTTTAGCTCTGGAACTTTTGTTTTGCTCTAGAACTTTTGTTCTGCTTTGGAACTTTTGTTTTAGAACTTCTGGTCTGTTCTGGAACTTCTGCTTCGGAACTTTTGTTCTACTCTAGAACTTCTACTCTGAAACTTCTGTTTTGCTCCAAAACTTATTGCAGAACAACACATAATAGCAAGTTGCATTGCGCCAGAACTTTAGCAGCAACATCATAGATTATTACAGCAAGCTGTGTTGCACTAGAAACTTAACAACATGATACATGAAGGAAGAATATACATCCATAGCTCTAATTTTGCTTGAAAATAAGAAAGAAAGAAATCCATAAAATAATTATGATAGTACACGCGAGTCCGATATCAACACCGGAACCAGTAAGCCAAACATAATCATCACATATCTTCTCATTAAATTTATGATTTTTTTCTCTCTCTCTCAAGAGAGTACAATGTGCATAAAGGAATAAGTATGAATAAAATAGCATTTCCATGAATAAAATATGCCATCTGATAAGATAAATACAAAAGAGGGGATGACTCCAATTGGTGCTCCAATAGCCTGTACATCGGTCCCCAATGGCGGTGGCAATGCCTCCCTACCATGTGGGCTCAAAAGAGGCCATCCCACCATGCTCAAAGATAGTCACAAGGCCCAACCATAGGTAGCAAGACAAAGGAAAAGTAAGTCCAACATTCACATCAATCACGAAGCAAACATGGAAGGCAATGCACACAATAAATGTCACAACAAGAAATGTTCATCCAATATCATGACGGGTACTACTCACAACTACCAAGGGCTAGATAATATAATGCATATCAGATGGATTTTCATCATGCATGCTCGAAGGGATGGAACCATATGGAATCAAGTACACCTCTTATAGGGACGAGGAGACTCAATCATGCCCGAATCCACGCCTTGCAGATGAATGGGCCTTCTCGAGTGCATCCTTAGCCTTTACAAGCGCTCAAGGCCATGCACGAGGACTCATTATCTTATTAGTGTTTTACCCCATTAATTTTATTTAGTTATCACTTGTTTACTCTAACTCTGCTACTATTTCCCCTGGCAGCCACTTGCAAGCCCTGGGCTTGTAGAGAGCCACTCCATTTAACCACTCTATTACCTAGACCTATGCTCATCTCGTTTAACCAAACGAGGAATCCAAAGAATACATGAAATAAAAGGAAAGGCCACAATTTTTTTCAAAGGAACCAATTAAAACAACCAACTAATGCTGATGTAAAAAGACACATTAAATAGTTGTAATTCAGCATGAAATGAAGGCATAGAAATTATGTAAAAATTCAAAGTGTCCGGATTAAAGTTCTAAGCCTGACCCAGTTTAAATTTTGGTGTTCCAAGTTGGAATCCACCTTCGATTTTTGATTTTATGACCAAAAATGAAGTGCTATTATGAAAAATGTCTTTTTCCAAACTAGGCAAGAAAAATCATTATAAAAAAAGTGTCCAGATTTCAAATCTGCCAAAGACCCGGTTTAGATCTTGGAATTCCTACATGAAATCCACCCTTAATTTTTGTTTTTATTAGGAGGGTAATGAGCAGAAATAAAAAAAAATATGTTTTTTCTTTATAAATTGCGCAAAAGAGAAAAAATAAGAAAGAGCCCATAAATCAGATTTTTCCTATAAACCCATTTCATGTTTGTTGGAGATTTACAAAAATTAGTCATACAAAACAATACAGAGCAGTAATAACCATTTAAAACAATTCATCATTCAACTCCAAGCATTATAAAAAAAAAAAAAAAGGAGTTCCTCATATTTTTTATGAGATAGAAATAATCTAGATCAGAAGAAAAATTACCAGTCATACAACAATGAAGAACAATAGAAAATTAGTACCCACAAATTCTTCTCAGAAAAACTTTCACAATCTCCCCACTCAGTTGTCCAAATCATGGGGTTTCCTCCTTGCAAAACAACAATTTCTTTCTTTGCTCTCCAAAAATAGTAATCCCCAAAACAAAACTCCCTTTTCTTTTATATTTTCCCCAAAACCAACAAAAGGCATATAAAGCATTTGATAAATTTTATCCATTAAAACTCCCCCAAAATGAAATTTTAATTAAAGTCACAAAAAAAAGAAACATTAAAACACACATGGCCTCCCCAAAAGGATTAGTAAATATTTAAATAAAATATTTAAAATCTCAAGAAAATAACAATTCAAATCTCCAAATAATTAACCACCATAAATACCATATTTAGAACACGTGAAGATGTCAATGGAACCACATCAAAACACCGACAATCCAAATTAAATATATATAATCACATAAATGATTAATGAAAACCAAGACCAAATACCTCAATGAGACAAGTTAAAAAACACTTATGGCAAAAGGGTGCTCTGGACATTACCGTTAGGTAACTAGATGGAAGACAACATAACAGAAACATTGCCCTAACAGGGTATAGTGGGTTAGGGTAGGGGATATTTGGCCTGTGACTACCTCTAGTAACCACCATCGGGGAATGAGAGTATGCTTAGGCCTATGAATTTAGGCAGAGTCGATACTCAGTACCTGCATCACTCCAATCAAATGTTAAAGTACATGTGCATGAATCATATATCATATATCTAAAGCAACATAAACCATCAAGAAAAAGAGTCGTGATATCGTAAGCCTCTTGGTTATGAGTGTCATGACATTATCCTTTTCCTGTCCAAAATCATACATAAGCAAAGACAATGATATATACATACAAATATAAGCATGTAATCTAGCATAATATCTAACCATGTAAGCATGAAATCTAGCATGAACAATAATCATGTCAACAACATAACATCATATAAACATGTAAGCATGTAAACATGTAATCTAGCATAACAGACACTGAATTACACCTCTCAGGTGTCAATACAAAATAATGAAGAGACGAATAGTGCAAATAAAAAATATACAGTTATCGAAATCCATCAAGGAAGAACCACAACAAAATACAAACATGGGGTTGTTACATCCTTCCCCCCTAGGGCCAGGCTTACTCCTGGAAACCTGCAAAAAGATACGGATAAAGGTCTCTCATCCTCACCGCATCTTCCCAAGATGTTGAGGACTCATCATATGGATCCCACTAGACCCTTACCTGATCTATGTCCCGACCCCTGAGGGTCAACCTCCGATGCTGCAGGATTCATATGGGCTCCAAGGAAAACTACCCATCCGCCTCGACCTGCAAAGAAGTTTAATAAATAACATGGGTCACATCAGGAATATACTATCTAAGAACATAAACATGGAAGACATCATGGATGCATGATAAAATTGGTGGTAGCACAAGATGATAGGTGACTGGACCAATCCTCTCAAGGATTTCAAAAGGTCCAACAAAACGAGGTGCCAACTTTGAGCCTTTCCCATAACAGATGGGGCTTTTCTGAGGATGAACTCTCAAAAACACACGGTCACCCACCGAGAAGTGGCAGTCCAAGCTATGGGCATCGACATACTTCCTCTCCCGATCCTAAGCTGTATCCAATTGCTCTCTAATCCGTACTACCTGCTACTCCATATCCTGAAGCATTTCTGGACCCAGAAGAACTTGGTCCTCTAAGCGATCCCAACTCAACGGTGTTTGACACGGCCTACCATATAAGGCCTGGAAGGGGGACATACCGAGAGAGCTGTGGTATCAATTATTATAAGAAAAATCAACCAGGTACAAGTAGTCCTCCCAACAAGACTACGGATCCATAACGTACATCTGAAGCATATCCTCTAAAACCTGATTAACTCGCTCCGTCTGTCCATCAGTCTTGGGATGGTATGCAGAGTTGAAATTAAGTTGAGCGCACAAAGCATGCTGAAGAGAAGTCCACAAAGTTGAAGTGAACACTAGATCACGATTGGAAATGATCCTACAAGGAATACCATGCAAACGCACAATATCCTCCATAAACACTCGAGCTACAAACACTACAGTGTACAAAGACCTTATGGGTGAGAAGTGTGCCACCTTGGACAACTTGTCCACTATAACCATAATAGCATCATGACGATGCAAATACATAGGTATCCCCACTATAAAATCAAGAGCTATTGTATCCCACTTCCATCCAGGGATGGAGTGAGGCTGCAATAGTCTTGCTGGGTGTCGATGTTCTACCTTCACCAACTGGCACTCAAGACACTGAGCCACAAATCAACAATATCACACTACAACCCTTCCCAATGATACAACTATCAAAGGTCAGCATGCATCTTCGTGACACCTGGATGTGCTGAATAGGGTGCACGATGGGCCTCTGACAAAACCAAGGAACGAAGATCATCAGAATCTGAAACATAAATGTGACCAAGATACCTCAACAATCCATTAGGCTCGAGAGATAAACCTGCATACCTGCCCTCAAGGACTCTCCTAGACTCAATTTCTACTTTCACCTCCTAATACCAAGTATCACTAGGAAGTGACTCTAAAATATGGCTCTGCAAATCCACTCCAAGGGACAAAACTGAGATCTCATGCCTCCTCCTACTCAAGGCATCTACAACAACATTTTCCTTGCCCTGGATATAGCAAATCTCAAAGTCATACTCACAGAGGAACTCCATCCAACAACGTTGTCGAGCATTCATATTCAACTGAGTGAAGATATACTGTAAGCTGCGATGATCACTATACAATTCAAACCAATGTCCCAAGAGAAAATGTCTCTAATGCACAAGTGCATGGATGACAACTGCTAACTCCAAATCATGGGTGGGGTAGTTCAACTCATGATCCTTGAGCTTTCAGGACTCATATGCAATCACTCATCCCTCTTGCATAAGAACTGCCTCCACACCCTCCAATGAAGCATTGGTGCACACTACGAAATCACCTGTAGGGTCTGGCACTACAAGGATAGGTGCACAAGTCAACTGCTCCTTAAGAGCCTGAAAAGATAACTCACACTGATCCGACCACACAAACTTCTTTCCTTTCTGCTGAAGAGAGGTGATGGGATGGGCTACCCGAGAGAAATTTCTCACAAATCGGCAATAATAACTCGCCAATCCCATGAAACTGCGAACCTCAACCACATTCGTCAGTGATGGTCAATCCACAATTGCCTGAATCTTAGAAGGATTCACAATGATACCCTCTCCTGAGATGATATGGCCCAAATATCTCACCTCAGTCTGGAAGAACTCACACTTGGCCAAATTGCCGAACAACTGATTATCTCGCAAACACTGCAACACTTGCCACAAATGGCCTTCATGCTCCTCCATAGTCCTCAAATAAATCAAAATATCATCAAGGAACATGAGAAAAAATCGGTAAAGATAGGTGTGAAACACCCCATTCATCAAACTCATGAAAACTGATGGAGCATTGGTCAATTTGAAAGGGACAACCGTGAACTCACAATTCCCATAGCATGTACAAAATGTCGTACAATGAATGTCCACCTCATGAATGCGAAGCTGATGGTATCCTAACTTCAGATATATCTTGGAGAACACCTTGGCTCCCCTCCTCTGATCAAAAAATTCATCTATCTGAGGCAACGAGTAACGATTCTTCACTGTCACTTTGTTCATCTGGCGATAATCAATGCACAAGCGAAGAGATCCGTCCTTCTTCATGATGATGATAGGTGCTCCCCAAGGGGATACACTGGGATGAATGAAACCCTTCTCCAGTAACTCATCTAACTACAACCGCAACTCACTCAACTTCTGAGTAGTCATATGGTACGGTGCCTGAGAGATAGGCTCCACTC
Source organism: Sequoia sempervirens (assembly GCA_007258455.2). Taxonomy (NCBI): domain Eukaryota; kingdom Viridiplantae; phylum Streptophyta; class Pinopsida; order Cupressales; family Cupressaceae; genus Sequoia; species Sequoia sempervirens. The sequence continues at coordinate 492,608,108 of VDFB02000017.1, forward strand.
TAGGGATGAGATCAATATGGAAGTCTATGTCGCGCTTAGGTAGCATACCTAGAATAGCACTCAGAAAGAAATCTGAAAACTCCTGGAGAAGAGGATGGTCATCAAGAGATACCTCTTGAATCCCACCCTCAATAAGATCACTAACTAAAAATAGCGAACAACTAACAACCTTGCTACATGGCTAAAATCACACAGAGAGAAATGGGTCTCTAGACCCTAAATAACTCAACACGCTTTCCAACATCGTCTACACACCGAACTGACTTATGCCAGAAATCTATACTGGCTTGGTGTGTCTCCAACCAATCCATACCTAAAACAATTCCATAGGATCCCAAAGGCAACACATGAAGATCCACTATGGTAGTGAAGGTTCCCAAATCCAACACACAACCACGAACAAGGGAGTCTACAACCACCTTGGCTCTAGTGGCTAACTCAACCTGCCAACCAACATCTTGCCTTGCCACCACGAGTCCACAATGCTCTACAAGAGATGGATAAATAAAGCAATTTGAAGCACCTAAATCAAACAAAATAGATGTGGTAATCCCACATAATGCACCTGAATACTCGACCACAGTGCCTTGATGCTTAGCCTAACGGTTATCCACCGCCACAAAAACTCTATGAGATCTGCCAACATCACCTATTGTAGGCTCTGAAGTAGCCTATCTCTAACTACCTCCAACTAATGATCTCTGAGGACACTGAACAATTATATGACCCTACTGCCCACAAGAGAAACAACCACCTCTGCCAAAACCTCGGCCCAAAAATGTTGCACACGACTACTAGGTTCCTTCACCCCTAAAACTCTGTTGTGCACTCTAAGAACTTTGCGCCAGACCACTTTGTTTCCTACTCCAAGGACGATGATGCAGATGAACCCTAGAAAATAGAGTACTAGGACTCCATCCACTCTGCTGAGACTAAGAAGACCTATGCCTATGTTGTTGACCGGATCTAGAAGGTGCTGATTGAGATCTAGACGGTCTAGCCCCCTGAGACTGTGTACCCCAAACAACTGATCCTGAAGGAGGGGCACTACCAATTTTAACACCTGGCTGACCACCAAAGCCTCTAACCAGATTCTCCTCTATCAACCTCTCCTTCTCCACGGCAATCTCTAAGGTCTTCAATTCAAACACCCGCACACCACCACTAATACGGGAATTCAACCCCCTGATTAAATGTTGCACTAACATCGACTCATCATCAGAAATGCTAACATACTACTTAAGCTCAAAGAAGCAGTGCTTGTACGGATCTACCATCATAGTCAACTGACGAAGCTCATGGAACTCATTAGCATGTCTCTACCGGTAGAAGTCAGAAAGAAATCATGCATGAAACCTCTCTAAGAATAGTCCCCAAGAAACAAAAGCAATGTCTAGGTGAAGCTTTTGCTCCTCTACTCTCCACCATGTAGACGCAAAGCCCCTAAGATGCATAATGGCACACCAAGCTCTAGTATTGCTACTATAAGGATGCATAGAAAAACATCGATCAAGATTGATCAACCAAGTCTCTACCTCAGTACCTATACCAAAACCATCAAAATTAGGGGGATGGGCTCTAAGGAGATCCCTCATGTGACCAACATCAACCATGTCTCCATCCACCCTATCCCTCACAACATCTTCTCTCGAATGACCCAGACTACAAGAACTCTCTCGCTCAGCTCTAGCATCCCGACCATCTTGACGAGAAGGGTGTGACTCCTCCTCACGAGACACCTCCTAACGAGGTCCTAAATGATCCACAATCTATTGTAAAAGAGTTAAATCCTGAGCACCCCGGAGCCCTTCGGCTTGGTTCTCAACACGTTGTTCCCCCTATTGTTCACCCTGATTACCCTAATCAGCATTAATTTGGGTGCTATGATGAGGAATAGAGGCTCTACCTCGAACTCTTCCTCTGGCTCTACCCCTAGGAGGCATTCTAAAGAAAACAAAGAACACATCAAAATAGATCATCATAAGGATGACATATTCACCAAACTATGGCATGAAAGCATAACAACAAGACTACAACCAATATAACAAGCTCATGCCAAACACAAGATAACATAGAAAGCTCAAGTATGCCAGAGCTCCCAGTGTGTGAACATGGGCTCTGATACCAGATGTAACATCCCACTACGCAACCCCGAAAGGGTAAGAGCCAAAAGAGGACAAGATAAAAAAAAAATTTAACATAAAGGATAACTTACACAAAAAGCAGTTTTCAATACAATAAAATGACCACATACAAGGCCAAGTATGGCCTAACACAACCTCAAGGAGAACACTAATCTACCCTCTAGAGAAAATTCAAACAAGAGAAAATATGAGAGCTCCAGGAATTATGCTCCAGAACTTCTACTCCAGAACTTATGGTCTACTCCAGAACTTCTATTCTGCTCTGGAACTTACTACAGAATAGCACAGAACAGCAAGTTGTGTTGCGCCAGAACTTTAGTAGCAACAACACAGATTATTATAGCAAGCTCTGTTGCACTGGAAACTTAACAACATGATACATGAAGGAAGAATATACATCCATAGCTCTAATTTTGCATTAAAATAAGAAAGAAAGCCATAAAATAATTATCATAGTACACGTGAGTCTGATATCAACATCGGAACCTGTAAGCCAAACATAATCATCACATATCTTCTCATTAAATTTATGATTTCTTTCTCTCTCAAAAGAGTACAACATGCATAAAGGAATAAGTATGAATACAATAGCATTTCCATGAATAAAATACATCATTTGATAAGATAAATACAGAAGAGGGGATGACTCCAACTAGTGCTCCAATAACCTATACACCGGTCCCCAATGGTGGTGGCAATGCCTCCCTACCATGTGGGCTCAAAAGAGGCCATCCCACCGTGCTTGGAGATAGTCACAAGGCCCAAATAGAGGTAGAAAGACAAAGGAAAATTAAGGCCAACACTCACATCAATCACGAAGCAAACATGGAAGGAAATGCACACAATCAATGTCACAACAAGAAATGCTCATCCAATATCATTACGGGTACTACTCACGACTACCAAGGGCTAGATAATAGATTGCATATCAGATGGAGTGTCATCATGCATTCTCAAAGGGATGGCACCACATGGAATCAAGTACACCTCTCATAGGGATGTGGAGACTCAATCATGCCCGAATCGACACCCCACACATGGATGACTCAACGCCCCGTAGACGGATGGGCCTTCTCGAGTGCATCCTTAGCCTTTAAAATCAAGGCCATGCATGAGGACTCATTATATTATTAGTGTTTTACCACATTAATTTTATTTATTTATCACTTGTTTACTCTAACTTTTCTACTAGTTCCCCTAAAAGCCACTTGCGGGCCTTGGGCCCGTAGAGAGCCACTCCATATGACCACTCTATTAACTAGACCTATACTCATCTTGTTTAACCAAACGAGGAATCCAAAGAATACATTAAATAAAAGGAAATGCCACAATTTTTTTCAAAGGAACCAATTAAAACAACCAACTAATATTGTTGTAAAAAGACACATTTAATAGATGTAATTCAACATGAAATGAAGGCATAGAAATTATGTAAAAATTCAAAGTGTTCGGATTAAAATTCTAAGCCTGACCTAGTTTATATTTTGGCATTTCAAGTTGGAATCCACCTTCAATTTTTGAGTTTAGGACCAAAAATGAAGTGTTGTTACGAAAAACGTCTTTTTCCAAACTAGGCAAGAAAAATCATAGAAAAATATAAGTGCCCAAATTTCAAATCTGCCAAAGACCCAGTTTAGATCTTGGAATTCCTACATGAAATCCACCCTTAATTTTTGTTTTTATCAAGAGGGTAATGAGAAAACATTAAAAAAACATGTTTTTTCTTTACAAATTGTGCAAAAGAGAAAGAATAAGAAAGAGCCCATAAATCAGATTTTTCCCATAAACCCATTTCATGTTTGCTAGAGATTTACAAAAATTAGTCATAAAAAACACTACATAGCTACAATAACCATTTAAAAATATTCCATCTTTCAACTCCAAGCATTACAAAAAAAGAAATAAAGGAGTTCCTTAGATTTTTCATGGGATAGAAATAACCCAGATCAGAAGAAAAATTACCAGCCATACAACAATGAAGAACAACAGAAAATTACCTCAAATTGCCCCAAAACTGAAATAGAGAATTGCTTAATGAAGAAGGCACGACCAAGCTCCAAAATTAGACAGCAAGCAAGAACTGGCGCGCTGATTTCAACAATTTACTACCCACAAATTCTTTTCAGAAAAACTTTCACAATCTCCCCACTCAATTGCCCAAATCATGGGGTTTCCTCCTCCATGCAAAACAACAATTAAAAAAAAATATTTAAAATCTCAAGAAAATAACAATTCAAATCCTAAATAATTAACCACCATAAAATACCATATTTAGAACACGTGAAGATGCCAATGGAACCACATCAAAACACCGACAATCCAAACTAAATATATGTAATCACATAAACGATTAATGAAAACCAAGACCAAATACCTCAATGAGACAAGCTGAAAAACACTTATGGCAGAAGGGTGCTCCAGACATTACCGTTAGGTAACTAGATGGAAGAGAACACCACAGAAACATTGCCCTAATAGGGTACAATGGGTTAGGGTAGGGGATATTTGGCCAGTGACTACCTCCATTAACCACCATCAGGGAATGAGAGTACGCTCAGACCTATGAATTTAGGCGGAGTTGATACTTAGTACCTGCATCACTCCAATCAAACATTAAAGTACATGTGCATGAATCATATATCATATATCTAAAGCAACATCAACCATTAGGAAAAAGAGTTGTGATATCATAAGCCTCTAGGTTACGAGTGTCATGACATCATCCTTTTCCTGTCCAAAATCATACATAAGTAAAGACAATGATATATACATAAAAATATAAGCATGTAATCCAGCATAATATCTAACCATGTAAGCATGAAATCCAGCATGAACAATAATCATGTCAACAACATATAAACATATAAACATGTAAGCATGTAAACATGTAATCTAGCATAACAGTCACGAAATTACACCTCTCAGGTGTCAATACAAAATAATGAAGGGACGAATAGTGCAAATACAAAATATATAGTTATCAAAATCCATCAAGGAAGGACCACAACAAAATACAAACATGGGGATTGTTACAATTTATACCTATGTTGCAGTGTCCTTAGGGTGATGGTCTATTGTATGAAATTCTACAAATGAACTAAGGTGACCAGATGAACCACCAAAATCTCCACGTCCACCCGAATGAGGTGTGGCTTGATCGGGTCCATAGCATAATTGATGGCAATGAGTACATACATGTGGGACCCTCAACACTCCTGGAGTGGTACTCAAACCAACTCCATAAAACACTCCTCCATCATCATCATCTATATGCTCCCTACTCCCTATCTCAGAAGCATGTTGATCAAGGTCTCCTACAAGTGTACTAAGGGATCCTAATGTCAAGACCACCGCACAATGATGTACAGGTGTAGGAATGGTAGGACCAAGAGGAGCAATAAGGGGTTGTGCATGCATGGGGCATTGGGAATCAACCCTTGCCCCTAACCTCTGTTGTGGAATGCCACCACCAACACCCTTAAATGATTTAAAATCAAAATAATTGGGCTTTTTCCCCATAACAAACTCTACATACAATTTCCTCAAAAAATACAATTGGACCGCCCAATTAGCGTGTGGTGGACTGTCAAATACTATATACCACCAATCCCAAAAAATTTCACTCATTTGTGGATATATACACCACCTCATGGATATTCTAGATTTATTGGGAGGAATGGGCTATTGAGTAATAGGGTCAAGAAAGTAAGGGGCTAGGTGGGCTTTTGTTATTTTAAGGTCTAAAATTTGTTTATAGGAGAGACTGTCTGCATAAAATTGTCTCATTTGCTCTCTCTCTCTCTCTCATCAATGCATATCTAGATCAAAATCAATAGTCCTAATTGCATCTACAATGATGTAAAACATCTTGCGTGTGGTGGAATCAATGCTTGATTCTGCATAGCATTGATTTGATTTTGAATGGATGCAACTTGATCTTTCATGCGTGCTCGCAAGCGAGCCTCATCAGATGCAATGGGTGTTGGAGGTGAGATATTAGGTTGAGGGGGTGGAGGGGGAGGTGGAGTGGGGGTGGAGGTGGCTGAGGTGCTGGATTGATGATATCATCAATGTTAAATTGATCCATGATATCAAATATAAGTTCACTTGCACTAAATTATACAAAATTAACATACAAAGTTACAAAATTACAAGAAATAATTAAATTTGAAACGCACATGCAAATTTGTTTAAATAGGATGTGCATACATATACATGCACATACATATACATTGATTGAACTTGAGCATATGCATACAAAATTCAAAATTTAACATGTACATACATTTAAAATAAAAAATACGATGCATAATTGCATGCATACATCATTCAACTAAACTATGTACATACATACAAATTTCAAAATTTAAAATCTAGAACTATACAATTTTAATGCATGTACATACTAAAAAATAAACTTGAAACATTCACAAAAATCTCATTTTATGTCTAACGCATATAAATATTACATTTTTCCAATAGGAGAAATCATGATCTAGTAGATAGTCATAAAACATACTATTATAAATTCATCATTATAAGTTCATAAATTCCATCAAATTCATAAATTCATGTCACTAAAAATATCCATCTGGAACCAAAATCATAAATTCATGTCACTAAAAATATCCATCCAACCAAATTTATAAATTCATCACACAAAATATCCATCAAACCAAATTCATAAATTCATAACTCTAAGATCATTGTCTTAATTTAGAAATTATTGTGGCTCTCTATTGCATCTCTTCATTTATTTTTGTTTTCCTTTTTAGAATCAGAATTTCTCCTCTCCTCTAGCCATTCTTGATGCTCATCTAAGATCCCATCCATATCCCTAACAACATCAACAACGGATTGCATCCTAGATGCAAACATCCTCACGGGTGGTGCGACAAATTCTTCATTTTGAATAATGTTGATTTGATCTTGGATGGTTCTAACATTGGCATTGCTTCATGCTTGCAAATGAGCACCATCGATTTTAGGTGGTCGAGATGGATGGCGTGAAGGTGGATTGCGAATATTATTGAATTGATCCATGTGATCTCTAAGATATAAGTGAACCTACATTAGATTTGTAATTTCAAAATGAAAGATACATGTTCAGGAAACACCCTTAAACATTCAATATAAATGGCCTAATTGAATACAAATGATAAAATATGTAAGCCTCATTTATGTCTAAGGCTTGTTACTTGAATGAAAAAACAATTAACTATTAATATAGGACAATTTATGAATGTTATAGGGTTTACGGTTTAGAGTTTAGGATTTAGGTTTTAGGGTAATAGGATGGCTTAAGGGGATCTATGTATTAAGGTCCAAGTACAAAATGACATGGATTTTAAGTGAATAAAATTTGGTGAAGATTCCCAAGGCAACCAAATTTCATTAAAGTTTGAGGTAACTTCACCAAATTTTATTCACTTGAGTCATGCCATTTTTTCCTAGGAACTTACTAGACATAGATCCCCTTAAGCCATCCTATCACCCTAAACCATAAATTAATCAGCCTAGATCATGAAATCTCATTCATATTATAATCTTGCATGATCTTATTATTGTTAAATTTGGTTGCCTTGGGAAACTTCACCAAATTTTGAGAACTTATTTGATCCCCTTAAGAAATGTCATATTAGGACACCTTAAGACATCCAAAATTATGGCTTAAGGGGATCTATGTAGTAATGTCCTAGTACAAAATGGCATGGCTAAAGTGAATCAAATTTGGTGAAGATGCCTAAGGAAACCAAATTTCATTAAGGTCCTAGGCAACTTCACCAAAAAAAATTCACTTGAGCCATGTCAGTTTTTCCAAGGACCTTACTAGACATAGATCCCCTTAAGTCATCCTATCACCCTAAACCATAAATCAATCAACCTAGATCATGATTTATCCCATTCATATTATAATCTTGCATGATCTTATTATTGTTAAATTTGGTTGCCTTGGGAAACTTCACCAAATTTTGAGAACTTATTTGATCCCCTTAAGAAATGTCCTATTAGGACCCCTTAAGACATCGATTTATGGTTTAGGGTGATAGGATGGCTTAAGGGGATCTATGTCTAGTGAGGTCCTAGGACAAAATGACATGGCTCAAGTGAATAAAATTTGGCGAAGTTGCCCAAGGCAACCAAATTTCATTAAGGGCCTAAGAAAAAATGATGGCTTTAGGGTTTAGGGTTTAGAGTTTAGAGTTTAGGGTTTAGGGTAATAGGATAGCTTAAGGGGATCTATGTAGTAAGGTCCTACGACAAAATTACATGGCTTAAGGGAATAAAATTTGGTGGAGTTGCCTAAGGCAACCAAATTTCATTTTAAGGTCCTAGGACAAAATAAATGCTTTAGTGTTTAGGGTTTAGATTTTAGAGTTCAAGGTTTAGGATTTAGGGAACTTAGTGTGAAGTTTTGGTGTCCCTTGGAATAATGGACTTGCAAGTTAATGAACAACATTTTCTTGTGGAACAATTGATTGAGATAGCGCTTGTTTCAACTAACCAACCTAGATCATGAAATCTCATTCATATTATAATCTTTCACGATCTTATTATTGTCAAATTTTGTTGCCTTGGGCAACTTAACCAAATTTTGAGAACTTAAACGTGAAACAAGGAATCATCTCTCAAATCGAAGAAATAGGAGATTAAAATACCATCCTATAGAACAATTCCTTATTATGATGAAGTATGCAGAAGCCTAAGTGGAGGAAAATCAGTTTACACTACATAGAAGCCTGACTGGAGGAAAATTAGTCTACACTATTCCAGGATCATATATAAGGCATATTGTGTCAACTAAGAATCAGATTACTGGAGTGAGTTTTTGATCCTCAAAATACTGATGAATGTTATGAATTTGTGATTGAAGTTATTTATATTTTGATTAGTGAAATGAGGGTTGTCAAAAAGGACTCCCATCCCTAATCCTGCATCTTTCAAAATCAAGAAGGAAAATTTCCAATTCAACCTAGAAATGCAAAATTAGAAAATATTACATTGCTTCAATTGTTGTATTGATTTGAAAAATAGTAAGCAACAATGGAATCATACATAATCCAACATACACCAACTGATCATTATGTCAAAATGAAACAAGAAAAAATTAATTTGGTCCTTCATGATACAGAGACAAATTTATGGCTAAGCAGCCAACTTCCAAGAATAGTAAAGAAAATTTTCAAGTGTGAGAGTTTGAATAAGGGAAATCAGATATCATGCTTTTGAATGTCTAAAAAAATTTCTTATAAAGGAATCATCAATAATTTTTCTAGCTTTTAGGTCAAATTTCCCATTTGGGAAGAGGTGTCTATGTAGGGTTTTCACACATTCGCATATGATTTTAAGGGTTTATAACTAAACCCCTAAAATCACATTCGGAAACCCCTAAATTGTAGTTCATAATGAATCCTTAAATTATGGCATACATGAAAATAAAACTTCCCACTAAATACTCCATAATGATGGAAAAACCCTAAAAATTCTAAACCAAATCACATACAAAAACCTTACTAGTATTTTATATTACAACCTTTTCAATATGTGTAGAAATAGATTTCCAACGAATACTACAAATAGAAAGACAATTACCATGAAACCCTAACTTTCACTTGCAACACATCACATCATTCAAAACAAACAGTAAAACACAACATAATATCTTGCAAAATCATCGGTTTAATAACCAAAACAAATGAACTGAATGCAAAAAAACCTGGGTTCACTCCCTTTTTGTAGAGTCGCTATTCGCTCAACTAGCCTTTGATCGCGCTCTCTTCAGGTGAACATGTAAAATACCTGCGCTTTCCTTTTTTTGCTTTTATATTAATCCCCTTTGGCCAGAAGGGATTCAACCAAGTAGGTTTAGGCCGAAACATTGAAGCCACATAGGCACCATGTTGTCGCCACATAGGTTCAGTTGAAACCTACTTGGCCAAATCCTTTCTGGCCGAAATGGGTACAATATAATCTGTAAGCTTGGCCCAAAGGGTGACATAGGTCTATACTTTTACCCTACTTGCATGTATTAACAAGTTTACGTATGGGTAAATATTCATGTTCTCTACATCTAACTTCATATACATATATATATATATATATATATATATATATATATATATATATATTTGTAGAGATTTTGTTTAGTAAGTGTATATATATGCACTCCATGCCTTCCATGCATACTTAGATGTCTCTTTCCTGCATATATATATATATATATATATATATATATATATATATATATATATATATATATATACAAAAAAGTGTTTACACATATGTGTGTATATGAAATTAGATGAACCCAACATAGATATATATCTACATTTAAACTTATATGTGTGTGTGTGTGTGTGCGCTTACATGTATTGACAAGTTTGGATGTGGATATCTATGTGTGTTATGTGAAAAAAACCTTCCCACAGTGGTTGCTTGTAGTCATGATAGCATTTGATGTTACAGAACAACAGTCAACAATGCCTAATTGAAAATAACATAAACTGTTAAATTATTTCTTTGCTAAGTTTTAGATGGTAGGTGTTATTGCAACCACCACCACTACATGGAAACCATACATGTAATAATATTGTCATTCCATAGGAATTCTCAAAAGAATGAAAATAGTGAAAATGGTTACAATATCAAATACCTAGAGTTGAACTTTCTTAGCAAAATTGATGTTGCTCAGAGCAATAAAACAAATGCTTGACAAAGGAGAAAATGGTCTATTGCATCGATATACACATACAAAAAAAAATGTGCACATATATATGTATCTAAACTAAGATGCACACAACATACATATATATCCACATTTATACTTGTTGATACATGTCACTACATTTAAACTTATATATACATACATACATACATATGTGTGTGTGTGTGTGTGTGTGTGTGTGTGTGTTCTCACATGTATTGACAAGTATAGGTGTGGATATCTATGTATGTTGTCTATTTGAAGCTACAGACCAATAGTGAACAATGCCTTATTGAAAATAACATAAACTGTTCAATTACTTTGGTAAGTTTTAAATGCTAGATATTATTGCAGCCATCGCCAGTACATGGAACCCATACATGAAACAATGTTGTAAAGCCAAGTTGTGACAAGTGATGTTTATTTCCTATGCTCAAACACCATACATATATATCTACATTTAAACTTATCTATATATGTTCTCACATGTATTGACAAGTTTAGGTGTGGATATCTATGTATTTTGTTTGCAAAAACCCTTGTCACAGTGGTGGCTCATAGCGTTGATAGCAGCTGAAGCTATAGAACAACAATCAACAATGCCTTATTGAAAATAATATAAACTATTCAATTGTTTCGGTAAGTTTAGAATGCTAAATATTATTGTGACTGTTGGCACTATATGGAAACTATACATGAAACAATGTTGTTGTGCTAGGTTGTGCTTAGTGACATTTATTTCCTTTGCTTTCGTGGTGATTTTTGTATTATCAAGTCCACCCATGGATTTATATGTGTGTTGTCTACATATAACTTTAGATGCATATATATATGTATAGATTTTTCTTTGTAAGCGTATATGTAGACTATTTTATTGCTTTCCAACCATCGCCACTACATAAAAATCATAAATGAAATAATATTTTTGAAGCTATTGAACAACAATCAACAATGCGTGGGTATCAACTCCTTCCTATGTTTATTCTTTTGGAAGGATAGTTGTTATTTGTTTGAGCCTTAATAAGGATTTCTTAGAATGACAAGTTGTATATTTAGTGTAAGATGAAACATTGGTCTCACCATTGATTATAGTGGAAGACTACACATGTTCTTGCTCAGGGGTTTGGTGAGAGTCTATGAGGCTCCATGGCCCAATATGGTGCAATCGAGATGAAGCCTTATTTTGTTGTGTTTCATATTACTTTCCCTAAGTGTAGATATTTATGTATGTGATATTAGATGTAGGAAATATTCATATATACTCCTTCGTATATTTATTATTTTGAGATTACCAATTTAATCCACTTTTCTGATTGGGAGGCACTTGTTAGAAGATGTTCTTAAAATGAGAGGCCAAATACTTGCAACAAAGAACCGTCATAGCTCGTCCTTGCTTGGCTAATTCTTATAATGATAGGCTGTATATTAAGTGTACTATGAAACATTGATATCACCATTGATCACAGTGGTGGTTGATGTATGTTTTTGCTCAGGGGTTTGGTGAGAGCCTATGAGGCTCCATGACCCAATATGGTAGGGTGGAGAGCAAACCTTCTTTTGTTGTGTTGCATTTTATTTTCCCTATGTGCAGATATGTACATATATATATATATATAAGTTTTCATCTATATATATGTATATTGTTTACATCTAATTCCACATACATATATTTCTACACATACTTTTTGTGTGTATATATATCCAAGCAACAAATTTCTACATATGCATCCAAGGCATGCAATGCATATATATGCAGTTGCAAAACAAAATCTATACCGATATATATGTGTTTGAAGTTAGATGCACCTTTTGGGTTATTACTTCTTCGAGCCTCAAAAAGGAATTCTTAGAATGATAGGCTATATATTAAGTGTAATATAAAACATTGATCTTTAACATAATCTTTCAAAGCACCATTTTTTTGACAGCATATTGTTCTATATGCTCACAACTGCAATTGTGCATTCGTCTTTAACTGCTATGTTCTCTCTTTGATTGTTCTTAGCATCCCCCTCTCTAATTTCTTCTATGCATATACAAAATGTTGCCATTTGGACTTCTTCTTCGCCTATCGGCACACCGTTACATGTCACTGCACGCAACTACTAGTTATTTATCTATTTTCTTATTAATGAGAGTAGTTGTATAATTCATTTTTTTTTTTTAAAAGACTTGAGAAATTAGAATACCATAATAAGTTTGGCTTGGGCCAGTATTAAGGTTTAGATGGGGGTTACTCGCCTATGGTTTCAATAAGTGGTTTAGAATTTCAGTATTCATCCGAGTCTAGTAGCAGTTCACAGACTAGCGGGGGCAGCCCTAGGCATGAAAAGGGTGTCGTTGTCAAAGATAAAGTCATCGAGAAGGAGATTGCAAGTAGGACTTGTGGAATACCTGCTTCTTTACCATGTGTATTTTTTTATTTTTTCTGAGTCGTTTGCGCAGCCTTCTGTTCATACGTACAAATACAAAGGGTTTCAGTACTTTTGTAAGGGTGAAAGAGGGGTTTTTGAAGTGAAGAGTTTGGATATTGTTAATATAGGCCCCCGGTTTCTTAGTGTTTATAGTGCATTTTCGCTAGTTTAGGCGTTTCCTCTATTGTTGAGTGGTTTTCAGTCCCTGCAGGAGGACGATGGCCATGGCCAGGATAATAGAGAAGACGAGCATTGGCAGAAAGGTGAGAGGGGGCAACGGTCTTTAGATATGTATTCTGCAGGGTATTTGGTCGATCAGTTTGGAAGATTGGTGAGGTCAGATGCAATGTATGTAGTCTCTGAGGTTGAAGAACTTTATGGGGGAATGATCTTGCAGATGGAGCATTTGGTGAAGCAGGTGGCTGAGAGCTCGCATGTGCTTGCTAAACAGGTAAATTACTCTTATGTATTTTTTTGTCTTTGTTTTTAGGAGTGCATCTTAATTGCACAGAGAATTTAAGCAGTACAAAAGAAAAAATGGAGTTGGGTAATTTGTCTTATGATAACTAGGAAAGGTAGAAAAGAAAAGCAAGTAAGTTCTTCTTTAAACATTTTGGATCTCTTAGGCTACATTCCTCTGAAAACTAATAATTTTTTCTTTAATCAATCTCCCAGAGGAAATCAGTAGTCATCAGTTTTTCTTTTGTACGTTTCTTCAATTTGGTTGTCTTGTTTTGGTAAATTATGAATCCAAGCATTGTTCAAAAGATGTGGTTGATATTTCCTTCACTTTTTTGTCCATTGTCAAAAATACTTATTTAAGTAAAACTGCTGCTTGAAATGTGTCATATATGGTCTTGATCATATACATGGACTTATGTATATTTTTGTCAGCTATGAAGTCGGGCTTAGGAGCTTCTATTCCACTCAAATCCAGTCCAAGACTTGCAATGAAAAATCATGTGCATGCTTTTTGCTCTTTTTTCAACAGACAATTGCAGCCAACATAACATCATAACACACCTACTTCATGCAACACTAATAGCTCTCATGTCCTTTTCACCAAATTAGACTTCTCTTCAAGAAGTGTTGTGAACTTGTTGAGTCTCAGACTTTTTACTTTTATCCAATAACAACTTCACTGTGCCTGTTTAAGCTGAAAGTGACTCTGTTTTGGTACCCAACTAAACTTTTTATAAGTTATTCACTGCTAAACTAAGTATTATTTTATGACTAGTGGAATCATACAAGACATAAACCATTTCTTGTAATGCTTATGGTCCTTACTGTAAAATCATAATCGCTGACTTCAAGAACAATGGTTAAAACTTATTTCATTCATCGTTGTTTTGCACAAGCAATCTTGGAAGACTGTTTTGTTCCTAGCTTATCAAAGCCTTGGTGTTGTCTATGGTGATTTGAGTATCTCTACCCTATATGTTTACAAGAGCAGTTTTGTACAAGATATTCAGAACTCACAGTCCGATGAGGAGATTTTTGGCATTTTGTCCTTTGTCTTTTGGGCCCTTACTTTGGTCCCATTGTTCAAGTATGTCTTTATAGTTCTGATATGATTTTTTCATAAGCAGCTCCACCAAGACTGTTACTTCCTACAGTAGAGCTAACAATTAATGCACAACATCTTTACTGTTTTAAAGACAATGTTTTCATAGTCTATAAATTTGAGAAAAGAACTTTGGGGAAATTGTCTAAAGGTTTTGCATTGTCTGCAATTCATCTGAATTAACATCAACTTTTGCAATACCTGCTCAAATCATAAAACAAGGCTAGTTAAAAAATGTCAACTCTTAAGCTGTTCTAGTTTTACCCGAAACTAGATATGATTGTCACAGTCCTATATTGATGCTTACAGTGCAAGGTTATCAAGCAATGTTCCCCTATTAGAAGATAAAACGTATTTCTAAGAAACTGTAGATTAGTTTATCTGCTTGTCTACATAACATTTTAAAATCCATGTGGACTACCAAAAAACAAAATACATATCCAATTCTAATCGCAGCCATCACTACTCCAATTATATTCACTGTTAAAGGAGCAAGTTCCCAGCTTCACAACCCTCACTATAACAAATTAAATAAAAGACACAAGTGCATCTGTCCATAAGAATTGCCTTCACTTTTATGTCATTTCCCTGTTATGTCAACTAAGCTACCTAAGGCATGATTTCCATTCTTCTGTGCCATTCTCTGTGAAATAGTTAAATAAGTAACAAAAAATAAATTAGTTAAAATAAGTCCATCAGCAATAAAAGTCACACTTGTTAATAATATGCCATGCCTATTCAGTAAAGAGGTATACTTTGACTATAAACATACTTACACCTGTTGTAAACATTCCTCACATTCTGTTACATATTTACAGAAAAGTTTATCTTTCCCATTCGACGATTTGCTTCCAATGGTATAAAGCTTTCTTTCTTGTGACCACGAGCCACAGTTCCTCAATTCTATTACATATTTACTGAAAAGTTTATTTTTCCCCTTTGATGATTGGCTTCAAATTGTATAAAATCTTTCGTTCTTCTGGCCATGAACTATAGTCCCCATCATAATCTCTCTTTTATTGCTAGAGTATAGTTTCAATTTATTATGTAACCATTGCAAAAAAATGTATGTAGCACATAGATGTTGACAATGATTATTTATCTCTCGAGTTAATCATCTTGATTTACAGATAATCTATGAATGATTAATATAGTAGTCGTCAAGGCTGTTTACAAAAAGTATTTAAAACTTGATTTTTAGCATGCTTCATATGGGCTGTTAAACATTCTAATAAACTACTAAGCCAAATCAAAAAATCTTATAAATGGTATTTTAGAGCCTGGAGCACTTGATATATTTTCTATATTGTTCTCATTTCCATCCCATTCTTCATCTTTTTCCAAATTTGCTGTCCAATTGCAAACATTCCTTAACAGAAATTTTTGTTGCATGCATCGAACCAACTCTGTCCATAAAATTTCAGCACATTTTCAGACAGTTAACCAAGTATTGGCTCTTTAGCTGAACATTTGCACTTTATGTTTCACTTTGCATAAAGCATAGCCCATATTTTGAACTGGTCTGAAATTCTCTTCTCAACCAAAGTCCAGTAAAGAAATTGAAAAAATTATTAGATTTTACATCTCAAACAAAAACAGAAGCTTGCTGACTCTTGTAACTAATGCAGAAATTTGTAACTAAGATTAAGGAGTTTGGACTGATACTTAACTACTAGTTTCTCATCCAGTTTCTGTTCTCAACCAACAGTCTCCATATTCATCGGAGTTGTCAAAAAAATTATAATATACGCATTGGTTGTATGATCAGCTCAGTATGTATAGAATTGTATGGTTATAGCTTCACTTTTACAAACCAAATATTTCAAAATGTAGGTCAATTTCAAGGTTTTGGTAGACAATTAAAAATTATTTGTGGAATAATTTAACATGCATAAGTTACTATGATGGAATCTCTAATCAATTTTTTTAAATCAAATTAATTGCTAAGTAAGCTTAGTTGTAGGCCAATTAAAAGTTTGGAGATCAAATTTGGTAGGTCAAGTCATTAATTTGTAAATATTTTATAAAGGATAGACCAACTTCACCACCAAAAATAAATTTCTAGTGAAAAGGCGTTAAAAAGATAAAAACATAATTTGAATTTGTTTGACTTACAATATATTATTCTATATCGAAGGAAAATTATATTTTGTATAAGAGATAGCATATCTTTATTGTAGTTTAATTTGATAAAAAATTAACTAACCAATGTTTTTACTCATCATTTGCAAGTTGTTTGATAAATATATTATTCAAATTAATAAAAAAATTAAACCATTTTGAATAATTTTTAACTAGCTCACTCTATTTGGAGGTTGACATGATATCTAATAGGCAACACTTGATCTTCATTCATATGGAAAAGCAATCTAGTACACAAAATTTTTAGCTTGCAATTAAAACTGATTGATCTTCATACAACTTGTTGAAAAACAAAATAGGACTATCACCCTCACAAAAGATGTATCGATATAAAGGATTAGTGCACTCACATATTATTTCATAATCATTTGTAATTAATTTATTCTATCCTCCACATCCATCTTATGATGTAATACCATACATAAGAGATTAAAAACACATACACTCATCAAATTTCATTTTCCTACCATTTATGTCTTCCACCATTTTAATTTTTTTTTTTTCTTATGTGTTAATTCCATTTTATGAAATAATTCATTATTATTGCAACTAGATCAATACTATTGTACAAAATGGACAAGGCATCAATTTTATAAAATTATATAAATTTTTTCTTTTAAATGCTTTTTCATTTTTATTTTTAAAAATTAAATTTAATGAGTAATGTTAGACATGAATTCTCTTTGACATTTCAAGTATCCTTATATATTTGATGATTTTTTTCATTTTTGAATTGACTTGTTATATGTTGAAATTAGGATGTTAAAGAACATAGATCTATATCATATTTTTCTTTCTTCATGATAAATATATATTTAATGAGTGGATTAGAAATGGATTTTTTTATATTTTTTAAATATCTCTACATAATTATATAATAGGCAATATACATTTGTCATGGATTTACAATGAGTGAATGAATCCACTATTTTATATAGTGGATATGAATCTAATTTTTTTAATGAGGAATTATATATCTAGTGATAAATAATTGAATGATAAATGCATGTGACTTTATCAATGCCTCAGATTTGGTAGGGAATGCACCCTTAGCTAAATAGAACTTAAAGCGTGTGAGATTTAGTACTATCTCTAAACTGTGAGTAACATTTTGTATCATTTATTTTCTTGGAATGATTGTATAGTAATCAAAAGATTCATTTAATTGTAATGAGTCACAAAATGAGTACAAAATTTTACACCAATAACATGCATCAAGTGTAATCATATATTCTTCCATCTAACTAAAAAAATATTAATTCCTTATTTGAGAGTACACCTTTTGATCATTTATGTATCTGTACCCACTTATTCACCCAAATCAATAGCTATAGATGTGAATGATGATAATTTTTCTAAAATAGCATCTTATTTTCATTTGAAATCAAATTAAATAATAAGCTAATATCAACAATTGTGTTTGGATGTCTCTTTATTTCAATTCTAATGTGCATTTTTTTCATTTCTTCCCTTTCTTACTCCATGTTAGACACGTGTGGCAATAAAATTGAGCTTCAAATCCACATTTGAACTCTATCTCATTTTCCTTCCTTGAAGGATATGACATGTACCTTTTAAAGACCTTTTGTAGTGGTTCTTAACATGTAATTCAAAATGTAACTTCCATGCTTTGTTTGTATCAATATATACCATAATAGTTACAATGATTCTTTAGATCTTTGCAAACAAGTTTTTTTTTATATTTAAATATTTACTAATACTTAAATATAAAATTTGATATATTTCTATCATTTTATCACTTTGAACTAAATATTAAATAATGTCCTATTTGGAAAAAATTCAACCCACTCTAAAAAATTAGATCTAAGAACTTTTTTTATTTAGCTAAATTTTTCATATATAAAATTTACATAGATATAATTTATAGATTTTTTATAAACAAGAATTAAACAATGTCAAGAACAAAAACTAAGACTTTTTATTGGATTTTCTTTTTATTTCTCTAGACATATACCATTAATCAATAACTATATTTTCCTTATAAATGACTAAAAATTACACACCATCCCTCAGTCTTAAGAGTTTGTCTAAACATTAAATGTGCTAACCTCACATAACCTCACAATATTCTCAACTCATAAAGAAAATATAAAATATTGAACTCTTTTCACAAGAAAAATATTAAAAACAAGGCAACAATAATCAATTGTTGCTATCAAGTTGAGTGAAGAGTTAAGATGTAGATGTAGAACAATTTTGATCCTTCACATAACTAGTATGTATTAGATCACTTCTACTCTCAAGCAAAGGTGATATATCTATAGGCAATTGCAAAGATTGAGTATTGAGAAATACCCCTATTATTTTTTCTAATCTCTCAACTATCTCCATCATATTTGGGCGTTATTGTGGAAGCTCCCTTGTGCAAGCCAACCCTACTTGTATAACTTGAGTAAGGCATGTCAAGACCATTGGTAAATTTGATTCTTTAACATCTTGAAGTAGGTTGTTGTCTACCACTTCTATGATTTTATCAGGAAAAGACATACCTACCCATTTTGGTAGATTGATTCCTTCTACAAACATGTCATCTGTGGGTCTTCTCCTTGTAAACAACTCTAAAAGTAGAATTCCATAGCTATATATGTCTCCTTTTGTTGAAATCTTTCCACCCATTCCATATTCTATAAAACAATACAATAATTAGTGGTTGTCATCCCAAATGAAACATTCATACTAAATATTAAAACAATCCAATGAAAAATTATCTTGTATAATTTAAAGTTTGTACCTGGTGCAATGTAACCTGTAGATCCTTTGAGTGCATTTATAGAAGTCACTGAATCCATTGAATTACCAAATAGGAGTTTGGTAATGCCAAAGTCTGCTATATATGGAGTGATATCATCCCCCAATAATACATTATTTGGTTTTAAGTCACAATGAATGACTTGCACAAAGCAATAATGATGTAAATATGCCATTCCTTGTGCTATTTCCTTTGCTATTCCAAATCTATTAGACAAATTTAATTTACATTCATCTCCCCCCTCAGGGTATAGGCATCTCTCCAAACTTCCATTCTCCATGAATGGAAGAACCAAAGCTTTAAAATCAAGATGGGAACAAGCTGAAATTATTTTGATCACATTGCGATGCCTTACTCTTTTTAACACATTACATTCTCTATTATAAGTTTGGAGAGCATTTTCACCTTGCAAATTGAGAACTTTAACAGCAATATTTGTACCATTGTTGAGAATTCCTCTATAAACATAACCAAAACTACCCACTCCTAACAAATTGGTTTGATTAAACCCATTTGTTGCATTTGCAAGTTCTTCATAGGAAATTCTTGTAGGTCCAATATTGAGGTCAAGGGTAGCTTGACTAGTGCCTCTCCTTCTATAGAAAATTATTAAGATTGCAAAGGATAGGATGAAGATTGAAATGCCAATCACAATTGGTACTATTACCCCTTTGGAGACTAAACCTTTTTTGTGTTGGGAATTAGAGCATGGCTGCAAATTTATCCACTTGCCACAAAGGCCAAGGTTTCCTGCAATTGCTGACTCATCAAGTGTTGCAAAAACTCCTTTATTTGGAACCTCTCCTGTTAACTTGTTTGAAGAAAGATTTATATGTTGAAGTGTTTTCATGTCTTGGAAGGCCATTGGGATTTCCCCTGACAAATTATTTCTAGAGAGATCAATGTCTTGAAGATTTTTCAAATTTGTGAGTGATATTGGTATTGTGCCACCAAATGAATTGCAAGAAAGATTCAAATATTGCAAGTTTGTGCAGCTTGATAGTACAGCTGGAATTTCACCTGAGAAGTTGTTGAGAGACAAATCTATAGCTTGTACCATCACCATTTTACTCATTATTGAAATAGAACCTTGTAATAAATTACTAGAAATATTGAAATAAGTTTGAAGATTTGTAAGACTTGCCCATTCAGGAGGTATATCTCCTTCTAGTTTGTTGTGAGCTAAGTCTACCATTTCCAAAGTTATACATCTCCCTAAGCTGGCAGGTATTTTCCCTGACAATTGATTGTGATAAAGAATAAGATCTCTTAGTTGTGGAAGATCACCTAAACTATCTGGAATTTCCCCTGAAAGCATGTTTCTACTCAATGATAACATCCCAAGACTTTTTGCCTTACCCAAACTTTTTGGAATATTTCCATATAAATTATTTATGTCTAGATATAATCTTTCAAGATGTGGAAGTTGATTGAATATGGATGGAATAGATTCATTCAAAAGATTGTCAGATAAGACTAATTGTGTCAACATTGTGAGGTTGCTAATACCGCTTGGTATGTTTCCCTCAATTTTATTGGAGTACAAATTCAAAATGGAGAGTTGGCTTGATAGTTGACTAATAGAAGATGGAATAATGCCAGTGATACAATTAACAGACAAGTCTAGAACTTCTAAAGTGGAGCAATTAGTTAAGGATGTTACAATAGACAATTCCCTACTTTGACTCACAAGATTATTATTCCCTAAATCAAGCCGCAAAAGTTGGTGTAAAACACCTAACTCCAAGGGCACCTTGCCACTTAGTTGATTTAAAGATAATTGAAGTATTTGAAGTTGAGTGCAATTAGAGAGGGAAAATGGGATTTCTCCAGTGAGTTGGTTTTCGGACAATAACAACTCTTGCAACTTTGATAGTTTTCCAAGCTGTAGGGGAATATGGCCAACTAATATATTCGAGTTTAATATCAAATTTTGGAGAAGAGTGCAATTGGAAAGGGTTGTGGGAATAACTCCTGTCAAGTTGTTGTTATTAAGAGATAGTATTGTGAGTTGAGTAAGCATACCCAATTCAATAGGAATACCACTAGTTAAGTTATTTTCTCCCAACTCCAAGTCAATTAAAGAAGACAAGTTTCCTAGAGAAGATGGGATTGTTCCTATTAATTGATTTACTCCTAGCCAAATACTGTCTAAATGTGAAAGGAGGCCAAATTGGGAGGGGATGCTACCATTCAACTTGTTGTAACTCAGAGCAAGAAGTTGTAGAGAATGACAACCTGCTAGAGTGGATGGAATGGGGCCTCCCAAGTTATTTCTAGCCAATACAAGTTCTCTAAGGTGAAAAAGCCTCCCCAACTCAGGAGGAATATGTCCCTCAAGCCTATTATTCAAAAGAGAGAGTACTCTAAGAAAAGAAAGATTTCCAAGGAAAGGAGAGATGGGGCCAAGTAAAGACATACCAGTGAGATTCAAGGAAACCACACGTTGATGAGAAGATGAACAAGCAACCCCAGTCCAATTGCAGAAGGAATGATTGGGAGTCCAATCAAACAAGGAATTGTAAGAATCGAGGATGAGGGATCCCTTGAAAGCCAAGAGAGCTTCTTCATCAGAAAAATGAGGAGGAGAAGATGAATGGGAAATGTAAGAAGAAATGGGTAGTGCAGAGAAAAACAAGACTAGGAGGAGACTAACTAAAACCATCTTCATCTTCATCTGTATTCCAAACTTGCCTAGCATTGAACTCAGAAAGAAGTAAGGGAGAAAGTGTAGTTCTGTTTGTTATTTAAGGCAGGCAAGTAAGATGCACTGTTGATGGAGGATCACGAATATGCTTCTCACAGTGTTAAAAATTGCTGAGTCAATGTATTATTAAATCGTTTGAGATACCAAATCTGTTCAATCTTGAAAGTTTCACCGAACATTAAATAAAGCAGCATGAAAAAGTCCAAATCCAAATAATATTGATCACCGTTGCGTAGCTTCTGCTTTCCTATTTGTCATTCTGCGTAGACCTCGTTAAAAAAATGTTTATTATCAATTGTTAATATTATTTTTAGTATTTTTTCTATGTTTAATATTTATTATGATTTGATAAGTTTATCTTAATATTTATTATGGTTTTGGAGGGGTAGGTAATGTCTTTGAATGCTCTTGAGAAATGACATTTTTAAAATTTCGTGAATATGTGATTTATTTTAATTATATTAAATAGAGCATATTTAATAATATATTATTTGTTATTATTGGTCAACTTTATTTTTTAATAGTCACTATAATTATTTTAGTATTTGTTCTATTATCAAGTAGTTATATGATTATGCGGGTTTGGTATAAAACTCTTTAACAAAATGACTTTTAATTTAATATTTAGTATGATTTGACAAGTTTATTTTAATATTTATTATGATTTTTAAAAGGGTAGGTGATGTCTTTGTATGCTCTCCAAAAATAGTGTTTTTAAAGTTTTGTAGATATGGAGTCTATTCTTATCATATTAAACAGGGTGTATTTAATACTTTACTATTTATTTTTTTTGTCAACCTTCTTTTTAAATATTTATCTCATTATCAATCTTGGATTGAATATTAATTATAATTTGACAATTTTATTTTAATATTTATTATGATATTTTATAGGGTAAGTGATATTCTTGTACGTCCTTCCAAAATATAATTTTTAAAGTTT
>VDFB02000017.1:492636734-492861864 GCA_007258455.2 Sequoia sempervirens
GAGGGAGAGGGGGGAGCGAGTGGGAGAGAGATAGAGGGTAGAAGGTAGAGGGTTTAAGGGTTTAAGGATAGAAGGTAGAATATTTAAGGGTTAAGTGTAGAGGTTAGATGGTTAAGGGTAGAGGGGAGAGAGATAGGAGTGAGAGTGATAAAGGGACTTGTAGAGGTTAGATGGTTAAGGGTAGAGGGGAGAGAGATAGGAGTGAGAGTGAGAAAGAGACTTGAGAGATGGAGAGGGGCTAGGAAGGAGAGAATTAAGAGAGAGAGGGGGAGGGAGTGGGAGAGATATAGATGATAAAGGGTAGAGGGTTGAGAATTGAAGGTATAGGGTCGAGGACCTATAGGGTATAGGGTTGAGGGATGAGGGTTGAGGGTAGTGGGTAGAAGGTTTAAGGGTTTAGGGTTGAGGGTAGAGAGAAAGAGATAGAAAAAAAACCTATAAAAAATCAACTTTTTCATAACGTGAGTGCGTTTTGAAGTAGTAGAGATATGACCATTCTTTAGCAAGACATATTAACATGCTTGTGTTATAACACGAGTGCATTTTGGCTTGCTCTAAAAATGGTAAAAAAATCAATATACCCATGATCTCAAGGCCCACATTCTGCATATTCTCTTGGTTAAACATCTCTTTGAGGCATTTTGTTAAACAATTGACTTACCTTGTGTATGCTTCCATATTTTGTATACACATATATATGACATAAGTTATAAGGAAGTAAAATAATACATAATTTCTCAATCCTTTACTATGGATGTGCATACCACTCTCTAAAGCTTTCATTTTGGTATAGGAATGGGGGATGTTGGAAAATGTAGTTGAATTTGGTTTTACACCTACAATTTGCATATACTTGAAATTTTCTAAATCATTTTCAATAAATATTTGTTATGCATATCCTACAATCATTATAGTCCATGAGGACATATCTCATTGAGGTATTTTGTCAAATAGTTATACCAAGCAACTGATTTCCTTGTCTATGGTATCAAATTTTCCATACATGTCTCTGAAAAATTGGAATATACTCCTCCCACATTGATAGATCTTTGAATCTATTTTGGTTTTCATCTCTGTTTATATCACCGTGAGACCCCATGTATATGAGGCATACACTGCCCCTACCTTGTCAACCCTACCGCATTGTATATCTCTATGTATATCACCATGAGTCCCCATTTCTATGGGGCATATACTACCCCTACCTTGTCAACCCTACCGCATTGGCAAGCTAGTGAGCTCACTAGCTTGCCAATGCTCCACTAGCTTTCCAGTGTGGTAGGGTTGACAAGGTAGGGACAATGTATGCCACATAGAAATGGGGTCTCACAGTGAAGTATTCCAATGTGGTAGGGTTGACAAGGTAGGGGCAGTGTATGCCTCATAGAAATGGGGTCTCATAGTAATGTATATCACCGTGAGACCCAATTTCTATGAGGCATACATTGCCCCTACCTTGTCAACCCTATCACATTGGCAAGCTAGTGAGCTCACTAGCTTGCCAATGCTCCACTAGCTTGCCAATGTGGTAGGGTTGACAAGGGGGCAGCGTATTCCTCATAGAAATGAGGAATCATGGTGATTATATCATTGTGAGTCCCCATTTCTATGAGGCATACGCCCCTACCTTGTCAACCCTACCACATTGGCAAGCTAGTGAGCTCACTAGCTTGCCAATGCAGTAGTGTTGACAAGGTAGGGGCAATGTATGCCTCATAAAAATGGGGTCTCATGGCCATGAGACCCCATTTTTATGAGGTATACATTGCCCCTACCTTGATCCCATTTTTATGAGGCATACATTGCCCCTACCTTGTCAACCCTACTGCATTGGAAAGCTAGCGAGCTCACTAGTTTGCCAATGGTCCACTAGCTTGCCAGTGCGGTAGGGTTGTTGTCAACCCTACTGCACTGGCAAGCTAGTGAGCTCACTATCTTTCAAATGCGGTAGGGTTGACAAGGTAGGGGCAGTGTATGCCTCATAGAAATGGGGTATCACGGTGAGACCCCATTTCTATGAGGCATACACTGCCCCTACCTTGTCAACCCTACATGCCTTGTCCATGCTTCCATTTTGAGCCTATCTTGAAATCATGGTATTACACATTATCACACTTCTTTAAGGAATTCCATCAGAAAAAATCATGTGACCTTTGTCTATGCTAGAAACAGTCTTCTACAAGATGATTGTAAGTATTTTGTATGAAGCCTTGAATGACATATATTTCATTTATTTGTATGGATTCATTTTTTAGGAGCTAATATTCATCTCATTGGCATGCTACAGGTGAAATTATTTGTCATGTCAATGAAACGAACAAGGAATAAACTAACAGACGAAGAATATGAAACCAATAAAAAAAGAGAGAGAGAACGGGTGAGGGAATATCATGAAAAGAAGAAATTGGATACGATTGATGAAAACAAGCCAATTAAAGAGGAACCTCAACCATCAAAAAGAGAAAAGGCATTGGCTGCACAAAGGGCATGGATGTGAAAGCATCATGGTAGAACAAATTCAAATACCATAGTTGGAGACACACCCTCTATCGCAAGTGAATACGAAGGGACACCATTAAGCACAAACGAATATGGAGGGACACCATCTACCGCAAGTGAATATGGAGGGACACCATCTACCACAAGTGAATATGGTTGGAAACCATCGACCACATCTCAAGTTGAGAGTACATCATCACTCAGATTTGATGAAGAAGGTATGCCATCATCCCCATGTGAACCCCAAGGTATGTTGTCTATTCCACCCTTGATCGAAGGTACACAATCTAGCCCACCTCACTTAAATATTGATGAAATTCCTAATGTTGAGATGTATGTACCTAGGATAACACCACATAGAATTTTTCATAGAAGGCCAAAGTATTTGATTAATATTGATGAGGATATTTTGCAGCACATGAAAGGTAAGATTCCAACATGCACTTGTAGAAGATATGTTGATAAGATTTGGAAATTGTTCTTTGAAAGGATAAATGAGACTGCAAGATGTCAACTATTTGTTGAAATGATGCGGGGTATAAAGTATAGAAACATCATGAAAAATCTTGGGTTGAGAACATCAAATGCTTCAAGTGAAAACACTATTGTGAAGAATCTAATGGATGCTTATGAGAGTGTGGGTAAGAACTCATGCTCAAAGGATAGTAATGTCACCCAACTTGTCATTACATTGAATTTGGTAAGTAGTCAAACAAAGAGAGTTTGTTTCATTAGAAATGAAAGTGAACAATTAAGAATTAATAGAAAAAAATTATCAAGATCCGTTCAAAGGTGGCAAAAAATTGAGGGCACCAATTCAAATGAATTATGGGCATTCTCGGGGAGACTACCACGAAAAGATTTAAAATTTGTTGAAGCATTGAGAACACTAATTGAAGAGTATTGGAAGAATAACATAAGGTCATCTTCGTATCAAAGGGATATGGTAAGGAGAATCGGTAGTCAAAACCGTGAGCCACATCCAAAACATTTTTTGGATATGACTCAAACCCAATTTTTTTGTAAATTTCAACAGGCTTATCCTCAAATTAGTATCTTTCAAAGATATTTTGAAATAATTAAACCTTTTTATATCAAGATAAATCACACACGCACTACTTGTTGTTGTAGACTACACATTGAATTTTCTAACCATTATGATGTTTATCGTTCTATATGTTTAGATTTGCATACTGACGATGTTTTGCAAGATTGTGGCATACAAGCCCCACCAACATCTTCAAGAGAGTTTTTATAAATTTTTTTTGTGAAATAGAGGATGGAAAAATATTCTACAAGACAACATGCTTGGATAGTTCATGTGATAATTGTGATGGCTTGCAATGTATGCCAGTATTTCAACATATGGAAAGTACATATGAGGTGGGGCAGAAACTAGTAGAGTTTGGGAAGTATAAAACAGTGGCATACGCTAGAAAAGATGGTAATCAAGCAAAAATGTGTGATTTAATTATTCAGAAGATTCTAGTGTACCCATTTATGTCCATGTTCCATGACAATATAGTGTATAAGTATGCAAGGCATATCCATAGAGCCCAATGGCTGGACACACAATTCAAGCTATGCAAGGAAACCTTTCCAGTTGGTAGCATATTTTCAGTAGTCGACTTTGCAGATAACTACACTCTATAGCCACAATGTGAGGTGCAATCACAATATTACAAATTCACACAGGTTTCGATGTGTGCACATAACATTCATTCATGCAGTTGATAATATAGAGGACCAAAGGAAGGTATTGAGGGAGTATCAATTTTATATTAGTGATGATCACACACATTCTCCAAAGTTCATGCAAGGTTGCTTCTAGATGTTCTACAGTGATTTGGTTCAGAGGGGCATATCATATGGTCGGCATTTAATATGGTCAGATAATTGTGCAACATAGTTCAAGAACTCGTGCATGTTCTACTGGGTGAGCAAGATGCATGCCATTATAGGTGTTCAACATATGTAGAAATTTTTTGAGGCCGAGCATGGAAAGGGGGATCATGATGGTGTAGAAGCATGTGTGAAAAGAGCATTAGCACGAGAAGAGTTAAAGTATAAAGACAATGCAAAGTTGATAGATGCAAAATCAATCGTTGAGTGGTGTAATGCTTCGACGGGTCCAGGTAATGAAAGCACATCTTTAGTTTATATATTTTTTTGGTTTATGGATGATACTAACATTGCACCATATGTAGATTGTTGTACACTAACATGATCGAGTGAGGTACACTCTTTCCTTAGCTCAGATATAGGTTCATGGAGTATCAATACATGGAAGATGGCATGCTTTTTTTCTTTATGTACAATGCAAGCCTATAATGATTGTGAGTCAAAGGAGTGGGTTGAGAAATGGTCATTAAGTTATCTTAGCCCACTTTACACATATCGCCCTCTGACGACATTGGAACTAACACAGATGGATTCATCGGTCAACTTTGACCACATTTCAGATCTAGTTCAACTTGGTAA
Source organism: Sequoia sempervirens (assembly GCA_007258455.2). Lineage (NCBI taxonomy): Eukaryota > Viridiplantae > Streptophyta > Pinopsida > Cupressales > Cupressaceae > Sequoia > Sequoia sempervirens. The sequence continues at coordinate 492,641,715 of VDFB02000017.1, forward strand.
TATATCTCCTTGCTTAGTTTTTGAAATTCCTATTGTTATCTTATTTTGTAGTGTATTTGTAATGTTGACTAATTTCAAGAGATTTTCTACACATATCAATGTAGAGAATGTTTATGTAGTTATTACAGATGAAGACAATGAAGAGGGAACAAACTATTACCTGTGTTGTTGTGTTGAGGCCAAAAAGAAATTGGAGGCCCTCGCTATAGATGGAGAAAATATCGAATACCCTATAGGCTTAGTTGTTGTTACTAGAATGTGGCTTAGAAGGTACCCACATAAGAGTGTTAAATATTAGCTATTTTAGGACTTTGACATGCATCTGAATATTCTTCATTACTCGAACCTTATCGTTGCATCCAATGTTCATTTGACCAAATATGGGGGTAGACCTTTGAACAAGACCTTGTGGAAGGTCCATGAGTCTAACCATGAGGTAATACTTGACACATAAAGAGTAGAGTAGACCTGGATGGTTTGTTGGATTAATTTGTAAGTATGCATATTGGTTCTTATTAATTTATACTTGTATGCACATTAATTTTTATAATGCAAATTTTATCATCTAATGTTTATATCATCTTCTTTTACTTTTCCTATTTGTAAGTAACCTACTAAAAATTGATTGGTGTCCCCTTGCATAAAATGTTGATTTATGAGCCATCCAAGAGAATCTCAGCCAAAAAAGCAATGCAACATCCTTACTTTGATGATCTTGACAAATCTCAATTATGATTTTAAGCCATTATAAAAGTGTGTGTGAACCTTAGTGAGGGAATTTCAAGTTATTCATTTGAAGTTAACCTTATTATGAGCACTTATGATGTAGACATTATAAGAGCATATAAAATTTCAAGTTATTCTATTCATGAGAGGTGTTGTGTGCAATAGGTAACTTGGAACTCCCAATGAAGATGTATGTCCAGGAGTGACTAAGTTGAGAGACTAACATGCCTATCCTCAATGGAAGCATTGAGATTATGCCTTGCTATTTTTGACTTGGAACCAAATGGTGTTGATTTGTTGTCTGTAAGTGCCTTCCATCTATTTTCATTTCATTTCCATTTTGGATGTTGTTTCTTTTTCTTCTTTTAACTTCCTATTTGTAAGTAAACTAATAAAAATTCATTGGTGTCTCCTTGTAGAAAATGATGGTTTATGAGCCATCCAAGAGAATCTTAGCCAAAAAGGCAATTCAACATCCTTATTTTGATGATCTTGTGTGAAGCTTAGCAAGAGAATCTAAAGTTATTCATTTGAAGTTAACCTCATCATGAGCACCTATGATATAGAAATTATAAGAGAATCTCAAATGTATGAGTGACATTGTAAAAGATCCATGAGAATGGAGTACCTAAGGCATTGTGCCTGCAAGTACAAGCACTTGGGTTTTAGAACAGTGTATGAAACATATTAGACAATTGTAGCACAAATAGAAGAATTATGACAGCTAAATAAATCTCATTTTATTGTATACATTATATTATTAATACAATAAGTATAATAACCATTGATGGTTACTAATCATTCTTTTTCTTCTTTTATTCTCTTTCTATTATAACTAGCACCAATTGACTAACTTATTATAAAAAACTCATTTATTAATATAAATCAACCTAATGACTATATATTAATATCAATACAGCATATAGTCTATTCAAATAAACATTTGTAATAAGATTTACTCAAATTTTGAAATTTATTGCTGACCTCAAACATTTGTAATTCATGCAACATAATCCCTTAATAGTCCAAATTACAAAAGGGCAGCAATCTTTGACGGCTTGTTACCTAGATATCGTGTCAAGTACAAAAATTTTGTTTGAGGTATCGAGATTATGTAGGGCACCTCTACAATAACCTACCTTGGTTTTGGTTATCTCAGAGTCAATTTCTCGTGGTGTGCAGTTTTCACTTGATGGAAAAAGTGTCAAATGCAAGTAGCATAAAGTTGCAAAGTGGTGCAACTTTAATTCTGCAACTCATGTGACCAAACAAACTATTCCAACATATCCAAATGGGTATGTTTACACTAGGAATTCGCCTCTTTTACCCCCAAACACATGGAATTGATCTGAGCTACACTTAACTGGCTCGATCCCTTAAGAGTCCAAAGTGCAAAAGGGAAACAATCTTTGATGGATTATTACTTAGAAACCATGATGATTACGAACTATCCATCTGAGCTTATAAGATCATGTTGTGCCCCTCTACAATAACCTCTCTCAGTTTTTGTTATTTCAAATTCGTTTTCCTATGGCGTCCAATTTTCACTTGATACAAAAAGTGTCAAATGCAAGTAGTGTAAAGTTATAAAGTGGTGCAACTTTCATTCTGCAAATCGTGTGACCAAATGGACTATTCCAATGCATCCAAATGGGTAAATTTATGCTAGGAATGATCCTCTTTTGCACCCAAACACACATAATCACTCTGAGCTACGTTCAACCAGCTCGATCCTTTAAGGGTCTAAAGTGCAAAAGGGAAACAATCTTTGAAAAATTATTACTCAAAAATCGTGATAATTAAAAAATTTCTGTCTAAGCCTACAAGATTGTGTTGGACCCCTCTACAATAACCTCTCTCGGTTTTTTTATGTTGGAGCCATTTTCCCGTGGTGTTCAGTTTTCACTTGATGAAAAAAGTGTCAAATGCAAGTAGTGTAAAGTTGCAAAGTGGTGCAACTTTCATTCTACAACTCATGTGACCAAACAGACTGTTCCAAAACATCTAAGTGGGTACATTTAGGCTAGACACAGTCCTATTTTACACCCAAACACATGGAATCACTTTGAGCTACGTTCAACCTACTTGATCCCTTAAGGGTCCAAAGTGCAAAAGGGCAACAATCTTTGATGGGCTATTAATTAGAAACCATGATGCTTACAAACTCTTTGTCTGAGCTTACAAGATTATGTTGGACCCCTCTATAATAACCTCTCTCAGTTTTTGTTATTTCAGAGTCATTTTCCCGTGGTGCCCAATTTTCACTTGATGGAAAAAGTGTCAAATGCAAGCAGTGTAAAGTTGCAAAGTGGTGCAAATTTCATTTTGGAACTTGTGTGACCAAACATACTATTCCAATGCATCTAGATGGATAAATTTATGCTAGGCATGGTCCTCTTTTTCACCCAAACACATGGAATCATTTCAAGCTACGTTCAACTGATTCAATCCCTTAAAGGTCCAAAGTACAAAAGGGAAGCAATATTTGATGGACTATTACTCAAAAACCATGATGCTTACAAATTCTCTATCTAACCCTCCAGGATTGTGTTGGGCCCCTTTACAATAACCTCTCTCAGTTTTTATTATCTCAGAGTTATTTTCCCGTGGCGTCTAGTTTTCACTTGACAAAAAAAGTGTCAAATGCAAGTAATGTAAAGTTGCAAAGTAGTGTAACTTTCATTTTACAACTCATGTAACCAAATGGATTGTTCCAACACATCCAAATGGGTACGTTTATGCTAGGCATGGTCCTCTTTCACACCCAAACAAACGGTTCATTGTTCTGAGCTAAATTTAACTGGCTTGATCCCTCAAGGGTCCAAAGTGCAAAAGGGAAGCAATCTTTGACATACTATTACTCGGAAGCTGTGATGCTTATGAACTCTTGGTCTGAGCCTATAAGATCATGTTGGTCCCCTCTACAATAACCTCTCTCAGTTTTTGTTATCTCGAAAGTCATTTTCTCGTGGTGTCCAATTTTTATTTGATGGAAAAAGAGTCAAATGCAAGCAATGTAAAGTTGTAAAGTGATGCAACTTTCGTTCTACAACTCGTGTGACCAAATAGACTATTCTAACATATCTAGATGAGAATTTTTACATTAGGAATAGTCCTCTTCACACTCAAACATGAGGAATTGCTCTGAGCTACGTTCAACCGACTCGATCCCTTAAGGGTCCAAAGTGCAAAAAGGCAACAATCTTTGACTAACCATTACTTAGAAATCGTGATGCTTATGAAATCTCCATCTAAGCCTACAAGATTGTGTTGGGCCCCTCTATAATAATCTCTCTTGGTTTTTTTTTAATTTCAGAGTCATCTTCTCATGGTGTCCTATTTTCACTTGATGGAAAAAGTGTCAAATGCAAGCAGTGTAAAGTTGCAAAGTGGTGCAACTTTCGTTCTGCAACTCGTGTGACCAAATAGACTATTCCAACATGTCCTGATAAGTACGTTTACACTAGGCATGGTCCTCTTTTGCACACAAACATGTGTGGAATTGCTTCAAGCTATGTTCAACCGACTCGATCCCTTATGATGACATGCAAAACAATCGAAAAGAGAAACATTCACATGACAATTGAGAAGTCTAAGTTTTCTACACAAAAAACATATGATCATCCTCAATTCTAGCAAGCACAAAATATTTTTTAATTATCCTCCTTGTACTTACAACAATATAAAACAAATTATAAATGCGTACAATGGTGGAACTTGGAAACATTTTTTTTCCTCAATTAACAACTTTGGTTGTGAAGCATTTTTTCATTTTCATTTGAAATGATTTGTTATGCTTGAAAATTTGAATCTAAGAGAAACAAGTGATACTGTTACATACATTTATTATTTGGTGTGATAAATAAAGTTTCCAACCTTGAGTCCATTTCTTATTTGTATTCTAAATTATAAAGCTTTCTCCCAAGTCCATTTCCTATACAAGATATAATATTGCAAAAAATTGACATATACATCTTTCGATGTGTTTATATGTTGATGGATCAAAAACATAACAATTCATTATGTAATATGAGGATTATGTTGTGAAATTATTTAAAGAATATTCAAAACAAATGTCTGTATGATAATGTGTCAAGAAGTTAACTACTCATCATCTACTATGAATATTATTTTTTACAAGTGTTGTGAAGATTATGTGTCCTTTGCTTAATTGAGTTGTTCCAATCAAAAAAATAAATATACTGGAATTTTTTTATGAAACATATCATGGAATACCAATTGAAAAAATGTTTTTTTCTTTTAGATAAATCATTTCATGAAACTCTTTGGATGAAACTGAATTAAGATATGTAAGAACAAGGGAGCATTAGGAACCGCATTGCTCAAGGATTTTAAATAAGCCTTCTCTCCTGTTACAATTTTGGGTGGATTATTTCTTTCAAAGTATTGAGAATGCTTTTCATATTTTCTAGTTGAAAGTTTCCATTCTAGAATGCTCATATCTTGATATATATTATACTCATTCTTAATCAATTATCAAGTCAATAATTAGTGCATTTATTTATAGTTAATATTTTCTTTTCAATTTGTGCAATTTTGTAACTTGTAAGTCTACTAGTATTCCTAGAAATATTGAAGTTGTTTAGTATCAACTAATGAAGTTGTTTAGCATCAATCAATAAATATTCAAGACAAACCATGAAGGACAACAATGATCAATGCTAGGGCTAACCAATTAATAAGTATACACATGAATAAGTCAAGCATACATGTGAATAAGGGAAGCACAAGTACTCAAAAACACGCAAGCCTTGAAGTATACACACAAATACATAGTATACACAAATTAATACAAAGTATATGCATGAATACAAGGTATACAAAGAAAACATGTAAGTCACAAAGTATATATTGGAATACACATAAGTCAAAAAGTATACACATAAGTTGTAAAGTATACACTTGAATACACGTAACTCATATTTATTGAACCATGGATTTATAATGAAAATATGGACATTATCGATAAGAAGGATTTGTATTAACTAAATAGCCATGTAAGTATACATCAATATGTGTTGATATAAGTATAAAATATATAAAAAATAGCCATATAGGCTTACAAGAATGCCATGTAGGCATACAATTTCAAATATATCCAATATGTAAAATATGTACAAAAATGCCATATAGCATACAACAAAGGGCTCTAGAATCAAAAGTCATTGCTTTGCATCCTCTTGAAATAAATGATTTCCCTTTGCTTGTCGGATGGATGGCGATAGGTCTGCCACTCATTTATTATGAGGCCGAGGAGTGCTCTTGGTGCTCCTCCTAGGGTTTAGCTCTTGGTCAAGCTTTATCTATTACAATAAGAAGTAAAGACATTAATATATAGAAATTACATTATAAAAAATGATATATTTAACAAAATAATCACTTACCCCCAGTAGACGATCTCTCTCCTCGTGGGAAATATTCACATGCTCATGTTGTGGCATGCTGACGCCCTGTAGAAACCATCCAAAGAGAAATTAAACTACGAATTAATAATGGTTTGATTTTTCACTAACAACTATAACAACGAATGTAATTGAAATTTAGTAATCTACCTCATACCTCCTCTGTGAGAGCCATTGAGGACTCTATAGCAGATGAAACATCGAGATCCATTGCCCTATGAACATTCAGAGGTGTATCTTCTTCCAACATATGAAAATAAAATAAAAAATTATTCAATTGCGAAAACTACAATAGTGATCCACGCCATGGCTTATATTGTATGAGATAACAAACAAAAAATTGAGTACTTATTAAACTATATATTTTTGACTATCATGCTTACTATTTTCCCTATCCATAGCTTGTTTGAAAGCACCTATTTTTATACTTTTACCCATAGCAGCAAGGTGGTGAACTGTTTGATAAAATTATTTCATAGACATGTATGATAATTGTGGTAGCATAGAGAAGGTAGTGAACTATTTGAAAAAATGTCTCAAATAAATGGGGTCTCAGGGTAATGGAATTCCATTAAAAACAAATGTGTCATGACATTCCATCACCATAAGACCACATTTCTTTGAGGCATTTTTTCAAACAATTCATTGCCTTCTCTATGGTATTATGCTAGTATGGGGTGGATGGTATAGTGTGGTCTTGGTTATGGGATGGAGGGCGATCATGAGATGAAGAGGGAGGGGTGGGGACATGAAAAAAAAGAATGAAAGGTGGAAGGTTCCATGGATCGGTAAATTGAGGATGAGGACCTTGAAAACATTTTGGAGGGGAATTTTGGCTAAAGGGTTGGTTTCTATTCTTCAGATAATGAGTTGTTTGAAAAAATGCCTCAAAGAAATGTGGTCCATTCCATCACCATGAGACCACATTTCTTCAAGGAAATTTTTCATACTACTCACTAACTGGAATATGATATTGCTTACTATTATGCTTTGATAGATTTTTTCCAAGAATCCATAGTTTTTTGGAAAACACCTATTTTAGGCTTTTAGCCATAGTAACAAGGAAGTGAGTAGTTTGATAAAATGATTTGGTACATATGTATGGAAAATGTGGTAGCATAGAAAAGGTGGTGAGTTTTTTGAAGAAATTCCTCGAGGAAATGTGGTCTCATGGTGATGGAATGACATTCCATCACCATGAGACCACATTTCTTCAAGGCATTTTTTCTAACTACTCACTACCTTGTCTATGCTATTGCTTACTATTATGCTTGGATATATTTTTTCCAAGCATCCATAGTTTTTTGGAAAACACCTTTTTTAGGATTTTAGCCATAGCAAAAGGGAATTGAACTATTTGATAAAATTCTTTGGTAGACATGTATGGAAAATGTGGTAGCATAGAAAAGGCGGTGAGCTATTTAAAAAAATGTCTCAAAGAAATTGGGTTTCATGGTGATGGACATGACCATGAGACCACATTTCTTTGAGTAATTTTGTCAAACAACACATTGCCTTGTCTATGCTATTGCTTACTATTATTCTTTCATATATTTCTTCCAAGCATCCATAGCGTAGATAAGGCAGTGAGTTGTTTAAAAAGATGCCTTAGCAAAAAGTGGTCTCATCGAATGCCATGACAAGAAAATGAAATTGGAAGTTGCTCCTACTTATTACTTATACTATGTGAAGTAATAGCATCACTGCTTATGTCGACTTTCTAAACAACTATATTGTAGTTGAAATTTTGTCATCTATCAACGTCTAGTTATTAGTTATGGAATGTAAATTAATGATTTGAGTTTAAAAGATGTGCAATGCAATGTAATCAATGATATGAATATAAACTATACAAATCTATTAAGTACAATTCATTAGTTAAACTCTTTATTCTATTACTTGCATGTAGGTTTGTGTAAATCCACTAGCACTGGGAGGTGTTCCCACGAAACCTCCAATATTAGCCTATTCAACATCCAAAATCACATATTAGAATACCATTCATAAAACAATGCTCTTAACATGCAATACATTTATAATTATTTACTAGTTACATACTGTTGGAATCTGTGCCTCAATTCTTACTGACAAGAAACTACTTGAAGGAAAAGTCGGTGTGACATCACAGATGTCTGGCCGACTAACTATTTTGAAGTTCTAAAATGTTCATATCGGCGTGAAAGGGTTGATGTCTTGCTGACAAGACTATCACTGTGACTTTTGGCATTTAGAATGACCTTTTAGTGAATGGATTTATTTGGGCGACAGTGTGAGCTATCGAGGTAACACAGAGGTCACGGGGAGATCTCTCAACGATGCAGCTTGGTCACGCCGATGAGAGTTCTTCACGGTGACAAAAGAATTCATTGAGAAGTCTTGGCGAAAGTCATGAGTCTTGCCAATAGTAAGTCTTCGGTAAGACTTAGGGAGCTCGAAGAAAGGTTACGGTGATAGACACGAGTCTTGGTGACAGTGTGACATTTGGTGGAAGCTTTGTTTCAGTATGATGCCTCACCGAAACCATGGGGTCTTTCCGATAGGTGAAAGGCTTCAGAGTAACATAAGGTTGTCAGCAAAAAGTCTTGGCGAGATTGGTATGTCTTGCCGAAAGGAATAGCTCATCACTGTGGCTGAAGACTTCGATATGAGTCTCTTCGAAAAGCGAATGTCTTACTGAATGGAAACCTCATCGGTGTGACTTGTGAACTTGACATGAGGTCTTGGTGAGAATGAAGTGTCTTGCTGATGGAATTTCTGATTGCTGTGACTTATGCATTCGATATGAGTCTCGTCGATAAGGGAAACCTTTGCCGATAGGAACAAAATGGACATCAATGGTTTTGGTATAACTTCTTTGTTGTCTTGCTGACTACTAGAGACTTAAAGTCGATATCGATAGAGAAACTTTGTGGCATCAGGGAGACATTATGAGTGTCTCACCGATATGCCAACAAAGTTGAATGCCCTTGACCAGTCTAACCATCCTATGTGGAGCATCATGGACCAATCACAGGAAGTAGTTTTCAAACAAGATGACGGTTAATTTTATGCATCAGTTTCAGTGTTGGAAAAAATGCATGCAAGGAAAAATCATCTGCTCGAAAGGAAACTATCTATGATTAGCAATGGTGGATAAGGATGCTCAAAAGACAAAATCAGAATGTGAATGAAATAAAAGTAGCTCGATTCTGATTTGAAATGATGATGAGAAAAATTGAAAGGTTGAGATATTTTTCTAGAACTGTATAAACAGTGAATGTAGCTACTAAGAACTGATAACCTGAGAGTTACATCTCTGAATTGTATGTAATATTTTAGTTATTGTAATACAAAGAGATTCAGCTTGGTGTGGTGGATTTTTTCTCAAAAGGGTTTTCCCACGTAAATATGTTGTTCTTTGTCTTTGAGTGTCTTCTATGTTTCTTTAAATCTTGCATGTGTGTCTTAATTGGACTGTAGTTAAAAAATTAAAAGTACTGCCTGCTTACTCCCCTATGGTTTTGATGTTAGGAAAGTTGCTTCCACACCCCTACTTTCCTTACAAGTGGTATTAGAGCCTGGCTAGTTGTGTTGTCCTTGTGAGTGGGTTAGGTTTTTTGTGTCAATCCTTTTCTAGTGGGAGTTTTGTAGAGTTCTTTTAATTTAATTACAAATTAAGATGGCGAGCACATCTAGTAGGATGGAAATAGAGAAATTCAATGGTAGCAATTTTGAGCTGTGGAAACTCAAAATGGAAGATATGTTAGTTGATCGAGATCTTTGGACTACCGTGACTGGAAGAATGCCTCAAGGCATGAAGCAAGAGGATTGGGACTTGGCAAATAGAAATTCTAAAGGGCTGATAAGGCTCTGTTTGTAAGACTTTGTTCTTTTGAATGTGCATGAAGAAAAGACTACCTCTTCCTTGTGGGAAAGACTGGCATCTATTTATCAAGGCAAGTCCTTGGTGAACAAATTTTTCTTGAGAAAGAAGCTATATTCTTTGAGAATGTAGGAAGGAGGATCTATTGCTAATCATTTAAATGCTTTCAACATGTTGATTTATCAGTTAACATCTGTTGGTGTGAAGATAGAAGATGAAGATCGTTGCATGCTGCTACTATGTTCTTTGTCAGATTCTTGGGATCATCTGGTGATGGCTATTGGGAGTACGACATCCACTTTCAAGATGGAAGATGTTGCTTCTTTGTTATAAAAAGAAATGAGAAGAAAATCTTCTAAGTTGGCAAAGGAGGCTCTGACTGTCAGAGGTAGACCAAAGGAGAAAGGCAAGAAGAAGGACAAGAAGTCCAGATTGAAATTATAAGGGAGATCAAAGTCTCTTGGCAAGAAGTCAAAGGTGAAGTGCTAGAACTATGGGCAACTTGGTCATGTCCGAAAGGACTGCAAGGAGGAGAAAAAGAAGAAGAAGAACTCTTCTGGAAATGATTCTTCTCAGAGTGATGCAGATACCTTCATTGCAGCTTTGGCTACGCAGGCATTTGATGATGTCTAGTTGATTGATTCTAGAGCATCTTTCCACATGACATCTCATAGAGAATGGTTCACAAAGTATGAAGAATACAATGGTGGAAAGGTGTACTTGGTAAGTGATTCATCTTTGGAAATTGTTGGTCGGAAGAGTCAAAATTCAATTCCCTGATGGAAGAGTGAAGGGAATCAATGATGTGATTCATATACCAGGTCTAGCTCGAAATCTACTTTCTGTAAGTAAGCTGAATGATATCAGAGTGTAGGTCACGTTCTCTGGAAATGGCTGAAAGATGACTAGAGGCTTTATGGTGCTAGCTAGGGGTGCTTGAATTGGTACCTTGTACAAGCTGGATGCACAAGCTATTAAATGCAATAGCATCTCTACAAAGTCACTTAAGGCTGCTCATGAAGAAAAAAAGGAAAACGTTCCTGATAGTGTAAACTCCATGGATATTAAACTTCCAGCAGAGAAGACTATGCTCTGGCATCATAGGCTAGGCCACATTGGTGAGAAAGGTTTAAAAACCTTGAAAAATAAAAACTTGGTAGAAGGGCTTGAAGATTGTAACCTTGAGTTCGAATTTTGTGAAAATTGCATATATGGAAAGCAATTTCGTGTTTCATTTTATTCCAGTCTTCACAAATCTTCTGGTTTTCTTGATTATATACATTATGATGTGTTTGGTCCAGTGAATGTTCCTTCTTTGCCTAAATCAATATACTATGTGTCGTTTATTGATGATTATACTAGAAGGACATTTGTATATGTTTTGAAAAGTAAATCAGAAGTGTTTAGCCAGTTTAAGGAATTTAAAAACCTTGTTGAAAATTAGACTAGTAAGAAAATAAAGTGCTTAAGGACTGACAATGGCAGTGAGTTTTATTCAGATGAATTCGAAAGGTACTATATAGATCATGGAATTAAAAGAAAAAAGACTACACCTTACACTCCACAGCAAAATGGAGTTGCTGAAAGGTTCAACAAGACAGTAATGGAAAGAGCACGAAGTATGCTGAGCAGTGCTAGCTTGGAAGAGAAGTTCTGGGCTGAAGCAGTATCTACAACATGTTGGTAAATCGTTCTCCTAAATCTGCTCTTGTTGAGAAGACGCCTTTGGAAGCATGGTTTGGAAGGAATCCCTCTCTTAGACATATTCATGTCTTTGGCTGTGAGGCATATGCATATGTGCCATTTGAAAAAAGATCCAAGTTGGAAAAAAAAGATGTAAAGTGTATTTTTATTGGCTATAGTGCTAGAATAAAAGGATACAAGCATTGGAATCCTGAGACTGAGAAGGTTTTGTACAACAGGAGTGTTATCTTTCATGAGATGAAACCTTCTACATTGGATCTGTAGTCAGAGAAGAAATCAAAAAATGAAAAGGATGTAGCAGCAATTCCTCAGACACCAGATAAAGAGGAATTGAAAAATCAAAATGTACCTAATACTGAAGAGAGCTCAAGCAGTTCTAAAATTTCTGAAGATGATGAAGAACAACCTCAACCTCAGTTTGTGAGGAGGTCAACTAGTGAAAGAAAGCAACCTAAAAGGTATGGGTTTTCTTTAATAGAGTCTACTTGTACCTATGCTTTAATTTCTAGCACCGATGAACCTAGGACTGTGAAAGAGGGATTTAAAATTTCTGATTCAAACTCTTGGTTAGAAGCCATGAATGAAGAAATGGCATCATTAGAAAAGAATGACACCTGGAGTTTGGTTCCATTGCCTAAAGGCAGAAAATTTGTAGGCTGCAAATGGATATTCAAAAAGAAAATTGGTCTGGATGGCAGTGTAGGAAAATATAAAGCAAGGCTGGTTGTAAAAGGTTATTCCTAGGTAGAGGGAATTGACTATGGAGAAATATTTTCTCCTGTAGCTAAGCTGAGATATGTTAGATTTCTTTTGTCACTTGCATCAGCATATGATTTAGAGATTGAACAGATGGATGTGAAAACAATGTTTCTTCATGGTGATCTTGAAGAAGAAATTTATATGTCCCAGTTGGAACACTTTGTGGTAAAAGGTAAGGAAAGACTGGTTTGCAAGTTGAAGAAATCTCTGTATGGTTTAAAACAGTCTCCTAGAATGTGGTACCAAAATTTTAACATGTTTGTTTTGTCATTGGGATTTGTAAGATCAAAATGTGATCACTGTGTGTATTACAAAGTTGAAAGTGATCAAATACTTATTATTGCTCTCTATGTTGATGATATGCTGTTCATAGGCAATAGTAAGCTAATGATTTCTAATCTTAAGTCTCAATTGTCTGCAAAGTTAGAGATGAAAGATCTTGGTGCATCAGGGTACATTCTGGGAATGGAAATAACCAAGGACAAAAAGAACAGAAAGCTTTGGATCAGTCAGAGTAAGTATGTCATGACTGTTCTAGAGAGATTTTGTATGACTGAATGCAAGCAGCTAGTTGTTCCAATTACACAGGGAACGAAGCTATCTATTGAGGATTGTCCAAAATATTCTTCTAAGATGGAGGACATGACTAGTGTGCCTTATGCAAGTGCAGTTGGTAGTCTCATGTATGCTATGGTCTATACAAGGCTAGACATTGCCCAAGCAGTGGGAGTTCTTAGTCATTTTATGAAAAATATTAGAAGAACACATTGGGATGCTGTGAAGAGAGTGTTTAGATATCTGAAGGGCACTTCAGACTATGCTTTGTGTTACCATGGTAACTTGGTTGAATCACAGAAGACTCTCAGCATTCAAGGTTATGTGGATTCTGATTGGGCAGGGGACATTGACAGCAAAAGATCCACCAGTGGATATATTTTCATGATGAATGGTGGTGTAGTGAGTTGGATGAGCAAGCAGCAGGCTGTAGTCGCTTTGTCTACTACAGAGGCATAATACATGGCAGCCACACATGCCTGTAAAGAAGCAATTTGTTTAAATTTTTTTTGTTCTAACATTGGCTTTGATGCAAAAAAGATTACTATCTACTGTGACAGCTAGAGTGCTATATGTTTGGCAAAGAATCTTACTTTCCATGCCAGGATGAAACATATAGATGTACAGTATCATTTTGTATGAGATATGGTGGAGGATGGGAAGGTCTCTTTGGAGAAAGTGGATACTCTGAGAATGTTGCAGATGCATTGATGAAGCCTGTGAGCACAAACAAGTTTAGTTGGTGTGCTAGTTCAAGGGGCCTCTTGCCCCATGAATCTTAGTAGTTTTATGATGCTCTGGAGGTGTTAGTAAGATCTTCATGAAGTGGAAGCTTGTTGGAATATGTGCCTCAATTCTTACTGACAAGAAACTCCTTGAAGGAAAAGTCGGTGTGACATCACAGATGTCTGGATGACTAACTGTTATGATGTTCTAAAATATTCATATCGGTGTGACAGGGTTGATGTCTTGCCGACAAGACTATCGCTCTGACTTTCGGCATTCGGCATGACCTTTTGGCGAATGGATTTCTTCAGGCGATAGTGTGAGCTATCGAGGTAACACAGAGGTTGTGGGGAGATGTCTCAATGATGCAGCTTGGTCACACTGACAAGAATTCTTCGTGGTGACAAAAGATTTCGCTGAGAAGTCTTGGCGAAAGTCATGAGTCTTGCCGACAGTAGGTCTTCGGTAAGACTTAGGGAGCTCGAAGAAAGGTCATGGCTATAGACACGAGTCTTGGCAATAGTGTGATGTTCGGTGGAAGCTTTGTTTCTGTATGACGCCTCACAAAAACCATGGGGTCTTGCCAATAGATGAAAGCCTTCGGAGTAACATAAGGTTGTCAGCAAAAAGTCTTGGCGAGATTGGTATATCTTGCCAAAAGGAATAGCTCATCGCTGTGGCTGAAGACTTCGATATGAGTCTCTCCGAAAAGCGAATGTGTCGTTGAATGGAAACCTCATCGGTGTGACTTGTGAACTCAACATGAGGTCTTGGCGAGAACGAAGTGTCTTGCCGATGGAATTTCTGATCACTGTGACTTATGCATTCGATATGAGTCTCACCGATAAGGGAAACCTTTGCCGATAGGAACAAAATGGACATCGATGGTTTCGGTATAACTTCTTTGTTGTCTTGCCGATTGCTAGAGACTTAAAACTAATATCGATAGAGAAACTTTGTGGCATCAGGGAGACACTGTGAGTGTATCATCGATATGCCAACAAAGTTGAACACCCTTGACCAGTCTGACCATCCTATGTGGAGCATCATGGACCAATCACAAGAAGCAGTTTTCAAACAAGATGACGGTTAATTTTATGCATCAGTTGCAACGCTGGAAAAACTGCATGCAAGGAAAAATCATCTGCTCAAAAGGAAACTGTCTATGATTAGTGATGGCGAATAAGGATGCTCAAAAGACAAAATCAGAATGTGAATGAAATAAAAGCAGCTCGATTCTGATTTGAAATGATGATGAGAAAAATCGAAAGGTTGAGAGATTTTTCTGGAACTGTATGAACAGTGAATGTAGCTACTGAGAACTGATAACCTGAGAGTTGCATCTCTGAATTGTATGTAATATTTTAGTTACTGTAATACAAAGAGATTCAGCTTGGTGTGGTGGGTTTTTTCCTGAAAGGGTTTTCTCATGTAAATCTATTGTTCTTTGTCTTTGAGTGTCTTCTCTATTTCTGTAAATCTTGCATGTGTGTCTTAATTGGACTATAGTTAGAAAATAAAAAGTACTACCTGCTTACTCCCCTATGGTTTTGACATTAAGAAAGTTGCTTCCGCACCTCTGCTTTCCTTACACATACCTCAACGATAGATGATGTGGAGTAATAAGCGGGTGTAAGGCTGGTGTATCAAATATCAACATTGTGACCCTAAAATTTTATCAAAATCATAAAACTAGATTAGTTATTCTTGCATTTCAAAATTGAAATTTAATAAATTAAATTCAATGAACATGCTAATATTTACCCGAGTATCAATGCCATAGGCCTCATTCAAAATTTTAGCTTCCCTCACCATCTCCATTATTTCAAATGTATCCTATGTAGTAGCCTCCTGAGTGTCGGTGGGGTCATATGAACAATTCGCCCCACAAGCTTGACACAAATGTGCTCGAAGCCCACCACTCGAAGAATCCCCTGGATGGTGCTGTAGTATAGGGATGGCATGTTGGAGGACACTCTAGGTCAAAGAGCTGATTCAAAGTGTCTACCTCAGCACTCTCCTTCATGATGGAAGGGATAACAATGTGCTCATGAGGCGGTGTAGCGAGAGGTAGTCTTGCTTGGCGCCTAGGATCCTATTGTGCACCGGGTCTATCTTGAGCCAACCCCCCACATCTCCCATGGAAGTCCCTCATATCAAAATAATTTAGGATTTTGTTTAGAATGAACTCATAGTATAGTTTCCTTAGGAAATATTGTTGGAAATTGTTGCATGGTGGGTAATGAAAAACCATGTACCACCTATACCAAAAAAAGTTCATAATCTGTTGGTAGTGGCACCAATGGATAGGAAAACTCTTCGCATTGAGGCTAAGATTTGCATTTGTGTGCGGGCCAGTGAACAATGAGCACAAATCTAATTTTATAATTTTTAGATCTTTTACATCTTTATATGATAATTTATCCTAGTAATAATCCCTAGCCACCTGCCTCCTATCTTGCCAACTACTTAATTGTTTGTTGATTGAATCTACATGTTTTAACATTTCTTTGAGTGGATTTGCAAGGGTTTTTCTTTCCATGGTTGAACTGTTTGGATCGTTCAACCTCGTGATTAACTCCTCAATTTTTTATTATTATTTTCAATTTCACTCATTAAATTTTGTTGAGTGCTAGGAGGATGTTGAGGGATTGGTGGAGGAGGTTCTTATTGTGGTTGTTGAACTTGAGGATTTTGTTGATGTTGTTGTTGCTCTGCTTGTTGAGGATTTTGTTCTGATTGTTGTTACTTTGCTTGTTGAGGATTTTTAGGAGGGTTTGCAGGTTCATTAACATATCCTACAAATTCAACTAATAAATATAAAAAACAACCTAAAAATAACAAATTCACAACAAAAAAAAGCAATCCTTACCTATTAGACCTCCTCGTTGACGTGGTGACATCCTGGTGATGAAACAACAACAATTTGATGAAAAAATTGCAAGATGACTCCTCCCAGAACACAAGCGTGCAAATGAAGGGCTTTTGGCTACAGACATAAAAAATAGTCACAATGCAAATGAATTTGATTTCCTTTTTTTTTTTTTAGTGGCTCATAATGCGAGCATATTGTAATGCGAGTGTGTTATAATGCGCTCACATTTTGAGCTATCAAAACTTTAGAAAAAAAATTTGGCCACAAATTGGCCCCCATATTTTTGCACCCACCCTTCATTAGGTCCCTTATGTTTTTGAATTGCATAATGTTTTCTCCTTTTGTCCTTACAGTTGGAAGTATTTCTCATGCAAATCTTCAATAGTTGATCTTATGCTTCCATCAAGGTCTTGTGCCAGATCATATGCACTAGAAGCTTTATCTATTTGTGACTTAGTTGAATCCATTTAATCTTTGATGCTCTTTGTGGCTCTATACCACTTCATCCAAAACTAGAACATGGCTTTGGCCTCAACCACACAAGCCTAACATCCTTAATACTTTCCTAAAATTTATTATGTGCTTGTGCACACTTCTCTATAATATCCAATAGTCTCTTCTCTTCCACTTTCTTGTCCATTTCTTTCTCAAAAATTTCTTTCAAACCAGAGGCATACTCTTTGAAATAATCAATCAAAAACTTCATATTTTCGATACTGGAGAGTGAATTGTCAATTGTTGCATTAGGTATGGCCTCTTGCAGGGTATTCATAGCTTCTTCAATTAGCTTTCCACTCTTTTGATGAGTTTCTATGATTTCCTTCCATGTAGATACATGGAAGACATCTCCTAGTTACAGTTTATGGAGCGATGAAATCTTAGCAAGGTAAACATTTCCTTCTTGCATGGGTAGTTTTAGCAATTGAGTGGACATGCAACCAAT
Organism: Sequoia sempervirens; assembly: GCA_007258455.2. Taxonomy (NCBI): domain Eukaryota; kingdom Viridiplantae; phylum Streptophyta; class Pinopsida; order Cupressales; family Cupressaceae; genus Sequoia; species Sequoia sempervirens. The sequence continues at coordinate 492,659,288 of VDFB02000017.1, forward strand.
TGAAAATTCAATTGCATGTTTAACAGATTATGTAGAGAATCTCCATAGGTTTTGGAGGATTCATTGGTTACCTTTACCTCTTCCTCTACACTCTTTTCTTTCAAATCCTTTTTCTTCCCATTATTACTAGTATTAATTGACATCTCTATTTCTTTCTTTCCTCCCACATCTCCAAATGAATTTTCATTCTTTTTCTCTTCTTATTTTTCTATTTCTTCTTCACCAATAGAATTGTCTGAGCTATCCAGAGGAGGGATAGTCTCTGATTGGTCTTGTGTGCTTTCACCATGTGTGTTAGTTATCAAAGGAGTAAGAGTATCCTCCTTATCAGTTTCTTCTCTGGTAGTTGCATTCATCTCAACATTTTTCTCAGCCTCCACATTGTCTTCTACTATGCCTTCTACTTTTGGAGGAACATTATCTTGCACATCTCCTTCATTTGCCTCATGCTTATGTTAAGCATTATTCATTTGCAAATAATCTTCAAAATTTTCTTCTGCAAGTATCTCTTTCTTATTCTCAAGAGTCATTCCTAGCTTTTGTGCTATCTTTGTTGCCTTTTCAACACTCTCCTTCTTGAGCCTTTGGAGATCATTTTAATCTCTTCCCATAATGGTTGTCACCCTTTTTTTTGTTTTGAGTTCTTTATTAAACAATGTGGCCAATGTGGCCTTATTTTCCTTTGATAGAGGAGCACTGATATTTTCCAATGTATAGGCCTTCAATTTGGCCTCTTCTTATATTGCTTCATGTCTCCTTTTAATCAAAACATTCCACAAATTTGTAGGTAGTTGTTTCTCTATATTTCTCATATCAACTTCAACAAAAATGATATATTTTATAATAGATTCTACCATGGTGGATTTATCCATCTCCTCAACCTCATTATACAAAACTACAGTTTCTACTAACATATCATTTTGTACAATGCCATTAAAGAGTGCACCAAATTTTACTGGATTGTGTGATCTTATTGGATTCTTTTTTTTTTCTTTTTTTTTCTTCTGGTGTCCTCTTCTTGCTTGCTTCTTCCTTCTTTTCTTGCATATGAACAACAAATTATTTCTTATCTTTTTCTACTTCCTCCTCACTATCTATGTCAATGATGTTGGTATGTGGCAATTGATCTTGCAAGTATTGTACATTTGTACCAAGAAATGGGGTTTAGGGCATCACCTCGAAAAAAATCATTAACACATCAAGGATTTCCCACTGACACGTCAAGGTTTTTTTTTCCGTTGACACATCAATATTTTCCCATTAACACGCCGAATGATAAAATATCTTGTAAAACCCTAATTATAGAAGGTTCCAAAAGGATTTTTATAAGCGGCTGATATGTATGTTGTGGTATAGTGTTCAGAAGATTATAATCTATTTTGCATTGGATAATAAAATCATTGAATGCCTGAGTTTCTATGGATGTATCCCATATTGGGTGAACCACGTTAAACTTTGTGTTGATCTCTTTTGTGCTATTTTTCATTGTTATTTCTAGGTTATTTAATCTACATATAAATGTTAATGTTTATTGCTCCAATCTGCCTAAAACCTAACAAATGGTATCAAAGTCACATGTATTTTGATCGATTGGTAGGAAACCTCTAGATTTGAGTGGGATCAATGGAGAAAACAATTCAAGCTTGAGAAGTTCAATGGCCAGAAATATCAATTATGGAAGATGTATATTGAAGATTATTTTTATCAAAAGGATCTATGGAAGCCATTGCAAGGAAAAGTAAAGAAAGAAGTCACAATGTTTGATGAAGAATGGGAGATTCTAGATAGAAAGGCACTGGGAAACATTCAGTTGTGCCTGAAACCATTTATGGCATTCAATATAATAGAAGCAAAGTCAACAGAGGATTTGATGACAACTTTGGAAAAATTGTATGAAAAACCCTCAACCTCAAATAAGGTATTTCTCATGAAGCATTTGTTTAATCTGAAAATGATTGAAGGTGGATCTGTGATAGATCATTTAAACGAGTTTAATTTAATTACTAGTCAATTAACTTCTATAAAAGTGAATTTTGATGAAGAGGTGAGGGATCTCTTGGTTTTATGTTCTTTTTCCAAAAAGCTGGAATAGCTTGGTAATTCCTGTAAGTAACTCTATCTTTGGTTCAAATACATTGAAATTTGATGATGTTGTTGGTGTTATCCTTAGAGAGGAAATGCAACAAAAAAGCACAGGTGAGAGTTCAACATCAGTTAATGATTTGACTGTAGAAAACAATGGAAGAACAAAAGAGAGGAAAAAGCCCAACAAATCATGGAAAGTCAAAAGGAAATTCGAAAAGTGGTAGATCTAAATCCAAATGAAAAAATGGATTGTTAGCACTATGGAAAGCTAGGACACTTGAAGAAAGATTGTTGGTCTCAAAAGGGAAAACAAGGAGATGAAAAACATGATGATAGTAAGGAAGATAATGTTGTAAGTAATAAATTGCAGGATGCTTTAATTCTGTGTTTAGATAATGCTAATGATTCTTGGGTAATAGATTTAGGGGCTTCATTTTATGCCACATTCCATAGGAAATATTTTGTAGATTATATTCAAGGATTTTGGACACATATATTTGGGTGATGATGAACCTTGTTATATTTTTGGAAAAGGAAAGAGAAAAATCATGTTGTAGAATGGAAATGAATGGTTGCTACAGGAGGTAAGACATGTTCCAAATTTGAGAAGGAATTTAATCTCTACAGGACAAGTGGGTAATGAAGGCTGCACAATTACCTTTTTAGAAAAAGTATGGAAGGTCACTAAAGGTGCATTAGTAGTAGCTAAAGGTGAAAAGGTAGGCACATTGTATTTATGTATTGGCAATACTTATTCTACCTTAGCTGCTACAAAAAAAATTGCTATTGAGACAATTATATCACTTGCTACAAGGAAAAAAACATAATTGTGGCACCTAGACTTGGGAATATGAGTGTGAAAGGGATGAAGATCATTCACTCCAGAAAGTTGCTACTGAGTATGAAGTAGATTGACTTGGAGTTCTACGAAAATTGTGTTTATAGAAAATAGAAAAGAGTGATATCTCAAAGTTGGGAAAGAGAAGAAGAGTGAGAAATTAGAGCTTGTGCATTCAGATGTATGGAGACCAACTCAAGAATCTTCTCTTGGTGGATCTTTCTATTATGTTACTTTTATTAGTGGTGTAACTAGGAAAACATGGGTGTATTTCCTAAAACAAAAATCAGAAGTATTTGAAACTTGGAAAAAGTGGAAAGTTTTGGTTGAGAATGCGATAGGGAAAAAGTTGAAGTGTCTCAGATCTGATAATGGAGGTGAGTATTGTAGGAGAGAATTTGAAAATTACTATTCATATAATGGAATCCGTAGGTAGAAAATGGTTCCTGGAACCCCACAAGAAAATGGTGTGTTTGAGAGGATGAATATGACCATTATGGAGCATGCAAGGAGCATGAGATTGCATGCTAGACTACCCTTACAATTTTGGGCAGATGCTATACATACTACTGTTTATTTAATAAATACGGGACCTTCAAATCCTTGGAATGGTGGCATTCCAGAGGAGGAATGGATGGGTAAAAAGATAAACTATTCATTTATGAAAACCTTTGGTTGTGAAGATTTTTTTGATATTGATATTGAAAATAGAACCAAGCTTGAGGCTAAGTCTAAAAAATGTACATTCATTGGATATGGAGTAGATGAATTTGGTTATCGATTATGGGATTATGAAAATCATAAAATAATTAGGAGCATAGATGTTATATTCAATGAGAAGGTCATGTATAAGGGTCAGCTGCAGGAGAATATGCATGAACAAGCCAAAAAGGAATATGTGGTGCTGGATGAGATTCCAAAAAATAAAATTCTAGTGGTACCTAATTCTCAACAACAAAAAGTTATCCCATAGATTCCTGCAAGTGTTCAAAATTCTACAAGGATAACTAGACCTCCAAAAATATTTTATCCATCCTTATATTCTATATTATTAACCAATTTTGGTGAACTTGAAGGTTATGAAGAAGCAATGTAGGTAGATACCAAAAAGCAGTGGGAGCTAGGCATGAAAGAGGAAATGGATTCCTTGCTACAAAATCAGACTTGTAACTTAGTCCAATTTCCTGTAGGTAAAAGAGCATTTCCAAATAAATGGGTTTATAGGTTGAAGGAAGAAGATGGAGTTAAAAAAATATATAAGGCCAAACTCGTGGAAAAAGGTTTTGCACAAATTTTTTTTATAGATTTTGATGAAATATTTTATCTAGTTCTAAAGATGGCTTCTATTAGAATTATTCCAAGTCTTGTGGCTGCAGAAGACTTGCATGTTGAATAGCTAGATGTGAAAATAACATTTCTCCATGGGCATTTGGAAGAGGAAATATACATGCAGTAGCCATAGGGATATGAGGTCAAAGGTCAGGAGGAATTTGTGTGCAGGTTAATGAAGAGTTTGTATAGCCTGAAGCAATCACCTCAGAAATGGTATTTGAAATTTGATAGTTTTATGGCTAAACAAGGTTACAAAAGATGTCATTCTGATCATTGTGTTTATTTTAAAAAAATGGGTAATGACAACTATATTATCCTATTGATTTATGTTGATGACATTCTTGTTGCTGGGTATAACATGTAGCATATTAATGAACTTATGAATAAATTAGAAAATTCATTTGCTATGAAGGATTTGGGTGCAACAAAACAAATCCTTGGTATGAGGATCACATGGGACAAGACAAACATAAAATTATTTTTGTCTCAAAGTGAATATGCAGAGAAGGTGTTGAAAAGGTTTAACATGTAGAATGCAAAAGTAGTTAGTACACCTTTGCATAGTTAGTTTAAGTTGACTAAGGAGATGTGTCCAAAGACACAAGAGGAGGAAGAAAAAATGTCTAAGATACCATATACATTAGTAGTTGGAAGCTTGATGTATGCACAAGGCCAAATATTGCACATGTAGTGGGAGTTGTGAGTAGGTATATGAGCAATCCAGGAATGGAAAATTGGAATGTGGTAAAATGGGTTCTCTAATATTTGAGAGGTACTACTTCAAAGAAACTATGCTTTGGAGGAAAAAAAATTCTCTAAAAGGATATATTGAATTTGATCTAGTGGGTGATATTGATAGCAGGAGTACTACAGGGTATATTTTTATTGTAGGAGGTATTGCAGTTAGTTGGATTTCAAGGTTGCAAAAGGTTGTTGCACTTTCAATCAATGAAGTTGAGTATGTTGTTGCTATGGAAGCTATCAAGGAGATGATTTGGTTACAACATTTTCTAGAGGAATTGGGACAATGAAAAGAAGATAGCCCTTTATACACTAATAGCCAAAGTGTCATTCATCTTGCTAAGAACTCAACTCTGCATTCAATAACTAAGTACATACAACTCAAATACCACTTCATTGGGTCAGTTTTAGAGGATGGACAATTGAAGCTAGAGAAAATTCACACAAGTGAGAATCTTGCAAATACGTTGACAAAGGCAGTTATATGGGAGAAACTAATTTCCTCATCAATTTTTGTTAGCCTTCACAAATGATAATGGTGGACATAAGAAACCATCAAGACCTATAATCCAGTGGGAGTTGTCATGATCAGTCTCCAAGTGGGATATTGTTGGTATGTGGCAACTGATCATGCAAGTACTATACACTCATAACAAGAAATGGGGTTTCCTGCTGACACATCATAGTTTTATCTCATTGAAACGTTAAGGTTTTCCCATTGACACATCATAGTTTTTTCCCATTAAGACATCAAGGTTTTCCCTTTAACACATCAAATGAAAAAATACCTTGTAAAACCCTAATTATAGAAGGTTCCAAAAGGCTTGTTATAAGTGGCTAGGATGTATGTTATGGTATGGTGTTCATGAGATTGTAATCTATTTTTCACTAGATAATAAAATCATTGGATGGTTAAGTTTCTATGGATGTAGCCCATATTGGGTGAACCATGTTAAAACTTGTGTTGATTTCTTTTGTGTTATTCTTCATTGTTATTTCTAGGTTATTTAATCTGCATATAATTGCTAATGTTTATTGCTCCAATCTTCCTAAACCCTAAAAAATGATATTAAACTTCTTCCTTTTTGTACCTGCTTCACCTTGTGAGGGTTCACCTTTTCTTTTTTAGACTAGCTGCAGTCCTTCTTCTTCTTCATCTTTATCTTCAACATTGACTCCTAAATACTAATCTCTAGTGGCCTCATCCTCGAACCTTCTTCTCACATAGCCAGTTGGGTATATTATTGAAGAAATTTTTACTTTCTTAGGCCTCTTTGCTTATTTTTCTAGAGAGGACTTCTCCTTCACCAAAGCACTGGTTTGCTTTGTAGGAGAACTAGTCTCCTTCTTAGTTGCACTTGGTGAGGGGTCAATCCCAAAGAACTTCTGAGTAGCTAGAGGAGTGGTAGCAATCCTACTAGATATTCTTGTACTTGGTGAGCTTCTTAGAGATCTATCCATTGCTCTTGCTTGTTCCACTTTCTCTTTTTGAGGCCCATGCCCTCCACAAATTATGCAGTCATCTTTTAAACCTTCTTCTTTATTTGTGGTTTCCTTTGCTCCATTTACAATTCCATTGATTTTTCTTCATAGGTGTCATATCTTCCTTCTATGGTTTCCTTAGGTTTCCTTAATATGTAATTTGTGGACACTGTGATTTCATTCTTTGCAATCTCATACCTATTTTTGGGATCCACATTGTTCTTGGCTCTACTGCTTGTATGTTACATTCATCTTTGGAAACCATAAAGATGATATCCTTCTTGTACTTCTCAACCATCTTCTGAGGAACTTTCTCCCTCTCTTGCATCCTCTTTTGAAAAACTACAAATAATACCACAAGGGAATCTTATTGTGCCTTTGCATCTCCTGGACCTCTTAAGAAGTCTTGGATTTGATGAGAAACAGTTCTCCCTTTCAACCATACCGCACTCTTTGTACTAGGAAGTTCTTTAAAAAAGTAAAAAACACACACACAATTAAAGTTCCATAGTTAAAGGGGTACTTGATATCCTTTATTTTATGTAGATTCTCCATGAGTTGTCACCTTAGTAATTCACATAGGTCATAGTTTTCACCTTTCTCCACCATTTCATAGGAAATGTTAATGGTGGTGATAGATACAAAATTCTCCTTGTTGGAGAAATGTAGATTGTAACCTATCATCATGGAGGCATACTTCACAGTAGGATTCCTTATGTCCTTAATGGTTAAAGCCCTCCTATACACTTTTCATCTATTTGCTCCATTACAATCTCATTTTCAATAGATTTGAGTTCTAGAATGATTTTAGTGGCACATAACTCTGTTACTTCCCTAATCACCTCCTTTGTGATCAATTCGAGCATATTTGTCCATACAAATTTATCATGGATGTGCCTCAATGCAACTCTCACCCTAGCATAGTCAAGGAAAAAATTAGGAAACCCTTGCCAGACGTCAAGCCCCTTCACAACCAAATTCTAATATTCCAACTTCAATGAAAATTCCTCACCAATGAGTTCATTTATCCACACATCTCCTAACTTAGAGTGGTCATACTCTTCAAGCTTTTCGTGAATGTATATTCTTATATCTTTTTTGTGTAGAAATTCATATGAAACCCTCAAGAAAGCACCTTTTAAATTGACCTTGATGGATTTTTTAGGATGCTTCTTAAACTTAGGTTGGTGTCTCTTAGACACATCCACGACCCTTGGTGTATCCATTTCTAAATTTTCTCTTTCTAAGAAATTAAAGCAATAAAGTTTGTAAATACCTTTTAGTTCAATTTTCCATCTAAGGTTTGCACACACCAGGACTCAATCACTTCAAATACACTACTTTTCTCTTCATCTTATCTTCTTCACTTGAAAAATAGTTTGCAAATGAATCTTGGATAAGTGTAATCACTTATTTAAACCTTTTGTTGTGACATAATTTGCATTGAATACTTAGACTAAAAAGCTGGTAGAAAACTTAACTTTTTGCACAATCAACTTCAAATGCTCCACAATCTTCTGCATTTCAATATTTTCTATTGGAATTTTCTCTAGTAGATCAAATATATTGTCCTACACCACATATCCTCATGTTGAAGCATCAACACCATTTTCTTTAGTAGGGGATGAAATATTTTCATTAAATCTCCCCCTAAACCAAAGCCCTCAACTTAGTTTCTGGAGGAAACATTTGTATCATATGCTAGTATAGATTCATCCTTAGCCTTGACCTCTTCCTTCTTTCTCCATATCTTTTCCATCTCATTTGTCTTTGCCTGATCATTTTTTTTTACTGAATCATTCTTCTTTATTGAATTACCCTTCTTCATATTTTTTCTTTTGTAAAACTTAGAAGTGTGTCCAAGCCTATTGCAATTGTAGCATATAGCATTATTTTAACCAATCTTACTTCCATTCATTCTAAATTTTCATTGATTAAATTTATGCCCAAATCCATAACATGTATAACAATATCCATTGAAAGATTGAATCATTCTACCATTGTTATAGCCTTTCATCATTTGACTTCTCCATTACCTAGCTCTATGACCAAATATATTACAAAACATTGACTGGGAAAATATGGAACATTCTAATTCATTTTTCTTCTACTTTCCATAGCCTTATGTCTAAATTTATTACAGGAATAACAAAAAACCATTAAAAGATAGGTACCTTGGTGCATTTGGTTGTCTTACTGGTGGTATTCTAGCTCCATTCCTTTGATTCTAGGTTTTCTTTCCATTATTCTTCTTGTCTTTAGTCTTATTTTTAGGCTAGCTTTTTGTCTTTGAGCTTTCTCCTTCCTATCTCAAATCCCAATCCTTCTTTATCTTTGGAGCCTTTTTGATTTACAATCATTTCATCAAGATTTGTGGAACTCATCTTGAATTCGTCTTCATGACTTCTTTCTTTGTCTGGATCTAATCTCAGGTTCACCACTTCTTGTTCAAGCTTTGTGCATTCTTCAGATTTTCTTTTCACCATTACATTCAAGAATTATTCAACTTGCACCTTCATTCCACTGACTATTTCATTTTCTTGCTTCAATTGTTCACTAACATCCTTATGCCTTTCTTTGAATTCCATGATTTGATCTCTCAACTTTTTGATACATTTATCTTCTTTGACATTTTATTTTAGATCTCTATTTTCACCTTTATTTCTTTCCATATCTTCAAGAGAAACTTTGATTTCTCCATTTATGCCAAATATGCATTCTTCTTCTGTAGATCTAACAACAAGAATCTCTTTCAAAGGAGCAGGTAATCTTCTAATAGCGATGTGTTCAACCTCCAATATCTTCCCCAAGTGGTTAAGCTCCTTCCAAGGAACCAAGCTCTGATATCAATTGTTGAACACTTGAAATACTGAGAGGGGGGGTGAATTAGTATTCTTTTAAACCACCTAACCATCTAAACATCCAATGCTCATAATTTATTCAATTTCAATAATGAAGAAAAGAATGAAAACATTCAACAGCATCACATAACACATTGACACTAGGATTTCTACATGGAAAAACCAAAATGGAAAAAACATGATGAGGATTAGCTTATAATATATTATAATTGGTTATAGTATATTATAGAAGTTCTCACTATAGGTGGACTCATTGTCCAAGTGGATTGACATCCCACTAAGAGATAAAAGAGATATAAGATATTGTGGCTCACAGTCAGGTTTGAACTATTACAATTACATCAAACTCATGTATGAAATATAGTTCCAATGAAGCTCATAATAAACTCAAAACTCTTCCTACTGATCTAAATTAACACTCTTCTTTTTTCTATGTTCGCTCTATATTCGCACAATTCGCATCCGCTAACTCTTATCACATATCACCATCATCAAAATATTGAAAAAGATCTAACTTATATATCCACTTTACCTATAACATCAATTAGGTCAGCCTAATTAGATTTAATATACAAAATGTAGCTTGTCAACTCAAGATCTATCCAAACACACTTTGTGCCAAGATTTAGACCTTATGAAAATTTGAAATAGGTTGGCACAAACCTAAAATACCACCCACATAATAGATCAAGATATATCCAATCTTCACAATACACCCGACTCATTAGGTCGGCACTGGTAATGACCTAATTGCAAAATTTTCCAATAGTGTAACCATATTTGAACATGAAAACCTCCAAAAACTATGCCAAATAGAATACAAAATCATCTAAAACCTATCAACTACTTCACAAATTTGTAAAGAAAAATTCCAATCCCTAGAGAAGTGCGGATTCATCAACACATATTCATTGGATTGGAAATACCTCATACTGCCATGCCAAACTTTTGTTACTCATAACTTCAAAGATAGAAACCAAAACAAGATGAAAATTTGGAATTGGTTCCTCTATGAGCGAACAAAATTATGTTAGAAGCACAGTGAAAAATCTTCATTAGTAGACCAGTGCTGACCCAAATACCTGATCCCCTACAAAAAGAATCACTTGAATTAACACTTAGTCAATTTTCAAAACTATTGACTTCACCAAATCAAACCTTCTTGCAAAATTATCTTACATAATCATCCTTACATATGTTCAAGATATCCAAATTGATCTGCACCATATAATTGATATCAAGGTACAATGTTGACATCAATCAAAATAATACAATGCATAGCTACAATATACCTTGTACTCATCCCACATGCTATGTTTCCAATAGATGCATTAATGACATCTCCTCATTCTTTCAACGTTTGGGGATTATGCTTAAAGTGTAATGCGGCGGGATGCCATGTGGTGGCTTTGCACGATAACTGAAAGGAGTGAGTAGTGTTTTTGTTTAATCGAGCACCCACTTTCCCCAAAGAATTTTTTTAATCTAGCACAATTTGAAGGGGCTTCGAAGCATCACAAATGGTATGTGATACATAGTTGGTTAAAATTATTGGCGATTCCACTATGAAAAATGGCAGAGGCAGACACATGTTTGAACCATGTGCATCCTAAGGAATGAATACCCATCACTAGCTACCATAATAAGGATCACACGTAGTTGCAAGGGAAGACCATGGAGGAATAGATGACATCATCATCCCCATTGGGGGCTGCATGTGATTTCCCAATAAGGTCATTTCAACAGTCTTGATGAGGACAAGGTTTATAGGCATAGGAGTGGGGAATCTTTTCCATTTTTATAGTTTTCATATTGTTGGGGATGTGTTCATATTTAAGCCTAGAGGAGTGTTGTTTTAGGGGTTCATCACCTTTCAAAAAAGACTTAGAAGGAATAGTTTATTTTTGTAATTTCACAGACCTTAGCAATAATTTTATATGAGAAATATTGAATGCATAATTTTGTGCTCTATTTTCCTCTATTGTACATTCTTTTTACTTTGACTAAATTTAATCATGCTCTATGTTTTCATTGAGAAATTGTAGTGATTGATTATTGTGACAAGCTTTTATAGTTTATGTTTCCCATATGTAGAATTTTGGATCATGTTAGTACTCTTTCAATGTTTTGTAAACTATCATAAGATTGAAATTATAATATGTTGTATGTGTTGGAAAAACAAGGGTAGACAACTGAGAGGGGGGTGAATCAGTTGTCACAGAATATTTGAACTTTTCAAACTTAACTTAATCTCAGATCTAATGAATGAACAATAAACCACAAACAATCAACACATCAGAAACACATAGAACACCAATATTTTTTACATGGAAACCCCATTAGGGGAAAAACCACGCTAGATGCCATTCCACAATATTGAACCCTATTAAAAGTATAAAGAAGAAATAATGGGAATGCACATGCATTCAGGCACATTTCCTAGAGCTCACTGCTCAAATACAAGAGGGCTCATTGCCCAAAGAAGACACAATGTCTTACAACAATTTGGATTAGATCCACAAGGTATGAACTGAGAAAATAGCTTCTACAAAAGCTTGATTACAGTTCCGGTTAAGCACATAAACACTCCTTCACACTTTGCTCAAACTTCTTCACACTCTACTCCGCAATCGAATGATTTGATCACTATTCACACACTTTCTCTTTCTCTGGCACTTCTTCCTTACATAAATTCACACAAAAAATCACTCTTATATATCTGCAACATGGAATTACATCAATAACTTCGTCGGCCAAAATAAAATAAAATATATACACAATGTTAGCCCAAATTTACAAGTAAATATTCAATAAAAATCAAACACCGTCAACCACAACATAGTGAAGACCTAAAACAATATCCTCGAGCATGCCAAACATTCAAATTTTAATCTCCAAGGATCCACAACATGTTACAACCATGTCGGCCAAGAACATAAAAACTTGAACACACAAGAGAAAAATCACTGACCATGAGCACATGGATCAACACGGACGTGCAAAAAATATAAAGCATGATCTAGAAATGTCCACAAGCATCATGAATCATCAAAGAAGCATCCACAACAATTGAAATTACTAGAATCACATCAAATTCAATTAGGAACACTAACTGAAGCCACAAAAAATTGTCAGAACACAACTGTCCATAACACGATTAAATCTTCACACGAACCTCTAAAAATTTTGGAGGATAAACTAGATATACTTAGAAATAAACCCTTTTTTCCACAAAAACTGATCATCAACGTACTGAGCAAGACACCTTCATGATCTTCACTATTCCATTGTCAACTTGCAACTCTTTCTTTAACAATTTTCTCAATATCCTCGACATATACAACCTACAATACATTAATGCTAATAGTGTTGACATCAATGACAACCACATATCAACAACACAACCACAACATCCGACAATATGATGGGAAATACCATTAACATGTTCTATTGAATTTCCTTAGAATAGGTTACTTCTATAAATTTTATTTCATTTCTTCTCCTTTTCCTCCCCCTTGTTAGTTAGATTGAAGAGTTGACTTCTAAAATTTTGGAGGTCACTTTGTGGACAACAATTCAGTCCCACATCTTTCATCAGCCATGTAGGTTGTCACACCTTTTCCACCTCCCTTTGCCTCTCATTATTTTTAGCACATTCCCCCTTTTCTTTTTCAGTCTTAAGTTTCCCATTATTTGTCTTGAAGGGAGTGCAAGCAGTCATGTCCTGAGTTTCCATTCTATTCGACCTCCCTCCCAACACCCCGTTTGTAGGGAAACATATCCAATCTACTACCATTTACTACTAGAAAATTGATGTCACACATAAAGCTTGAGAGGAAAGATAACTTAAAGCTTGCCACCCTAAGAATTGAGACTTTTTATGAAACTGATCATCAAAAACTAATGGTAGCTCACAAGGAACCCAAGGTCTTTAAGGCTGAGGGGGAGATGCAACCAAATGATTATTTAACCCATGCTATAGGCCTAAACTTGAGTCAAGCTTGCCCCCAAGACAAGGTTGAGCTTATGGAGGGGACACAAAAGGTGGCCTCTACTATTTTTCTCAAAATTAGAAGATAGATGGATAGAAAGGACCAAAAGATCGCTTGGGTGAAGGCTACAATGGAAGTTTTGACCACTAGTTTCAAAGTGAAAGATGATGAAATTTTGTGGCTGCACAGGGATATGAAAATAGGAGCCACTAAGGAAGCCCTCTAGGATGAACAAGATGAAAAGACCAAACTACGAGGGGAGTTAGTTGAAACCCGTGCCCAAATTCAAAATGTGGAGGAAGAGAAGGAGCTAGTGGCATCCAAATTTGAAAAGAAGCTGGATGAAATTTGGGATATGGTTGATAGTGCAACAAAGAAGCTAGTACAAACACAAAATGAGAAGGCTAGTCTCGAAAAAGAGCTAGAGGAAGCTCGAGCTTCAATTCAAAGGGAAGAGGAGGAGAATGATTTGGCTCCACCCAACTTTCAATAGGAAGTGGAAAATGGATTGAATATGCTAGATACAAAACTCTCTGATGGTTTGAACAAGTAGAAACAACTCCAACAATTAGTTCAAAATAAAGAATAGCAACTCCAATGATTAAAAGATGAGTTGTCCCACAACTTTCATAAAATTAGTATTCTTCCCATGATCCAGTAGATGTATACATCATGTTGGAAGAGAATCAAGGAAATAACTTCTTCTTTGAAGCCTGCACTTAGGTTTATTGTAGATTCCCAAAAGGTGAGTGCAAAAATCAATGCCATGGTGGACCACATGTCCTCATCCATCACCCCAAAAGTCATAGATGCTCAACTATTGATTCAAAAATTATGTGATGCAACTAATAATTTCTTGAATGTTGTAGGAGTGATTAGCAGAAGATTGTTGGCCAAGAGGCTAATGAGGTCCTCAGTTGTAACAAAGCGACCCTTAAGTGTAAAGCATGTTTAGATGCTTTATATAAAAAAATCACAAGTGTGAAAGAGAACAAGTATCTTGTTCAATTAGGATTTTTTCCCCTTTCCTTCTAGATTCTAGTGTCATGATAGAGGAGAATTTGAAACAAATGTTGGAAGAAAAGTAGTAGGATTAGGTTGCTTTTTAGGGCCTTGGTCAATACCTAAGTGCTGTAGATGTGGAAGGAGTCTTACAAATGCTCACCCAATTGGAATATCAAATGAGGGTTGTTGCACAAACTGTGAACAATTTCTGTTTTAAAGAGATGATTACTTTAGGTAAATTCTCCCAAGCACTAAAGAAGAAGGTGCAACAATCTGATGAAGAATGAGAGTCTATACAATCTACTCTCTAAAATATGTAGAAGCAATAGTATTATCCTTTTTTTTTTAGGAGTTTTATGTGTGGAACTAAAATTTTGGGTTCACACCTCCATGGGTAGAGTTCCCCGTGAGTCACCAAAAGCTATAGACTTTGTCTACCACACCTTTATTCTATGAAGGGTTCTTTTCAAGGATTCTTTTAGCAATAATTCCTTACCTTTCAAGCTACCATGGTTTTTACACTTAAGTTTGCATTTTTTTTGTGAAGGAAGCCACTTGTCAAGCCTGTGCAACTACTACCAAATATGGGGATTATGCTTAAAGTGTAATATGATGAGGTGCCACATGGTGGCTTCATGCACCAACATAAATGAGCAAGTGGTGTTTTTATTTCATTGAGTATGCACTTTCCCCAAAGACATGTGTCAAGCTAGCATAACCCAAAAGGGATTCTAGGCATCACAGGTGGTATATGATGTGTAGTTCGCCAAAATTCTTGGTGGGTCCACTACAAACAAATGGAAGAGGCTAACATGTGTTTGAATTGCATGCATCCTAAAGAATGAATGCCCATCATTGACTCCCGAAATTAGGCTCACAGGTGGTTGCAGGGGAAGATCACAGAGGAATAGATGACATCATTTCCCCCATTGGGGGTTGCATATTATTTCCCAATAAAGTTGTTTCAATAGTCTCGATGAGGATGAGGTTCATAGATGCAAGAGGGGAATCTTTTCTATTTCTATGGTTTCCATCTTGTTGGGGATATTTCCATATTTAAGCCCAAAGGAGTGTTTTTTTAGGGGTTCATCACCTTTCACATAAAGAATTAGAAGGAATAGATGATTTCTATAATTTCTCAGACCTCAACAATAATTCTATATAGTGCTAACACACTAGGTTATCCAAACTGGCATTAACACTGCCAAGCAACCAAATTCAGACTTCATTAGGTTTGAAAACACCCTACAGACCACATAGAAACATTACACAATATCTTGGAATATTCCAACACCAACATAATATTCAAACAAACTATGCAAACACATGCAACTAAGAATATTATCATCTTATGCAACCCATAAAACTACCACTAAGACACAACACATGAACTAAGCTTATGGAATAGCTAAACACCAACCATCCAAGGGAAAATAAATACAAGAATTATTAGAACATTTCCAAATCTGCAAGACAAGAAACTTTAACATGGAAAATAACAAAGCAATTCCATTTCTCCCAAACAACCCTCTTCATAAGCTAAACACTATCAAACACATCTTCTACAACCACATGATCTAGAACCTGAAACTCTAGATACACTACCTTCAAGGACTAATGATCATCACATCCAAACTGCATAGGCACAACTTCAAGAATGAAGAAATTTGGAGCACAACACAACTCATCTTTGTCACCTTGTACATTCTTTATACAAATTTTCTCAAAAGAACCTAGAAACCAAGTGACTACTGCATCTAGAACACCTTCTTAAATCCATAAACACCTTCTCATCATGACCACACTAGAGGTTGACATTAATGACAACACTAATCACAACATAGTGCAAAAATTCCCCCCTTTGTCATTGATGAAAATACTTGTTGAAAAACCATCAACAACAAAAGCAACTCTGATAGCCAACTCTCAACTAGCTATTCCCATTACTTTGACATTTCTTACATTTTAGACTTCTTTCTCTCTCTTCCCCTTATTTTTTTCAAGCTTTCTCTCCCCCTTTGACATCAATGGCAAAGGGAAACACTTGCATACTTCTCTCTTTCTCACTTTTAGGCACAAGATATGCTCTTTTTGTTTGCACCAACCAAAGACACTATTACCTACCCCCCTGAGAGGTAGCCTTCATCAATCTAGGATAAATAATACATCTTGAATTTCTCCCCTAGATAGGTGCACTAACTTATGCACCTATTTGAAAGTGGGAGGGGCAATAACTGCTAGCGTGTTTTTGAGATACTTAAATTTATATTTTGGAAGAGCCTTTGTGAAAATATTTGCTATTTGATCCTTTGTAGGCACATACTCCAAATTTACTTCATTCTCAACAACTTTCTCTCTTAGTAAGTGATACTAGATAGAGATATGCTAATCTAGGAGCATCTAGTGGTGTAGGACAATCTTGCCTCACCCAAAAAAATGTTTTTCCTTATTTTCTTTAGTTGTTTTGAGTCCCATGATGGAACTTAAGGGTTGTAAGACAATTAGAAGTCAAAAGGGTGAAAAATGGTCACTTTCTATTTTTAGTAAGCCAACCTAAACGAGATTGTATGGATGTAAACATTTACTCCAAGGAGCAGAACTGAAAAATGTTCTCGGCGGTGAAAGAATCATTTCAATACCTTATACAATTTGGGAGATATTAAATTTTTCATCTCAAGAAATCTCTCCATTGCAGCTTCAAATTCAAATATGAAAACCCTTAGAATCCCCAAAACAACTCAAAGAGTGGATGAAATGATCTTTGATCATTTTGGTGTTGTAGATCTCTTTGAGAGCTTGCCAACGATATGTTATAATAGCAAATCAGACACCCAAATCAAAAGTTATGGCCCCATAAAGCTGACCCACTTAAAAGTGAATTTCATTAAAATATCTTCCTAGACAAGAAATCAAATGGTGGGGATTTTTGCACCAAAATAAAAGGGAAAGTTACACTTTATAGAACATTCTAGGATAGTTATTGGGTAAAATAAAAAGGGTTAAGTGGGGGTTGTAGAAGGTGGCTCCATTAGTGTAGATTGTGGCTCTAAATAATATATTTTGTTTTCAGAGTTTATTTTGTTGTAATGAATCAAGCCCATGAGGCTATAGCATTGTATGTTCTAAATCTATAATTTCATTTTCTAAAAATAATTGAAAGTGAGCTATTTTCTATCTTGCATCTTCTATGTTGGTATCTATTATTGTGATTTGTGAGGGTTTTGGGTGGTGTGGTCCTCATCATATGCTTTGTTCTTGAATGAATTACTAGATTTTTTGAAATATTGATATCACGTGTATTATCACACAAGATAGGAATAGGTTCATCATATGATACTTTGATATCTTTCAATGTTTGCTTCATCCACAACACCTATGTGTAATAAGATGCTACGGTAATATATTTTTCCTTTGCATTAGATAATGACACTGAATCCCACTTCTTACTCAACCAAGAAACTAGTCCTTTTTCAAGGAAAAAGAAACACCACCACTTGTAGTTATTTTGTCATCCGCACAACTTTCCCAATCTGCATATGTATAAGCACTCAAAGAGAAGTCAATATCCTTAGAATACTGTTGGCACATAAAATTGCACCCTACTGAACAAGAGTTTAATGTTCTAATGACACAATGGAAATGACTTCAAGGTGTGGGACCTTGCAAGATGAGGTCAAGTCTTTGGAGAAGGCCAGCTTCCTTTTCCAAACTAAGTGCAAATGTGTTGGCCTAACCTAGCGCATGAAAGTTCTGATGCTAACCTACTGTAACAAATCACAAGGGAAAAGGGTAGAAAGAGACATGAAATGTGAAAGAAGGTGATGCACTGAATTTAGAATTTGTTCCTTCCTACTTCAGAACAACATAATATTTCAAAGAAACAACTAAAACATGTTCTCAAACATGCAGGTAAATAAATTTTACTCAAACATGCAAGAGGTAATGGTGATAATAGTTCATATTTTCTTACATAAAGCTTGAAGTAACCTTTACAATGGTAGAATGCAAGAGTTGTAGGTCTTCAAAAGAAAAATCCTAGAGAGGCTAGAGGAAGAATATCAAAAAATATACAAGTATTATCTTTATAGTTCAAGCATAATTGAGGGTTAAATTCAAATCCCTAACCCTAACCTAACTAGGGTTACATAAATATAAATTTGATCATATTTGAAATGATTCAAATTTATCACATTAAAGAGCAACATAATGAGCCATAAAGGCTCTAACAACTCAAACAAGCCCCAAAACAATGACTCACATGAATGCAGGGATGGGAACCTATGAAATCCATAGAAAAATATCAGGCCAACATACCTTGATAGGAGAGACGTGGCATCTACAACACATCAAAGAGTAATGGCGTTGTCCAATTCTAAAAATCAATTTTAAAAAGGTGTAAAAAAACTGGGCCATAGTCGACCGAATTTGTTCTTCTAGTTGAGAATCTTGTTGAGACATTACTTTTGCAAATATGCCACAAACTGGATTAGTTAGCTGTTAAAGTTTGAATATTGGCTATTGGATTAGAGATGGATGGCCAAGATCAGATTCCCAAATTAACTTTAAAACACAGTCATTGATCGTAGGAGAATCAAGAGCAACGACTATTGCATAGCCTTAATGCATCACTAATCTCCTCAAGAGCATAAGGCATCAATTTGTGATGCACAAGATGCATGTAATGCAATGAAAATATACCACCTGTTGCCTGCGACGCGTGTTACACAATCACTTCGTTGCGTATTGAACCTAGACCCACTATATCATCATCATTGCACATCACACAAAGGACTTATGCTTTATGTTCCCAAACCACGATGCGAAGAACCCTCATGATGACCTCTAGATGCTTTCCCTCAAATCTAAACAATTGATGCTCTCATCGCGATAAACAAGACCATCGCAAAAAGTACAAGGGCAGTAGTATTCACAAAATTGATGTGAATGATGTACATGATGACCATTAGATTATCTCCATTGAATTTGAGCCATTGAAACTATACAAATGAAAAGAAAACCTTGAACCCACCAAGACACCTGTCACCATCCCATTAGGATGTCGAAGGGACCATTATTAACATCCCACTGATATCTTCTTGTCCCCGTAACAAAAAGATCATGTTTTCCATTAGAATGTTGAAGGGACTACAAAAAAACTCCCTCTCACATTGTAATGTCTCCTTGATGAAGAGATCTTGCCTCCCATCACACCACACAAAGGCTTCATTACTTTGGATCACAACTGTGATGCATAGATCACCCACGATGACCATTAGATCACCACCCTAAAATTTGGGTTGTCAATCGCTTGATCATCATGCATTGCATGAAGGACCTCACTACTCAAAAACATAATCGTGCTGCAAAAGAGGATAGCGATTAAGGAAATAATAAAGCATTTCTCATCACTGAAACAAATCCAATGAGGGGAAGTCAATCCATGATGCACTTGAGGCTAGCGATGGGAAATCACTTAAGTGATGCATTTTACGAACATGCTAAAAGTAGTTTTAAAATGGGGACTATGCTTAGGTAAATAAGACTTGTGAAAAAAATATTTTCTAGCCCCTTGAAAATAAGATTTTTAATAAAATATTTAGACTAGGGCTATGACCTGAAGACACGGGTAAAGAGGCTGATAAAAACATGACCACCTAAGAAATAAGTTGTAAGTTAGCCAACTGAGGACTAGGTACAAAAGGTCAATGAGCAAACAAAAAAAGTGACAAGGAAAAAGCACCAGGGTTTTAGGAGGGTTTAAACCCTACATGCAATTTAGAACCCTAATAAAAAATAGTTGAGGAGTTTCAAAACATTAAACACCTAGATTCATCAAAAATAATCATCGATTCAACATAATGCACATATAGGATCCGTTTGATCATATATAAATGATGTGCATCCAAGGGTGGTATAAAATATGTCAAAATTTTGGTGATTTCTGTGGGATGATTTCCTACTAATCATAGAATCCAGAGGCCTTATCAGTCCATTGGGCACAGAGTATGGAAGGGGTCAAAAAAACTGGGCCTTCCAAGAGAAAAAAGACAAAAACATGTGCAGTCCTGCACTTGGAGGAAAGCATGGAAACTAAGAACATACATTCCCTTAAGGAGAATGTAGGGTGTGCAAAGCACTCGATGGAAAGCAATATTTTTACAATATATACATGAAAACTACTGAAAAAAGAGGAACATCACATAAATTTTTCTCTATAAAAAATATATCCTCTAAAAGAGCCTATCCCTTTCAAGCTGAAATTATGATCTTCATTCATCTACAACCATTTAAGTAAACCACCTGAATGTAAAGGGATGCACAATGAATTAGCTTGGTGAAGAATCACCTTATTGTAGACCTTCTCACTAGAAGGTATCCATATGATGTAAGTGTCAAACTCCTCTAACAATGGAACCTTAGGAGAACAAACAGTAGCATAGGGAAGCTTCTCTAAAAAGAGGTCAACATCAAAAGGAGAAAATTTTAGGAATAAAAATAAATCTCCTTACACAAGGGTGAGCCACTACTATGGTTATTGGCCCTTTCAAAATATGATTCTCACAAAATCCCTCCTCAAGTTCCTCTTCATTTCTTTGCATAAAAAGGATGCTCTTGATCTCATGGAAATTTTCCCTCTCCATTTGATGGCTACTTATAACAACCTTAGGCTTATATCTTGAAATATCAACCATATCCCTTTGATTTTCTATGAGGTTGGGAATAGGGGTGTTCTCTTCAAAGTTGTAGAATATACTTTGACCAAAATTCTCTTGTTTGCTAGGTGAATCAAAATGAAAAGCTCTACCCAACACATCTAGAAAGCAACCAACAACCTCCTCCACATGAGCAATAGGTTTATGAAAACACACTCATCCCCTTGATTATGCAAGGTAAAATTCACTTTACATGAGTAAGAGTGTAAGGTTCAAAATGATCCTTTAAGAGTGGCTTGCTGATTTTAATTGGATTCCCCTCCTTTTTTTGCTATAGCAGGTTGATCAAACGAGTAGCATGCTCTTTTTTAGATACATCCTTTGGTTAAGTATGCTATTTTAAAGCTTCTTGTAGTAGATCCCTTTGAGGTGGTATGGAAAAGGCATCCAACATGTGAACATTCAAGTTATCCCTCTTCATTTGATCAACTATATTGAAATGGGACTGACTAACCTTAGGTGAAGCATTTGGAACAACCAAATCCAAATTTTCTTATTGGGTGACATGAGGTCGCTCCACCATCCTATTGCTCTTACCAATAGGTTTATTTGATTGTAAAACTATTGTTCTACTTGTTGTTTCAGCAACTACAACCTTTTAAGATAGTTGGGATGATAATTCTTGGCCCATTGTGTATGAAGAAAAATTATCCATTGCTCTCCTTTTTGATCTGGTATCCCGAGCTATCTGATTCACACCAAAAAACTCCTCTTGATTCCAGTTAACAAATGTATAGACTTCTTGCAAGTGATAACACTTTCCAATAGTTGTTTGGTTTGCATTAAATTATTTCCATAATGTGGAGGTCTCATTCTAAACCACCAAATATTTTTCCAACTCACCATTTTGACAAGCATTCTGATTATGAGGTTGATTGCATGGATAACACTAGTCATGTTCTTGAGCTAGATTGTTTTGTACTAGGACCAAAGCCTTGGAATTACTGGTAGTAGCTATGTGCGTGATGTTCATGGGCTTAGTATGATTCCACTGATCCTTCCCTTGATGAGGCAACCTACTTTGTTGGAAACCCTAATTTTGAGGTTGATAAGTTATGTTATTTTGAGCTTGTTGCTTCTTTTCTATTGCTAATTCATTATTCAACCTTTGGATCATGTTTCTCATTTCTTGCATCTCCTCTGGAGATGTAGTTTGAATAACTAGTTGAGAAATTGTAGCCACTGGACTATGAACCACTAGGATAGAAGCCATTGTTGGTTGTTGGGAAAGCTCTGGAACTAAAGGCATTGGTGGCCTAGGAGCAATCTTCCCAGTCCAAATTAAACAATTTTCTGCCCTTATGGCAACATCATATGCATTTTGTAATGTAGGAAAACCCATTGATTGAATCATAACAATTATATCACTATTAAGAGGTCTTAAGAAATATAGAAAATCATGATCTAATGAAGGATTAACGAAAATAGGAATTCTATTCCAAGTCCTTTAGAATCTATAATTGAAATCACTCATGAGGTGCTCTTTGAATAGTTGTCAGTTGTTCTACCAGGGACAAATGGTCAATTTTATCTTCAAAATGCTTGCATAACTTCTTACCCAACTCATTCCAATTGTGAATGGAGTTGGGTGGTAGACCTGTATACCACTGTAATGCTTTACCTTTCAGTGAAGTGACAAGTAATCTAACAGTCACGTTGTCTTCTATTACATCATGTACATAGCATATATTTTCCACATCTAGGATGTGTTCTTCTGGGGTTGTGGATGTATCAATAGTGAAATGGGGAATACTTTTGAGGGCATTGACTGGTATATCATATTTTTGCACTAGAATCAAGGGCCTTCCACTAGTAAAGGATACAAAAGGTTGATTTATGGGTAAATCCAGATGGAATAAATTTCTATTTGTATGGATAACAGGTTTTCTAGCTTGAAATAACCTACCCACAAGTGGTGTAGATAGGGCTCTCATAGAAGGAATTGTGCTTCTATTTCTCCTTATGGGTGACAGAGATTGTCTATTTCTTCTTCTAGAAGTGGAAAAAGAGAGTTGAATGTATTGGAAATCACCTCTAGAAAAACTCATGTTTGGATTCTTGGCATGAATTTGTAGATTTGGTCATGAATCAGGAATTTTGGATAACAACAACATCACCAATTTGAAGGCAGAGTTCTTCCTTGATTGCATAGTCACTAGGTAATTGTTTGAGAGCCTCTTCAAGGTTGGAATATTGAGAGTAGTACCACTTTATCAATAGAATTAAGTGAAACTTCTTCTTGTCCTATCGAGTGTGCCAAAAACAATTGTCACATAAAACTACACCCTACTGAAGGGTGATCCCACAATATTGGTTTACAATTTCTGAGAGATCCTAATTTTTGCTAAAATCATATATTTTTAGAAAATATAATGATTTAAGCTTTGAAAAGTTCCATTTAAAGGATTCCGATTGAAGAGGGTTTGATTAAACCACCTTAGATCAAACCCCCTTGGGTAAAACCTTGCTAGTTTTAAACCATACCTATAACAAAGTCTCCTTTACACCTATCAAAATGCTGATAAAAAACCACTTTTGATTTACCTTTTGGGGGATCAAATGAATTCATTTAAAATTTATTTTTGTAAGTATGTAGTCCTTATTATAATCTTCCCAAAAGTATAATTTTAAATAAATTTAATTTATTATTATATTTATTTTTATTTCTTGTGAATGTAGGTTTTTCACTAAAAATCAAGCTCTCTATTCTACACGTGGAAAAATAGTAGATTATCAAAAAAAAAAATTGAATTTCAATACATACAAAAAAAGTTATGTTGTATATAGTCTTCCTATATCTGAATTGTAATTGGTTTGAATTTGAAACTTGATTAAGGAAAAATTCTTAATAAAACACTATGAAACCAAATGAATCGCTAGATATCGTAGTTACAAATCTAAATTTGAAAAACTTAGAATTTTATCCTTCATGTAAAAAAAGTTATGTTGTATACGGTGAGCATCACTCTTTAAAAATGGTGTTTACTAAAAAAACTAGTTTTTGAAGGAGATGGAAAAAGAAGTGCAATCCGATTCCAAATTTTTTGAAAAAATATATTTAGAATCGACAGAAAAAATGTCACAAATCACTAGTTTGCATCATCTTCAAAATCCTTATGGTTTAGCCACTATAGGTGCCCAAAAGTGAAGATTTAGTTAGAAAAAATCAATTCATTGTCCAATTTGGCCAAAAAATGTAAACTAGTATTGTGGGATCACCCTGAACAAGAGTTCAATGTTCTAATGACACAATGAAAATGAACTCAAGGTGTAGGACCTTGCAAAATGAGGTCAAGTCTATAGAGAAGGCTGAATTACTTTTCCAAATTAAGTGCAAATATGTTGGCCTAACCCAACCAATGAAAGTCCTAATGCTAACCTACTCTAACAAATCACAAGTGAAAAGGGTAGAAATAGACATGAAATGTTAAAGTAGGTGATGCATTGAATTTAAAGTTTGTTCCTTCCTACTTTAGAAAAAACATAATATGTCATAGAAATAACTAAAACATGTGCTCAAACATGTAGGTAAATTAATTTTACTCAAACATGCAAGAGGTAATGGTGATAATAGTTAAATTTTATTGACATAAAGCTTGAAGTAACCTTTACAATGGTAGAATGCAAGAGGTTCAGGTCTACAAAAGAAAAATCCTAGAGAGGTCAGAGGAAGAATATCAAAAAATATACTAGTATTTCCTTTATAGTTCAGGCATAACTGAGGTAATCCCTAACCCTAACCTAACTAGTATTACAGAAAGATGAATTTGATCAAATTTAAAATGATCCAAATTGCTCTCATTATAGAGCAACATAACTAGCCATAAAGGATCTGACAACTTGAACAAGATCCAAAACAATGTATCACATGAATTTAGGGATGGGAACCTATGAAATCTATAGTAAAATATCAGGCCAACATACCCTGATAGGAGAGATGTGGCCTTTGCAACACATTGGAGAGTAATGGTGCTGTCCAATTCTGAAAAGTACCATTGAAAAGTCATAAAAAATTGGGCCATAGTTGACCAAATTTGATTTGATAGTCGAGAATGTCATTGAGACATTACTTCTGCAAATCTCTCACGAACTAGATCAGTTAGCCATTGAAGTTTGAATACTAGCCGTTGGATTGGAGATGGATGGCTGAGATCAGATTTCCAAATGAATTTTAAAACTGGCCATTGATTGTAGGAGAATCAAGATCAACGGCTATCACATAGCCTTAATACATCACTGATCTCCTCAAGAGTATAAGCCAACAATTCATGATGCACAAGATGCATGCAATGCAATGAAATCTGCTACCTATTGACTGGGACGTGTGTCACACAATTGCTCTATCACACATTGTAACTAAACCCACCATATCATCATCATCACACATTGCACAAAGGACTTATGCTTTATGTTTTCAAATTGTGATGTGAAGAACCCTCGCGATGATTGCTAGATGCTTGTCCTAAAATCTAAACAATTGATGCTCTTATTGTGGCAAACAAGGCCATCACAAAAATGACTAGGGTGACTTTATTCAGAACAACAATGTGAATGATGCGTACGATGACTGTTAGATTATCTCCATTGAATATGAGCCATTGAAACCATACAAAGCAAAAAAAACCTCAGGCCCACCAAGACACCTGTCACCATTTGTTGTCATCACCATCCCATCGGGATGTCAAAGGGACCATCACTAATGTCCCACCAATATTATCTTGTCCCCTCGACAAAAAAGATGATTTCATCCATTGGAATGTTGAAGGGACTGCAAAAAAACTCCCTCTGACATTTTAATGTCTCCTCGATGAAGAGATATTTTCACCCATCACACATCGTTCAAAGGAATCATTACTTTGGATGACAACTGTGATGCATAAAACACCTGCGATGACTGTCATATCACCATCTTTAAATTTGGGCCCTTAGTTGTGTTATGCCTTGCATAGCCACCCCATTTTAAATTTGATTAAAATGGGACCCTCTTTTGCTTTCGCTCTTTGTGTTTTTCCCCCTTCGATTCTGAGGTTTTGCTTTGCCTTGGAATGTGATTAATATGTTTATCTTGCTTACCCAATCATTTTCCCCAAGTTGCATATTGAACATATGGTGTTTTGGATGAAGTTCATGTTTTTACCTTGGTTCGGGATTGCCCGCTCCATCCGGATTTTCCCGGATTTCCTTCGAACTCTGGTTTCAATGCTGCTGTTTGGGTTTTTGACCTAGTTCGGGATTGTCTGCCCCAGTTGGATTTTCCTGGTTTTTCTGCCCTGTCTGGATTTTCCCGGATTGTGCTCAAGGTTTAGCCCTGTATGTTTTACAATGCAGTTTAGAGATTTTTGGCTTTCATGGAATTCCACCTAGGTCAAATTTTTTTGGATTTCCGTTTGGCTAATAGGTTTATGAGTTTGGTCAATTTTTGGAGCTTTATGCCATTTTACTTTTTCATTTGCATTCTCTTGAGTTGAGATGTTCATCTTGTTGTGATTTAAATGCTATGGTCTTGCTTGGAGTTCGAATTCCTGTGTGTTTGGGCATTTCATGGCTTGCCCTATGCATTCATGGTTAATACCTAGGGTTTCATGCCTAGGTCATTGCCATTTAGTCTTGATCTGCTTTCGATTGAGCCTAGGATTCAAAGGAGATCTGTAGGAGGCTTGTGTTAAGCAATTTCCATGCCCAGGGTCTTCAAATTTATGACCTTTGGTCAATTTGAGCGAAGTCGTGGCTGATGTTTAGGTTTTCAGTCAGGTTTGGGATTTTCTTGCCAGGCTGGTTTTTCCCAAATCCCTTTGGTTTCCCGGAAATGTGCTGGTGTTCAGAGTTTTGCACTCTTCACGGAATTCTGATCTAGACAGATTTTTTTGGATTTCCTTCAATTTTCCAAAGTTAGGAGTTCTGAGTTGTCCGCGAAAATCCGGTCTGGTTAGATTTTACTGAATTCTCTACTGTGCTTTGTGGAACTTAAGGACTTGGATAAAATTGATGAATCTAATGATGAATGCTTAAACATATCTTGCTTTGGCTTGATGAATTTCACTGTTGTATGCTACTTATGTTCATTTTCATGATCCAATGTTGATGCTTAATGGCTAATTTAATGGTTTTATTATGATTTTAAGCTAACACTTTGATGAAATGTTTTCAACAATCAAATTATCACATTGGTATTTGATGAATGCAGGCTGAGTCTAGCAAGGCAATGACTAGAATAGCTAAGAGAGACACAAAGGGATCATCCATCCCTGAGGAAAAAAGAATGAAGTTGGATGTAAAGAGTAGGATTCTTGAGGGCAGGATAGCATCAGCCTGGTTCAAGGTTTCAAGAAATGAATATGAACACCTTACTGCGAGGCACTAAGGCTATCATGGGATATGGTAGCTGGGCACTGGCTGGATGATGCAACGACCTACTATGCAAACATTAATGAATATCAATCCAGCAAGGGAGACTGGGACAATACGATGAGACAGATCTAAAGAATAATATTAATTCCATTGAATGGCGAACTAGGGTTTTGCCTATGCCACTTGCGAATGGCTTGCAGAGGACGTTCTTGATGAAGAAGGCCAAAATGGAGCAAGGTATGGGCAACGTGGGGGAAGTAGTTAATCCAAAACACATTGAAAGTCATGCTTCCTCATTGTTTCACTTTGCCTCTTCTTCACGCATTTTGGTCCATTTCTTGCCTCTAGTCGGTGCCCTTGCATTTAATGCATGTTTGAATTTGTTTCAAACTCTTCTAGGGCTGACTCCTTTTGGGACCGACTTATTTTGTAAACCCTAAACTAGGCCCACACATCTGACGCATTTGATAAATATGGCATTTTGCCTCTTTTGTAAGGGTTAGAAAGTTGTTAGAAGAGCTAGAAGAGTTAGAAGTTAGGGTTAGATAGGTTAGAGGAAAGTTAAGAAGGGTGAAGAAGATTCAGAAGGCAGTAGAACAAAGGTTAAAAAAAAGCGAGTTAGGGTTTTGAAGGAAGTTAGACATTTTTTCTTATAGTTCTCTAGGAAGAGGAGGTGATGTATCTTCTTGAGTTTCTTAGCATAGATGGAGATAGTTTAAAGAAATGGGTTTCTATACATTGGCGATCTTGCCAAATTTGTAAATGTTGCTTATAAGTTTCATTAACAGTAGGAGCAGCCAGATTTAAACCTTCTTTATATTATGCTCTAGAATGGTATTCATTTTGGGTTAATCATTTGATTTGAAAAACTTTCAAGGACTGAAATTTTATCTTATGTTTTGTTTGAATGATGATTTTAAATCTACTGTTAAAGTTTGCACTATGAATGAATGAAACTTTGTATCAATTACAAGTTAATTTTATTCTACAGTTCTAGTTTAGGAATTCCTTGGAAGGAAACAAGTCTGATTAGTTGAATGAATCAACATTCTTTTCAATTTGAAAACCTTGATCTATCTTTTTCTATTTCTCTAAAACCACCAGTTAAAGTAGGTTTAGATAGATGTTTGATCTTGCAACAATGCATAAGCTCAAAACCAGTAGGCCCCTTGAACATTACAGTCATATTGACCACTTTGTGAAACAACAACGTTGTGAACCAACATCAAAGACCTTGGGAGGTGATTAGTTTGATTACTGATTGTCTCTTTCAAGAGAGGTGAGATACTTTTACTTTTATCTTAATTGCATGTTGTGGGTGAATTTGGCACATCAATAGGAACTGGTGCTAGAAGGAGGGCCAGAAGAGAAAACTGGATAACATTGGGTCTTTCTCATTAGAAATGTCCCATAGAGTTCTTCAATCAACTAAAAACCCACCACCTTTGATAGAACTCAAGACCCCAATGAGACACAAGATTCATGGCATTAGCACAACCATTATACCACCCTTGTCAACTCCACTCACTCCACTAGGATTTTCACCAATACCCCAGTTGATACACGTGAATCCACCACCAAATCCACCTTAATTGCCATTACAGCTGGTTCAACCCATCCAACAGCTTGCTCAACCTACACCACTGCCACCAATGGAATTTTTTGTGAATAATACCTCTCCATTGGGGACTATTCCTGGAGGCTTTCATGATAGGCCTAAGAATCCTGAGAGATTCTATCCCAAATACATTCATGGAAAATCAAGGAGTGCTAAGGAGCACATACAATCTTTTAAGGATGCTTGTACCAGAGCCCAGATAGCTCACCATGATGTGGTTTGTAGGTTATTCCCTTATTCCTTAGGGGATATGGCATACAACTAGAACCTAGATCTTCCACAAGGTTCTATTCTGAGCTGGATAGATCTAGAGAATGATTTCATCAATCAGTTCAAAGTTTATGTGGATCCAGCCATTTTGTTCCATCAATTTGCTACCATTAGGAAGGAGCCATGTGAATCACTGCCCTTGTTGAATACAAGGTTTCAACAAATGTATAAGAGATTGCAGGACCCCTATCTAGCTGCTTAGAATAGTTCCATTTAGGCATATTTTAGAGTTATAGACCCTTTGCTTGGCTTGTTCCTACAAAGGACTTATCAGCTGACAGATATTGATTCTTTGTCTAAAGTTTATCATCTAGCCATCAAGCTACAACAACAAACTAGCTCTCAACAAGGGAACTTGGGAGGAGGTTTTCCCCCTATGGGGTATTGGATTCCTAATCCAACCCCTTTATTCAATACTATCCTAGGGATGTCTCCTTCCCATTATGGACCTATGTTTGAGTTAAAAACTCAATCTCCTATTCCATTCTTTGCCAATGGAGCTCCTGACTTCTCACAACAATCAAAGGCTCATCACAGTCCACATGGTCATCATAATTAAGCTGGAATACCAAATCTTATCAGTCAGCCACCTATTGCTAAGAATACTAAGAATGAAAGGACAATTCAACTCACAAACGAGGTGGAGACCCTAAAGAAAACTCTATCTCAAGTCACAAATGACATGGCTCAGCTTAAATTGAACCCCTCTCAGAACCAAGGTAATTATGCTAATCAAGGTAATTACCCTAATCAGAATAATAATAATCAAGGTAATTATCAGCACAACAACAATCATAGCCAGAGGAATTATCAAGGTCAAAACTTCCCCAACCAAGGCTATCAAAATCAGAATAGAGGATATAACCAGAGGCCTAATAACAACAAAAAATGGAACACCGGGCCAAATAATGGTGAGGTTTCTCACAATTATCAAGTTAATGAGGACAGGCCGCATACTGCAAATGTGGCTGACCTCAATTTTATGACTAACTGGTGCAGGCTACATGATACTACAACTCATTCTAAGGTGAACTATCTTGAAATGGAGAAGGTTGTGAAGATGGCAAAGGCAGATGCCCAAACATTCCAAGGGAATTCAAATAAAGGAGGTGGCTCAATGGATACAACAATTGCTTATGACCTCTTTGAAGAAGAATCTTCATTCCCAATTCAGAATGAGAATGAACCAGAGGAAGATGTGTATGATGCCCAAGCCTTTCAGACAAAGGGATGACACTTCCTAAGAAACCAGAATAAGGGTTCGTTCACTACATCAGCACCACCTAATCACATGGTGCCTCCAAATCAGAGTGCTAATAACAACCCTCCTCCACCGAAGGGTCCACCTAACTTCCCTAGAAAAGGTAATTCATCTGGTGTTTTCAAATATAATGCAAGTTATAACACAAAATTTGATATTGTTTTTGAGATGCAAAAAAATAAAACATCTTTATCACACTTTGACATCCTAAAATGGTGCACCCGCTGCAGATATGAATGCAGCTTTGTTCAAAAACAAGGTAGGGACCCCACCATTTCTTTTAAGTTTGAGAATCTGTGGGAAGAATCTACACAATTGTATGCTAGATTTAGGGGCTTTTGGCAATGTTATGCCATTTTATGTATGCAAAAAATTGGGATTGAATCCTGTCCAGACAAACAAGGTCATCCAACTTGATAAAATAGAGGTTAATGTAGTTGGAGAATTGAGAAATATACATGTACAAGTAGGGTTTGACCCTGGGATTCAAACCAATATGGATATTCAGGTAGCAGACATTCCTGAGACTTACGGTATGCTTTTAAGCAGAGATCTAATGAAGAGTATAGGGGGATATCTCTCCCTCGACTTTTCACATATGTGGCTACCATAGAGGGAATTCCTATGCAAATTAGGATTGAGAGTGAACCTCACCTCAAACATATCATCACTGAGTATGAATTTCCCAATGAGGTAGCTTATTTTGAAACTGAGATAGGGGTTTATAAAAGAGAGGAAATTCTGACTCTTTTGATTCTTGATTCTAATGATTTGTCAATACAAGAATTCCCTAATCCCATGATTAGTGTAAACTAGCAGGTATTGATCAAGAAGCTGCAACAAGATTAGCTGGTCTTAGGGAAATATATCAATTTGTGGAGTCTTCTACTTCCAAACTGGTGTAGGGTGCATTACCAAAACCATTTGGAATTGACCTACCAACCTTGCATCAGTGTTCTAAATCATGTTTGCCAAACTGAAGAAACTAGCCAAAGTCACCTAGAGACCATTTCAGATCACTTCTCATTTGAAGCCAAAAATGCAATAATGTTAACCAGGGATAATATACCTTCAAAGGAAGTCCCTCCTCAAAATGAACTTACCCTTGTCATAATACCAGACCAACATAGTTATGTTGAACAACCCCAGGGTTTGTTTGATACCCCTATGCTCACAAGTATACCAAAACCCAAGGGGTTAATCAAAGAAACAAATAACTATCAAAAAGATATCCTAGGATTACATGATATGTCTAAGCAAGAATTGGGTATTGTGCCTGATGAACCTATTGAACATCCATTCCCAATATTTGATGTAAAAGATCAAGTGGCCCCACCTATGGTTCACCTTATCCAAACACCCACAAAAAGCTCAAAGAGATCAACCCCAACTCATAATCAGCTATGGATCCTCACGTTTGATGGATCCAAATCTAAAACAGGGTGTGGTGCTGGAATTGAGTTAACCAACCCGAAAGGGAAAACATTTTTTGCTTCTTACAGGTTGCAGTTTGGATACACTAGCAATATAGCAGAATATGAAGTGCTAGCTCGGGGATTGATGTTTGCACATCATAAAAAAGTTATTGCCTTGATGGTTAAAGGAAATTTAGAAGTGATTATCAAGAAAGTACGTAGCCAGTACACATGTCACAATAAAAGGATGAAAACTTATAGAAATCGTGTGTGGAACTTGATTGAAGACTTTGATGCTTTTGAGATTAGTTTAATCCCTAGTCCCAGAGAATCAAATAGCTGATTCATTAGCTATTGCCACAAGTACCTTGGAGCCCATGCAAGGCTCCAAGCTCAAGAGATTCTCAGTAGAATTGATACCCACCCCAGCTGTCCCTGATAATGTCAAGAAATTTCAAGTCTTCGATGATGATCGACATATCAAGGAGACTGGAACCCCGAAGACTACGATACAGAAGGTATCCTCAATTTAAAAATTAATAGCATTCCCAAGGGAATGGTGGCCTTAGAAAGAATTTTTTATTCAAATCCAAGGGCTCGGGAAAAGGTATCAACCAAAGATAATGGAGGTGAATATGAAATTGTTAACTTAGCTAACTTTGGCCCTGAAATGAATGTTTACATAGGGAAATCCTGCCTTGAAGCAATTAGAGGAGATATATTGAGAGCACTAAAGAAATATATTGCTGCAATAGCTTGGGGGTATGAAGATCTAAGAACATTTGATACTTCTGTGATAATTCATACTATTCCTTTGAAGCCTGAAGCCATACCATTTCAGTAGAAACAACATCCTATCAATGCCCTGATTGAACCACTGATCTTTAAGGAAGTTCAAAAATTGTTTTTTGCAAGAATAATCTTCCCTGTATGACATTCAACATGGGTGTCTAACTTGGTTCTAGTTTGTAAAAAGAATGTGGAGATCAGGCTATGTGTAGATTTTAGGAATCTGAATAGAGCTTCGAAAAAAGACAACTACCCACTCCCTTCTCTAGACGAAGTCTTGCAAACTGTTAATGGGTCCCAAATGATGTCATTCTTGGATGGTTATTCTGGGTACAATCAAGTGATTGTTAATTATGAAGACAAAATGAAGACAACCTTCACTACTAAGTGAGGAACATTTTCTTACAAGAGGATGCCATTTGGTTTGATAAACACTGGAGGAACCTTTTAGCGTGCAATGGACATGGCATTCAAAGATTTGATTGGTATGTGCATCATCATTTATATGGATGACCTGACAGTATTCTCTAAAGATAGACTAAACCATGTTGTGGACTTGGCTAAAATTCTCGAAAGATGTATCCAATATGGTGTTTCTCTGAATCCTAAAAAGTGTGTGTTCGGGGTTTCTGAAGGGAAACTTTTGGAACACATAATCTCAGAAAGAGGGATATCGATAGATCTAGACCGAGTTGAGTCTATTATGAAGTTATCCATGCGAGGAAGTAAGAAGGGGATGAGATATTTTTTTAGAAAGATCAAATTTGTGAGGAAGTTTATCACAGGTTTTGCAGAAATTGTTAAACCTTTGAATGAAATGACGAAGAAAGATGCTAGAATAGAGTGGAGTAATGAGGAAAAGGCTGCTTTTTCTTAGGTTAAGAAATCCATTTCGGAGGCACCAGTCCTCACCAGTCCTGACTACTTGAAGCAATTTTATATTTATTCTTTTGCTTATGAACACTTAGGTGCAGCTATCTTGACAGAACGAAGAGAGGAGGGGGATGAAAGGCCAATTTCCTTCATGAGCTCCCCATTTAAGAATGCTGAAGTCAAGTACCCACCTCTTGAGAAACAAGCTTTTGGGTTGGTTAGATCTGTCAAAAAGTTTAGGAATTATATCCTTTGAAGTTAGATCATTGTTGTGGTTCCTGATGCTACTATGAAGTCTCTACTTATGCAGAGCGAGTTGGGAGAACGAAGGGGGAAATGGATGACTATTTTGTAGGAGTTCGATCTAGAGATTCACCCTATGAAACTTGTCCAAGGTGAAGGCCTGCCTAAAGGAATGGCGGATGTTGGTAAGAACATTACTTGTCATTAGTACATAACACAGTCCTTTTCTAATGACTCTTGGTATGCCAATATTATTTATTTCATGCTCAATAATTGGTGCCCAGAGGGAATGAATACAACTCAGAGGGGAGCACTGAGAATGAAAAGCTCCCATTATATGCTCAAAGGAGGATTGTTATACAAAAATAATTTTGAGGGGATTTATCTACGATGCCTTGATCAACAAGAAGATAAGCACAAAATTGCTGAATTTCATGGGAGACATGGCACGGGTCATGGTTCTACGGATTCTTTAGCACATCAGATCCTTAGATCTGGTTATTATTGGCCATATGTGTTTAAGGATTCCCACCAACATGTAAGGACATGTCATATATGTCAAACTTCTGCATCAAGAGAGTGTCATCCAACCATGCCATTGCAACCTGTTTATGAGGTAAGGCCATTTTCCCAATGGACACTTGATTTTATTGGGGTAATTAACCCAAATTCTTCTACAAGACATTAATTTATTGACTACCATAGATTACTGCACAAGATGGACATAAGCTATACCTTGCAAGAATAGCACAACGAAGGTAGTAATCAGGTTCCTCACTGAATGCATCACACCCAGGTTTGGAGTACCTTTTTATTGGTATGTGACAATGGCCCTGCCTTTTCTTCTGTCGAGTTCATTGCATGGGATTATGATCATAAGATTGTTTTAAAGTATTCTTTAAACTATTATTTGCAAGGAAACGAAGTTGCAGAATCAACTAATAAAAATATCCTAGGAGCAATCAAAAAACTATTAGAGAACAATTCTAGAGACTAGTATACTCAGTTAAGATTTGCGTTATGGGTAGATAGGACTAGGATCAAGGCCATGTTGAAGACTTCACCATTTAAGCTAGTGTATGGCCAAGAGCCTGTGTTATCTATTCACTTGAAAATACCTGTCCTAAAATTTATGCGGGAATTTTACTCTAGTGATGATAGGATTGAAGTAAGGTTAGCTGGCTTGCTGAAATTAGAAGATCAGAGAGATGTTTCTTTGCAACAATTCTTTAGACACCAAGCTGTTGTCAAACATTGGTTTGAAAAAAGAGCCAAAGTCAAGGCTTTCAGGATATCAAACCTTGTCTTACTGTGGGATAAAGCCAATGAAAAGAAGGGTGACCACTAGAAGTTTGATAAGCTCTGGTTGGGTCCCTATCAAATTGTTGAAATCCTATGAGAAAATGCTTTCCGGCTGAGTAGTTTAACAAGAGAACTTGTTCCATTGCCTGTCAATGGATAGTTTCTCAAACATTATTTTAGGTCGTAAAAGGTCTGGAATTTTGTTGGGTTGTATATATGTAAATAGTTTGCTGTTCTGTTCATTTTGTCTTCTTTTTTTGTGGGGCCCTTCATTTTATTTAATTGAGTAAGGGGGTTGTTATCTGAAGTATACTTTGGTTACTAGGAGAGAAGTTGGTTTAGATATTTTCAAGTTTTCTATTTGGATGATTTTGTTCTAAATTCATTGTTTATGTCCATTGTCAATGAGAGTTGTGGAAATTCATTGAGAATGTAAGGTGTAAAGTAAGAAATATTCACTAACTATGATTGAATCTATCACAAATCATCAAAAAAACCTCCTTTTGTAATGATATATTTGTCTTGGGACGATGGTGTTGCAAGATTTGAGTGAAAAATCCAATTTCCTAGATGCTGTTATGAGGTCCATGGTAGTTTTCAACCTAGTATAGATGTTGGACATCTGACATATTGAGATTGAATTGAATGAAGGAACTTCAAGAGAAAAAAAGAGAAAAGAGATCTAAGAAAATAAAACTCAATACTGAATGGGTGATTCCAGTATCTCTACCAGGGCTATGGATGCCTGACTAGAAGTAGAGCAATGTTGTAAGAAAACTAGAGGTATCTTCATTGGAGCTATGGACGCTTGACTGGAAGAGAAGCAATGCCCAGGATATCATTACAACAGTTAAAGGGAATCAACTCATGTAGTTCAAATCTTGCGCATAATTGTTCAAAAGATGAGGAAAAATTTGTAAAAGGGTGATGCACCATCAAGCACACACATAGATTCAGGGGTAGCTAGTGTTGATTTACATTTGAGATTCTAGCTCAACCTTGTTTGTTGAGACTGACCTAACTGGAATTGTTATGTCCATAAACTAGGAGTTTTGGGTAACTAAATCCCCCAGTTTCTTGAAAATGGTTAAACCATTTTCCCAGCCAAGTTGCCAATTGTTATGCCTTGCATAACCACCCCATTTTAAATTTGATTAAAATGGGACCCTCTTTTGCTTTCACTCTTTGTGTTTTTCCCCCTTTAATTCTGAGGTTTTGCTTTGCCTTGGCATGTGCTTAATATGTTTATCTTTCTTGCCCAAGCATTTTCCCCAAGTTGCATATTGAAAATATGGTGTTCTGGGTGAAGTTCGAGTTTTTAACCATCATTTGGGATTGTTTGCTCCATCCAGATTTTCCCGGATTTCCTTCAAACTCTGGTTTCAACACTGCTGTTTAGGTTTTTGACCTAGTTCGAGATTGTCCACCCTGGTCAGATTTTCCTGGTTTGTCCACCCCATCTAGATTTTCCTGGATTGCGCTCAATGTTTGGCCTTGTTTGTTTTACACTACAGTTCAGAGATTTCTGGCTTTTGCAAAATTTTGCCTAGGTCATATTTTTCTGGATTTCCATCTAGCTGTCGGGTTTTCGAGTTTGGTCGATTTTTGGAGCTTTATGACATTTTTCTTTGTGATTTGCATTCTCCTAAGTTGAGATGTTCATCTTGTTGTGCTTTAAATGCTATGGTCTTGCTTGGAGTTTGAATTCCTGTGTGTTTGGGCATTTCATGGCTTGCCATGTGCGTTCATGGTTAAAACCTAGGGTTTCATGCCTAGGGTGTTGCCATTTAGTCTTGATCTGATTTCGATTGAGCCTAGGATTCAAAGGAATATGTAGGAGGCTCATGTTAAGTGATTTCCATGCCCAGGGTCCTCAAATTTATGACCTTTTGTCAATTTGAGCGAAGTCATGGCTGGTGTTCAGGTTTTCAATTAGGTTCAATATTTTCCTGCTTGGCCGGATTTTCCTGGATCCCTTCAGTATCCCAAAAATGTGCTGGTGTCTGAGGTTTTGCGCTCTTCGCAGAATTCTGATCCAGATGGTCCTTTTTGGATTTCCTTCAGTTTTTCAAAGTTAGGAGTTCTAAGTCATCTGTGGAACGGTCAGGCTGGATTTTTCCAAATTCTCTGTTGTGCTTTGTGGAACTTAAGGAATTGGGTAAAATTCATGAATCTGATGATGAATGTTTAAACATATCTTCCTTTGGCTTGATGGATTTCACTATTGTATTCTACTTATGTTCATTTTGATGATCTAGTGTTGATGCTTAATGGCTAATTTAATGGTTTTATCATGATTTTAAGCTAACACTTTGATGAAATGTTGTCAACAATCAGATTCTCACATTGGTGTTTGATGAATGTAGGCTAATTCTAGCAAGGCAGCAATAGGAATGGCTAAGAGAGACACAAAGGGATCGTCCATCTCTGAGGAAAAAAGAATGAAGTTGTACATAAGAGTAGGATTCCTGAGGGTAGGATAGCATCAACTTGGTTCGAGGTTTCAAGAAATGAATATAAACACCCTATTGTGAGGAACTAAGGCTATCATAGCATACGGTAGCTAGGCACCAACTGGATGATGTAGCGACCTACTATGCAAATATTAATGAATATCAATCCAGCAAGGGAGACTGGGACAATACGATGGGACACATTTGAAGAATAATATTAATGCCATTGAATGGTGAACTAGGGTTTCACCTATGCCACTTGTGAATGGCTTGTAGAGGATGTTCTTGATGAAGAAGGCCAAAATGGAGCAAGGTATGGGCAACGTGGGGGAAGTAGTTAATCCAAAACACGCTGAAAGTCATGCTTCCTCATTGTTTCGCTTTGCCTCTTCTTCACGCATTTTGGTATGTTTCTTGCCTCTGGTTAGTGCCCTTGCATTTAATGCATGTTTGAATTTGTTTCAAACTCTTCTAGGGCCGAGTCCTTTTGGGACCAACTTATTTTGTAAACCCTAAATTGGGCCGACACATTTGACATGTTTTATAAATATGGCATTTTGCATCTTTTGTAAGGGTTAGAATGTCATTAGAAGAGCTAGAAGAGTTAGAAGTTAGGGTTACACAAGTTAGAGGAAAGTTAAGAAGGGTGAAGAAGATTCAGAAGGCAGTAGAACAAAGGTTTAAAAAAGTGAGTTAGGGTTTTGAAGGAAGTTAGACATTTTTTCTTACATTTTGCTAGGAAGAGGAGGTGATGTATCTTCTTGAGTTTCTTAGCATATATGTAGATAGTTTAAAGACATGGGTTTCTATACACTGGTGATCTTGCCAGATTTGTAAATGTTGCTTATCTATTTCATTAACAATAGTAGCAGCTATATTTAAACCTTCTGTATATTATGCTCTAGAATGGTATTCATTTTGGGTTAATCATTTAATTTGAAAAGCTTTCAAGGATTAAAATTTTATGTTATGTTTTGTTTGAATGATGATTTGCAATCTACTGTTAAAGTTTGCACTGCGAATGAATGAAACTTTATATCAATTACAAGTTAATTTTATTCTACAGTTCTAGTTTAGGAATTCCTTGGAAGGCAACAAGTCTGATTAGTTGAATGAATCAACATTCTTTTTAGTTTGAAAACCTTGATCTATCTTTTTCTATTTCTCTAAAACCACCGATTAAAGTAGGTTTAGATAGATGTTTGATCTTGCAACAATCCAGAAGCTCAAAACTAGCAGGCGCCTTGAACATTACAACTATATTGACCACTTTGTGAAACAACAACGTTGTGAACCAACATCAACGACCTTGGGAGGTGATTAGTTTGATTACTGATTATCTCTTTCAGGAGAGGTGAGATAATTTTTCTTTTATCTTACTTGCATGTTGTGGGTCAATTTGGGACATCAAAAAGTTGCTTGATCATCATGCATCAAATGAAGGACCTTGCTACTCAAAAACATAATTGTGATGTGAAGGAGGATAGCGATATCAAGGAAATACTAGTGCATGGCTCATTGTTGAAACAAAGTTGATGAAGGGAAGTCAATTCGTGATGCACTTGAGGCTAGTGATGGGAAATCACTTAAGTGATGCATTTTTCACACATGATAAAAGTAGTTTTAAAATGGGGGCTGCGCCTAGGTAAATAAGACTTGGGAAAAAAATATTTTCTAGCCCCTTTCACATAAAATTTTTAATCAAATATTTAAACTATGGCTACAACTAGAAGACAAGGGTAAAGAGGCTAGTAAAACATGACCATCTATGATTTAATTTTTAGCTTAGCGAACCAGGGATTGGGTACAAAAGGTTAATGAGTGAACATAACAAAAAGTGACAAGGAAAAAGAACTAGGGTTTTTGGAGGGTTTAAACCTGTAGACATGTAAAATTGGCCTAAAACCTATCACACACCCTAAATGACATTTTCACATAATCGAGAACATCACTACATTTCATATCAATTGCATCCAAAATCCTAATTTCCACTATTAATTGGATAATACAATATTATTTAACTAATTCACTTTTTCATCATTCTTGACAAATTAAATAAATTTCATTTATTTAATAAAGTCTTGAAAACCTTATTTCTGCTATTAATTGGATAAAATGACATTATTTAATTAATTTACATTTCTATCATCTCAACTAATTAAATAAATAACATTTATTTAATAAAGTCCTAAACTAACTTTAATCATCCTGATTAGTTAAATAACACTGATTATTTAATTACTTCACTAAATCACTTTATTCCCCTAAGTCGATTAAATTATTAAATCATAATAATTTAATTATAAAAATTTCTCTCCAAAAAATTGAATAATTAATTCAAACTATTCAAATTATCATAAAAAATCGAATCAAACTAATGCAACTTTATTTGCAAAAGTCAAACTTGATTTGCACATGCAACTCCAAAATGAATGAATGAATTAAATCAATTAATTAATCTTTTTCAAGCACTTTCCTGATTGAGTAAATTACGATCCCCTAATTTCTCAATCTAATCCTGACAGATCAATCTATTCCTAATTGAGCAAATTACGATCCCCTGACTGATGAATCTATTCCTAATTGATCAGTCTATATTCCTGATTGATCAATCTATTCCTCAATCCCACCAATTATTCAATCTATTTCTTCAATCACACAAATTGTGTAATCTATTTTGCACAGATTATTCATGTCTAAGTCCTCTCAACATCTTTTGACTGCCAATCTTGATTCAACATTGTTTAATCCTGATTGTCCATTTCAAATCACATTTTCTATATAACAAACTTATTTCCTCACAAAAAGGGATCAAATAATAAACCTATTTAGACAACGAAGTAATGCCAAAACACTGTTGATAGAGATTCAACATTTCTTCAATCAAACCACACATGCATCGTTCTTTAGGATTTTACACATGAACTATGAAGGCTTCGTAGTGATACGAGCAACCAAATCCTTGTGAATATACTCCAATACTAGATGGGTAACGGTTTTGTTATTGAATTTAGTTGTTTTTGATACATTTCATTTACATGTTCTTGAATTCAATATTCTTAACTGAGCATTATGTAAGTGTAGGAATAGATCTTAGATTAGTGTTCTTGATTATAGATTAGATTCTATTTCAATTACGTTTATCTTATTTATGTCTGATTTTCCCCCTCACACATTCTAGCATGTTTGGTGGGACCAAGGTCCTAAATATTATGAGTTTAAATTGAAGTTGTAGGTTTCCAGAGTGCTTTTGAAAATTTTTCATGCACTATATAAATTTTTTTCACAATTGCTTGTCAGAGAATGTATGTATTTGACCTTGAAATATGTGAACTTGACATTGAAACCTACATAGTTGTATTTCTTTAGCACATTTGACTAATGATAGAGGGGACACTTGCAGTATTTCTGCACTTTTACTCTCTGACAAAGGGCACACTTGCTGATTTTCATGTGCTTTTGCTTTGTCAAACTTGTGTTCGAGATCTGCAAACTAAAAATTGATTTTTACACTAACAAATTCCTAATTTTGGATGTGTGAAAGGTATTAACGTTTATGTATGCATGATCGAGAAACCACTAACATGTTTTTTGTAGGGAAGACAAACAATCAAAGGATTTCAGATTTTTGATGCTTATTAAGTTAGGAATCTTTCATTTCAGTGCCTAAAATGAACCCTACAACAACACATTTTGTTTAAGTTCTCTAAAAAGAATAATTTCCAAAGCTTTATTTAGGAATCCTTCATTTTAGTGCTTAAAATGAACCCTATAGCAACACATTTTTTTTAGTGCTCTAAAAAGAGTCATTTCCAAAGCTTTATCAAAGTTAGGAATCCTTCAATTTTAGTGCTTAAAATGAACACTACAAATAACACATTTCAATTTTTAAGGGCTCTAAAATTAACTCTTTCCAAGTTTTGATAGTTAGAGAATTTTTCACTTGGTGCATAGAGAAAAACAAACAAACAAAGTCATTTGGTGCTCTAAAAGATTTTTAAAGCTTTCAAATTAAACAGTTGGAGTTTTAATTTCATTTTTGTTGACCACAACAATTTATTTTTGTTGATGCACACTTAAATTCACTTTGTTGACAAAATAAGACTAGGATCAATTTAGAAACACTCAAATTTGGGCTTAAAAATGATTTTTTATTTATTTTTGTCTTGCACCTTTTCTATGATATTGACTAATGTCTAGAACACTTCCATTGGATGCAATTAAAAAAATCATTGATATCTTATTCACATATTTTTGGGGATAGCACCACTCAAGGTGATTAAAAAGAATCAAATTGCTATGAATTGTATGCCATGCATTTAGTGTTTGGAAAGCTAGATGGTTGCCTTCTCACCTTGTACCTATTGGAAATCTTGGGTGAGTGGAAAAATCTTGAGCTTCACATCTTTATTTTCAAAACCATACCTTTAGAGGGCCTAACATCTCGGACTAGAGAACTCATAGGTGACCCAAGCGGTACTCTCATTTTGGATCACTATATAAATAAAAGTGGGTGTGAGTAAAGTTCTCACTCGTCGGTTGATGTTTTTCTATACCAACATTAGTCTCCCTAGCATCTGTGTGATACGTTAAAACCTGCAAGGCCTAGGAGGCCTCTTAATTGAAGAAAACATTGCATGCATAGACAATTGAAACTCATAACCCAAAAACATTACTAAGAGCCAAATGTTTGTAGAAGCTACCCTTTTATCCAAAAAAATTCTTTGAAAGTGGTGCATCAGAATTTACTTATGAGAAGTTACTTGCCAAATATGGCTATAGGCATGCACCATAAATTGCATGCAAAATCATCCCTTCATGGCATGAGGTATTCCTACCTAAAAGAATGGTTTCTATCTCTAGGGTTGTAAATGTTTATGTTCAACT
The DNA here is from genome assembly GCA_007258455.2 of Sequoia sempervirens. Classification (NCBI taxonomy): domain Eukaryota; kingdom Viridiplantae; phylum Streptophyta; class Pinopsida; order Cupressales; family Cupressaceae; genus Sequoia; species Sequoia sempervirens. The sequence goes on from VDFB02000017.1 coordinate 492,701,796, forward strand.
TTCCAAAAACATTCAAAATAAATTTGACATCAAATTTTGTGCTTGATCTAAAAAATGATACATCCAAACAAACACTAAACATGATGGTTGAAACAAAACCCTTTGAGTTAGTGTATTCTTGTAAAAGAAGACCTATATTTGCATTCCTTGAAAGGATTTTCCTTAAAGTTTTTTGAATATTCAAGCTTTAATTTCAGGCTACATTGAATCAAAGTAAACATTTGGAAACTATGGCTTGGGTGTCATGATTTCACAACTTAAGGCCATATACATGAAGGTAACATAAATTCCATTCTTTTTGAGTCAGTCCAATGCTATTGTATCACTTTCCATACTCCAAACATAGAGAAATTGAGAAAAAACCCCAACTTTAACTTGCAAAAATCTAGAGAAAGATTGCTCAAACTGGAAAGAAAACACATAAAGACTACCTTTGCACAAAATTCGAGTGGAGTTTCCCTATTTTCTACCATATTTGCTAAAATTTCATTGCAATTGCTCTCTGTCCTAGAAAATACATTGATGAAAATCAATTGCATTTGTCATAAACCCCACACTTGATATGAAACTCACACACTTGCTCTTATTTTCTCACTTGTTTCCCAAAAATTGGTGCACTTGCCACTAATCTATTCACACCTGCCAGAACAATTCACTTTTTGACTAGGTGATCACTACATTTGACAAAAAGACATATAAGCCACACTTCCCATTCTAGCTCACACTTGCTTCTCAACAACATGCACACTTGACACATTCTAGGATGCAGTTGATAAATCTAGCTGCTTTCTCTCTTAGTTTGACGCCTTTGCTTAGAAACCAATGCTATTGCTCTATCTTTCTAATGATTAGGAAAAACAAACCAAAGTTTCTTATAAGATCCTTGTTCGAACAAAACAATTGGAAAATCAGATAAGTCATATATTCCTTCATCCACTTTTACCATTCTATCCTACTTTCAAAAAACAAAATCAAAGCACACAAACATGGATTATTCCCTCACTCGCACTTCTAAGATATCAATAGTTACTTGAGACTCATAGATAGTTCAAGTAAGCTTTTCCACAACATATACTCTAGGAGGAGAAGTGAGATATCAATGCAAGCCCCTCAAAATTTTGAGTTCCAAAGGTATTATCACCCCAAACAACACTCAAACCTTAGGGTCTTGAGCTTCATAAGAAGCCATATCAAAACATCCATAGTCTCATCATCTGAGCATTTGGTGACTAGTTGCTCTAGTTCAACAACTAAACCTTGCTACACCAATCCTAAAACCTAGTCTCACACACATTGGAGGTGAACAAACTGATATCATTAGTAGTTTAAGAACCTTAATATTTGAGAAGAATGAAACACCCAATCAGTGGAGAAATGTAGCAAAAATATTAGACGAAGACGAAGAGAAAGAAAAAATAGCAACCGAAAGAACCATGTTACCAATTCTTGTGTGGAAATAGATATACACCCCTCATGATCTATGGAAAGAGAAAAATCCTTAAGCAGAAATCCATATTATGACTTTCAAAGAACTGCCCTACCCTAAAGTTCACCAAATGGTATATCTTGAGAACATACCACACTCGTCAACACACACTAGAACATTTCTATTTTTTCTTTTCAATGGGCCAACCACCCTTAGATCTAATGCACTGAAAATACAAAAACAAAAGAAACTTTCATTTTCTTTAAAACAAATCTAAAAAACAAAAGCATTTTTCATTCAATACCTAGGAGTCACAAAAAATGTTGACAAAAGCTTGGCAGTTATTTATGACAACTACAAGATCACAACATAGGAAGAACATGGAAGCAATCAAGAAGAACACCAACATCCCACCAGAAAACACCACAAACAACAAAGGTGGCCCATGGGGCTATAGGCCAAGCAACCTTGAAACACTCCAAAAGAGACCTATGTACAAAGGCACATTTAGTGAGGAAGAACTAAACCAAAAATGACAAGTGATAGACAAAAACAAGGACCTAGAAAGAGTAATCATAGAGGAGGTCGATACCAAGGAAGAGATAAATGATAAGGAACTAATTGAGCATTCCAGAAACCCAAAAGTGGTAAAACTAATGGAAAAATTGTTGAGAAATGACCCTAATTTGTACTTCTTTAAGTTGGCATAGAGTGGTTCTAAACTACCAGTAGATTTTAACATGGAGGTCCTCAAGGATCTTAAAGGTGTAGACATGTAAGTAGGAAAATAAAAGAAGACCTACACCCTTTAGGAAATATGTCCATTCCCATTCGATTGTTCCATCACTGCACTAACTTTTCCAAAAAACTTTGAGATACCCAAGTTTGACAAATACAAAGGAAGAGGAGAACCAGTGGAGCACATGCGATACTTCTTAGTATCATGTATAGAGGTATAAAACAACAATGGTTATCTCATGAGGCTCTTTCCATTTAGCCTTATAGGTCATGCTATGGAGTGGTTTTCCCATTTGACACTAGGAATTAAAACCTTCGACAAACTATCTAGCAAGTTCATAAGCCACTTCTCATTCAACATAGAGCAAGATGTCACCATCACAAATCTATCCAAAATCAAATAGAGTCAAGGAGAGTCCTTTACCTCCTACCTACAATGATGGAGGCACAAAGCTAGTCAATGCAAATGGACCATTCTAGACAAGGAATTGGTAGATATCTTCATTTCAAATGTCCTACCCAAGATTAAATACCAACTCACTATGTTATGTCCCATGGAATTTGAAGAAAAAATTGAAAAGGTATTACATATTGAGAGATCCCTCATTGCAAGGGGAGTTCTGAAATTGAACACTTCAAAAGATAGTCTCTCTAGTTCAAATGATAAACCTAAGATCTAGGCCAAAAATAAGAATGTTACAAATGATGGAGTGGTTGATGCCAGAGCACTATGGCATGCGTAAAACACACCTCAAAACAAACTACAAGTGGCACAAATAAGATAAGTTCCAAATAGCACACAAAAAAACTAGCTTACCTAAACCAAGAATAATCAGGTTGTCAACCAACAAACAAATCAAGGAGGGCAACAGAGGCAATACCATCAACCCAGGAGGTAGTTCGTGGTATTAGGAGAGTCACTCGAAACAATCATGCATAAACTAGTGTAGAAAAACCTTATCAAGGTCAATGACCTCCTAAACTATGAGGAGCCTAGCTTCAAAACACAATGGTATAATGAGAAAGACTTGTGTGAATTCCATAAGATCAAAGGATACACAACCAAAAATTTCATGAGACTCAAATACCTCATCCAAGACTTAATAGACAAAGGGGATGTAAACGTTAAACATCATCCCAAAAACATGGATCTTCAAATATACATGAACCCAATTCAAAACCATGCTAAAAGGAATGAAAAAGGAAAAGAACAAGAGTAACAGAATGCTAATTACACATATGGTGACATGTTTCTAGGAACCCTTTCACAAGCTGATGATAATAGGGAAAACATAGTAACTATACGAGGTGGAGAAAACAACTGCAATGTAACTACTTGTTGAGGGAGAAGAAATGTAACTACCCATTGAGGGAAAATTATAATACAAGGAGCCCCACCCAAACCCACAATTAAGTCATCAAATGACTAAAACATTGTGGAATAATTGAAGAAAACTCCAACCTTAATATCAATCCTAGAATTATTAAAATTGTCACCTGCACATAGAGAGATATTGGAAAAGGAATTGGAAACATCAATCCCTAACGATCTTGATCCTATTCAGTTTCAATCCATGGTTGGAAAGATCACAAAAAAAAATCATTTAGTATTTTCTAAGAAAGAACTCCCACAAAGAAAATTACACAACCATGCCCTCTACATATAGGTTGGTGTCCATAATAGCATGGTCAAGCTAGTATTGATAGATAATGGTGCAGGTTTAAACATTTGTACCTTAAAATTTTTCAAACAGTTGGAGTATTTTGACGATGTGATTGACAAAGGAAAGAGTATCACCACAAGGGCCTATGATGACCTTGAAAGGAATTTAGAAGGAACAATCAGACTACTAGTATAGATAGGATCGAGCATCATAGAAACTACATGTCAAGTACTTGACCTTGAGTTATCATTTAACCTCCTCCTGGGATGCCCTTGGATTGACACATTACAAGCAGTCCCTTCCACCTTCCACCAATGGCTAAAGTTTCCCCATGAAGGAAAAGAGGCAACCTCATATGCTAGTCCTGAGCCATTCCATTTTTTGTGCAAAGTTGGAAGAGAAGTATAATAAGATCCAATGCATACCTAGCAATGATATAGCCTTCCACTCATTCTCATATGTCGACCCTTCCATGCTTCCATTGACCTCAATCAAGAACACATTAAGTGAGCAATGGAAAATAGAAGCCAAGGTACAATTACTTGACATGGGTAATGGAAACTACCATTTCAACCAAGCATTTTGTATTGGTATGCTCCCACCAACACCTAAAATCTATGGAGGTGTGAAAGAAATCAAGCCTTCTCAAACAGTGAAAATGATAGCCAAACCCACAATTTTTACCAAGTGGGGAGACATGAAAGGCGAAGAGATACTCAAAGCGGACTTCTCATCCATAATTTACAAAGAGGTCCAAAAAGAGCTAGAACAACCACAAACCCTTCTAATAGACCCTAGCAGTAAAGGCTACCAACTAGTTAAACATATGGGATACAGTGGAACAGGCAGCCTTGGGCTACAAAAATAAGGTAGGTGGGAGCCTATCGTAGTAGAATAGAGAAAGAAAAATATGGGGCTAGGTTATAAGCCAAAAGATGTGGTTTCTCCAAAAACTGGACGAACCTCTTTTAAGAACAAGAAACTTCTACTAGCATTAAGGCACTAGATATATACCATATCATGGACAATTATTTACCCATCAAAGACTTATTCGACAACTTTAGCACTATAGATTACCTCTCCAATTCATCCATACCATTCCCAATATCTATTATCATTATAGAATGGAATCTAATGAATACAAATGGGATTCCCCTTCTTTTATCATTAAATATGACTCCACCACTTCTAGTAATGATGATCTAGACACCCAATGGGAAAAAGATACTAGAGCCATACTGACCATTTTTCACAACCTTAATAAGCTTTGTAGATAATGATGATAGCTTACCACTTTTCTACCCACAACTAATAGATTGGGACCAATGCCAACAAACACCTGTTCTGGATCAATTCCATAATGATGAGGCAATCATGGAGTTCATGGGACTTTGAATAGACATACCAAAAAAAGATCACAAAGAAGGTTTCATCATGGATCTCAAACATGATGCATACTTTTGTGGAGAGATTGAACCTTCTAGTCGCAAAAATGAAAGGGAAAATATAAAGATCAAAGCGAGGTCCCCTAGAGAAAACTACAGTGTGACTCTATCAAATCCAAAAAGAGGAAAATAAAGGACATATCTAAAGGTGAAAACCTCCCAGAGGCACCCGAGGATGGAGGGTTCAATCTACCCATATCTGAGTACCAAGAAAAGATCAACACTCCTAGTAGAAGTAGAGTCCATAAATGTTGGCACAACAGAGGATCCAAAAATCACATACCGCACGACATCACTTGATCCTGAAGAGAAAGAAAATTTCATAGCATTCATCAACAATAGAAAGGTAAATTTTTCGTGGACCTATGCTAACATGCCTGGAATAGATTTGGCATTAGTGGTACATCATTTAGCTATAGTCCCTAGAGCAAATCCTATCAAGCAAAAACTTTGAAAAAATGCATCCTTAGATAGCATTACTAGTAAAGGTAGAGCTAAAGGAACTACTAAATGTGGGTTTTATCAGACCCATCAATTATCCACAATGGATATCAAATCTAGCACCAATATTAGAGCCTACTAGGGGCATAAGGATTTGCATAGATTTTAGAGATTTGAACAAGGCCTATCTAAAGGACAAATTTCCATTGTAAAGTATTGACATGATCATGGATCTAATAGTAGGGCACAAGATGATGTTCTTAATGTATGGTTTATAGTTATGAGACTCGCCTGAACTCACCAAGACTCAGCGAGTCCTGAGTCGAGCACCCCTGGCTGAGTCATAGGAGCTCGGACGTGGATGCGGCCACATCCAGGCCAGACTCGCCGAACACATTGGACTCTCATGATGCACTAGACTTGCACGCATACCCATCCATGATGCATTGGGCTACACTATAGCACCTCCTGAGGCTGTTCATGAAGTGCAAGTGCAATTAGAAACTTTTGAAATGCAAAAAGAAATGAGAAAGAGACAGAAGTAGGAGTTGGGGAGTGTTGGAGTTGGATAGGGACTTGGGGTTGTTGAAGATGCTTCTTCCATGCCTCCATATCATCCTAGTGCTAGTGCTTCTGCTTCTTCACCAACTATGCCTATGCTTACTCCTAGTGTTGGTGGCACTGCTACTGCTAGTGGTAGTGGCAGTATTAGCATTGGCCCTAGAGTTCGTAAATCTAGGGTGCACTCATATTTTGTACCACACACTACTCCTAGTTCCCAACCGTCGCTTGAGAGCATGGGTTGGAACAAGGACACACATGATGTAGCAAAATAGATAATTGCAGACTTTTGGTACTACTGCACCATTCCCTTCCATGTAGCTAGGTAATTCTTTTTCGTTTAATTGTTTTAAAATTATATTTAAATTTTAGAATCTAGATGTATCTCATTATCGAATTGAAATTTAAAGTTAAAAACTTAAAACTTTTCATTTTACAATACTTATGTAACTTATTAATTTATTTATGACATGTTTTAGGTCACCTTTTTGGAAAAACATGGTTGATGCCATAACCATATGTGGGGTGGGGTTCAAAGCCCCTAGTGAAGATGAATTAAAGGGACCACTTTTGACTCAAAAGGTGGTAGATGTGAAAGCACAATTAGAGGAGCAACACAAGCAATGGAGGATGATTGGTTGCACCATCATAACTGATGGTTGGACCGATAGGAGAAATAGGATGCTACTTAATTTTCTAGTTTCCTCTGGAGGAAATTGTACTTCCCTCAATGCATTGAAATTTGATTTAGTGATTAATAATTTAATATGGCTGATTTATGTTTTTTAATTTATTGAATAATTGGTTTTGCTTATTTTTTCAGGTGACACCATCTTCATGAAGTCCATTGATGCTTCTTCCCAATTCAAAAATGCCACATACCTATGGGAGGCTATAGAGGAGGTGATAGTTGATGTGGGGAAAGAGAATGTAGAGCAAGTGGTGACAGATAATGCAACAAATTATGTTGCTGCTAGTAGATTATTGATGGAGAGGCACCCTACTATATTTTGGACTCCATGTGCCACCCATTGCATTGACCTCATGTTGGAGGATCTTGGCAAGCTTCCATGGATCAAAACATGTGTGGATGCAAAAAAAAATATTTGTAAATTTGTATACAATCACACATGGGTGCTTAACCTTATGAGGCAATACACGAGGTTAGGGAGTTGTCTCGTCCTGGCGTCACTAGGTTTGTAAATTTTTTTATCACGATGCAATCCTTGATTTAGTCAAAGGAAGCTTTAAGGCACATGTTTACTAGTGAGGAGTGGTCTTCCTCACCCTTTTGTACAAGCACTGCAGGGATTGCTGTGGTTGATTGCATTTTTGATGAGCAAGGGTTTTGGACACTAGTGGACGAGATTGTGAAGGAAAAATTTAATTCTTTATTATGTTTTAATTTTTAATCATATCTTACTTTTATTTGTTTATTTTCGTTCACACTTATTTGTGAAACATTTTTGCACTTTGCAGTTTATTGAGCCCTTGCTAGTTCTCCTACAAGTTGCAGATGGGGAGAAGCCCGCAATGGGATACATATATGAGGGCATGGATAGGGCCAAAGAGGCCATTATATCAGTCTATGGTGGAGTTGAGGAGAAGTATCATCCCATTTGGGATATCATTGATAGGAGATGGAAAAATGAACTTCATAGGCCCATCCATGCAGCCGCATGTTTCCTAAATCTGACCTTCCAATTGTGCCATGATTTTTGTGTAGATAGAGAAATTCTTAGTGGTCTCTACTTGACAATAGAGTGGATGTTTCCCACTGTTACTACACAGATAGTGCATGAGATAGATGCCTTCAGTAAGGAATGAGGATACTTCTTTGCATGTCAAATGTGAAACGATAGTAGGACAACATTAATGCCAGGTAAAAATATATTTAAGGGCATAATTTTCATCTTTTTATATTATAATTTATTATTAAATGTTGAACTTGAACTTTAAACTTGAAATGAGATTGATTTTGTTTCTTTTTCTCATCTCAGATAGATGGTGGGAGATGTTTGGTTCTGATACACTGAACCTACAATCCATTGGCATTCTTATATTTAGCCAGCCATGTAGTTCATCTGGTTGTGATCACAATTGGAGTATGTTTGAGCACATACACTCCAAGAAGCACAATAGATTGACAGTGGAGAGGATGAATGACTTGGTATATGTTCATTACAACCTTCAACTTAGATATAGGAAGCTTTTTGACCATGAAAACACCTCGACCAGTCTAGAGGAGGTTGATCCAGAGGCTGAGTCGATCATTGAGGCTAAATATGTAGTCTTTAGTGATGAGGAACTTGATTGGGTGGACCAGTCAGAGAGAGAGGCTGAGGTTGTATCCATGGCTGAGGAGGAGGCTAGAGCACGAGGAGACACAACTGCTATTGGTGAGAGTGGCATGGAGAGTCAGACATAGGTAGAGACTATGGTTGTAGCTGCAACATCATCCAAGACCCTTAGACACCTTTGTAGGAAGGATGTTGGCTCCACTATGCCATAGAGTCATAGAATTATAGCTATTGTTTTGAATCTTGATATTTCATATTTGTATGGAACATTTGATTTCATGGATTTCATATTCAATGAGTTTTGTATACATTTGACTAATTTTATATATATAAGTATGCTATTTCCTTCAGCACCGCAACTGTAATTTGTGTACTTTATACTTATGTGATCATTGTATACTTGTGTGTGTGATCAAATTTTATTTTATTTGTGTTGTATTCAATAAAGGGTGCTTGAAAAAATTTTAAATCCTTAAAAATCTCTAAATTTCTAGGGTTTTTTAACTTTTTTTCATTTTTCTGAGTTTGCACTGAGTCCGAGTCCTAAGTCGCTGAGTCGAGTCACCCTCGCCAAGTCCAAGACGAGTCTATGATATAACCAGATAAAAATATCCCCAAATTATTAACATAAAACAACATTTAATTGTGCTTGGGGGGCCTTTTTTTGGAATGTAATGCCCTTTGGCCTAAAGAACGTAGAAGCAACATATTAAAGAGAAATGACAACCATAGTCCATGCTATGCTACACACCATCATGGAAGATTATGTGGATGATATTCTAGGAAATTCTGTAAAAAGGGAAGATCACTTGTCAAATCTTGCAAGGGTGTTTGATTGGACTGACCAATATAATCTAACTCAACCCTAAGAAATGCATGTTGGGAGTAACATCCGAAAAGCTGTTAGGGTACATAGAGTCAAGAAGGGGGATTGAAGTGGATCCTACACAAGTAAAAGCTATACTAGAGACGCCTCCACCAAAAACACTAAAAACACTGAGGAGTTTATAGGGAAAGTTGCAATCCATCAGGTTGTTTATCACACAATTTGAAGAAAAATGTCACCCTTTCACTCATCTTCTACACAACGATATCACCTTCAAGGGAGATGGGAGATGTGACCAAGCATTCCAAAAAGTCAAGGAGTGCCTACTTACTCCTCATATAATCGTGCCACCTATCCCAAACAAGGAAATGGTCCTCTATGTGTTTACCACACAAGCATCATTGGGAGATCTCCTAGCCTAGCTAGATGATGATAATAGAGAAAGAGTAATCTACTACATCATCAGAACATTGGTGGTCTATGAACTAAAATACTCACTCATTGAAAGAGTGTGTCTCTTAGTTGTATTTGCAACACAAAAGTTGAGACACTACATCTTAAACAAGAAGGTAAAACCGATTTCAAAAGTAGACCAACTAAAGTACTTGCTATCAAAAGCATCCCTAACACCATATGGGTGATGATCCTGAGTGAATTTGATATAGAGTATGTGGATAGAAGAGATATCAAAGGAAAAATCATAGTAGAATAGTTGGCCAAAGCACCCATAGATGATCACAAACCTCTCACAATGGACTTTCTAGATGAGAGTATCTTTATGATAGAATAGACAAGCCATTGGATTCTATACTTTGATGGGTCCCACACTCAACATGGCTCTAGATCAGGTGTTCTATTTCTTATATCATAGGGAGATAGTACACCCAAGGAATATACAATTACTTTTGCATGTATGAACAATATCTTAGAATATGGAGCTCTTATCATAGGGCTAAAAATGGCTATCAAATGGAGAATAAAAGAGCTACAGGTCTTCAGAGATTCTCAACTAGTGATTAGACAAATGAACGATGAGTACTAGAAAAAAGATGAAAAAATAATGCCATATAAAAGGATGGTGGATAGCTTCAAGGAATACTTTGTCACAATAACCTTTGAGAAAATTCCTTAGATCAAAAATAGAGCTACTGATGCAATTGCAACAATAGGATCACTTGTTGAGATTCCACAAAATGTTCCTAAGTATGAGTTCCTCGTGGAATAGCTACTCATAACTACATTCAACATCTTAGAATAAAAACTGTTATGTGTTGTTTTTGGTCCTAACTCCCCATGGTACCAAGATACTTTTGACTACATACAACATAGTATCTTACCACTTGACCTAATGACCACTCAAAAGAAAACCTTCACTTATAGAACTTCCTGCTTTACCATCTTAGGAGATACCCTTTACCATTTTAGTCTAGATGATATTATACCCTGCTACTTAATGCATAAGAAGCACAAATAACCTTAGAAGAGGTACACAAAGGTGTTTATGGGCCCCACTTTAGCAAACCTAACCTAGTCCAAAAACTACTCAGAACAGGGTATTATTGGCCCTCCATGGAACATGAATGCATGCAGTATACTAGAAATTTTTTCCAATGCGAGTAGCATAGTGATTTGGTTCATGAACAAGCACATGAATTGAGACCCATCACCACACCATGGCCTTTCTCACAATGGGGATTAAACCTAGTAGGTAAAATGCTGCCTACTTCATCTAATGGGCACAAGTTCATTATCACAGCGATAAAGTATTTCACTAAATGGATAGAGGAAATTCCATTGACCTGTATCACTGGAAAATAGATATAAAAAATAATTTTGAATTATATAATCTATAGGTATGGACTTCCCAAAATAATAATAATGGATAATGGAATCCCATTCAAAAATCAAGAAATCCAAGACTCTGCTCCCTATTTTCTATCTAGCATAGATTTTCCATGCCCTATTACCCCCAAGGAAATGGTTAGGCTAAAGAATCTAATAAAACCATATTGAAAATACTCAAAAATACTTTTAATGAAGTGGGCCGTGATTGGAATTTGTAGCTAAACCCAACCCTATGGGCTTATCGAACTAGTATCCAAACACCTACAAGTGCTACACCATTTTCCTTGGTCTACGAATCAAATTTGTCTTACCTATCGAGGTCAAAATCCCCTCATTGCAAATCACATTAAAAGGAATGGTCTTGTATTCAACTAGGGGAAACTTCTCGAGGCTAGTCATGGATTAGATCTTGGAATGTCCTATCATGGTCATAAAACAACAAAAATCAAAAACATCTAAAAAACAACAATTTTTTTTTTTTTTGAAAAACATCAAAAACAAAACATCACTGCGTTATTCCTTCACTCAAACATTTTAAGTTATCAACATTTACCTGAATCTAACAACTAGTTCAAGTAGATTTCCTGCGACATATCCTCTAGACATAGAAGTCGAATATCAATCCAGGTTAACAATGTTGTTTAAATCACAAAAAACAAGTCAACATTGGTCAAACTATGTGGTCTCTGCGCATACAATGTAGGCAAGGGTTAACAACCATTGAGACCCTAAGTCAGTCCCCTTAGGTTTCTGTCATGCTTTATTTTCAACTTAGTCAAAAAAATACAAAATCCAAAAACATTCAAAAAATAGAAAAGTTCAAAAACATCCAAACCAAGAGAATTACATGCCTTTGCGTGTACAATGTAGGCAAGGATTATCTTTGATGATCCCCCAAGGCCCTAGGTTAGTCCCATAAAAACAAAAAATACAACATCATAAAAATTAGAAAATAAAAAAGACCTACCCCATCATCACTATCCTAAATAAAGGTTCACCCATAATAAAAAAATCGTCCCACTCACTCTCTAATGAAAAAAACAAACAAATAGAGCAAACATCAAAAGCTAGAACCTCAAAGAAAACAATCACAAAGATTTGATTGAAAAATAAACTAAAACAAAACCAAAGTATCAACTACCTATCTTTTTAATAATTCACCAACAACATCCTGATATATGCCTTATTGGATCTGTTCCTATGATAGACATGATAAAAAAAAAAAAATTTCGAAAACCTTAAATAGATATGGAAAGTGATATTGCAATTTTTTTTTTATCTTTTTATAGTCTTATCTTTATGATTTATTTTATTGACTCATTCCCAAGTTCTCTCAAGGATGTTCATAAGGATTTAGAGATGAAGGAATGGGAAAGTTTGAGTGTCATTTCGATTTGTTGTTTGTAAGATATTTTTCGTAATACTACCATGGCGAATACTTGCTTTATTGAGTGTACGAAAGTTGTGTTGAAAAAATTTGTGAAGAATTTGCATGTTAGGTGTTCTATACCTCTCTTTGTGACTGGTCTAAAAAGTTTTTAACACAACTTGACTATATAATTTAAAAAAAGTTTCCGTATGTCTAGTATGAACAAAAATACTCTTTGATTGTAGGGTCAAAATCCACATAGTGGATACAAAGTCACCTTGGTGATTAATACCCTAGTGCATCATATATGTTTGCTACATCAAATAGGATTGTTCAAAACTGCAAAGCCTCCAAAGTAAAATGAAAGCAACATCATCAACTACTAACAACATGAAATTTCTATCCATCATTAGATATTTCTTCTAACTAACATCCATCCTGCACACCAATATCATTAGTACCATATCCATTCTGCATCCACAATGTCATCAATACATATCATGATGATAATAAAGAAATGAAAACATCATATTTAATGTATAAAGGCATACAACCATCATATCATCCATACAACATATAGACATCATATATCAAAATGATATATCAATAATCCATAATAAAACATCATATGATATAAAATATGATCCATTTGCCACATCATATGCATACATAAAAAAATAAAAAATAAACATATATAAACATGCATCATTATACATAGTCATCCATGATCATCACATAAACATATAAATGAATTGAATCAAGGAAGGTATATTTCATTTATATCATCAGCAAAAAAGGGAGAATGTCATAGTACATCATCATTAGTGAAACAAGTGTGAGATGATAATTCAAAATAGTACAGATATATATGAAGCCTTGACTGGGCCGATGAATATATATACAAAAATCATGACTACAATGTCTCTAAGCAATAAAAAACATGATGATCAAGTATATATATAACATTTCCCAATAGGAAGGGCATAACTCTATAGACTAGGCTATAAATCACCATCTAAATCTGGTTGTCTAATAGACTGCCCACCTGACTCAGCACCACCTCCACCTCCTGCAACACTAGGCTCTACAAACCACGGGTGTTGAGTAGCCCTAGGAACAGTAGCATCTTACAAGGTCTGATAGTATGTTGACATTTGTAACAACCAATCTTGCTCAGCTCATATACTATCACGCTTTACCCTTAGACTATCCCTATCAACAATAACACCCTATAAGTATGTCTTAGCCACGGGATGATGACCAATCTCTATGTCTCACTGTACTTTGAAGCCATCTCACTCCTATTGAAAAGTATCTCTCTTTGCTATTGCTATGGAAAGATGTGCCTCCAAGGCTTGTCGTCGTGCTATCTCTGTTGCTAACTGAGCACCTCCATCCCTAGGTGGTGGAGGGGGACCTGAACCTATCCTAGACCCTATGCCTAATCACCCTATGCTAGATCCTATTTTTCCATACCCAACTACTCTACAAGAACCTCAATGCATTGTCGCTCCCCATGCCGACCTGTAAAGCCTACTCTGCCTAATGCGGGATCACCCTTAGAATCTATGAACCTTAATGGAACACATCGTGCCCACCACTAATCAAAATTTGGTGTGGTACCCAAATTCACTAAACCAACCAATCAACCCCATCCAACTAGGGTAAGTTCTCTAAATCCAATGAAAAAATATGTCTACTTGATGTCCCCATACACGAACCTCTCTAGTGGTCTAGCTGAATTGAGCCTCATAAGTATCGAGAAAATGACCCTGTCTCTCTCCAAACTGATAGAATACTCTATAAGGTAAGTAACGCTCTAGAAGAGAGTGAGAATTATAAATCAACCATTTGGTCTATGGCCAGTACACAAGCTACTCTAGATCCTTCGGCCATGCCTCACAATCCATATAGGGTCTCCAAACAAAACCTGGCATGTCATCAAACACACAACACTAGTACAAAAGATCCCCATGCAAGGTGTAATGTAAGAAATCTCCATAGCGATATGAGTATGGATCTCCAGTAGTACAATCATGTATCCCATTAGGCCGAACAATTGCAATGTGCTCCTAAGCCCATATGTGCAAAAGAGAAACACCTACGGAAATAGATTTCCCACCCCGATATACAACCTCATGCATATCTCTATAGAGGTGGGTGAAAAGACACGAACCCCATGCATATCTAGTCCCATGCTCAAACATACCATCAATACAAATACCCCATCCAATAGGGAACTAGCAACCTCTCCTATTAGGAACAACTATCCCCGAAATCAAATTGTAAAGAACAAGGGAAATAGGGTTTGCACTGCCAACAAACTTAGACAAATCAATCTCAGACTGGAAAACCTCCAAGTGTTTGAAACCCAACACATGCCACATGGCATGGGTACCCTATTGAACATGGTATGCCATGAGCTCATAGTGGATGGGAATACAGAGAATCCTCCAAACATCCTTGAGTGTAATAGTGATCTCTCTTGTAGGTAAATGGAATGAAGAAGTCTCTGAATGCCACTGCTCCATGAGCATGGTCATCATCGCTGTGTGAGATCGGATGGGAAACATATGACAAATATGATGAATCCTGACCACATCTAGCAAATATCACTCCTGTTAGTGTAATTAATTAATTATTACACTTGCATAAGTTTACTTAGGTAATATTTTAATTCCTAGGTTATAATTGTCATCCTTATCTTGTTGAGCTATCTTGTTGCTCAAGATAACATTAGGGTTATGCATACATTTCTTTTATAAAGAAAATCATCTCATGTAATTATTGAATTCTTGAATAATATTATTTGCACATCTTCATGCAAAACTCTGCTTTTATTTTCTTTTGTCTTATGTGGAAGGTTTTTTGGTTTGCATGTTTGATCTTGGTTTCTAACATGGTATCAAAACCTTGATATGAAACCTCTTCTTAGATTTTTGGAGATTTTCAGTGCAGAGTACGTTTGGGGTTCCTCAAGGGATCTGGCCTTGAGAATTTTTTTGGTGCATTCTAGAATAAAGTGGACACCACCATTGCATTCGTAGTGCCCCAAAACCCTAAGACTGCCTATCATTTTGCTCAAATCCGAGTAGTTGCAACATAAGGAATTTTTTTTTAGAGGCATGCAGATTTGTACAGATTTGAGTGCCTCATTTTGAGTGCACACAGTTACAAGGTTTATTATTCTGGTTTTCAAAATTTCTCCATTGATCAAAAAAATTTCTAAGGTGTTTTATTATTTTTTTTATCCTACATATATAAAATAAAATATATTATGAAAAAAATGATTTTGAAAAAAACAAATCTATTTTTTTTTTGCAAATAAAAATGGGCTTTAAAGCCTGTGCAGGTGGTACCGACTTGTGTAGATCACATCTCTATGCAGGTTGTACTGTACCTGCGTGGGCCCCTTCATTCATCAGACAACCTTCAAAAAACTTGCGGCTCCTTTATTCATCGCCAATAGCTCCATTCACTCACTTGATGCCCACTTGCTCACTGGGCGTTGGCCCCTTTCAAATCTAGTGGCCTCCTTTTTCCAATGGTCAAATCAAATAGGAAATATTCCCTTATCATTCTGACCATGTAGAATTTTCTGGTAGGGCGGCTTTTTTTTCCGGTGACGGCCAGATGGCCGTCAAATATTTTCTCATGAACTGATGACATCAACGACCATATGACCCTCTTTGCTCCCTGCTAGCCCTGATTTTCCTTGAAGGAGTAGTTTTTTTATTTTTGGCGTAACTTGGGAATATGGTATTGAAATCAAGCAAACAAGATATTGCCAAAAAGCTGGTTCCGAGATTATCTGTTGGTGTAGTTTATTTTTTAGTATTTTTCTGTTTAGCTACATTTATTTCTATTTGAAGTTATATGTTCATTTATGGCCTTCGAGCTCATAAATTTTTGCCACAATCTCTAATTTTCGCTATCTTTGTGGTGCTGGAAAGGTATTGAGGAGCTCTACATTGTTGTCCCAGTACTTTTTTCTATATTTGTCCTAGATTTATCATTATTCCATATTTTGCCCGATGGGTGTTTTGGTGATTACTTGGATGTTTTGGCAGTTGGAAGGGTGAAACTTGAATGTTTGCACTTCATTTTAGTATCACATCATTTTATCTTTTGTTTATGCATGTTTAGCATTCTCTCCTTTTGAAATCATTAGGTATTGTAATAAATGAATTGATATAAATTTCCTTCAGGGGGTTTCTTGCATAATAATTTGATTAGAGTGTAGTTTCACTTTGATCTTATCTTGATTTTGATGACAACTCTCATAGGTTGTATCTGGTTTCTTAGTTTCTTTTGGCCACATCTTGCTCATAGCTTGAAACATATTAGATTCAAATCGGTTCACACTACAGATTGTGAGCCGATGGTTATTGATACCCATTGGTTCAGATCCATCTTAGTTTGAGGGCCATGTTTTTATTTTTAATGTTCAAGAGTCTTTATGGTACTTGTTCCCATTGAAGAGTTTTAGTCTCAGTTTGGCATCGGCATCAAGATACATGATTTCTAGATTCTGTCATCATTTTATCTACTATTGCACTTCATAGATTCCAGGGTTGTCCCAGTTTGTGATTTTTTCAGTGCTCCGTGGCATTGGGTCTATTGTTGCATAATTATGATTCCACCTAAGTCCTTCAGTGACTCTCATTTGGTTTCTTGGAGACAATACTATCTTTCCTTGCTTGCTATATTTCGGTTCTAGTGTTACTCCATGGTGTTCTTCTAGTGCTTCTTTGCAGCAGTCATCTCATTGTAGGGAGTTTTTTCCCACCGGGTTTTCCTTCTCTACCTCATTCTTTGCATTTGTACATGGGTACTTGATTAGGCCTTGTTGTTAGGCCCCATGAAATGCTTTCTTGCATTCATCCTAGCATTTAGGTGCATGCTTTTTTAGTCTCCCTAAGTTGCACTTATGGGGGGGTGTTAGTGTAATTAACTAATTATTACACTTGCATAAGTTTACTTAGGTAATATTTTAATTCCTAGGTTATAATTGTCATCCTTATCTTGTTGAGCTATCTTGTTGCTCAAGATAGCATTATGGTTATGCATACATCTCTTTTATAGAGTAGATCATCTCATATAATTATTGAATTCTTGAATAATATTATTTGCACATCTTCATGCAAAGCTCTTCTTTTATTTGCTTTTCTCTTCTATGGAAGTTTTTTAGTCTCTGATCTTGGATAATCCATACATTGCTTTTATAAAGCAAATCATCTCATGTAATTATTGAATTCCTGAATAATATTATTTGCACATCTTCATGCAAAACTCTTCTTTTATTTTCTTTTCTCTTCTATGGAAGGTTTTTTGGTCTCTGATCTTGGATAACCCATACATTTCTTTTATAAAGCAAATCATCTCATGTAATTATTGAATTCCTGAATAATATTATTTGCACATCTTCATGCAAAGGTCTTCTTTTATTTACTTTTCTCTTCTGTGGAAGGTTTTTTGGTTTGCATGTTTGATCTTGGTTTCTAACAACTCCAAAACATTAGGATGATCCCATTATAGTGGTTTACAATTTTTGGCCAAACTAGACACTGAGATAATTTTTTTTAACTAAATCTTCACTTTTGGGCACCTATAGCGGCTAAACTGTGAGGAAGAAGATGATGTAAACTAGAGTTTTGTGACATTTTGTTTGTAGATTTTAAATATATTTTTTTCATTTTTTTGGAATCATATTGCTTCTTTTTCCATCTCCCTCAAAATTTTTAATTTTTCATAAAACAACTTTTTTTTAAAATGACGTTCATCGTATAACCTATAAATTTTTTTCCACTAAGGATAAAATTATAATTCTTTCGAATTTAGATTTGTAAATCTAATATATAGTGCTTCTGCTTGGTTAGATTTTTTTTATTGAATATTTTTTCTTTAATTAAGTTTTGAAGTCAAACCAATTACAATTCAGACATACCACGACTGTATAATGCGTAACTTTTTTTGTATGTATCGAAAATCAATTTTTTTTTGTTGGATCAATGACTTCAATATCTTGCCCACTCATATTTTTCATTTTTTTTTTGATAATCTACTATTTTTACACATGTGCAGTACAAAGAGCTTGATTTTCGGTGAAAAACCTACATTCACAAGAAATAAAAAATAAATATAATAATAAAAATTTTATTTAAAATTATACTTTTTGGGAAGCTTATAATAAGGACTACATACTTACAAAAAATAAATTTTAAATGAATTCATTTGATACCCCAAGAGGTAAATCAAAAGTGGTTTTTTATCAACATTTTGATAGGTGTAAAGGAGACTCCATTATAGGTATGGTTTAAAACTAGCAGGGTTTTATCCAAGGGGGTTTTATTTGAGGTAGTTTAATCAAACCCTCTTAAATTGGAATGCTTTAAATAAAATTTTTTAAGGCTTAAATCATTATATTTTCTAAAAATATGTGATTTCAACAAAAATCAAAATCCCCTAGTAATTGTAAACCAATTTTGTGGGATCACTCATCAAAGTGGGCAATTAGATCAAATAGATCTCGAGGTCATCTCTCCCTCAACTACAATGGTTTAAGAACTACCTGCAATCATTTTAACCCATGATGTTATGTTTTTGATTTGAATGCGTAAAATGAAACAAAAATGACAAAAAACGAGATTCAAGGTTTCGAATAGGCAAAAGCAAGAAAAATTTAGAAAAAATGATGAAGTCACTAACAAGTGTGAGAAAAAAGACAATTGCACTAGTTTAAGTCAAGTGCACTAGAATCAAGAGCAAAAGTATTACTCAAAGGCAAAAATCTACATCAAGAGTGACCAAAATGAGCCAGATCAATCAAAAGTGACCAAATAGAGCAAAGGAAAGTTTCAAAAGTAAAAGTATAAGTCAAATGCATAGGTTTAAAGAAAGTGCACAATTTTTTTTGGAAAAGTGACCTTCCTAAAATGACAAATCTATGAAAAATGATGCAAGTGCATTGAAAAAATAAAAACTATGCTTTTGACTTAGAAAAATTTGTACACGAATTATGAGAACATGACAAGATGAAAACAAGAATTAAGAGGATACATACCGAGCCATTGACACCTGCAGGCCGTCCAAACTATCGAACTAGGTTTGAACGATGTGGGGCTCCTAGAATCCTAGGCATTTCTTTGTGACAACTAACAAAATGGAAAATTTAGAGATAAGATTTCTTTATAGGATCAAAGCAAAAATGAGGTAATTAGAACCATAATTGCCTATTTTAACCCTCAAAAACCCTATTTTTTACCTAGGAAACCCTAATTTTTAATTAGGGAACATCCTATGTTCAAATTAGGACTTCTTGGGAACATTGAAACAAGAAACGAGGGACCTATAGACCTAATTTTTCATCCTAAACAAATTTAAACTGAAATAGAACACTGTCGTGAGCCTGACCTTAAAATCAAAATTTTCAGCCAACTTCTCAAGGGGGAAGCACAAAGTCCTACCATCATTCCATTGAACATTGGGTCATAGTTGGGCATAATTTTTTTTCAAAAAACCTTGATCTTAACATCATAATCATTGAAACAAAGCAACCAATACTTTGACTCAAAGAGGGGCAAAATGTAGCCATGTAAAATTGACCTAAAACCTATCACACCCTAAACAACATTTTCACATCATCGGTATCATTATCATTGAACATCACTGCATTTCACCTCAATTGCGTCCAAAACCCTAATTTCCCCTATTAATTCAATAATACAACATTATCTAATTAATTCATAATTTCATCATTATTGACAAATTAAATAATTCCATTTATTTAATAAAGTCTAAAAAACTCTGTTTCTGCTATTAATTGGATAAAATGACATTATTTAATTAATTCAATTTTCTATCATTTCAACCAATTAAATAAATTACATTTATTTAATAAAGTCCTAATCTAACTTTATTTGTCCTGATTAGTTAAATAACACCAATTATTGAATTACGTCACTAAATCACTTTAGTCCCTAGGTCGATTAAATTATTAAATCATAATAATTTAATTATGACACTTTCCCTCCAAAAAGTTGAATAATTAAATCAAAATATTATAATTATCATCAAAAATCAAATCAAACTAATGCAACTTTATTTGCAAAAGTCAAACTCGATTTGCTCATTCAACTCCAAACTGAATGAATTAATTAAATCAACTAATGAATCTTTTTCAACCACTTTCTTGATTGAGTAAATTACAATCTTCTAATTTCTCAATCTAATCCTGACAGATCAATCTATTCCTAATTGAGCAAATTACGATTCCATGACTGATCAATCTATTCCTGACTGATCAATCTATATTCTTGATTGATCAATTTATTCCTCAATCCCACCGATTATTCAATTTATTTCTTCAATCACACAAATTATGTAATCTATTTTGCATAGATGATTCATGTCTAAATCCTCTCAACATCTTTCGACCGTCGATCTTGATCATCCATTTCAAATCACATTTTGTATATAAAAAAACATCTTTCCTTCACAAAAAAGGGATAAAAAAATCAACCTATTCAAACAACGAAGTAATGCCAAAACACCATTGATAGAGCTTCAACATTTCTTCGATCAAACCATACACATATTTTTCTTCAAGCTTTCACACATGAGCTATGGAGGCTTCACAATGATATGAGTAACCAAATCCTTGCGAATATACTCCAATACGAGATGAGTAATGGTTTTGTTATTGAATTTAGTTGTTTTTGATGCATTTCATTTACATGTTCTTGAATTCAGTATTCTTAATTGTGCATTTCACATGTGTAGGAAAAGATCTTAGATTAGTGTTCTTGATTATAGATTAAATTCTATTTAGGTGATCCCACAATAGTGGTTTACACTTTTTGGCCAAACTTGACACTAAATTAATTTTTTTAAACTAAATCTTCACTTTTGGGCACCTATAACTACTAAACCATGAGGAATTTGAAGATGATGCAAACTAGTGATTTGTGACATATTGTCTGTAGATTCTAAATATATATATATTTTTTTTAAATGGAAAAAAATTATAACACCATTTTCAAAGAGTGACATGTACTTGCTAACACATAACTCTTTTCCTTTGATGGATAAAATTCTAATTTTTTCAAATTTATATTTGTAACTACGATATCTGCATGCAATTGGTTTCATAGTGTTTTATTGATTTTTTTTTTCTTAATTATGTTTTGAAGTCAAACCAGTTACAATTTAGACATAGGTTTACTTGCTAACACAACTTATTTTGTATGTATCAAAATTCAATTCTTTTTGTTGGATCAAGGAAATCAATATCAAGTGCATAGATGTTTTTTAGATTTTTCTTTATAATCTACTATTTTTCCACATGTGTAAAACCTTTAAAGAGCTTGATTTTCGGTGAAAAACCTGCATTCACAAAAAATAAAAAATAAATATAATAATCAAATTAAATATATTTAAAATTATACATTTTGGGAAGCTTATAATAAGGACTACATACTTACAAATATAAATTTTAAATGAATTAATTTGATCCCTCAAAAGGTAAATCAAAAGTTAGTTTTTATCAGCATTTTGATAGGAGTAAAGGAAACTCTATTATAGGCATGGTTTAAAACTAGCAAGGTTTTATCCAAGCGGGTTTGATCTAAGGTGGTTTGATCAAGCCCTCTTCAATTGGGATCCTTTAAATGGATCTTTTCAAGTCTTAAATCATTATATTTTCTAAAAATATATGATTTTAGAAAAAATCACGATGTCCCAAAAAGTGTAAAGCACTATTGTGGGATCACCCATTTCAATTACATTTATCTTATTTATGTGTATGATTTTCCCCCTCACACAAAACCCTAATTAGAAACAATTGATGAGTTTCAAAACCTCAAAGACCCAGATTCATCAAAAATAATCATGGATTCAACATGATGCACACATAGGATCCCTTTGATTAGATATGATCCAGGGGGATACTTTTCATTGAAAATTGAAGTGTCCCATATGCTCCAAAATTCAGCATCATCCTAAAGAGCTCAAAAAATTGAATCTGACACAACTTGAATGAGCTCAAAAAGAGTTCGTACACTCAAGTTATGGCCAGTAAATGTTTGGTCAAATAGGAACCTAAGGCCGATCAAAAAGGAAAAAAATGATTGATTCAAAATCAGTTGAAATTGGCATCAAAATGAAGAGATTGTTGACACAAACCAAACACCACTCATTTTTCCAAAATATGAGCCTGTATGTCAAAGTTATAACAAGTCAAAGTTTGCAGTTATTAGGGTTGACCAAGCTGTACACATGCTGATGTCAGCTTGTTGACACATAAAACCATACTATATAGACCAATCAAGGCTTGACATGTGGCATATAGTCAGTAATCCATATAGTGATGAGGTAGGGATGTGACAAGATGATGTGGCATACAATCATCATTTCGTGTGCTAAGTTGTCTCTATCAGCAAATTGTGAGATGCCACATGGCCCAATCAAGTGATGCCATGTGGCACCTCAACAGGTTAACAAAATTTCTATATTTGGGGGTCAAACCCATGACCCCCCACCCCCTATTTGTTTAGGTTACCATTACACCTCATGGCTTGGCTTTAACTATGTATGGTGAGTAGTTCCTTTCGAAATTTAAAAACTCGGTAATGGTTTGAAAAATGAATAGTGGGGGGTTGAACCCGTAACCTCCCCACTAACAAAGGGAATGCCCACCATTGAGACATTTACCATTTTGATATAGTAAATGGGTCAATGTTATTTTAACTAAGTATTAAACTTGAAAGTGCCTAAACTTAAACAAATAACCTTAAGTGGTTAAACCTAAGTCCTCCAAGTGGATAGAGCCAAAACAACGAAATAACAAGAGGGCTTAAAATGATATTTTAAGGGGTTTTTTTTGTTAAGGGGAGATTTTTTTTAATTTGGTGGTTAAAACCCATAATGGGTAAATTTTGTGTATAAAAAGGGGGTTTATGATTTTGGAAAGGAAACTAGGTGATGAGAAGGATAGAATGCTATGGAGACATTATAGCCATTTTTGTGCAATAGAGGAACATGACACTGTTGTGTTGGAAGGAGATGTTTTTGTAATGTAGTTGAAGCCTTTGTAGTCCTGATTTTGGAGCATAATAGGATTGGTCACTCTGTTGGAGAGGGACCCAAAGATGTAGCCATTTGGCGAACTCCGTTATCAACTTTCATTTTGTCTTCTTTCTTTTTTCTCTCTTTCATTCTATTTATCACATTTATAATGCTATGTTTATTTAAGAATTTCAGTTATGTTAATTCATTTTTAAATCTTTGAATTAATAATTAAGCAATTGTTATAGATCCTAATTCAGATCAATTTTGGTATTAGAGCTTTGTGTGACTAGTATTGCAGAAGTGAATGCTAACATGATCCAATATTTGGTAAGGTGAAGGAAAGCTTGAAGAATATAATCTTGAGATCAAAAAATGAAGAGCTGATCCACCATCACAGATGGAAGAAACAAAAGGTGGAAAAAGTTTGGAGCTTGATGAGAAGAGCTTTCAAAAGGATTTTCTTGACATGAAGGATATGGTAGAAGTTCTTTTTCAAGAGAGGAAAGAATGAATGCGATATGGAAAGGAAGGTTCATCGAGATAGGATTCTCATGAGGACAAAGGGAAAAGATTAGGAGGTGATTGTGAGCCTCCGAAAAATGCCCCCAACCCCATATTCTCCTTCTTATACTCATTCTATGTCTTCTAATCCTTTTAAGAATGTACATAAGACTAGGATTAAATTGGATGTAAAATTTAATCTACCTAAGTGCTGTGGGGAATTAAATGCTTAAAAAATAGATGAATAGGTTGAACAAGTTGAAGTCTACTATAGAGTCCAAAGTCTCTTAGATGATGCTGATAGAATCTAGTTAGCTACTCTTCAGTTGGGAGGAACACCTCTCACTTGGTGGGGGAGTAGGACTCAGGTAGAAATTTCACATGGTAGAGTCAGTTTATCTTGGCCAGAATTTGTTAATTCTCTTAAAAGGAAATTCTATCCCTTAGGCCATAGGCAACTGTTAATGATGAATTGGAAAAAAATTAGGCAAGGGAAAGGCTAGTCCATTCAAGAATACACTTGTGAGTTCAGAAAATAGTCTATTGCATTGAATGTTCCATTGTACACTAGGACACATTGCTTAAGTACATAGGCGGTCTTCACTCTTATCCAAGTCGTTCCATTTTAGTTTTAAATCCTATTAATTTGGATGAAGTATGTGTACAAGCCCCACATTTAGAGTCAAGAGGTAAGAGTTCTTTCATTGATAAGTTTGTTAAGAAGCCATCTAAGCTTGAAGGTAAATCCAAAGGCAAAGGGCAGGGGGAAAATACAAGTACAGTTAAGAAAGAGGGTGATAAACCCATATGCTCACATTGCAAGAAAGAGGGGCATGATGATTCTAAGTGTTAGAAGTTGCATCCATAACTTAGGCCAAAGAAATATGGTGGAAACAAAGGTAAAAGAAAGACTGATGTTGTAGTTCAACAAGATCTTGGATATGATTTTGGGGATGAGACAAAGATTATTGCTGTCGGGATCCAAGATAAAGGAAAAGGAATATCTCTTTCATCTGATACAAGCTTTTGTAATGCAAGTGCAAGTGCAAGTAAAGAATCTTCTCCACCCTAGAATGATAAGAAAAGGAATGAATTATTTCATATTTGGGTTGTAACAAAGCATACTAAGGTTGATACTTTGTTTGATATGGGATCTCAAGTTAATCTAATATCTGAAGAAGTTGTTATAACGCTTAATCTAAATACAACACCTCATTCAAAGCCATATCCACTTGGATGGATTTGCAATGATGCACAATTACAAGTCATGAAGCAATGTAAGTTAAGATTTGCTATCACTGCAAACTTTTTAGATGAGGTAGAAGCTGATGTAGTCCCTTTATATATTTATGGGCTTGTACTATGGAGCCCCTATCAGTATGACCGAAAGGAAATATTCTATAGGGAGGAGAACACATTTCATCTTTTTAAGGATGTGATTGAATACATTGTACATGCACATAAGATAAATACTAATCTAACCTTGGTAAATACTAGGCAAATGAAAATGTTAGTCAATGCAAGCAAGAAATTTTTACTAATGATTGTAAAATATAAGGAAGATGATAAATCTGAGGCATTCAAGGGGTGTTATCCAAAACATAAAGCTAAAATGGTTAAATTTTTTGTCACTTATGATGACTTACTTTAGGAACCAAAGGGATTGACACCCAAGAGAGAGATACAACATGTAATCTAGTTATAGCAGGATGTACCACTTCCTAACATTGACATGTACCATTTATCAGTCATGTAAAATGAAGAAATCAAAAAATAGGTTCAGGAATTGGTTGAGAAAGGAGTCATTCATCCTAGTACATCTCCTTGTGGTTCTCCCATTGTGTTGGTTCCAAAGAAGGATGGGTCTTGGAGAATGTGCATCGACTACAGAGCCATGAACAAGATAACAATAAAGAAAAAGTATCCTCTTCATCGAATAAATCATTTACTTGATTAATTGAAACATGTAGTTTATTTCAAGTTAAACTTGTGTAGTGGATATCATCAGATAAGAATTGCATAAAATGACATTTGGAAAACTGCACTTAAGACAAAATAGGGACTATTTGAGTGGTTGGTCATGCCCTTTAGGCTTTGTAATGCACCAACTACCTTTGCGAGAGCCATGAATGATGTCTTTCATCCTTTTATTGATGATTTTTCATAGTCTATCTAGATGATATTCTTGTATTTAGTCAAACTTGGGAAGATCATGTAAGTCATGTAAAGAAAGTTTTTGATGTATTGAGAAAAGAAAAAATCTTTGTAAAGATGTATAAATGTGAATTCGCTAAGACATCCTTAGTCTACTTAGGCTATGTTGTAGGTGGTGGTCAATTGAAAGTAGATCCTATGAAGGTCAAAGATATTGTAAAATGGCCTAAGACAAGTACAGTCACAGAAGTCAGAAGTTTCTTAGGTGCAGTTCAGTACTGGAGAAATTTTATTGCAAAATTCTCTTATATTGCATCACCATTGCATGTATTAACTAGTATGAAGACAAATTTTCAGTGGGGAGGTCCACAACAGAAGGTTTTTGATACTTTGAAGGAAAAGTTGAGCACCACACTAGTTCTAGCTTTACTAGATTTACATCAACTGTTTGATATTGAGGCAGATGCAAGTGGGTTTTCCATGGGAGGGGTACTCATGCAAGGAGGTAAACCAATCTGCTCCCACTCTAAAACCTTTACAGGAGCAGTAAGTAACTATCCCACTTATGATAAGAAACTTTATGAATTAGTTCAGAGTGTTAAAAAATGGAAACACTACTTAATGGGGAAAGAAACTGTAATCCAAATTGATCACTAGCCACTTCAATATTTGAACTCACAAGCTAAACTACAAAATAACACTTTCGGTGGATGGGTTTTCTACAATAGTTTCACTTGGTAATTAAGTATAAGAAAGGTTCCCATAACAAAGTAGCAGCTATGTTATCTAGGCCTCCTATTATGAATTTTTTATAATCTTTCAAAATAGTTCTATGGTTCATGAAAGTTTTCAGGAACAATATGCTAATGATGAAAACTTTAAGGATATCTATGCAACTTTAATCCAAGGAAAACATGTAGAAGAGAAAGATTACTATGTGCAGGATAAATTGTTGTATCACTTGGAAAAGTTATGCATTCCAAAAGATGAACAAGCATAGGTAATCAAATAAGCACACACATCATTGATCACTAGACACTTTGGGGTAAGAAAAACAATGACTTTGTTGCAAAAATATTGTTATTGGCCTTGTATGCAAGAAACGGTATCCAAATATATTAGAGGATGTGTAATGTGTACAAGAAGTAAACCTAGTAACAAGAAATTGGGGTTGTACATAGCTCTACCTGTACCATCCCATCCATGGGAAAGTGTGTCTATGGATTTTTTTCAGGGTCTACCCATGTTTAGGAAGGGACATGATTATCTATTTGTAGTAGTTGATTGATTTAGCAAAATGTGTATTCTAATGCCTTGTAAGAAACAAATCACTACTAAACTGATAACTCATATCTACTTTCAATTTGCATGGGTTCATTTTGGGTTACCTACTTCTATTGTATCAGATCAAGATTCTTGATTCATGGGGGAATTTTGGTCAACATTGTGGGGACCCATGGACACCAAACTAAAGAAGAGTACAACCTTCCATCCGTAGACGGATGGACATACATAGGTAGTAAACAAGATAGTTGTGCATCTACTAAGAGGTTACTACAGTAAGCATCCTAAGTTGTGGTTGAGAGTCTTCACTATGCGCAACATGCTTACAACCACGCAACACACTCTTCTACAAAAAGATCTCCTTTTGAAACTTGTTTCCGTTATCTTCCAAAAACATAGATGGAATTTGATTTTGGGAAGGATGAAATTGAAGATGTACACCATGATGTAAAGAAGTCTTTGAATATCATCCATAAATTCCAAGCAATTCATCAGGAAATGGAAGCATAGTTGGAGAAGAGCCAAGCAAAATACAAGGCCCGCAATGATAAGCATCTCATCGATCACCATTTCTAGGTTGGAGACAGATTTTGGTTACATATCAGGAAGGAAAGAATGCAAGGTGAAGGAAGGAAGCTCAAGCTTATCATGTATGGTCCTTTTGAGATCCTTGAAAAGATTGGAACCAATTCCTTCTACCTTAGTCTTGCTCCATACATGCATATCTATTCAATTGTCAATGTTGAGAATCTAAAGTTGTATGAGCCTCCAATGATACTGGATGAAGACATAGACACTCAGGTTCCATTAGTTGATGATCTTTCACTAGAGTATATGTCAGAGTTGCTAGAGGATTCCATCCTAGATACGAATATGAGGACTTCACGAAGAGGAGCAGTTGAATACCTTAGGGTGGGGTTGAAGGGGATGAATCCTAGCAAGGAAAAATGGATGGAGATTGGTAAAGTGAGGGAACTTTACCCTCACTTAATTTCTAAGTAATCAAGCTTTTGGAGGTCCAAAAGATCTCTAGTGGGGAGGATTGATCTAGGGGGATACTTTTCACTAAAAATTGAAGTTTCCCATATGCTCCATAATTTAGCATCATCCTGAAGAGCTCAAAAAACTGAATCTAACGCAACTTGAATAGGCTCAAAAGGAGTTCGTACGCGCAAGTTATGGCTAGTGAAAGTTTGGTCAAATAGGTACCTAAGGCTAGTCAGAAAGGAAAAAAATTGATTGATTTAGAATTGGTCAAAATTGGTGTCAAAATGAAGAGCTCATTGACATGAATCCAATGTTGCTTGTTTTGTCAAAATCCAAGCCCGTATGTCGAAGTTACAAGTCAAAATTTGCACTTATTAGGGTTGACCAGGCTATACACATGTTGACGCAACAAACTATATTATATGGACCAATAAGTGCTCAACGCATGGCATACAATTATCAATCCATACAGTGACGAGGTAGGGATGTGGCATCCAATCATCATTCTATATGTTGAGTTGTCTCAGTCAGCGAATTGTGAGATTCCACATGGCCCAATTAGGTGGTGCCATGTGGTACCTCAGTAGGTTAACAAAATTTCTATATTGGGGGGTCAACCCATGACCCCCCACTGCCTATTAGTTTGGGTTACCATTACACCCCATGCCTTGGATTTAACTATTTATGGTGAGCAGTTCCTTTTGACATTTAAAAACTTAGGATTGGTTTGAAAAATGATCGGCAAGGGGTTTAACCTGTAACCTCCCTGCTAACAAAAGAAATTCCCACCATTAATCCATTTACCATTTTGATATAGTATATGGGCCAATGCTATTTTAACTAAGTATTAAACCCGAAAGTTCCTAAACTTAAATAAATAACCCTAAGTGGTTAAACCTAAGTCCTCCAATTGGATAAAGCCAAAACAGTGAAATAACAAGAGGGCTTAAAGTGATATTTTCAGGCTTTTTTTTTGTGAAGGGGAGACTTTTGTAATTTGGTGGTTAAAACCTATAATGGGTAAATTTTTTTTTATAAAAAGGGGGGTTTATGAGCTTGGAAAGGAAACTAGGTGATGAGAAGGAGAGAATGCTTTGAAGACATTGTAGCCATTTTTGTGCAACGAAGGAACATGATGTTGTTGTGTTGGAAGGAGATGGATTTGCAATGCAGTTGAAGCCTTTGTAATCCTGATTTTGGAGCATAATAGGATCAGACACTCTGTTGGAGAGGGACTTAGAGACATAGCCATTTGGAAAACTCCATTATCAACTTGTGTTCTATCTTCTTTCTCTTTTCTCTCTTTCATTTTGTTTATCACATTTATAATGGTATGTTTATTTAAGCATTTTAATTCTCTTAATTCATTTTTAAAGCTTTGAATTAATTGTAGTAAATACTAAGCATTCATTAAGCAATTGTCATAGATCCTAATCCAGATCAAGATATAAATTATGTGCATGCAAGGGTGGCATAAAATATATCAACAAATACCGTAGACTATAATCCAAAGTACTCTTCAAATATCTAAATATTCTTTTAACTGCTACCACATGTGATTCTCTAGGATCTTCTTGAAATCTTGCCACAATACATACTACATGCATAATATTTGATCTAGTTGCAGTTAGGTATAGTAATCCAAAAATCATGGATCTATACTTAGTCTGATCTATTTTAAGAGATTCATCATTTTTTCTCAACTTACAACCAGTAACCATGGGAGTACATACTAGTTTAAGTCCTCCATTCCAAACTTCTTTAACATTTCCTGAACATATATTGATTGTGTAATGAATATACCTTTTTCTGATTGAGTGATTTGTATCCCAAGGAAGAAATTCATCTCCCTAAACATTGACATTTCAAACTCATTTTGCATCTCTACAAACCTTTTACACATTTCCTCATTTCCTCCAAATATTATGTCATCAACATACACAACCACAATCAAAATTTGATCTCTCTCAACTTTGAAGTACAGGTTGCTATCTACAGTACCCTTTTTGAATCCTTGCTGCAATAAGTACTTGTTCAATCTTGCATACCAAGCTCTAGGAGCTTGTTTGAGTCCATACAATTCCTTTTTTAACCTACAAACCATATTAGGATCTTCTAAAAATTGAAAACCTTCTGATTATTCAATGTATACCTCTTCTTCCAACTCACCATTCAATAATGCAAACATTTCATCCATCTAATATACTTTAAATTCCTTATGTGACGCAAAAGCCAAAAAGATCCTAATAGCCTCCATTCTTGCTACGAGAGAGAAAGTCTCTTCAAAATAAATTCCTTTCACTTGCGAGTAGCCTGTACACACAAGCCTAGCCTTCTTTCTAATAAAATTTCCATTCTCATTCATTTTTTTCCTAAAATCACATTTAGTTCCTATTAGATTCACATTTTTTGGTCTTGGGACCAATTCCCGTGTTTGATTCTTCTTAATCTACCTTAGATATTCTTCCATAGCTTTCACCCAATTTTCATCCCTACATGCTTTAGTATCTATTTTAGGTTCTATCTTAAAAAGTAAACAAAAGTTTACTTGTTCCTCTACCATAACAACTTTTCTTCTTGTCAGCACACCTTTTCTTTTGTCTCCAATTATTTGATCCTCAGAATGATTCTTCTACACATACTTAGGAGTCTTATTATTCTTTTCCAAAGCTTCTTCTTCTTCCACTAACATCTCCTTTTCTTTCTCTTCTTTTTCTTCTTCTCTATAAGGGGATTCATCAGATTCATATCCTTCTATCAACACTGAGCTCTTATGTGATTCTTCATCCACTTTGACACTTGCACTTTTAGCTATCTTCTTTAGCCTTTTATTGTAGCACCTGTATTCCTTGCTCTTTGTAGAATATCCAAGGAAGATTCTTTCATTTGATCTTGAATCAAAATTTCCTAGGTTATCTTCATCTCTCTTGATATAACACTTACTCCCAAACACTATACAATATTTCATAGTAGAATTTTTTCCATACCATAGCTCATAGGGGGGGTTTTTGAACTATTCACTCTTTCTTGTAATTTGTAAATAATGTAGACTGTGGTATGACTTGCTTCTCTTCAGTAGGAATTCAGTAGATTTGACTCCTTCAACATGGTTCTTGCTACTTCCTGAATTGTCTTATTCTTCCTCTCCACAACCCTATTCTATTGTGGAGTTCTAGAAGATAATAAAGTACTTTCTATCCCATGATCTTCACAAAAATTGAAGTGAACTCACTACCTCTGTCAGAACTTAAACACTCAATTTTTGGATCCATTTCATTCTCAACCATAGATTTATATACTTTAAACTTATCTAGATCTTATATTTTTTCTTTGAGAAAGGTCACCCAAGTAATTCTAGAATAGTAATCTATTAACAACATAAAATACCTATCACCTTGAGAGCTTCTTGTTTTGGTAGGTCCACATACATCCATATGCACCAAATCCAAAGGTCTTGCGGTAGAGTATTCTTTAGTTTTGAACCTCTTCTTTGTTTATTTTTCAAAATGACACTCTTTGCAAATTACATTGATAGGCTTTGCAATTCTTGACATGTCTCTCACAACATGAGTAGAGCTAAAATTGACTAGGCTATCAAAATTGATATGGAACATTCTTCTATGACACAACTAAATTTCATTAGTTTGAGTCATAATGCACTTACCACCAACACCTTTGAGTTGATAAACATTCCCTTATGTCCTTATTCCTACAAAAACCAAAGTTTTGGAGCTTCCTTTTCTGATTTCACAACCATCATCTTGAAACATCAGATTGTATTCTCTGCTACATATTTTTCCTACATTGAGATGATTATGTCAGAGAACCTTGACATAAAGAACATCATATGTCTTATGCTTTCCATCAAAACTAATTGAACCTTTTCCATAAATTTTAGCAGATGTGTCATCACCAAACTAAAAAAAACCACCATAATATTTCTCAAGTTTAACATACTTTTATCCCCTGTCATATGATTTGAACATCT
Source organism: Sequoia sempervirens (assembly GCA_007258455.2). Classification (NCBI taxonomy): domain Eukaryota; kingdom Viridiplantae; phylum Streptophyta; class Pinopsida; order Cupressales; family Cupressaceae; genus Sequoia; species Sequoia sempervirens. The sequence continues at coordinate 492,734,392 of VDFB02000017.1, forward strand.
TCTATCAATTATCCAGTAGTTTCTCTCTTCTCGTACATGAGAGGAAGTCAACATAGTTCCTTCAATATTGTGACTTGTTTCTAAAGCAATTTCTTGCACACATATTTTAGGGTTAGTAGAATTAGTTCCAACATTCAAAACCATGAATAAGCACTCATCGCTTCCATCATTTGGATAGTCTAATTCCTCATCATTAGATGTACCATTATCTTCATTAACATAATAACTCTATTGAACAAGACAACTGAGAGGGGGTTGAATTAGTTGTAACAAATTTTAACCTTTAAGCACTTCCAACAAGGATTAGATCAATTATTATTCACAAATAATTTACTTTGCTATTATGATTAACCATTAAGTGCAAAAATAGAAACTAAAAAACATCACACACATAATAACACAAGAATTATGTGGAAAACCCAATAAGGGGAAAACCATGGTGAGGATTAACTCACAATATAGAGAGTATAAAAATTGAATACAAAGGCTCACTGCTAGAGAAGACTCACTACAAAAATAGGACTCACTATCCAACAAGGGTTAATCATCAGAAGGGCTCACTGCCACATAATTACAAAGAATGTAGAAGAGATTTTTTATAGAGAAAAAAATATCAATGCAATGAAGATTTCCACCACAATGCACTCACACACTTATAGACATGCTTGAATGATAGAGTACACCTTCAACTCACTAATTTTGGAAACTCACAGTTAGATTTCATATTGATCTACTCAATCTCACATCACATATAAACTGTTTCACATCTATCTCACATCTATCTTTCTTGCATTCATTTCCTTTCTACATATCAACCTTTATTTATACCTTTTTCAATTTTGAACTTCAACCAAAGTGGGCCACATATCATTTGCATTTACAAATTCAAATTAGGTTAGCACCAAAGCACTCTAGAGTGGAATTAGAATGAGCGAGACCCAAAAAAATTCTAATGAGTACCTAAATAAGTCCCAACACACCTCAACATGCTTCCATAAACTTTGAAAGTATTGTTAAACATAAGGTTGACCAAACTAGTGTAAAAAACATAAATGAATTAAGCACATATATCCCTAGCACGATCCAATCTTTCCAAATAACAAAATTAACTTGAACACAACCTTAGAAACTTATCCTAAGAACCTCAAGTCATAAGACTCAGACAAGAAGAAATTTAGAGCAACAACATTTCTCTTGGACCTCAACCAAATACATAGAAAAGCACAGTTCACAACTAGTGAACATAACTCACACTGTACAATGATACAATAACCCAAAACTTGGATATAGTAACTTACAACAACCAGGAACAATACCTTAGATCCTTACTAGCATAGCAAGAAATCCCAAAGAAAAACTCAGAGAAAACATTGAATACCTACAACTGCCCTTTATTGCAATTTTCTATAGCTAATAACCTATTGAATATCTGAAATACTACAAGGAGGGGTGAATCAATATTCCATAAAATGATTGAAATAAAATCCATCTAAACATTATCACAAATCTAATTGAATAAAAAAGAGAGAACATGGAAACAAGACAATACATCATCACATTTGAAGACTAGGATTTTTATGTGGAAAACCCAAAATGGGAAAGACCACGGTGAGGAGTAGCTCACAATATATTATATTTGGATATATTATATTACAAGGATCACTACTAGGACTCACTATCCTTGAAAGGAACACAACCTAAATAAAAAAGATGGCTAATCACCAAGATACAAAAGTTATGGCTCTTTGCTAAGAGTATGAACTGATGGAATACACCCTATGTGTGCAGGGTTCAGTTCAAATGAAGGTGTAAATAAGAAGTATTGCTTCTCACAACAATCACTCAACAAATCTGTTTTGATCCTCAACTGATAAATCATTTAGCCTTGCATATTCAAACATCTCTTAATCCTCTTCGTACTTCACCACACCTCTCTTCATTCTCCTTCCCATATTCACACCTTTACACTTTTTCTCCTCACACCAAACACCTCTTCTTTCTCCTTCAAAGAGTATTACATATATATGCAAGTATATCTCATTCATCAATTAGGTCAACCTAAGTAGATGAAAACAAAATAATCAAAAACACTCTTGTTGGCACCATATATGATTTAAAACATTTTTATCCATGTAGTGCATCATATCAAGTCAATGTAGATCTATAGAAAACATCCACAAAGTATATCTAGTCTTCTTAATGCATACCATATGTTAGGTCATCTAAGACTAGGACCTAAAAACAAAAACTGCAAACCAGCATACACTTCTCAAAGAAAACACCTTCTAGATATGATATTACTTCATTTTCTCATCACATTAACATCATAGATACTACCATTAGAACTGAAACATTATAATGTTCTTCTTAAGAAAATGTAGAGTCTCCTACAGTGATATGCTAAGTTGTGAAACAACTGTAGAGTACATAGTTAAACTCTATCAATGCTAACTTTCTTCTCTTGTCACAAAACTTCTCAAGATATTGGATATAATTGTTTGAATGAGTCATGATAACACAATTAATATTTTCGAGTCATATCTTTTCTTGTGGTGAATTCTAGACTAAAAAACCAACACATTGGTTTATCAATAAAGAACACTTTCGATAGAGATTAGCTTCCGGTATACTAAATAATAAGCTTTCTATACTATTGTCACCATGTTGAAATCAATGAAAACATAGGAATAGCTAGATCAATCTATATACACTTCATGCTCATGTTGCAAGACTCCATATTTCCAACAATCTCCCCCTTTGGCATTGATGGCAACATGTATATCGAAAACATTTTTATGTCAATAAGAGGCATCTAAATACTCCCCCTTTCAAAATAGTTCTTTTAAAAAAATGTTTTTCCTCTATATGTCTTTCTATCTCTCTATCTTTCCCCCTTTCAATACATTATCAATGGAAAAGGATGTATAGGGATCTGATATATGTATATGCATAAAAAATTTACTAGAAGAATGGTATGTACAAAAAAAGAATGTATTAACCTGAAGAAGAGGAACTGTTGAGATTCTTCACGATATCCTTCCATGAAACTTTTCCTTCTTCCCATGCTTCTTTCACACTTACAAGAGTCTTGTATAGTAGTTTAAGCTTATTCAAAGACTCTATACCATCTACTAAAGTATTTGGACTGAGATTAACTTCTAATAGATTCCCAATACTATCAAGAGCACTAGATACAAGAATATTCCTGAGTTTTACAATATATTTGAGTGCCAAAAATTACTTAATTACTTCTATTCTTTGATCATGTAAGGAAAATAATTTATCCGAAAGCTAAACAATGTAAGACCATCTCTAATTATCTCTATCATCTACCAAGCTATACATATCTACTTGAGTACTCATCTGAGTTTCACTTTTCCTTATCTCATCTCTTATATTTAGTGTACTATTAGACCAATTAAAGCAGAAAGAAATTAATTACTGAGCTTCATTCTCACAAAATTGTACACACTTCAATTTCTTCACCACTCTATGACATGCATCTGCACATTTCTATTTGATATCTTCTCAATTTTCTTCTTTAGACCTAATTCCAGTTTGTACTTCTAGTCTAGAGATATATGCTTTCAAAGAGTTAATCATGCTTCTAAGATTTTCCATAATTGATATAGATGAATCGAAGTTAGCATCATGGATTACCTTTTGCAATTATTTTAAAGCTCCATGAATGTTTATTCTTTCATGCTCATGTTGAGCTCACTCTGATTCAATTTCTTCTGTGACTTCTTGTTTGATAACAACACCTTTTCTCTTCTTTCTTGTTTTGGTTGCACTGCCAAAGGCTTTAGACATAGAAATTTCTTCTTCATTAGGATTCTTGGGGGCTGTCTAAGAGTATTTTTTCATAATGATAGATATCAACTTTAGTCACTTCATAATCTAGTTTAGATATCCACACCAATTTGGATTCAGTTGCTTCTATATAACAAAAATATATAGAAACTAGGAAATTAATATTTTCAAAGTATTTCTTAGTCACATTTTATAGAATCTTTGTTCTTTTGTTCATCCTCATATGAAATGTTCCAAAGAATGTAGCAAGATCAGTCTCTTCAGCATTTGAACCACCAAGGTTTATCATGAAATTATTGATCTGATGAGCAATATGTTCTACATTTTTCCACTCTATCCAACCAATTATCGGTAGCTCTTTGATGAAGTAAAAGAGTAAGCAAACAATCAAATTTCCATACTAGAATTTATTTTTCTTGCTCTTCTTGATTTCCTTCAAGTTCTTCAAAAGCTTCATTTGAAGTAGCTCACATAGGTCATAATCCATACCACTCCTAACCATATCAATAGTAGTGTAAACAACAACAGTAGAAATTTTGTGGTCATTGCTTGGTAAACAAACTTTGTGACCAATAACCATCGTAGCATACCTAATGATCAAATTTTCAATTGTTCTTAAAACAAGTTCTTTACCTTCGAGATTCACACTAGTCATCTCAATTATCTCTTGTTCACTCATAGACTTTTGTCTAGGAATTGGTCCAGAGGAACACAAACTAGTCATATCTCTTATTACATCTCTGGTTATCAAGTGAGCTTCATCAATCCAAATTGATTCATCATGAATCTTGCTCAAAATTATTTTAATATATTTCTTGTCGAATTTGAACAGAGGGGATTTCTACCATACATCCAACTTATTCTCAACTAAGATTTAATATGCATCATGATTTTCTTCCAATTCATTCTTCCATAGGATACTTAACCAAACCGGTAACATTTTATCAACTATATTATAAACTTATGCATAGATATCTTAAGTGGGTAACACTCTAGGAGGAATGCACCAACAGATTCTTTTGAAATATTTTTTAAATATTTCTTCAATTTAACTTATGATTTATTTTAAATATCTGCAACCTTTGAATTATCCATTACATAAAATTGAAAGATTGTACAAGTATAATACCTTTGTAATTTCCAAAAAGAATAAGAGTAGATGTCTAGCTTCTGGAGCACGTTTTGAATCCACTTGAATTTCTTCTTTCTTTAGCAAATCCAGAAACTTGAATTGCTATGGTTTCTTCAAACTTCCTTTGCATGCTTCTCTGTATTCACAAGTTCCTTTTTTATGTGATTTCCTTGATACTTCTAAATTTATTTCCTTCATTCTGAATTCTTTTGTAATAAATGCTTCAAATTGTAGGTACATCACCTCAAAATTCATGTGCACTACCATCCTTCCAAATTCGATGAACTTCATTCTTCACACATGCATTTGAAAAATTCCTTGAATTCGTTACCACATTAAATATAATTCTATCATGATTTCAAAACAAGTATCAATGAGGGGTTTATTAAATTTTCTAATAATTTCCCCCCTCTTAGGCATTGTCTGACTCAAAATTTGATGCACGTATTTGCACTAGAGGATGACACAGATAAAATTGATACTTCTGATTCAACTTGCTTGAATTCTCCTTCCTTTCTCTAGATTATTTTTATTTATTTTCTTGCTTCTAACAGATCAATGATTGGTTCATGCCTCTTTGTTGGATAATTATTTTTATCCTTCTATTTTTGCAATCTCTAGCAAAATGTTCCAAATTACTGCATTCATGAAAAACTACATTCTTCCTTCCATAATTTATTTTATTCAAACTATATTTGTACTAATTAGCCTTGTGTCCAAACTTCTTGCACTTAAAACATTTTCCAGAGAATGATAAAGTGCCATTCATTCTACTTTTGTAGTTCTTTTCCCTATGTCCAAATTTATTGCAGGAATAACAAGCATCGTTAAAAGATAAGTACCTTTGAGCATTAGGCTATCTGATGGGAGTCCTTCCAGAATTGCTTCTTAAGTCCTTGATTTGTCCATCTTTGCACTAAGTTCTCTTGTCAGGAGATTTCCTTATTTTTAAACTCTATCCTTCTTCAAACCCTAAACCTCTTTTATCCATTAAAGGTCTCTGAGAAATAATCAACTCATCAAGCATTGCAAAGTTTACCTTGAATTTATCCTCAAATATTTTTTCCTTTTTCTAGATTTGATATCAAAATTTCCATTTCTTGCTTGAGCTTGACACATTTATCCATCTTCTCTTGAATTTCAACTTTTTGACATTCTTCAATTCTTTTTTTTTTCTTCCAATTGTTGTCACAGACCAATGATATCATCATGTTCCCTTCTCAGTTGATCACAAGCTTCTTCATATCTTCTCCATAGATTCTTGATACAATCATTCACTTCCTTTAGGTTATTCTTTAGATCTTCATTTTCTTCTGAATGACCAATAAAGACCACTTCTAGAGGAAATTTTTTCTTATGTTCAAATTTTAGGACCTTCCTCAAGTTGTTAGACTTCTTCAGAGGAACCAAGCTTTGATACCAATTGTTGAATATCCAAAATACTAAGAGGGAGGGTGAATTAGTATTCCATAAAACCATTCAAATAAAATCCATCTAAACATTATCACAAATCTCACTGAATGAACAAGAGAGAACATGGAAACAAGATAATACATCATCACACATGAACATCATGATTTTTATGTGAAAAACCCAAAATGGGAAAAACCATGGTGAGGATTAGCTCACAATATATTATCTAGATACAATATATTACAAGGCTCACTGCCAAGACTCACTATCCTAGAAAAGGTCACAACCTGAATACAAAAGATGGCTAACCACCAAGATACAAAAGTTATGGATCATTTCCAAGAGTATGAACTAATGGAATACATGTTATTTGTGTAGGGTTTAGTTCCAATGAAGATCTAAATAAGAAGTACTACTTCTCACAACAGTCATTCAACAAATCTATTCTAATGCTCAATTGATAAATCATTTAGGCTCGCATATTCAAACATCCTTTAATCCTCTTCGCACTTCACCACACCTCTCTTCTTTCTCCTTCCCATATTCACACCTTTATACTTTTAATCCTCACACCACACATCTCTTCTTTCTCCTTCAAAGAGTCTTACATATATATGGAAGTATATCTCATTCATCAATTAGGTTGGCCTAATTAGATGGAAAAAAAAACACTCTTTTTGGAACCATATATAATTTAAAACATTTTTATCCATGTAGTGCATCATATCAAGTCAACATAGATCTATAGAAAACATCCACAAAGTATATCTAGTCTTTCTAATGCATGTCATATGTTAGGCTGACTGAGACTAGGACCTAAACACAAAAACTCCAAACTGACATACACTTCTCAAAGAAAACACCTTCTAGATCTGATATTACTTTAGTGTTTCATCACATTAATATCAAAGAGACTACCATTAGAACTGCATAATTATAATTTTCTTCTTATGAAAATGCAGAGTCTCCCACACTAACATGTTGAGTCATGAAACAATTGTAGTGTACATAGTTAAACTCTATCAATGATAAATTTCTGCTCTTGTCACAAAACTTCTCAAGATCCTAGATATAGCTATCTAAATGAGTCATGATAACATGGTTAATAGTTCAGAGTCATATCTTTTCTTGTGGTGAATTCCAGACTGAAAAACCAATGCACTGGTTTATCAATAAAGAACACTTCCAGTAGAGATTAGCTTTTGGTATACTAAATAAGCTTCCCATACTATTGTCACTATGTTGACATCAATGAAAACATAGGAACAAGAAGATCAATCTATATACACTTCATGAACTAGGTCAATCTATATACACTTCATGTTCATGTTGCAAGACTTGATGTTTCCAATATAACCATCATTAATGACATCAATGACAACAAATACTAGTTGGAAACCAATTAACTTGTTGAAATCAGTGAAAACACCTTCATACTTGCAACAATCTCCCCTTTTGTCATTGATGGAAACACATGATGTGAGAAACCATCAAAGACAACACAACAACTCTGAACACTTTTTTCATGATTTTTTTGTTTCTACCCTTTGTACATAAATTTTTTCACATGATACTTTCTCCCCCTCTGAAATTAATGGAAAAGGAAAAGGATGTTTTACATTGATTTTCCCTTTGAAATTAAGAACAAAATACTCTTTCAATGACAACACATGACGCTACCTACTCCCCCTAAGAGGTAGCCACCAAACATCAGTCTAGAAGAAAGATAGATACATAAAACCACTAGATTGATACATCTCCATATGCATCTAGTTCAAGAAAGAAGTGATAATAACCCCTAACTTCTCCCAAAGATACTCAAAATTATCTTTAGGAAGACCCTTAGTAAATATGTCAGCAACTTGATCCTTTGTTGTTACATACTCAAGCTTTACTTCATTTTCCACAACCTTTTCTCTGAAAAAGTGATACCTGATAGATATATGCTTTGTCCTTGATTGCATCACTGGATTCTTTGAAATGTTAATTTCACTTGGATTATTGTAGAAGATAGAAATAGGATCATCATACATTACTTTGATATCTTTCAATGCCATCCTCATCCACAAAACTTGTGTACAACAAGATTCCACAACAATATACTCAATCTCTACAGTCGATAAGGAAACTGAATCTTGCTTTTTATTGAACCAAGACACCAGTTTGCAACCAAAAAAGAATGCACCACAACTTGTAATTTTTTTGTTATCAACACAACCTACCCAATCTACATTTGTATAAGCACTTAGCTTAAAATAAATATCCATAGGATACCATAAGCCATAATCTAGAGTTCCATTAAAATATATGATTATCCTCTTAATAGAAACAAAATGTGTTTCTCTCAAATATTCTTGAAATCTAGCCACAAGACAAACTGCATGCATGATATCTGGTCTAGTAGTAGTTAAATACAACAATCCACCAATCATAAATTTATATTTTCTCTGATCAGCCTTAGGTGAATCATCACATTTACTCAATTTGTAGCTAGTCACCATAGGAGTGCATACTGGTTTGGAACCATCCATCCCAAACTTCTTCAACATTTCTCTCACATACTTTGACTGTGAAATAAAGATCCCTTTCTCTATTTGATTAATTTATAGCCCAAGAAAGAAACTCATCTCACCAAACATATACATCTCAAATTATTTTTGCATCTCTTCAACAAACATGTTGCACATTGTTTCATTTCCTCCAAAGATAATGTCATCAACATATACAACCACTATTAAGATCTTGTCATTTTCAATTTTAAAAAACAAATTACTATCTGCCATACCTTTGTTGAAACCTTGTTGAATCAAATATCTACCTAACCTTGTATACCAAGCTCGAGGAGCTTGCTTCAATCCATATAAAGCCTTATTTAATTTGCAAACCATATCTGGTTGATCTGACAACTGAAATCCTTCCAATTGTTCCATGTAGACTTCTTCCAATTCACCATTCAAAAATGTAGACTTAACATCCATATAATAAATTTTAAAATATTTATGAGCAACAAATGCTAAAAACATTTTGATAGCTTCCATCCTTGTCATCAGGGCAAAGGTCTCGTGAAAATCTATACCTTTTACTTGTGACTAACCTTTACAAAAAAGTATTGCTTTACTTCTAACCACTTCTCCATTCTTATTCGACTTTTTTTGAATACCACTTTTGATCCAATTATGTTTTCATCTACCAGTCTAGGGATCAATTCCTAAGTTTGGTTCTTCTCAATTTGCATAAGTTCTTCTTCCATAGCTTTCATCCAATACTCATCATTACATGCTTTACTTATTGTCTTCGGTTCAACTTGAGAAAGTAAGCATACATTTATTTCATCAGTAACAACAACTCTACTTCTTTCCAATACTCCCTTCCTCTTGTCTCCAATGATTTGAATTTTTTAATTATTTTTCTGCACACATTAGGTATGTTTGTGGACACCACCAAAGCTTCTTCTTCTTCATTCTACTTCTCCTGTTATTCCACAACTTCTTCTATTATTATGCATTCAGGTTCATCAGATACATATCCATCAATTTTAATTGAATTATTTAATGCCTCATCAACCTTGAAATTTTTGCTCTTTACAATCTTTCTAAATATTTATTGAAACATATATAAGCTTTGCTTGTAGTAGAGTATCCAAGGAAGATACCTTCATGACATCTAGCATCAAAATTTCCTAGATTTTCTTCATCCTGTTTGATATAAAATTTGCTTCCAAATACCTTGAAATACTTGACAATAGGAATTCTTCCATACCATAACTCATAGGGGGTCTTAGTACTATTAGAATTTTATTGAAATCTATTGAACACCTAAACATCAGTTTGAATATCTTCTCTCCAGTAAAATTATGTTAGACCTGCCTCTGTAATAATTGATCTAGCAACTTCTTGAATCATTCTATTCTTTCTTTCAACAACTCCATTCTGCTAAGGAGTTCAAGGAGAAGATAACTGCCTCTTTATTCCATCAACTTCATAAAACATATTAAGATCATTAGAGGTGAATTCACCACCTCTATCAAACCTCAAGAATTTTATTCTCAAATTTTCTTCATTTTATACCATAGCCTTAAATGCCTTGAATCTATCTAATGCATTAGATTTTTCTCTAAGAAAAGTAACCCATGTGTACCTAGAGTAATCATTAATTAGAAGCATAAGGTACTTTTCACCTTGTAGACTTATCACTCTTGTAGGACCACATAGATTTGCATGAATCAAATCTTGTAGTCCTGTAGTAGATTGTTCCTTTGACCTAAAGTAGTTTCTATCTTGTTTTCCAAACTGACAATTCTTGCAAATAGCATTAATAGGCTTTGTAATCATCGATAAATCTCTCACAACATTCACAACACTAATCTTCACCATTTTATCAAAATTCATGTGACACATTCTTTGGTGCCATAACCAACTGTCATTAATATGAGTAATAAACCAATGACCATCAACACCCTTAAGTTGATAAATATTTCTTTCAGACTTCTTACTAACATAAATCACTATTTCAGATCCTTTCCTAATTTCACATCCCTCATCCTTAAATAAAAGATTATATCCCTTACTACACATTTCTCCAACACTTCAAAGATTATGCCTTAAACCCTTAACATAGTAGACATCATCAGTATTATACTTGCCATCAAAACTTACTGAACCTATTCCACAAATATTAGCATGAGTATCAACTCCAAAATTAACCAAGCCTCCATCATAATTTTCAAGTTTAACATACTTACTCTTATCACCAGTGATGTGATGTGAACCACCATTATGATCAACCCAGTAGTTCTTTTCCTATTTAGCATGTAGGGTAGAGATCACAATATCTTCATCTTTCTTTGAAGGATTTTCCTTCACCTGTCTTTTAGTATTAGAAAAAGTAGATTCATCTTTTATAGCCAAGAAAAAGAATCCATTATCATCAAAATCTCCATAATCAGACTCTTCATCAGAAATACCAACATTTTTATTTACATAATATGCTCTCTTAATCGAGTTCCCTTTGTTTTCTTTGCTTAATCTATATTTATTCTTCTTATCTTTTTCCGAACATCTAGAAGCATAGTGACCAATACCTCCACAACTAAAGCATTTAAAAGGTAACTTACCTTCATACTTAGCAAATAAAATTTTCATCCTTCTTACAAAGTTAGCTTCTACACCATCAAAGTTCTCTTCATCCAGATCTTTAACTCTTGTAGCCTTAAAAGTAGTTTTTGTCCTCGATCCATTTCTCAAGATAGGATTTCTCATTTCATAAGATGTTAGAGTACCCAACAACTTATCTTTAGTATAAGTATTATAATCTATATATTCCTCAATAGAAGATACCAAGTTTCACTATACACATCAGGGAGAGTTCTGAGAACCTTCTTCATAGTCTTGGACTCATCCACTCTAGCACCAAGACCTCGTATTCCACCTACCAACTCATCCACTCTCTATACATAGGTTTTGATGTTTCAATCTTCAGACATCTATAAGAGCTCGAATTGTGCCTCTAAGTTCTGCAACTTAGTCTCTTTAACCCTTTCATCTCCTTTATGCATCTTTGCCAATTTATCCCAGACCTCTTTAGCAATCTTCAGATTTGAAACTTTAATTAACTTTGAATGTTAAAGACTATTCTTTAGAATAAACTTCATCTTGTTGTTTGCTTCATGTGCCTTGATCTCTTTGGCTATACTTAGACCATTTACAGGAGAGGTGTAAGTAGTATTGTAAGAATTCTCAACATCATATCCATAGTACTCCAAATACCCTTCTTTATTTATCTTCTAGAGGGCATAGTTAGTCACATAAAAACTAGGACACCTAATAGTGATCTTGCTCATCATCTTGGAACTTAAGCGGTTAAGCTCTTCTCCAAGGAACCAAGCTTTGATACCAATTTTTGAACAAGACAACTAAGTGGGGGTGAATTAGTTGTAGAAAATTTTAACCTTTAAGAACTTCTACTAGAGATTAGATCAACTATCATTCACATAACCTTTACTCTACTAATTTGATTAACCATTAAGTGCAAAAACAAAAATTGAAAAAAATCACACAAGGGTTAACCAATCGGAGGGCTCACTACCAAAAAATTACAAAGAATATAGAAGAGATTTGTTATAGAGAGAAAACAATCTCAATGCAATGGAGATTTCCACCATAATACACTCACACCCTTGTAGAGATGCTTGAATGATAAAGTACACCTTCAACTCACTACTTCTAGAAACTCACTATTAGATTTTGTACTAATATTCTCAACCTCACATCACATACACACTGTTTCACATCTATCTCACATCTATCTTGCTTGCTTTCATTTCCTTTCTACATCTCAACCTTTATTTATACCTTCTTCAATTTTTAACTTCAACTAAAGTTGGCCACTACCATTTTCATTTATAAATTGAAATTAAGTTGGTGCCAAAGCATTCTATGATGGAATTATAATGAGGGTGACCCAAACACACATCTAATGAGGACATAAATAAGTCCCAAAATGCCTCAACATGCTTCCATAAAATTTGAAAGTAGTGTTAACCACAAGGTCAACCAAACTAGTGTAAAACCTCATAAATCAATTAAGCACACATAGCGCTAGCACAATCTAATCTTTTTAGATAAAAAAATTAACTTGAACACAACCTTAGCAACTGATCTTGAGAATTGCAAGTCATAAGACTTGAACACAAAGAAATTTGGAGCAACATCATTTCTCCCAGACCTCAGCCAGATACATAGAAAAGCATAGTTCACAACTGGTGAACATAACTCACACTATACAATGATCCAAAAACCAAAAACCTAGATATAGCAACTTCTAACTGAACCATAAATTTTGGATGGATTAGGGATGTTGTCTCTATTGCTCAATCAGGGTCTTTCACCTAATGGAAAGAGATAGAACCCACTCCAAAATCTAGGTGGTTCACTCAGAATAAGGTATGTATGATGTAATTATGACTAAATGAAATTATCTAAGTGTAATAGACCAATAAAAAAAATTTGATTGATTATTGAATGAAAACTAAAGAAATGCATGTTGTTTGAAAACACATTATGTAATGCAAAAACACCTAGAAATGAATAGTAAACTACAACATAAATGGATGAAACTGAAAGTGTGAACCTAAGATATTGATGAATACTAGAAATGACTTTTGGAATGTTGCTAATCCTGATTTTTAGGCCTAGTGGGACTCATTTGCAATTATGGGCGAATCAATCCTAGTTCTGTGAAACTGTTCTAGAGCCCGTTTCAGACAAATGGGTATCCAAAAATGTAGAAAAAAGAAATTAGGCCTAGAAATGGGACTTATTTTACATCCATGGTGAATGAGTCCACTTTTGAATTTTTGAAGATTCAAAGGTGGAAATAGGAGCCTTTGGTCTACACTATCTGCTTCTCAGTGTGGTTCTAAAATTGTTAGATTTAGGACTGAAAGTGACATTTTGTTGATGTTTTTCCTTATCCAATGAAGAGATGACGTGAAGAAATTTTAAAATTGATCTTAAATGGTTCCCAAGCCTCTAAGATTCCTAAATATGCAAACACACAAGAAGAGAAGGAAAGATGTTGGATGTTAAGGCATGGGGGTTTTCCTTGGTCAAACCCCTTTGTAGGTAATTAAACCAAAATGATAAAAGAATGTAATGAAGCATGCAATAATGGAGTTATTACCTATCCATGATGATTGATCTTGAATTTCTATAGCAATAGTTAAAGAATCAACCCTTGAATGTCATTAGAAACTAAATTGATGACTTGCAATGATGAAACCCTAACTTGCTTGACTTGATAGAGAAGATATATGATGAATGAATGATGAGAGATGTGTGAATGAGTTAAGAGATCATGAATTAGGGATTAGAAGGTTGCATTTATAGGAAGTTATCCTAATTCACCTGTAAATTGGATCCTTAAGGCTAACATGAAGAAAAACAAAACTTAAATTCCAAAATTTCCCACTCAAAAGTAAAAAATGGTCCAAATAGGACTCATTCACCAGTTTGAGTGAATGAGTCCCACTTGGAAATGACTGATTCACCACATATAGAAAATTAGTCCCAGAGGGGCCCATTTGATAGCTAGGATGCTAGGAAGTAAGGAAATAAGGTTTATATGATGACTTCGTTGGGTATTTCATTAAATTATGCCTTGAGATGCATAATATGAGGTAATAGGGGCCTATTAGTGATGATTTAAAGGTAAATTAGGGCTTGGAACATAGAATTCAATGTGAAAGTGTGATTAAATACAGTTTACAACACTAAAATGAGGTCCACATAGCCTAAAAAGGCACAAGAACCAATGTGAATGTGTAAAACACATTACAACACTAGGTTAAAGTTAAGTTTAGTTTACAAGACTTATAGATTAGTGTAATAATGCTATTAAATTAATTTTATAATGTTGAGTTAAGGGAGGATGGGTTCATTAAGTCCAAAAAATCATGAAAGTCCTTTGCAACACTTTACAACACCTTTACAAGACATCAATAAATGCATTTGAAAGGGTCCAAGACCTAGTGTGGATGTGAAAATCACCTCACAACACCAAATCAAGGCCTTATTAAGTCCAATTTATCATCAATTATTCCCCAAATCAATGAAGTTTCCTTTTTTCTATGGTACACTAACAACCAGGAAGAATACCCCAGATCCTTTCTAGCATAACAACAAATCTCAAAGCAAAACCCATTGCAAACATGAAATACCTGCAATCATCCTTTATTACAATTTTCTCAATATCCTTGACATACATAGCCAATAACTATCATGAATGACATCAATGACAACAACAACCAGTTGGAAACTAGTTTTCCAATTGAAATCAATGACAACACCTTCATACTTGCAACAAACTCTTCTTGAAAGATTTACCTTTATGATCTTTATGTTTGTTATTTGAAACTTTTCCTAGAAATTTTGAAGCATAATGACCTAACTTTTCACAATTGAAACACTTGAAGGGTAACTTATCTCTACATTTTCCAATACCATTTTTCAATCTTCTTATAAAATTTGCTTCCACTTAATCAAGATCATCTAGATCAGATTCATCAATCCTCTCTTTCTTGTTGACTTTAAAAGCAGTTTCTTTCCTTAGAGCATCTTTGTCAAACTCTCTTAATTAAAACATAGTTAAATAACCAAAAAATTGATCCCTAGAATATTGATACAAATTTTGAGTTTCTTCAATAGTAGAAAATTTAGCACTATAAGGTTTATTAAGGGTTCTCAATACCTTTTTCACAATTTCACTTTCCTCCAGTTTTCTACCAAGACCATTGATGACATTGAAAATTTCATCCACCTTGAGCATGTAGCCTGCAATATCTTCATCTTCTAACATCCTTAGGTTTTAAATTTGGCTTTGAAATTTTGCATTTTTACTTGCTTGACTTTAGCATCTCCTTCATAAATGCTTTTCAACTTCTCCCAAACTTCTTAAGTAGTTTTGTGGCTTATAACCTTCACAATTTTTGAATTACAAAGCCCATTAAAAATAACATTCCTCACTTTTCTACTATTCTCATAATCCTTGATATCATCTTCACTTGTCAGAGGAGTAGTAGGAATAGTTTATCCATCTCCATCTGACTTCCATACACCAAACCTTAATGAGAGAAGAAAGGCTTCCATCCTTGCTTTATAGAAGGAATAATTTATTCCATCAAACATAAGGACTTTGACACCATTATTTTGTGCCATTCGAATTGACCTCAAGTGGTTAAGCTTCTTCCAAGGAACCTTTTCTTTGATACCAATTGTTAGAAACACAATAGTACTAAGAGGGGGGTGAATCAGTTTTGCATTAAAACCTTTAAACCATAATTAATCTTCAAACCCTTATCAAGAATTAGCATGAATGTAAACAAATGAAACATCAATACATCAACAACCATACACAATAGAACAACAAATTTTACGTGGAAAACCCTAATCAAGAAAAACCCATAGTGAGGATTAAATCACATACATATGAATATCAACACCAATTAAAAAATGTTCACTATTGGAAGGGATCACTTCATAAAGAACTCACTATCCAAGATAAAGAAACACTCACTACCAAGGTCTCACTGCCCAGGAAGATCAGTTCTTCTAGAATACAAGAGAATAAAAAGAGACTATTATAGGGAGGTTCACTACCTCAGAGCTACTGGAGAATCCACAACAACCATTTGTAACCTTCAGATCACTACCTCCAACAAATTTAGGCACACTGAAATGTAGACACCTTCAACTTTCGGCTTTTAGTAGTCTTAGGCATTCATGCTTACACTCATATCACAACACATGATCACATATACATAATTTTACACGACTCTTCACACCACACACTTCTCCAATATTTTACCTTGCACATATACCTTCTACAAGCACGAATAACCTTCTCCAAGTTGGCTTCAATGAAATGTATGTACCTCAAATGTGTAACCACCAAATAGATTGACACCAAACACAAGTCCATAATGGAAATAAGTGAAGGTAGACCACACCAAGGGTTAACTAGGATCCAAATCTACACTAACATGCTACGCCAAGCTTCCACAAACCACAAAGAACATATGTAAATAGTGCTAACATGCCAAGTTGACCAAATTGGCATAAATGCTACCAAGCAACCAAATTCATACTTGACTAGGTATGAAAACATCCTACGAACCACATAACAACATTACACAATATCCTAGAATATGTAAGGAAATATAGGAGCACATCTTATGAGAGCTCCATGTAGTAGTGCCTTCGATAACTTTCATTTCGATTAGGTTGCCTCAAAGACACGAACAACTATGTCCAAATGTGGAACAAACATAGTTCATTTCCTACATTGATCCATCTGAGAGAAACACATGTAAATTCAACAACAAGCATTAACAAATTCTACTACACAAACCAATAGACATGAAAGATGAAAATAGAAAACCAGAACATAGATTTACGTGGGGAAAATCCTTTGAGATAAAAAACCCAACACTCCAAAGATTGAGCCATTGTATTATTCAGTAACAAAATGGTTACAATACAAATTCAGGCTCATAGCCTCTTCAAAGATTCATCTTGTTCATTCTAGATACTATCTGGTAATCAACTCTCCTTTTGTACATTTCCTGATCAACCACTCAAACCAAACAATCTTCATACTATTGCAATACCCTCACACAGTATACAATACTGATCAACACGAGAGATCAACCATGGCATTCAATCCTTGATCAAGAGAGAAATCGGCAACATAAACCTGCCTCTCACTTCCTCTGTTTCGGCCTCATGGCCTCGGCCATCCAGCTAGCCACACAGTCTTCTCTCTATTTGCTCTGTTTTCCTTCTCTTTGGCTTTGGCTCTATGAAACAGTTTGTTTCCAACTATCAGAATCATATAGCTTAGAAATGGTTCACATTATGCTTTCTCTGATTTTTTCACATCATACCACGCCAGATAGTCTTCACTCGGTCAACAACGATCAACTTGTGTCGCATGTCGGTGAGACACTAGAAGTGTCTCCTTGATGCCACAAGACCTGATTACATGTCACCAAGAGTTATCTCCATCGGCAAGAGGTTCTACCAATATCCACAAGTCATACCGAAATCAACATTCTCATCGACAAGACAATCGCCATTCGATTAGACATTACACTGAGCTCATAAGTCATTATGAAGTGTTCCTTAGTCGCCAAGACTTTAGACATTCGCTAAGAGATCATATCGAGCCCTTTATGTTATATCGACAACAGACTACCTCACTGGCGAGACAATCCTACTTCGCCAAGACATCATATCGATGCCTTTAAGTCATATCGAATACCTATCGTCGGCCAGACATTCCACATTTGCCAGGAGAACATATCGAGTCTTCAAGTCATGCTGAAACCCATTGTATTCCTATCAGCATCCATCTATCGGCAAGACTAATGTCTTTCGCCAAGATGTCACAACAAGCTTCATGTTATACCGATCTCTGAACAATCACCAAAAGATATACCGAAGTCAGGATTCCATTGGCAAGACTATTGCTCTTCATGAAGACATCACCCCGCAAGTTCCAAGTCACCCCGATTCAATCTTGTCAGCCAGACTTACTGCTTTTTCCAAGACTTCATACCAAAGCCTTTAAGTCACATCGATGTGTTCCAATGTCGGCAAGAGAATCAACCTTCGGCAAGACATCTTACCGAGGATTCCATGTTATTCTGAAACAACTATTCACCAAGAGTCACACCGAACCAATGACCCCACATGCTGTCGACGAGACTTCTAATATTCGATGAGACATCATATCGAAACAGGTCTTTCAGCCAAGAGTCTCCTCGATGTCTTCGAGTGTTACATTGTCGCCAAGACAATCCCTCATCGCTGAGTCTTCTCACCGAGATCCTCAAGTTACTCTGAGTCAGTGAGACATATCACTATCAGTAAGACTTCTTATCGATCACCCAAGGGTTTCCCTGAAAGCTCCAACACTATCGCTGAGACATGTTACTTTCTGTAAGACTTCTCACCGAGCCGCCATAGGTTATCCCAATGACTTTGATGCGTATCCTTGTTGACAAGACCTTCCAATATCACTGGGACTTCTTCCTGAGTGTTGAAAGTCACTCCGAAGCCCCCGGTCGCTATGAGTCTCCCCGACGCCCAATTGAATGGCCTATTGGCCAGAGATCTGCACATGGTGAGAGGTTACAATGACTACCTTATGTCACAACAATAGACTCCATAGTGAACGCGTTTGGTAAGACTTCTACAAGGTCACAACGACCAGAGCATTTCACAAGGTTCCCAAACTGACAGTCAGTCAGACCAGAGAAATGTCACACTGACTATGCTCTCTCAGAGGTTCTAGCCTGTGAGATTAAGGAAATAATTCCAACAATCTCCCACTTGATGAAGATCACACAGGCACCTCCAAAGCAACCAGAAACGAGGACCACACTAGCTCCACTAGTTCAAACCCTTCAATACTCAAGACACCCAATCAACATGATACCACAGATAATAGTCCATTAGACAATCTGCAACAAAGACCAGGCATCCAATTGCAACTCATTGTCCAACAAAACAACTGATCACAACCCTCCAAGAAACCACATAGATCTCAACATGCTCTCATGTTCCATCAAGAATTCTACTCCAACATCCAAGATGTCCACCATTCAAGCAACAATCCTATCATCTTCCACATGTGGAAGAAAGATACATCGCCAAGGTGCATAAGCATTATTCCAATGAACACAAGCAAAAATCCCACTGATATCACCAACAAGATACTGCTACCACTTCAATGTGCTCAAACGCCATACAGAAGCAATATCAACTTCAAGGCTTCAAACAAAACACAACAGTGAAGTCATTCTCTAGAAACAAGATACAAAACATCAGTTAGAGTGACAATCCTAACTGATTGCTCCCATCCAACTGATAAACCCACACAACTTAAAATAGCACCCACATCTTGTGCTATACCATCCAATCTCACATACCTCAAAGGTATAAGCATTAGTAAACTCATGTTGCTCCAAAACCAACCCATCAACAGCAAATGCAAGCTCCAAGTCCCAACCAGTCGAAGAAGACCAAGCACAATAGGAACTCCCATTGTCTGAGTAATCCAAAGAGATCACAAGTTTACCAATAATAGCACATAGAAAATGTAACCATGTAGTACCAAGGAAATATCCACAATGACATGCACAACCTGCAACAAACTGCTATAAGAAACATTTCTCTCATCACAAACCTTCATGGCCACAGAGAGAAACTCTTCCCATCATCTTCCTATAGAAACATCCTCCTACATACACTTCTAATAGCCAGCTATGTCAAGAATGATCTTCTTCACATCCCAAAAGAAATCCTTAACAACATCCATCCATTCAATCACCAAGATCAAACCAACTTCTAATATCATGTAATCAATATGGATGTAAGCTTCTCAAAGAAGATCAAGCTAAAACATTTCCCATTTTAGGAAATCAGACCATACATCATCTCCTACCAATTCTCATTAGTAAATGACATAACAAAAAACCTCAAGGAGATAATATAAACTTTACAACTTCCACTATGAATCCTCCAGAACCAAAAGTTAAATAGTAATTCAAGATCCATATCATGAAAGTGAACTTAATAAAACACATTTAAAAAATATAATGGGCCAAATACCTTTCAAATAAACTATCGAGTAGACCAAGAGTGGGAACAAGAATAGTCCTTCAATAGATATAAGCCATCATAATTAATCCAAGAGCAATCTCCTCATAGGTCTCTTATTGAACTCATGTTCAACCAATGTGTAGGCTTCTTGGACTTTTTGCTAATAAACTTTAACAGGAGTAACAAGCAGGAACATATCTCTCACAAGAGAAAGATAGCCTCACCTTATTCTTCATGTATCCATGAGTACTAACAACCAATCATCTCATGCTAAACTTCAACTGCATTACTGCACTATCACAAAGTATCAAGCAAGTAATCAAGGTACTCAATACACAAAGAATTACTAGATCACTGTCAAAGATCCAATCATATGAATCAGGAACTTATCATGACACCATGATCTACACATCCCCATAGGAGATACCATGCTTCAAGTAACTCCACCATTGTCTCAAGTACAATTCACAATGCCAAAACTCCAGTGCACAAGCAAGAGTATACCATGACATAAAGCAAATAGACTTAAAACCAACATCACCTGTCAAGCACCACCAACACCTTAGCCAAAGACTCCAAGCATCCTCCATGGTTCCAAGATGTTGCACATCTTCAAATAATGTCCATGCAAAATCAAAAGCATAAGAACCCTTCTGCAACACTAAAGAAGACCATTCACCACCATGTGATGAATCCATAGTCACTGCTAGAGCTCCCACTGAAATGTGACACCCGAGCTCTCCAAGCATCATGACCAACTGCTTCAGATTCCCATAACCGACCATTTAGGTACTCTATCATATCCATCCTCTCATCTCAAAGCAATCATACCAATGCACAAGTGACCACAGACAAGGCCAGCTAACAATCTGCACCACCAATGAATCAACCTCGGGGATAAAGATAGTCCACATCCAAGTTATCTCACTGCAAGCTAATGGGTAGCTAATCCACCAACCACATAACTCGTAGATCACAAACATCAAACATGCAAACTTTATCACATTGAAAACTGCAACATTGAGATATCAAAGAGAATAACCATGTAGACAACATGACTCAAACACCAAATCATGCCAAATCTGATTTGCCAATCATGTCCACAATGAGCACCATAATCAAGTAACCCACAAGCATTACCACAAGAATGTTGAGTGACAAGACACTTACCAACACTCCCATGCAGAGAAAGAGACATACCTCCTCAAAACCATGCACCAATTATGCATGTAGACTTGCAACTATCTTATCCAGCAACACCCCAAAAGGTCAGTGTCTAGACAATAGCTTAACAACAACTCCACATGATCACAAGTTTTTCTTAACCATGAAAAACCTGCAAAACCATAGAGCCATGCAAGTACAAATCATCCTTAGAAAGAAAATAGCAGTTCAAAGAGAATCCAGGCCCCTTTTAGGCCAACTCTAAACCACCACCATGTACATGCATTCGAGAAAGAGAGAAAGGCTATTTCACTTGCCAGGAGCCTTTCACATAGACACCAATATGAAAGGCTTTACTGCTGTCACATAGACAGCCACAGAGTAAGAAAATCCACCTCATACGTCCAAGCTTATACCTCTACCATCCAGGAGACAAAGATCACAACATGATCAACTCCCTTTTCCATCTCGACCATGCTTCAAGCTGCATGCTATCTCAAAATACCACAAGGCTTCCACTCATCAAAGGATCAATACATTAGTCCATTCCTCCAGATTTCTTCTAGCCTATCAAGCTAAGAAATCTTCATAGGAGAAATATCCAGAACTAAAAACTAGAAGAAGGCTCTAATACCACTTGTAAGGAAATCTAGGAGCGCATCTTATGAAAACTCCATGCAGTAGTGCCTTCGATAACTTTCATTTCGATTAGGTTGCCTCAAAGACATGAACAACTATGTCCAAATGTGGAACATACATAGTTCATTTCCTACATTGATCCCTCTGAGAGAAACACATGTAAATTCAACAACAAGCATTAACAAATTTTACTACACGAACCAATAGACATGAAAGATGAAAACAAAAAACCAGAACACAAAGATTTACGTGGGGAAAATCCTTTTGGATAAAAAACCCCACACTCCAAAGATCGAGCCATTGTATTAATTAGGAACAGAATGGTTACAATACAAATTCAAGCTCATAGCCTCTTCAGAGATTTATCTTGTTCATTTTGGATACTATCTGGTAATCAACTCTCCCTCTGTACATTTCCTGATCAACGTCTCAAACCAAACAATCTTCGTACTGTTGCAATACCCTCACACAGTATACAGTACTGATCAACACGAGAGATCAACCATGGCATTCAATCCTTGATCAAGAGAGAAATCGACAACATAACCCTGCCTCTCACTTCCTCTGTTTCGGCCTCATGGCCTCGGCCATCTAGCCAGCCACACAGTCTTCTCTCTATTCGCTCTGTTTTCCTTCTCTTCGGCTTCAGATATATGAAATGGTTTGTTTCCAACTATTAGATCACAACTGTTGAATCATTGAACTCAATAACAGTTCACATTCTGCTTTCTCTGATTTCTTCACATCGCTCCATGTCAGACAATCTTTACTTGGTCAACAACAATCAACTTGTGTCACATGTTGGTGAAACACTAGAAGTGTCTCCTTGATGCCACAAGACCTGATTACACGTTGTCACCAAGAGTCGTCTCCATCGGCAAGAGGTTCTACCAATATCCACAAGTCATATCGAAATCAACATTCTCATTGGTGAGACAATCACCATTCAATCAGACATTACACCGAGCTCATAAGTCATTCCGAAGTGTTCCTTAGTCCCCAAGACTTTAGACATTCGTTGAGAGATCATATCGAGCCCTTTATGTTATACTGACAACAGGCTGCCTCATCGGCTAGACAATCCTACTTCACCAAGACATCATATCGATGCCTTTAAGTCATACCGAATACCTACCGTCAGCCAGACATTCCACATTTGCTAGGAGATCATATCGAGTCTTCAAGTCATGCCGAAACCCATTGTATTACTATCAGCATCCATCTATCAGCAAGAATAACGTCTTTCGCCAAGACGTCACAACGAGCTTCATGTTATACCAATCTCCGAATAATCACCAAGAGATATACCGAAGTCAGGATTCCATCGGCAAGACTATTGCTCTTCATGAAGACATCACCCCGCAAGTTCCAAGTCACCCTGATTCAATCTTGTCGGCCAGACTTATTGCTTTCGCCAAGACTTCATACCGAAGCCTTTAAGTCACATCGATGTGTTCCACTATCAGCGAGAGAATCAACCTTCGGCAATACATCTTACTAAGGCTTCCATGTTAGCCTAAAACAATTGTTTGCCAAGAGTCACACCGAACCGATGACCCCACATGCTGTCAGCGAGACTTCTGATATTCGATGAGACATCATATCGAAATAGGTCTTACATCCAAGAGTCTCGCCGATGTCTTTGAGTGTTACATTATTGCCAAGACAATCCTTCATCACTGAGACTTCTCACCGAGATCCTCAAGTTACTCCGAGTTGGTGAGACATATCACTATCGGTAAGACTTCTTACCGATCACCCAAGGGTTTCCCCAAAAGCTCCAACACTGTCGCCGAGACATGTTACTTTCGGTAAGACTTCTCACTGAGCTGCCATAGGTTATCTTGATGAATTCAATGCATATCCTTGTCAACAAGACCTTCCAATATCGCTGGGACTTCTTCCTGAGTGTTGAAAGTCACTCTGAAGCCCTCGGTCGCTATCAATCTCCCCGATGCCTGATTGAATGGCCTGTCAGCCAGAGATCTCCACGTGGTGAGAGGTTACAACGACTACCTTATGTCACAGTGATAGACTTCATAGTGAACGCGTTCGGTAAGACTTCTATAGGGTCACAATGACCAGAGTATTTCACAAGGTTCCCAAACTGATAGTCGGCTAGACCAGAGAAATGTCACACCGACTATGCTTTCTCAGAGGTTCTAGCCTGTGAGATTGAGGGAATAATTCCAATAGAATATTCCAACACCAACAAAATATTTAAACGCACTAGTGTAAACACATTCAACTGAGAATACTATCATCTTGTGTAACTCATCAAATTGCCACTAAGACACAACACATGAACCAAGCTTGTGGAACAAATGAACACAAAACCATCCAAGGGAAGATAGATACAAGAATCATTAGCACATTCCCAAATATTCAAGACAAGAAAGTTTAGCATAGAGTAATTTGGAGCAATTCCATTTCTCCCAAACAACCCTCTTCATAAGCTAAACACTGTCAAACACATATTCTACTACCACACGATCCAAAAATTGAAACTTTGGATATACCACCTTCAAATACTATTGAGCATCAAATCCAAAATGCACAATCACAACTTCAAGAATGAAGAAATGTGGAGCATGACACATCACTCATCCCTGTCACCTTGTACATTCTTTATACAATTTTCTCTAACAAATTTGGAAACCAAGTGACTTTGTTGCATTTGCAACACCTGCTCAACTCCACAAACACCTTCTCATCATGACCACACTAGAGGTTGACATCAATGACACCACTAATGACAACATAGTGCAATAATTTGATTGTTAAATGAAATAAAAATGAACCTTTACACTAAGTATCTTTCTTAGAATTTTTTAATTTCCCTAATGGGCATTCCACCACAATATGACCAACTTCAAAAAATTGTTTGTATCCAAAAGTTATTTTTAGTTCATAAGATTTCCAAATATGATCCTCTACTTAGAAACAAATCTCATTTGATAGGCCTTTCAAAATGTCCAATTCCATGCAAATTCTAATAAATGTAGAATGAATCAAACTATTATATTTTGGGTCTAAAGTCAAAGATCTACCTAGAGTATCCCAATATCTTGTAAATAAGAATCAATTAAGAACTAAAGGAAAAGGTAGGGTAATTGCACCCCAAATAGGAAAGACAAAAGTATTTTGTCATAAAATTAAAGGTAGGAAATAATCGATTAATCAATAGGACACTTTTTCTAGAAAAAAATTGGTATATTCCATTATCAGAGTCCCTATCTTCAAAAAAAATATAGAGAAAATAATGAAACCCCTTGGGCAATGAGGAATATTTTTAGTGAGTCAAAAAGGCTAGAATGCCATATTTAAGATATCTAAGAATATAAGTCTAAAACACTCACCAAATAGTATTAAACTTAAAAATTAGACTTAACTGAGAGTGTTTTACCTATTCCTATAGAACACCATTTGATAAAGCTAAAACATGATGGTTGCCTAAATAAGAAACTATGTGAAGGAAAGAAATTTGATGCTCCAACATTGTAGAAGGCTTCCTAAGGGAAGATTTCGGATTTTAGGGTTTTCTAGAAAAAACCTAGAGCTTGAAGGACAAGTTCCAAATAGATAAGAAGAGACCAAAAATCATATGCACCACTATTAATCACTAGGTAAAACTTGTAGGAGATAAAAAGTGTAGTCGGTGTAGATTCACATATCTAACATGGGGTTCAAATCTTAGATTTGACATGGGAGAATTGTTAGGGTTTGAATAAGCTATAGATATTTTTTGTAGTGAGGAGATACCATAATATTTACCCTTCTGTATTCCCCTACACATTTATTAGTAGTATTAATTATTAAATAAATGTAATTCTAAAGTTAAACGTTTATTTGTCATAAGAATTGTCAAATGAAACTAGTAAATGGTTATGAAAAAATAAAGATACACATTTATTAACTATTTTAATTGTCTAAAAAAGTATATTTTAATTGTCAAATAAATTGTATAAGAAATGGGGCTCATAGTCTTCCATTGGCTCATGCTAACACAAATTCCAAATTGTTTGAAGAACTATTCTTGAACCAAAGAAAGAACAATTTGTTTGGTGTATTTTCTATCAAGTTCTTCCTACTAGATCAAACCCATCTCTCTAGGAGTCATTAATCTTTGCTATTTTTTCTATATGAATATTAGGAAAATCTCAAGTATATATTCTTTATTTTGTATTAAAGCTTGGTTTTTCAAACTAGAACCTTTTTCTTGGCATATGATTTTTTTTAGGGATTGACCTAGGATTTCTGCTTTTAGAAAAAAATGTTCAATATTGGAAAAGACATGAATTCAACTTTTATTTCTAGAGCTTTTGTTGAAATTAACTTCTATATATATACTAAGTCGATGGTTTGTTCTAATTTACTTTTATAGATCTAGTTGTAAACCAATAAACTTGTATTGGATGTTGCTTATTTTTTGGTGGTGTTGGATTACTCGAGCAATGCTTCTTGCTCTGTTGCTCACCAAGAATAAAATCGTGTTGTTTCTACTAACAAGGGTCATGACCATTTGATGAACAAGACTTGCCAATTAGATGGGATAATCCTAAAACCATGATCTGGTTCCTATTAGATTTATTCCTCTTGATGCTTCAATTATTTACAATATTATTATTGTAAACTTTTTCCTCACCTAAACTTTGAAGTATGATTCCACTCCACCCACACAGATACATACATACATACACACATACACACATACACATACACATACACATACACATACACAATATACATTATACATTTTAAAAAATAATATAATAAAATCATAAAAAATAAAAATACTCATAATTTAAAAATACTAAAAGTTTAAAATGCAAACTATTTTAAAAAAACAAAAAACATAGAATACAATAAATTTACTAGTTACAAATATCTTTTCACTTTAAAGTATTGATTATAACACCAAACTTAAATAAATCTCCTTCCATCATTCTATGAAAATCATGAGAAACCAAATCTCGTCCTTAACCTATGTTGGAAAACTTGTACAACTATGGCCTACACCAAATACAACCTGAACTTGAAGAGGTTTCATCTGATTTTGTGGTGCCAGCGAAAATACAAATGCAGTGTATGTGGACAAACAATGAATGATAAAGCCGAGAAAAAATTAGCACTCTTAACAAAAACTGGCCAGTATAGAACACCAAATGAATGAAATGACATCATTGCTTGTTTGAAGTCTAGAATTGAATGTATGTGTCCATGGAAAAAAGCATTCAATGAATACTGACCTGAAACAAAATGGCCCACATCTGATGTTGCATAAATTCACATCTAAGTTTAAGTGGAAATGACCTTTGGGAGAGTTGGAAGGGCCAATTTAAGTGGAATGGATTTCCATGATTGTGATAGTTAAAATGACTTACAAGTTGATATGGCAGACGTGAAATATATGTACTACAGTTGGTGGACAGCAAGACCCACTTTTGTGTCTCCCCAACACCATATCAAAGGTATGGTCATGCATGTTTGTTGGAACTGATGATTCAATGGAATTGGCTATTTTAAAACCAATAAATGAAAAATGTTGCCACATTATTAGATAAACCTAAAAAGTAAAAGCAAAACAAAAAAGTTTATGTCTAGGATTAGATAACAAGAGCTTGCTTTCAATTCGATGGAAAAAGTCTTTGTTGTTATCGACTCTTGTTCAGTGAAAAATGTCACCTTCAAATACAGCTTGTAATGTGGGTTTCCTGTTCTTTCTATGTTGTGAGAGCTGTTATTGTTTTTTTTGCTATCTTCACAACTGCACTTTGTAGTTAGTGGTGTCCATTTTGGTGCTGTGCTGTTCTCTTATAGCTTTTTTGAGGAGCATCTTGTGGTTGCATTTCATCATCATGGTGTAAAGAAAATTTCACTCATGTTCTTATCTCGTTGTTTTTGGTCACTTTCATTTAGAAAGTTTTTATCCATTCAAAATCATGTAATTTAAGGAATGAATATTTACATTAGAGTATCATCATAATATCATAAAGTATTTTAATGACATTATCAATTTGTATCATCATTATTCTAGCTTTTTATTAGAAATTTTTTATCCATTTAAAATCATGTAATTTGAGGAACATTCACATTAGAGCATCGTCATAGCATCATAAAGTATTTTAATGACATTATTAGTTTGCATCATCATTATTCTAGGTATATTACACACTTACCTGCTATCTTTTATAGGCTTAATCAAAGAAGAACAAATCTTTGTTTGTCAAGTTTCCAAATGATATTTCGCCACTACCCTACTTTAGACATAGGTACAACAAATTGATAGGCATCTACAACATTCATCAATTTTTTGACAATCCACTTTTGTGGGTTAGGATCATTTCCATGGATTAGGTTCAGTTTCTACAAGTGTAGATCTCAATAGATCTTAGTTTTGTAACTGCGGATCTAAATTAGAGTGATATACAACCATTTTACAAATTCTAAATCAATTTGACAAGGCCCTCTTTTTCACACATTAGCAAATCACTTTCCAATATCTTCAGCAATATATTCCTCCGTGTGAATTTTGAGCTAAGTATAGCATTTGATTTATTTAAACTATGTAAATTTAATTATGTAAAATAATTGTTCTAGTCTTTGCTCTGAAAGCTTAGGATTTATTATTGTTTAATTATTTGTTATAAAATATTTGTAAAGGAAGATTTTAATTTATTTACTGTATTAAATTGGCAAATCCAACATTCTTACACGGTCTAGAGTTTTAGTCTTAGGGTTTGGTCCTTTATTAAGGTTTCAAATTTTCCTTATCTAATTGCATATTTTACTTTTAGATGCCATTAAGGATTGTATTCTCCCTTGGCTTGTGCTTCATTGCTATACCTTCTTTAGTGTTTTTCTTTTCATTGTGTGCTTGTATTTTTATTTGACTCATCCCACCCTTGTTTTGGCCTCTTGGGTATTGTTTACTATTTTGTTACAAGTTTGATTACTTTCTAATAATTTTGATTTTATATTGGGTCTTCCTTTTCTATCATTTTTCATTTAGGGTTTTGTGAATTATTTGTATGCCAAGGTCTTGGCCACAACCTCACATTCCCTTAAAAACAAGCCCTTGTTTACATCATCACATGGTTTAATTTATTGAAAATTTTATTTTTAATGCTGTTCAAATGGTTACTAGTATTGTTACTACTATTTAACATGAATAAAAGGAGATTTTGATTATGAGGAATACTTGGTTCAAAAAATTTTTGCACATGAGCTTGCTAGTTTAGACAATGTTCATAGTCCTACACATTTAGTTGAGGCCCTTCCTAACTTGTTGATCAATAATCCATTTGGTTTAAAGGTGCTTCAAGGCATTGATTTTAATCTTACCTATTATAATTGTTTGAATGGATAATTTTCCACTCCCCATCCCATTCAAGTCACTTGCTCATTTCATCCTCGTCTTGATGGATTTGTTCCTTAATTTGGTAAGCCCATTTTCACACCTCCCACTTCCATGTTGGATACTATTGTTATGGATTCTTCTCATTTTGAGCTTTATTCCTCCATTCCTATTCCTTCTTCCTTTCATCCCAATACTTTGCCACCTACTTTACATGTTATCCCTACTACTGTTATTTTTATCCACCTTCCTAGTATTACTGCTAGAACTTCTCATCCCAACACTATTTTTGTGTCTTCTTCCACCTTATTAGAACTATTCCTATCTTTAACATTTACATAGCTCACCTCAAACATACATCAATATCTCATTTCATTTCCCCCACCATGACCATATCTATAGCTTATTATCATTTCTCCTTTTAGCCTACCTATAACCCATATTTTGTGTCTCCTATTCCTACTACCACCATCCCTACTCCCATATTAGATTCAATTATTTAAAATATAGATAAAGTAAGCCATAAGATAGATCTATAATGCTTGGTATCCAAGATAAAGATGAATATGCCAAGTGTTGAATGAACAAGACAACTTGTTGATGTGTTTTTTATTCACTTCTCAACACAGGTAATGCATAGGCGCATCACCTCTCTTGAAAGACAATCTTCCACAATCAAATTGCAGAACACTATCCCAAGGTCTCTAATGTCAGGTCTTAACAATGCTTGGAATATATTAGTTGTTTCATGTGATTTGCTAGAATCACAAGGCGAACTTATGGATGAGTTACAAAGCGTGGGAAGTTGGGTCTACAAATGGAGTTCTTAAAGTATGGAATTGATGCGCAGTTGCTACAAGTTCAAAACAACAATCTAGAACTCTATTTTCATCTTTAGATTTGGCTTTACAATGTGAAATGAACCTTAGCTTAGGTTACTTATTAAAAAAAAGAAAAAAGGAAGGGAAGAGAAGAGGTTCTTGGATCTAAAACCATGAATGGACAGTGATCATGGAGGCTGCTACAGTAGACAAACTCCCTAAACTGGGTTTTGCTTGAACAAGAGAAGCCTACAACTAAAAAAACTAGTGCAATATCCTAAGGTCTGTTGATTTTCAGATTTCACATGCACATCATGAACATGCAATTGAACTAAGTTGTAGCATTGGAATAAAGAAGCCCAGGCTAACTTTACACAGCAGTTTGTCATCAACAAGTGCTTAAAGTATGGGCTGAAAGTTCATTCTAAAGATACCATAACAACAAACACCATCATCACTTCCATTCAATAAACTAACAACTAAACTAAAAAGGAAGCAAAAACATGCACAAAAAATGAGCAAACTCAAAAGGAACACCCATAGATCATGCAATGCTACTTTCTATTGCTGCAAAATATTTTTTACATTAGCTCTCCAACCATTTACAAATGAGGGGGGGACCCCTATTTATATTTTTCCAAAGCCCAAATGAATGGTTAGGATTGAATTACATTGTGTGGCTCATATTTTCTTTCACTAGGGCTTCACCTACCCCACAATATTCAACAATTTAAAATACAACTTTTGTCTTTTCCCTATTTTGTCCTGTAGTGTCCAGGTGCTGTAGCAGTTTTGTCCTCTTGCTAATTTCCCTTTTACTATAGCTGAAACTGCCTGAAAGCTGCCTTCTTCCCCTGATGGATTTGAAACATTTCTCATCCAATTGAGTGCATACCGTTTGCAGATTTGTATAATTGTGGAATGGGTTAGTGGTACCTGATCTAACACAACAACTTCTGATGGATCATGATGGTTTGTTTGGAGGGAGGAAACAACTAATCCCTCCCAGCACCTTCAAGGCCACCCTATGTGGCTTGTCATTGACTCCCTTGACATAGGCCTTCTTCTAATTCCAGCTTTGTTGATGGGTGCTATGAGGAAAGGTGGGCATAAATGAGTCGTGAAAGGAACAATGTTCCTTTTCCTTGTTCAACTTTCTCAATGGGCCTCCCCGACTGACCCATGGTAGGTTTCTTGAATCCTGCATACATGAAGTGTTGTAAATGCTTTCATACACAAATCAAGGCAAACATTAGTCAAATCCTACAAAATCCTTGTTAGATCCATCCATGCATCATGAAAATATCATATAATTCATATTTGGAGCTCATCTGGACCATAAACATTAATGCATGCCCAGGGGTGCGGGTGCCACACGACGAACAATGGATGGCAGATGGATGGTGGGTGACAGACGGTAGGTAGATGATGGAAGGATGATAGATGAACGATGGACGATAGAAAGACGGCAGACGACAGATGACAGGTGAAGGGATGGCGGACAACCGAAATGGAAGTTCTGAAATGGCCACGGAGGGATAGCGGCCCAGAAGGGAAGTTCTGAAACGGCCACAGAGGGATGAAAACCTAGAAGGGAAGTTCTGAAATAGCCACGGAGGGATGACGCCTCAGAAGGGAAGTTCTGTAATGACCATGGAGGGACGACAACCTAGAAGGGAAGTTCTGAAATGACCATGAAGGGACGGCGACCTAGAAGGGAAGTTCTGAAACGACCACAGAGGGACGACCACCCGGAAGGGAAGTTTTGAAACAACCACAGAGGGACGGTGGCCCAGAAGGGAAGTTCCCAAACGACCATAGAGGGATGATGATTAGGAAGGGAAGTTCCCAAACTTCACAGAACTTAGCAAATTTGAGATTTTTCAATTTTAGCACATGGGAAAAGGGGTAGAAAGAGTGCCAAGACATACTTCCTTAAGATTTGACTCATTTTGAACAATGCAAAAATTTGGAAGGGGAAAGCCAAAGGGTCATCGCCCTTTTGAAAAAATAATGAGCACACGACGGCCTGACAAGGAAGTTCCAATGGTTTGAAAGGGAAGTTCTAATATGGCCATGGAGGGACGAGGGCCCAGAAGGGAAGTTTCCAAATGACCACAAAGGGATGGTGGCCTGAAAGGGAATTTCCGCGATGTTTAAACACATGGAAAATTTGATCCAAACCCCTTTAGGCATGTGAAGTCACCCACTTGATGGGCCCTAGATGATGAAAACTTGAAGTTTGCATCCATTTTGAAAATGCGGCGATTTGGAAGGGGGAAGCCAGAGGGTCGTCGCCCTTTTGAAATGACAATGAGCACATGGTGGCCCAAAATGAAAGCTCCCACAGCCATGGAGGGATGACAGCCCAAAAGGGAAGTTTTGAAATGGCCACGAAGGGACAGCGGCTCAGAAGGGAAGTTTCAAAATGGCCATAGAGGGACGGTGGTCTGGAAGGGAAGTTCCCAAACGGCCATGAAGGGATGGTGGCCTGGAAGGGAAGTTTCCAAATGGCCATGGAGGGACGGAAACCAGGAAGGGAAGTTCCCAAACTTCACAAAACCTAACAAAACCTTGGAAGTTCACTTAGGAATCACAAAAACATCCCAAATCCATAGGCAGCTTGTCCCCAAAGTAAAAAAATGATGGAAAACATGAAGCATGCGAGAAGGGGCCAAGTTAGCAAGAATAAGGAAAAAGGCGGAAAAAGGAAGGGGGTTTTTGTTTCTCTCTCAGATTTGAATTCCCCAAGTAAAATGAAGGGTAGGAAGTAGCATTTATAGGCCAATTTCCATTAATGGCATGCATTGATTTCTTGGTATAGCAGACCCAAGTTAGGTGAGATGTAGGAACCCATGCTCATTTGGATGCTTGGTCAAGGCTTGAATGAAGAAAATAACTGTGGAGCCTACTATGCAGGTGAAAGTTGGGTGTTAGTCGCCACTCAGCGGCGAAACATGAGCAACAACCTACATGAGGTGACCCACAATAGCGGGTCCGCAAGGCCTGGAGGATGTCAGGGCAATGGGTGAAGGGAAATCTGTAGGGGCACTTATGTGAAGGAAAAAGACTTGGCGAAATTCAAGTAGGAAAATTATGTCAAAGACTTGGACTTAGGGATAGGGGCACACAAAATGAGGCAAGAGCAAAATGGGCCAACAAGAGCAAAAAAGAGGGGGTCCCTGCCTATGCGGGGCATGTGTGCAAAACATGCACAACACAACTGAGAGGGGGGTGTGAATCAATTGTATCTTATCAAAACACCAAAACCCTCATTAACATTCAGATCCACAAATATTCATTAAAAGTTTAATTTGTTATGAAGTATTAGCATGAAAATAAAATAACAAAAACTAAAACAACTTTAACACCATGCACAAGACAACACCAAATTTACATGGAAAACCCAAGAAGGGAAAAACCATGGTGAGGATTATCTCACAATATAAGTAATTGAAAAATTAGTACAAGGGCTCATTTCCAAAATATGACACACTAACTAGAAAGGCTCACAACCAAGGCTCTGTACTTGAATGAAAAGAAGATAGAGAAGAAATTTTACACATATAACATGATCTCAATGCAACACAAGATGCACCACAACAACTCCAACACCTTCACAGTTTGTTTGAATGATTGTAGACACATTATGCTCATTGCATCTAGTAATACAACACTTGAAATTTTGCACTGCTAGATACTCAATTTCACATCACTCACATCATATACTTTGTACACACATTTATCTTTCATCTATATTTATCTCTTTTATCAATTCAACTCATACTTATACCATCCTCAACCTTGAAACCCTCTCCAAGGTCGGTAGTGCACCTCAAACGTTCAAATTCAAATTAGGTCGACACCAAAGCATTCATGTAATGGATAGGAATAAAGGCATACCACACAAATCCTTAGATAGGACCCAAATCTATCCTAACATGCCTCAACTCGCTTCCACAAACTTTGAAGATGCTTCGCATGTAGTGTAAACACCAAGTTGATCGTTACCCATGCAAGCACTATTAATCAATTAAGTGAACACTTCATCAATCTCAAGACAACTTGCAAACCACACACCATGCTTCAACATAGTTAGAATATTCCTCCAACATCTTGAAATCCATCAAAACTCTTTCTCAACAACATTCACCTAAAGAATGTACAATCTCAGTACATCCAAATAACACTGTAACTCAGAAGACATCTTCCAAAGCACCAAACCATGAATCCTCTTAACACATGAAAGCGAACAACACCATAAATATACCTTAAGAATCACAAGACCTAAAGCATAACTATGGAGAAATGCGGAGCCAAAAAATTTCTCCCAAACACCTCTATAATGCACAATCACACACTAGTGAACACAACTTTTTTTGCACAATGAAATAGCATACCATCTTTTCAATATAACATCTTTGATCATCTCTCACCAACATATTTAAACCACATAGGCATAACATCAACACAAAAGAGAAATGGAGCACATCCCAGAGCACATTCTGAACCATTGAACACACCTTCATCACACTATTTTCTCTTTTCTTCAACTTTCTCATGATAAATTGGAAACCAAGCACTAGAGACATCATCTCAACATCTCACACCATAAAGATAGTTCCATGTACTCACAACACTTCCTCAATATCTCAATTATATATGCATACCTAGAAAGATCAATTAACACCTCTTCCATCAACCAGTTGACACCAATGACAACACACTCTTGTTGACACCAATGAGAACACCAATCTATACTTGCAACAATCTCCCACTTTGTCATTAATGGCAACACAAGATGTGAGAAACCATCAAAGTCAACTCTCCTTTATGTTTACTGATTAGACAACTTACACAACATTTGTCTCTCCCTCTTTCAACATGCTTCACTCTCCCTTTGATAATAAGGATCAGACAACATACACAACTTTCTCCCCCTGATACCTTGCACTTTTTCAAACGATTCTCTCTACCCCCTTGACATCAATGGTAAAGGAATTTTTTTTTTTGTATTATTCTCCCCCTTTGACATTGCACAACTTACTTTCAACTGTTCTTAATACCTCCCTTAGGAGCACACACCAACCTATACCAAATCAAAACCCCCTCGTATAATGACAACACTCACTCCATACTACAATAATGTCATTTCCACCCCCTTGGAGAGGTAGCCACCAACATCAATCCAAAATAAAGGATAAATTATGAGATCTATGGACTGATGCATCTCCTTATGCATCTAGTTTAGAGAGGGAAATGACCCCCAACTTTTCCCCAGAGATACTCAAAAGTATCCTTAGGAAGAGCCTTAGTGAATATGTCAACAATTTGATCCTTTGTAGGTACGTATTCAAGCTTCACTTCATTCTCACAAAACCTTCTATCTCAGAAAGTGATATCTAATTGAAATATGTTTTTTCCTTTGAATGCATCACTAGGCTCTTTGAAATGTTTATTGCACTTGTATTATCACAAAAGATAGAAATAAGCTCATCATACACCATGTTGATATACTTCAATGTTTTCCTCATCCACAACACTTGTGTGCAACAAGATGTAGTTGCAATATACTCAACCTTTGCAGTAGATAAATAAATTGAATCTTGTTTCTTACTTAGCCATGACACCAATCTACATCCAAGAAAGAATGCACCACCACTTGTACTTCTTATGTCATCCACACAACCAACCCAATCTACATCTATGTAAGTACTCAACGTGAAATTAGTATCTTTTGGATACCATAAGCCATGATTCAGAGTGCCCTTTAGGTATCTAAATATCCTATTCACTGCTACAACATGTGATTCTCTAGGATCTTCTTGAAATATAGCCACAAGACAAAATAAAGGCATGATATTTGGTCTAGTAGTAGTTAGATATTTACTTGATCTGATCAACCTTAGGGGATTTATCATTCATGGTCATTTTGCAACCAGTAACTATTGGAGTACATATTGGTTTGGAGTCTTATATTCCAAACTTCTTTCAACATTTCTTTGACATCCTTTGATTGTGAAATGAATATGCCTTTATTTGTTTGATTAATTTGTAGTCCAAGGAAAAAATTCATCTCCCCAAACATAGACATCTCAAATTCCATCTACATCTCTTTTGAAAACTTTTTACACATAGCTTCATTACCTCCAAATATTATGTCATCAACATAGACAACTACAATCAAGATTTGATATTTCTCAACCTTAAAGTAAAGGTTAGTGCCACTTCATTTGTGCGGCTCATTGTAACCTTCTATCAACACTTATCCAATCTTCATATCAAGCTCTTAGAGCTTGTTTCAAATCATTATAATGCCTTCTTCAAATCTGCAAACCATATAGGGTTTATGTGTGTGGACAAAAAAAATCCCCTTCGGTTGTTCCATGTATACTTTCCTAACCTATCAAGAAAGTGTATCTCACATCCATCTCGAGCAAACTTTCTACACTTATGTGTTGTACGTAAGACAAAAACATTCCTGACAGCCTTATTCGCGCCATCGAAAACAATATTCCTCAAAGTTCATTCCCAAACTTGCATAGCCCCTACAAACAAGTTTCCTTATTTCTTACCACTTCTCCATTCTCATTTAGTTTGTTTATGAAAACCCACTTAGATCCAATTATGTTTTTGTTTGTGGATCTTGGGAAAAGTTCACAAGTCTGATTCTTCTCAATCTGCATAAGTTCTTTTGTAGCTTTCATCCAATGTTCATCTTTACATGCCTCAATCACTGTCGTAGGCTCTACTTTAGAAAGTAGACATAAATTTACCTATGCTTTAGCAACTTTCCTTCTTGTCAACACACCTTTGCTTTTGTCTCCAATGATCTATTCTTTAAAATGATTTCTCTTCACATACTTAGGGGTTCTAGGGGTCTTTTCCAAAGCTTCTTCCTCTTCATCTTGTGTTTCCTATTCCTTATATTTTTCTTCTTCTTCTTCTCTCTAGGTAAGTTCATCTGATTCATATCCATTTATCACTATTGAATTTTGTATATCTTCATCAACTTTGACACTTGTACTCTCAATAATTTTTCTCAATCTTTTATTGTAACATCTGTAAGCTTTGGTTTTAGTAGAATATCCAAGGAAGATACCTTCATCAGGCTAGCAGCAACACCATTGCTAGCAGTGGATTCGGGCATAGAGACAAATCGAGAGGCAGACCCAGGTGTTCTAGATCAAGACCCAGATCTTTCCCTTACGGATCCATACCTAGATCTAGATACAGATCGAAACCCGCATCAGTAGCAGAGAAAGTGCTAGCATCTAAGCTGGTCTTAGTTCCAGTTCTAGATCCATCAATAGCACCCCTACTATTTGAAGGGCAACCCCCTACTATTCTATGGGCCCTTATAATATAGGGGGGTCGGTCTCGAAGGGCTGGGGTGGCGAGAGGTAGTACCAGTTTAAGCACCCCTACTATTTTAAGTGGAAGCATATCCAATAGCATAAGTCGATCTATCAGTTTAAGCACCACCAGTAGTTTCTCTAGTCACAGACCTAGTAGCAGTTTTGAACACATACCTTCGGCCAGATCCATCCCTTCATGATCGAGAGTCTGACCTATCAAGCTGATCCATACCCTTAGGCTCTATATAGATACCTAGCAAGAGACCTATCAGCACTAGTTAGAGATCCTTCAGCAGTTATTAGTAGCAGTTCCAGGTTATTCCTCTTTTGGAAGACGCAAGTTTTGGGCACTAGAATTGGCCCCCTCCCCCGAACTAAGATCCCCCCAACCCCCCTACTATTCTAAGGCTAGCAAGTTGCTCGCCCTACGATTCTATAGAGCCCCCCCTACTATTCTAAGGGCGACATCTACCTCTTAATTAATCAATTCCATAGCCTTCTCCCACCCACCCAGTCCCATAGAATTGTAGGGTGAGGAACCCCATAGAATTGTAGGGGGCCCTTCGCCCCCCCAATAATAATTGTAGCTCAATTTTAGGGGGCGAGCCTATAGAATAATAGGCATTAATGAACAGATTAATTAAGAGGTTACTATATTTGTAGTTATAATTGGAGGGGGCCCTTGATTCTAGCAACTATAATTTCCCCCTACAATTGAGCTACCTCCAACTATCCCCTACCAACTAATCTTGCTCCTGGGGGGTAGCTGGGAGGAGGGCTAGCAGGCATCATTAATTAATTAACCCCCCTACTATTATAGTTGCTGATTTTCCCTTCAAATAGTAGGGGGAGGGTCTTGATATATCAAAGTGGGCGAAGCACTCCCCCTGCCACTCCCATGCAAAGCCTGCTCTAACTCCCTTGGCCTCCCACCCCCCAAATGGAGAGGGCAGGACCCATTTAAATGTTCATCACACCGACCGACACAACCCCACAATACGGGTGCAGCAGTATTTCAAGCTGTGCCCCAGGGAGCCTCTGAACCCCTAAAGGCTAGGAGGGGTGGCGCCAGCCAGTGCAAAAACCAGGGTCACCAAAGAACCAATCTCTAGAAAAAAGTATAGCGTGCGTGTCCTTGCCAGATATGAGGGTTTATGGTTCTTCAGTTGGAACAATATCTAATACCTATCGAGTGGGTCGTGTGCATAGTCTGTATGGGGGTTAAGCGCTCTATCGGAGGAGAGAAAATCTATCGATCTATCAACTATAATTGTAGGGGGTCCGTGTGCATTGTATGAGAGGTGAAGCATCTAGGCACTCCCTGGCACTAGTGTCATGTGCTCTTAGGGTTGGAAATCCAAGGGCTAACTCGATATAAGTCTCGAATATATGGGTGGATGAGCTATGAGCTATAGATAGTTGTGAGGGCAGATGGATGCAAAGCCATCTCTATTCCCACTGGTCGAGCATCAATCGACTCATCGTAGAGGTGAAGGTGACATATGGATTAGATATAGATAGTTGAAGTCAGGAATGGATGGGTAGACCAGGGCGAGTAGAGAAAGGTAGGCAGGTAGACTTCAAGTGGGAGGTAGAGTTAAGGATCGCTCCCCCTACCCCCCACTTACTATAACTATTCTGGGCCTACCTTATCGTACCACTCACTTCCTCTCACCATTGCCCAAAGGTGGGTGGCCACTGGTAAGGTCGGGTTCATTACCTCAACTGTTCAATAACTGGGGCAGGAGTAGTGGGCCAAGGGGATGGCACCTATCATATGGATGCCCCAGGGTGAGCCTTGGATTTGCCACTGCCTACCTACCTTCTTACCAGGGCTTACATTTCTTCCTTCGTCCTACCATGACCTGACCTAATATCACTGCTATCAACTATCTCACAGAAAGAACGCAACACCGTACCTATTAATCGAACAGTTTGTGATGCATTGTAGTTTTCTCCCTCGTTTCCCTATCCCCAATGGAGTGAGGGCCCCCCACTAAAGATAGGTCAGGGCCCTCATGTACCGCTATTCCTTCCAAGGCCGAAGATGGCTAGATTGCCGATAGATAGGGACCGTAGATCACACCCGCGCCAAGCCCCCGCCTTCCCCTCCAGCGGGAATACAAAGTTCACCTGGGACTTTCCGCCCCACAACCGGGGAGCTATTGTGGATACCATGAATCCCATGTGAGAAAGCGTCTCGCTCTACCCCCTGAAAGCGACGAGTTGTCATCCCATAAGTCCATAGCATCGGAGGACGACGTTACTAATCAGGACGTGACTATTCCTTAAGGCGAGGGCGGGAGGATGGAACCACCTTCATTAGGAGGATGGAACCACCTTAATTAGGCTCCCGACCCAAGGGAATAGCTCATCCCGAGGCCTCACTTCTTAAGGGAGGGCCGAGGCGGCCTCACCATTATTAATCAGGGAGGGCCGAGGCCTCACCCTTAAGGCATGAGGGCCTCCCGATCAGTAGCCTATCTAGCCGAACCCTTGCGTACTCTACGATACCACATGGGGTCCCAGTAGTCTCTGTACCCTTACCTGCGTCTGCGCCCAAGGGCGTTGGATGATCAGTGGTGAGACGCTGGGGCAGGTACATGTGGCACTCGTAAACGGGATCTCCGTTCCCCTTGATGCGGCAGCCATAAATAATAATACTCTGCCATACGGTCATCATCGAAGTTCTGCAACCAGTCCTCCATTCTATAGGTCTTCCTTGACTCTAAAGCCCAACCCCACCCACCATATATTCTTTAGCGTAATAGGGTTTCCAGGTCCAAATCCCCAACACCAAAGGCACCAAAGTAACCCACCGCCCTGAAATTCTATGGGCCATACTTGCCTTTGGTCAGTGGGGTTGGGACCGACCAAAGTAACCCACCGACCAAAGGTGAGTACGGTCTTCTAGTGGGGTTGGGTTACTTTGGTCAGTGGGTAAGGCACATATGGTCGGTGAGCGAAGCTATGGTGGGGTTTGCGGACCCCACCGACCGTTGGCGGGTATGGTTAGTGGGGTTTGCGGGTATGGTCGGTGGGGATGGGGCCTTGGACGGTGGGGTTTGCCCTGGGTGGTGGGGTCTGCCTTGGGTGGTGGGGTTGGTGGGAATAGAAGGTCCCCAGGGGGGTTCTATTGCCTATCTGTATAGTTTCTCTATAATTGAGCAAAAGCGATTGCCCCTACTATTCTAATGGGCGGATGGGTAGGGATATTTTCTGAGCTGTGTGTCAACATCTCCGGCCATCGAATCAACTATAGTTGGGGGGGTCCGCCCTACCTCTATCTTGGCCGGTTCAGGAATAGATGACATCAGAGGTAGGGAATCCATGGGGGGGAGAAGCAATAGTAGCAGATGAAAGATTTGAAGGAGAGGGTGAATCGTTCGCAAACCCAGATGGCCATGAAGAATGCTATGCGTTAGGGGGCCTTCTTCCTTCATTCTTTCCCATCTTAGGTCAGCTCCATAAGTGGTTCATGCTAAGGAACGAACAGATTCACAACTATCTCCTCCCACCCAAGCCCCCCCCCTCTTTCTATAGTTGCCTTGGGTGGTGGGGTCTTGGGTGGGAAGATATAGTGGTATGGCAACTCGAGTGCTTGCTATTCGCTGCTAGCTCCTATGTTGATTCTTGATTGCGGGAGTCTTATGAGTGGAATTTGGGCAGGCGATCTTGTCAACGAGACCACCAGTTCTGGAAGAGAAAGATCCATTCTTTCTGAGAGAGAAAGGAAGGCCGTAGAAGGCAGTCTCTTATAAACGTATTTAGAGTTGGATGGTGGAGAGTTGACTATTTGCTTTGCCGGAGAGGGACTTTACCTACTCGCATCTTCCCTGACACAATGCACTCTCTAGGTTCACATGATGGGGTCACCGCCAATCCAAGCAGTCTTCTCCGTACCCCCCATAACCAGTTCTATTTGGAGGTCATCTCTGTAGGGGCTATCTCTTGAAACAATGGAAGAAAGAAATTCTGAAGGAAGGTTGAGTGCTTGCCACTTTATCCTACTATAATAGATGGTCTTCAAGGAGAGGGATTTAACAGCCCTTGTGTTGATTGGGACCTAGCAAGCAAACATACATAAGTAGGTAGGTAGGTTCATCGTGATCTTATTTATGTATGTATTAACATCACTTTCTTCCATTCCTCTCCGGCTTGGGTGGGCATCGGGCCCCTCGGTTGACCATTCATTGATTTGAAACCATCCAATTTCCTCTCCACCCATTATCCCTTGGCATCGAATTGGCTAAAATCCTCCATTCCACCTGAAGTCCCCCTGCTCTCCGCCATCCATTTTGAAGAGAAAAGATTGATCAATGTGGTATCTCCCCCAGAATAAAGTCAAAACGAACCACTCGAGCTGCCCT
The DNA here is from genome assembly GCA_007258455.2 of Sequoia sempervirens. Taxonomy (NCBI): domain Eukaryota; kingdom Viridiplantae; phylum Streptophyta; class Pinopsida; order Cupressales; family Cupressaceae; genus Sequoia; species Sequoia sempervirens. The sequence continues at coordinate 492,776,621 of VDFB02000017.1, forward strand.
ATAGATTGTAAGGGCGAACCAACTAGCTAAATTCCCCAACCGATAAACATAGGACCCCACCGACCTATTCGCAAAGGAATATATGGTTGGTGGGGTTGGGACCGGCGAGGGGGTGGGAGGATATAGAGATGGGCCCTGGGTGGGGGGGTACCTGGCTCTCTATCTTTGGATCTAATGGTGCTGGATAAAATACTTCTTCTAGCTCTTCTATGGCTGGATCAACAATACATCTAACCACCATGTACGGTGGTGGAAAAGAGAAGACATAGTTTGGTTTATTAGCGTCTAGATATGCTATTAGTACCGCCTCACAGAGGGCCACTTACTATGGCTACACCTATCTACCTTATGTTTTCCCCGCTTCCCAGCTCATGCTCTAATACCTCCGTTTCTATAATTTTTGTCACCTTGGCGCTTAGTTTCATTGTCGCTAATGGAAATCTATACAAAACCGTCGCTTCTGTGTTACTTAAAGCACGCGGTGTTAATGGTGAGCGCTAAGTCAATCGATCATCTTCGGTGTTCTGGTCATTTTGGTCAATCGGCCTATATCACTGTTCATTGAGACTACTCGCTTTGGAACTGCAACTGATGGATCATCTGCTATTCATTGATGCTGTTATATACGTATCTATTGATGGAACTAATGGTTCTGTATCCACGCCTACCTTGTAGGGTATTTTCACCTATTTTTTGCTCTTCATCGTGCTCCACCTTTAACTGCTCGTGCATCTTGGTCAACAGAATAAGTTGCTTCTGGATGATCTACGTATGGATCTGGAACAACACCTTTAACTACTACCTCCACCTCTACATGCATGTGAGATCGATTAGTAAACGGTAGCTGCTTCTACCTTCGTGGGCTGGGTATGGATAAACGGATGGAACTACAATGGGTTCTGGAATAGGGTATGGCTATTAAACTGCGCGTAGATGGTGGCAAATCAACTTAAACTGTGCTTGCCTTAGCTGTCCTTTCCAATGTCTTTGCCTTTGCTTATGCTAGGTAAACCAATTTAGCTACTGGTGAATCTAATAATACCTCTGCTCCCCAAACTCGGTAAACACATGATGGCTCTTGATTCCAACACAAATGTGGGCTTTGCTGCTACTGTAGCCTATGCTTGTGTTGCTTACTCTACCTTCGCTCGAGAAAGGTGCTGCTCTGTCCATCTATATCTACAGTCAAGACTGACTTTTGCATCGGCACGGCCCCGTAGGGCGGCTTCATCAGCACTATAGTTGGTTCTATACTCGCCATCTGGGCTAGAACCGTTCGTCCTACCTATAGTTGTTGACCGGTATGCCAACTATCATCCAACTATAGTTTCTAAACTATAGTTCCCACCCAACCCTTGGAATGGCTAGTTTCCCACAACTATGATTCCCTCCGTACCCCTAGGTAGATTAATTGGTTCTCCCACCCACCACTATAATTTGGGACCAACCCCACAACCCCCCATATAGTTGTTGCCTGCCTTTGGTGGGGCCCCTCCTGTAGGGAGGTAGATTATATTTGTGGGAGGCCCCTACGGGCCACCCCCCCATTCCCCTACTATTCTATGGCCAATATGGTCAGCTGCTGATGAAAGGCAGGCCCATAGAATAGTAGGGGAGGCAGGCCTACCATCATTTAATCTACCCCGGCCCCCCATTATAGTTTGAAGCGCTTAAGGGGCCCCCTACAACTCTATGGGTGGCATTAATCCAGTAGTTCTTGAAAGTAGGTGGCATTAATGGTAGGGGGCTTGGTGGGTTACTTGGCTTCACCACCAAGTAGCCCTGCTTTGGGACCTAAGGCCAATATGGTCGACTACCGAAGGCAGGCCTCAGGTCAGTACAACTTCGCTACCGACCTAAGGCAGACCCCACCAACCTGAGGTCCCAACCCCACCACCCATGCTTTCCTCAAGTCGGTCCCGTCTCACCCCACTGTAATTAATCTTAGGTCCCGAAGGGTGGCAAAAATGGGGTTGGGACCCCCCCTCCCCCTTCTATATAGATGGAAATGGAGATGGGCCCCTCTATCCTCTATCTATATGGGCCAATGAAGCTATATACTGTGGGCGGGCACCCCTCAAATATATTATTGTGGGATGGATGGTCTTTCCACTTCATCACATTATGTGAGAGAGGCTAGGCTTATGCTTATAAGAATAGGAAAGAGCGGTTCAGCTTTCAGGTTCAACACCTCTGACCGCACCGATGAGAATGCCAATCTATCTAATATATCATTCTACTCCTCAACATCTTGGAGAAGGAACCTAGTGCAATGCCCCGTCTGATGTCCCCGTCTGATGGTCCTCTCATAGACTCTCTATACGTCACATGATGGATCGGTATGTTACATGCATACCATACTATCCTCCACTCACAGTTGCCCCCCCCCATTGATGAAAGGACTAGCATCCCCCATCCATCACCGTTAGGATCCGCCCAATCTATCCCCTCGGTCTTGATCCGATGCCTATATAGAGAGAGGGGGGAAGAGAGATGCGGTCAACGAGAACTAGTTCACTAGTATAGTATCGTACCATCTTACAAACACATGCTACTAAGACTCAAATCAGTGGGTCATCGTCTCCACACGCCCCAGTTGTCAATGCAACGTGGCACCGGTGGGCCCCTCTTTTCTATTATTGTGGCCACAACTAGAGCCGGTTGATCCGCACCCACATGTACGGTGGTCAACCAAAGCAGAGTCTCTATTGTGGAGTTGTTATAGAGGATCCCGGGGCCCCAATAAAATAGAGTTGAGTAAGTAGGCCATTGGGATTGGACCAGGACTAGGAAGTCTTTATCTTCTGGGATGGACGTGCCTATCTATATATATATGGCGGCGAGCCCACCCCGCCCCCCCATATATATAGATAGGCCATTGAGGTGAATACTCCACTCTGTGGAGGGCGGCCATCTCCATAGATCCTTCATGCTGATGCTGCTTATAGCTTGCTCTCCCCTGGAGAACAAGCTCCCTTCACTCTTCCTTCTCGGTGCCTATCTATATATATGGCGGGAAGGGCTGCCCCCATATAGAATATATAGATAGGCCAAGAGGGAACATTCGCCTTAGTTACTCATCAAACGGCACCAACATTCTTTCTCGCCTGTAGAATAGTAGGGGTTGCTAGTTGCTCATCAAACAACACTGCACCCACGTGCATAATAGAAGCAAAGCACTTGACAAGGCAAGGTTCAAGGGGAGGGCTTGCTTCACTCTCGTCTGCATACATAATCGATGAACGGTTCATGCTCGATTCCATATAGATATATAGGGCTCTCCTAACACAGACCGCTATCTCCAGGGTTGGGTGGGACCCCCTACTATAGCCACCCACCCGAGGCCAACCCCACTGACTAGGTCTTCGCCCACCACAAACCCAACCCCACCGCAAACCCCACCGACCTGCCCCCCCGAATAGTAGGGGGAATGGGTTCATTGAAGGGGTGGGTGGGGGGAGATCAGAGGGGGCCTCCCACCCAGGGGGTGGGAGGCTATATATTGGCGAATGGGTAATAACTATATGGGGGGGTGGGGTTGGACCGACCATACTCGCCTTTGGTCAGTGGGGTTGGGTTGGGCCAATATGGTTGGTGGCTAAGGCCTGCCTTCGACATGACCATATTGGAAATATAATGGGTCCCGAAGGGCAGGTCGGCCCTACTATTCTATGGGTCTGCTATCTCCTCCCACCCACCCCTGCAGGGAGATGGAGATAGATGGCTGCGCTTGACTGACCACCCAGATCTCTATAGATGGGGTTGGGGGGTTATTAATGGTATTCACGGATCAGTACCAATTAATAGGTGGCCAATCAATCCCTAATCAATAGAAGCCAATCCCAATCAATAGCAGCCAATCAGGTAACCAATCCCAATCTGGAACCAATCCCACTTGATAGGTGAGTAGGTGGTGGCACCAATACTCGTAGAATGTAGAATGCCACCACCTACTCACCCCAATACCAGCCAATAGCCATCCTAGTGTAGTGCCCATCCGTGTTCCCTATAGTTTAGTTCTGAATGAACCGCAACAAAAGATAACCATTCTTTCCGAAGAAGAGCCGCCCTCCCCTATAGAATTATAGGGAATCAACTTGCTAGCCTATAGAATGGTAGGGGAAATTATAGTTGAGCACGACTTAACGATTATCGGAAATCCTTTCTAATGCAGTCGGATTTCTGAACTAAAATTCTGTGAACCATTCTTTCTGTGAACCCCTACATATAAAAGTTGATTGGGCGATAGATTGGAGAAGGGCTGATATAGTATTCTCCTTCTTCCTCTCCAATACAATATTTCAATCGATACAATGACTGAACAAACCATTCTTTCTCTGAACCTCTATTCTCGTTGATTGGGCCATTTAGGGGCGGGTGAGCCCCTATCCTATTATCTGGGTGGGTAGGAACTATAACTCCCACCTTATTCTAGCAAGCTAATTCCTTAGAATAGTAGGGAGAGGTAAAGGTAGCAACACCTCATCCACGATTCCTCCTTGTTATAGGGCTACCATCAGCACAGGGTTCTTCGGTACCCCCTCCTCTAGAACTATAGTTTCCCACCCCCTACTATTTTAAGGGCTAGTTCCCAGGGGCTTCATCAGATCGAGACAAAGACCCAATAGGATTAGGATGTACCCATTCCTTCGATAGAATACTTATAGCAATGCGCTCCCTCCCTGGGTTTTCTTTATTGCAATATGCACCTCTATTTATGTATGTCCATTTATTTGCGATACATGCCCATACATCTTTCCCTCTACACCCCTGATATGGGCAACCAATCGATACCGAAATATGGATCTCTCGCTATGAGCTATGGATATGGATCAATAGGTTCACTGGCATCATTAACTGCTTATTCTCGGACGATAACTGCAATTGGATCTTCAATAGGGTGAACTGCATCTTGATCAGTTGCTGGGGACTCTGCCTCCAATGGATTTAGAACCGGAGCAGCAGGCTATGCCTCTCAAACTTAAAGGAATACCACTAGCTAAAGGAACAGGATATGCTCGGGGGTTGCCCCTCAAACAGGCTATGCTACTTACTTTTTTTAGGCTCTACTGCTAGAGTCCCACGAGTTGCCAGATAGAGAGATAGATGGCCGTATTTAGTTTGCCATTATCACATATATAATGAAAACTGAACCATCAACGAAGACCCCTTCTATCGAACAGGGAACCCTATAGTTCCCACCCACCCTTTCTCCGGCTATCCTCCCACCCATAGCGGTCCCCCCACCCAGGGCCTATAGAGTGGTGGGGTTTGCCCCCCATAATATTTGCAGACCCCACTGGCCATGCCCTTCGGGACTGTCCATGCCCTATATAGTTGTCTCAGGACAGTAGGTGGAGCCTAGGACGAATGGGATGGTGGGGTTGGGACCGACCTATATGCCTTAGGGCCCCTATATTTCTCCCACCCCCTGGTACCAAAGGCTTTCTCAGGCAAATAGGTCGGCCCTACTATTCTATGGGAGGCAAATAGGTCGGTCCCGAAGGGTAGGTGGGGTTGGTACCGTCCTGCCCTTCAGGACCAACCAATTATAGTTGAATTTGTATTTTGTCAGTCGAGTCTCGAACTACAGGGAACCCTATAGTTCCCACCCACCCAACTAGCCCCCTGCAACAAGGAGGTAGATTATTTGTCGGGGCCCACCAACTATTGCTGGGTGGGGCCCGGGAAGATATAGTTGGTGGGTGGGTGGATATAAATTGTGGGAATTTTAGTTGGTGAGAAAGGCCCCTTAGAAGCCACACTATAATTCCCCCCACAACTCCCATAGAATAGTAGGGGCCCTCCCACCCAACTATAGTTCCAGTTTGAATAGAAGGTCCCTAGGGGGGTTATATTGCCTCATCATCACGAAGTGAAATGAGTGACAGTATGATCGGGTTTGGGCACGAGGGGGCATCATGGAGCTAGTTCCCATATAAATTCCTCATTCAGAGAAGAACGAGCATCCGTAATGAATGAAGATTCGATAGGGGATGGAGTTAGAAGACATGTTTCCAAAACAAGCGAGATACAGGTTAGGAAGGGGGAGTTAGCAGAGTCGAACAAGATTGGAATGGGAATGGAAACATGTATCGATGTACCAAATTGGCTAATGCTCCTAGGTTGATGTGGTTTATTCCACTAGTTGATAGGGGACTTAGTGATTGGTGTATTGATTAGTCCAATAAGGATGGAGATAGAAGCCAGTTTGACAGAGAGCTTTTGGAAGCACAGTGCACCTAGATAAATGAAGGACGAGATGAATACAGGGGTTAGACGAGCATCCCACACCTAAAAGGTGCCCCGCATAGGTTTCCCTTGAAACCCTCCAGTTACTATGGTCAACAATGTGAGGAAAGCACCTATTCCCAGACCGGTTCTGAAAAAGCAGGGCAAAAGGGAATGTTTTGTCAACAAGAACAGAAAACTACCCTACAATAGTTGATTATTAGTTGAACAAGCTCATTCTTCTCCTCGTCAAAGAGTTGGATGGAAGCCCATAGAATTGTAGGGGCGTTAGGAGCCGATTGTTCAAGAACACTCTTGCCTCCCACCCACTAGATGGAATATGCCCTTCCCTGATTGATTGTATGCTTTATTTTCTCTGGTCCTAGCATCCTGGTAGGCAAGATAGTTTGTTTCTATGCTGTTGATCCAAGGAGTTCAATCGGTGGTGCCAAGACCCCACCGGGGGGGTGGGAAGATATAGGGATTTGCCTTGGGTGCTTTAGCCGGGCAACCCGGCAAAGCTTTCTAGATAGGGTAGCAACCCTTTCTCATGCCCTTAGAATAGTACGGGCCCATAGAATTGTAGGGAGCAGTACTCCGTTGAAGTTACCGAGGGAGTAGACTATTAATGAAATAGGGAGGAGTTAACTACTTTTATCTTCCTAGGCCGGCTTGCCCTCCTGTAGGGGTTAAGGACTGTTAGGCTATCACGCCCATACTCTTTTTGTTGGAACCAGTTAGGTTGAGTCAACTAGACTAATTTTCTCTGGATAGTTGAATATTGCAATACTAGATAGGATGTTCTATCCATATTACATACGTTATAGAAGATAGTAGTTGAGGTTGGGTGGGGCCATAGCTTCCTAATCTAGCTCCAGGGGTTAGGCTAGGATGGGACCTGGAGTTCTCACAACTATTAATAGAACTGGATGGCCCTCGACTACCGGAAGTAGCTAGCTGTTGGAAGGCCCATAGAATTTTAGGGCTGAACTCCCAGGTTCAGCCCTACCATAAAATTTTAGGGGCTATGGGAGGTCCCTACTATTCTATGGGCCAAATGAAAGCATGCTCAACTATCTGGCCATCCAAAGTTTCTATCTGGTTACTTCTCGAAATAATCCTTCACCCTCGGAACTCCATCCCACACGAGACTAAGAAAATCGACGATGGTGAGCCCTACAATTCTATGGGCTTCCATCCAACTCTTCGACGAGGAGAAGAATGAGCTTGTTCAACTAATAAACAACTATTGTAGGATAGCCCCTACAATTCTATGGGCTTTGGGCCGACAAGAAAGAAAATGAAAGCAATTTCTAATCGGCCTTCAACAATCTCACTACCGGGAGCAGGCTTAGCCTTTCTCATAACTTCCAGCTGGACCGAAAGTAGGCGAGAATGTTAGGCCGAGGGGGTGAGCCATCCTTTCACCCCTAGGTGGCCCCACTAGGAAAAAAAAAGAAATGGGGAGCAGTAATTGAATTCTACCAGTCTAGAGAGAGGAGTAGGGCAACGTCATATCCTCCCATCCTACCTATTACATGATTGTTTGGCTGTCCCATCCTTAATAGAGTTTAGAGTGCCCATTAACTCTAGTCAGTGCCCATTCAGAGTGAATAGTGGTAGTTTGAATTGAGTTTTATTCAATTGGCGAGAGGGGGGCCCTCTAGATAGATGGAGATGGGCCCGAGGAGGGCGAGAAATGAACTATCGCCGGGGCACCATATGGATATGGATTCTTTGGTATGATCAAATCAGGCCCGACCAGATAGATATATAGGGCCCCCTTTGAAGTCCAACTTCTACTCGCGGAGGGTGGCGAATAGGCGAAATCAGGGCTGCACTACCACTATATAGAGGGGGTAGAGGTAGAGCCCTTCACTATCTATCTGGGGCGCCAGTTAGGTATCTGACTAGACTCTAGATAGTCACCCTCGTATTGCCTATTCACCCATCGCCATATCTATGGCTCAGCAGGGGTGGCGGCTATGGCTATATAGAGTATATAGTCTATAGTCTATACTAAGCCATCGGGTGGGTGCTGCCTATAGCTAGTGCCATCGGGGGAGGACTCTCTATATATAGCCTAGCTGCCCTCGTCCTCCCATCTATATGGATAGGGTTGCCAAGGGTGGGTGGGAGGACAAAAGGGGGATAGGGTGCTGACCCGACTATATATAGCTATAGCTGCCCTCGATCTATCGCCATATATAAATATGAATCGTGAACTATTCTGGTAGTTTGTAACCCCCAACTAACCAAAAGTTGGGTTGGGGCCCAGGAGGATGAAGGTTGGGAGGTAGAAACATCGTGGGTGGGTGGGCAGGGATGGGTGGGAGGCAATATATATTTGTTGGGCAACTATAGTTGGGAGGTAGATTATAGTTGTTGCAGTTGGGAGGCGTTTTTTAATTGTGGGGGGCATAGGCTGGGTGGGAGGGAATAGTTATTGTGGGGGGTTATGTTCCCTGGGTGGGGGGTTAGGTTCTATTATTGGTGTTCCATAGAACTATCCCAAGTGGTGTATCACAACACTGGGAGTCAACTCTTTCTCGCCGAAGGGCGCTCTATGGTTGATATATTAGATAGATTGGCATTCTCATCAGTGCGGTCAGAGGTGTCGAACCTGAAAGCCGAACCGCTCTTTCCTATTCTTATAAGCATAAGCCTAGCCTCTCTCACATCATGTGATGAAGTGGAAAGACCATCCATCCCACAATAATATATTTGAGGGGCGCCCGCCCATAGTATATAGTTTCATTGGCCCATATAGATAGAGGATAGAGGGGCCCATCTCCATTTCCATCTATATAGAAGGGGGAAGGGGGGAGTTGGGGATTCGTTCGTGGGGTTTAGGTGTGGAAAGACAAATACTAATAGAGATAAAGTTTATGCATTGGTCGACTAAACCCCCTCTCCTTGATGTGACTGGATCATGGCGGATGGATGAATGGAGAGTTGGATCACTGGAGTGGAGTAAAGAACCAAACACCTAAGATCATATAGCTGGTTCGGGAACAACTAAACTCTATTGGAACAGTGGTATTGCTGGAACCCACCGTTCCAATAAACCTAGTATTGGATTGAACCAGACACTGTACATCACTCACTATACGGAATGGAGCCTCGCTCAACAACATTCGTTCTTCACACCCCGAGCTCCTAATCATATAGCAGAAACAACCCCGCTAATTCACCAAGCTCCTTCTATAGATAGCTATTGCTCATTGCTTCAGCTCAACAACGAATCCCGGCAGAACAACTAATCAACCAAAGTAACCACCAACCATACTTGCCTTTGGTCAGTGGGGTTGGGACCGCCCTTAGGCCCATACCCCACTACCAGGGTGAAGCCCACCGCCCTAGCCCCATAGAATAGTAGGGCCGCCCTAGCTTCACCATCGGGGGGGGGGGTGGGAGGCCACCTCCCTATTGCTCACCCCACCGACCATGCCCTTCGGGACCCCACCACCCCCCCATTATATTTCCAATATGGTCGGTTGCCTTCAGCAGGCAACTATAATGGCGAGTCGGTCCCGAAGGGTTGGTCGGTCCCGAAGGGATAGGGCAGTGGGCGAAGCCTAGGTTAGTGGGGTTGGTGGCCCTTGGTCGGTGGGGTCCACCGCTATGGGTGGGGGGTAAAGTCCTCAGAGAGTAAGTGATAAATTTTTCGTACACATGATGACTATTCATACCTCAATAACTGAAACCCTCGAGAATAGGTCTCATTCTTCAGGTCGACATTGTTTCATGCATGATCACCCCTTAGTGAATAGGAAATTGGAAATGTACATTGCTATTCTAGCGAAAATACCCAGAATGATCATACCACTTCTACCAAAAGTAGCCTTCTCAGTGTTAGCCGAATGTAAAGTAATGGCTTTCGTGCAACGTCGAAAGGGTCCCAATGTAGTTGGATAGTTCAGATTGTTACAACCTCTAGCAGATGGTTCGAAATCAGCTATAAAAGAACCTATTGCACCAAGTAGTGCCAATTTCTCTCTCTCTAGATTGGCTCCAGTGGTAACATCTATGCCCAGTTCGGTTGCTCGGGCCGTTGTACCTTTTGATTATGGTATGGTATCATCAGATCCGGACATAGGTATACTTCATCCGTCTGCAATATCCTCGCTAGGTGTTTATGGAATTATCATAGCAGGTTGGTCTAGTAATTAAGGGGTGGCCGTTCGGTCGCCTATGATACTAGGGCCGATGGGTGAAAAATTGGTTCATGCCAGAGGTGCTGAACGATCTACTCTACACAGGTGTGGGCTGTGAAATGAAGCAGAATATGGATTTTGGATTGACTTCTCTAATGACGCTTCATCTATCACACGAGTCTGCTGCAAATCCGATAAGATGAAGAGCCGAAAAAGTATAGTAGGGCCCAGTCATAACTATAGAAAGGGACCTCATCGATGAAGACCTATGGTTATTCCTTAAATAGAAAGGGAACAACTTGATCGGATCGCCTAAATTTTGAGATGCATTCTCTACTGCCAAGCGCGTGATCAGTAACAAAATATTAGTAAATTGTTGCTCTCTTTGATAAGAGTACGAAGCCTATCAAGGTGTAGAATGAGAAGGATAGTGGGCAGATGAAATGATTCCCTGCTGGAAACCCCAAACTCTCTATAGTAGCCCTAGGCCCCTTGACTACTCCCAATCTGCGGCAAGGCGAAACTCGATAGGTCCTAACTCCTTTCTATAGTTCGCTCACTGGTTATACAGAAATGTGCCACCCTGCACTATAGTAGCGGGAGGGGTGCTGCATGCACTAGGATTCTAGAAACGCACTGGCTGAAGGGAGCCACTACTATAGAAGTAGAATATCCTAGCCAATGTTTCCCTGTCCACCCTATAACTAGAGTGCCAGGGGGTTGGGGTATGGGCATAAACACTTTGGCATGGGGGTTTCAGGCCTTGATTTGAGAAATAAACCTCTCCCGAAGGTCGAGCTTTAGAACTCTAGGCTCTCTCCCTATCTCAAGAGGGATATCCTAGAGGTCATTTTACCCAACCTTTCATCCCCCTACTATTCTAAGGGGAATTGGGTGGGAGGGAATAGTATAGTTCCGGAAACTACCGCCCTATAGTTGAGAGTAGGGACCTGACACTACAACTATAATCTCATTCCCCCCCACCCAATATCATTCCCCCCTCCCTCTTGTTTCTATAGTTTGTTATGGTTCTAAGTAATCAATCGTTTATGGAAGGGGGATGAACACCCGCCGATCATGTGAGTGATAACATAAAGCTCACTTTGAATTGGTGTAATGGAGAATAGCCTGGCCTGGCCTATCCCTTCATAAGAAGTGGGTGACCCTAGGGGACCACTTGAATGAATGTCTTTCCTCTCACCAAAGAGAAGTTGGCAGTGTCTATCAGTGGTGGTGGTGGTAGAGAAGCTTGGTTTAGCAGGTTCAAAAGCTGCCACTAGTTATGTCGGTGATGAAAGCGTTCTCTATGCGAATCTCAATCTTTGGGTCTGAAACCTGATGAAATCTGATCTATATGAAATCCATTAATGCATGGAGAAAAAGGCTTCCTCCATGGTCATCGAAATAGTTCCGGTGGACTATAGTTCTCTCTTTAATAGCCTTTGATAGTGGGTGAGTAATCAGGCCTTCCCACTACAAAGGAATGGGTATTGGCCTTTCAATAATAATAGTAGGGGCTGCCGACAACCCCCAATTATTCTTATTATTAATGGAAAGTTGATCTGCCTTTCTCTCTCTGACGCACTTCGTTATTTCCTGACTAGAGCAAAGAACCATGGCGACAACCAACCTCTATTTAATCCCCTGGCTAAGGTTTCGTTCTCCAGGTAGATAAGTTGCCGGTTCAACCTGGAAGCATGAGCGGCCAGTGCCATGCACGCAGAGGCCCTCTACTCCAGATCTGTGCATTCCTATTACGTACGTAGAATCCCTTGCATATCTTGGGGGGATTTATGACTTCAACTAGCCGGGATGACTTTTCTTTCTCAACCAATGCCTTAACTGGTTTGGGAATAGAATAATGCAATGGGGGAAAAGCTGCTACCAAAACATCTCATCCCACCACTACCAGCACTTCGCACCCACCCATATGGCCTTAGGGTCCCTACTATTCTAAGGAATCAGCTTGCTAGCCCTCCAATGCTTCGCACCCACCCTATAAGAACTCCTTAGTTGGTGGGAGCCCCTACTATTTTAAGCGGTTCCAGGAATAGATTTGTGAAGAGGTTGCACTTCCATGGAGAATGGTTTGAACATCCCATCATGAGGGCTCAAAAGCGTTGTTCGGTGCACATTTAATGAGAATCGAATGAGTTGTTTTTATAAGCCACCCATCCATATTCGTTGTACCGACTGAATGATCAGTGCAAATGGAATGTTCTACGGATGAAATAAAGCCATTCAAAATTGGGTGTCGCTGAAAACCAGCTATATCCATCCGAGATGAACTATATCCAGAACTATAGTTTCCCACCCCCCCAAATTATAGGTTCTCGGGATGGAGATTAAGTTTGTATCGAACCCCAGACCCTCGTAGTGAAGGAACCAACCCCCAGGCAACGTTGTAGATAGTCACTTTGGCCCCACCCCCATGTCGAGTCATTATCCATTCTCGACCGTACTGGTATAGTTCATTTTCCTTCTCAGAACCCTAAGGTGAGTGAGGGCCTCCGACCCACATAAAAGAATCATGTTTGAGCCTCAACTTGGAGAGACGCAAAGTCTCCTCCTGATCGGGCGGAGCTGATTGATTTCAAATTCCCTCTATTCACCGCCATCTCCCCCCATTGGCCCAAATCATCCACCTATTCCATCTAAACTATTTGATTGTGCTGCAATTTAATTATTCTATAAGGTGCTAGAAGGTTGGAAGCGAGAGATCAGAGTTGTTACCGCACGTGCATATTCAATAGCAAGGGGAATATTGACCCGTTATCACTATTCTCCGAGTAGACTAGATAAGTGGGAGAGGGGAATAGCACGTGAAACCCCAAAAAGGGAAGCACTAATGGCTCCCATGCTTGTTGGTTGGTGGCCTTACCCCACTGACCTAAAGGTGGACCCCACCGACCTCCCCACCCCCCACCCCCCATCATAGTTGTTTTCTAAGGGCGCCTACCTTTAGGTCGGTGTGTAAGGCAAATAGGTTGGGCCCAAAGGGGCTGCCAGGTGGGCTGCCAGGTGGGAGGCCCCTACTATTCTAAGGGGTTTTGGGGGGGGTGGGAGATAGGTGGGGCCTTAGATCCCGAAGGGCGGCAAAAAAGGGGTTGGCAAGAATGGCGAAGCACATGGTCGATGGGGTCCACCTTGGGGGGGACTATAGTGGCTAGAGTTTGGATAGGACCACTATATCATGTATGTAATCTAGTAGTAATACTCTAGTGGTAGTGGAGTGCCCCATTGGAAGATTATTACCGATCGAGGTTGAGTTTACGTGTGCCCCTGCATGCATGCATGCACGGGTTGGGGGGATTCTAGCTATAGTGTCGGGTAGATAGGTCGATTGGATCGCCGAGTGATGGTAGCCCCTACTATCCTCTCATCAAGTTCACGACTAACCTACCAATGCCCGATCACCTTAGCGAAGAGCTTATGCAAGGTTGTGACCAATTTGTATCGATGATTGGGTGCCTGAAGGGCTTACTGCTCGAATGCGGGGTAATATTGGATCAACCCAGATTTAACAAAATCGACAGCGGCGCAACTTTTCCCATTGCAATATTAGCTCGAAGGGAAGGGGGTGGGTCTTATATCAGTTGGGCATTGATGAAGACCAGACAATTGAACCTCCCACCCATCTCCATGAACGATGGAAAATATCACTTCCCTCTATCATAGTGGGGAGGGCCTCCGGGGAAACTCTATAGAACTATATCTCCCACCCAGAGATATAGTTCCCCGGTGGGTCAATTCCTTCATGAATCCTATTCAAGAAAAGCCTATTGTTTCTTTAGGCTTCCCTCGGGCCCCTACCATTTTATAGGACGTATAGAATCTCTCCTTCCCACCCAACCAAAACTACCTTCACAAATTATTCTACCATCATTGATCGAACTCCTCTTTATACCATCATCCATGGATCTATATTACCCCACTATAGAGGTAGGGGTCAGGCCAAGATAGTTGCAAAGTGGGAAAGATTGTGGTAGGGATAGGCCTTCATTATTATCATGGATCAAACTCAAGCTTCAATCCATTCAGAGTTCGAATGTTCATGTGTGCTGAGGAGTTCAATGTCTTTCCCAAAGAAGGTGTGGGGTGGGCAGTGGAAGGATTTCTCTGTCCTTGGTGGCATCTACCTCAAATTCTAAACAACAGATTGCCCCTATCTATAGCTATTATAAAGGGGTAGGGGGGGTCGGCTAGTTCCCAACCACAAGCCACTTTTCTCTCCCATCCCACCCTGCTTCCCAACATTCAGCCTCCCACCATTCATGCAGGGAGGAGGGCCCCTCCCCTTAGAATAGTAGGGCCACCCACCCTACACTATAGTCGATCAAAAGTATGGCTCAGATGCAGACTGGAAAAGTGACACAACTCCCATAGAATAGTAGGGGCATGGGAGCCCTTCAAATAGTAGGGGGTTCTTCTTGGAGGGCCCTCCCTTCACCCCCTACCCCCCTAGATTATAAGGGAAGGGCTCCCACCCCCATAGAATATTAGGGCCGGGGGGCCCGAGGCATATAGAAGAAACTATCGGGCCCCAGAATAACAATCCAACTAGTTGAATTCTATCCCACTATCTCCCCCCTATATTCTAAGGGCAACTATTCAACTCCCTTCCTTCCATAGGAGAGGAGCCCGACCGAACAATCCAATTAATTGGGGCCGGGTAGCAATCAAATGGATGTCCATCCCACACCGGCCACCCCTGTATCACCCCCTGTAGGAAGGGTAGGGGGTAGGGATGCCTGAACATCCCATCCCATTAGTTGAACGAACAATTAACAGGGGGGCCCCTAAAATTCTATGGGTCGTTGAGCATGCTTTCATTTGGCAGGCTCCTCTCACTCATAGAACGAGAGGATCACTATACAGTAAATAATAGGATTCATCATTTTCAGAGATGGATGAATAGAATTCCCCCCCCACAAAAAAATGGCCCCCATCTAGACTCTATATGGGGTGCCAATTCAACTCTATATTGCACTCCCCCGCCCATAGATCTAGATATATCACCCACCCCCATATAGAAATATATAGTCTGGTCGGCACTCAACCCCCTCTATATGTTGAGAGACTCCCTCTCTATAGCCTCTGCCTCTGTAGCTGATGGAGATGGGCTAAGATCAAACCCTTACCATACCACATATCTATCTAGATGGGGCAAGGAAGGGGTCAAATCCATCTGTTCGAGCATCATCCGACATCATCTATTATAGTAGCTGTCGTGATACGACTGATGACTGGACTAGTTGTATCATGACTACTATAATGGCAGATGGATGGATGCATCCATGCCTATATATCTAATCTATAGTAGAGTAGGCATTGAACCTCAGATCGATGATGTGAACAAAGAGAACAATAAGACTCATTGTCGACAATTTAGTGGTTCATATAGCCAGGAAAGTGACCTTGAAGAAGCTCTAGAACTCAACTTCAGATCTCAATTCAAGTGGGTGGAACTCAAGAAAGGTGCATACTTACTTATGCCCTGATATGTCCTAATCATATGAGGCGAAAGAAACGGGATCAAAACTACTCCTATAATTCCCCCCCACCCGGGCCCCTCTCTTCAATAGTTGAGCAATTCTTTACTTGAACGAGCTACCCCTCCTAAGTTCCCACCCCATTCACACTTCTTAAGGTGAGCTAGTCTACCCCGTGGTCATATGCCATGCTGGCCCTCTAGCCCCTTGGGGATTCCATGTCCATCTGCTCCGGAAAAGCCTCTCTCAAGACCCTGCCCAGTTCATTCCATCTACCCGCTCCCCGACTCGTTTATTCCATTTCAACCACTCTCCTTTCCCCGACTCTCATGAATGGAGAGGTGGTCCATTACTTGTGCAAAAAAGATGCATGTGAGAAAGATATGCTGGAGTTCGGGTGTGATATGCATAATCACGCTACCTATCCCGCTTCCCATGCCTTGGTCGAGAAACCAAACCATATGTCCGCTGGGCCGCCACTATCTCCGGGTGGGTGGGAATTCTAGTTCCCTGGGTGGAGATTCGTTCAGGTTATTCGGTGGAGAAACTATAGTCAGATTATTTTCAGTTTGATCGTACCGGTCTTCCCGCCACACGGGAACTTCGTATAGGGGATGACTTGTAGCAGGCAAGTACTAGACTCTTCTTACTTGTTCACTGACTGGATCGAGAGGGCCATAGAGAGTATGTCATGCTTTAATCCACTCCCAAATCATCACGATCACCCAGTGGAGCTGAGCAGAACATGCGAGTGCCCTGGGGGCCAACTTTCATTTTCTATCTATAGTTGTCCGTCGGTCGACCCGTTTGAGATGGGAAGGGGCAACGGCCCCATAGAATAGTAGGCCCCCCCCACCCATTCCTTTTGATCCCGTATCCATATTAGATACGTAATATGACTAGCGACAGCGAGCCCCCAGGCAGGAGGGGACGAATGAGACTAACACATGAGCCATCGAACCTTGCTAATTATACCGGTAGGGCCTGATAGTAGGGCGTGCGCATTCCAGCCAAAAAACCACTTCATCCTAATCGAATTCTAAATGGCGGCACAAGCTTCACTGGCCTGGGAATAAACAATTTTGACTTTCTCAGCCCGGCCCAACGAATAGGCTGGGGCCCTCCAACCCTGCAGGGTAGTTCCAACTAGTTGAGTAGGGGTAGGGCTCCAATTTTCTCCCACTATCAATCTATATAACTATTCCCAGCCCATCTCTAAGTCATTGGAATCTTTTAGGTGGGGTTAGTTCACTGTCCCCAATTTCGAACAACTAGAATTCGATGGGGTGCCCCCTACAATTCTATGGCAACCAAGGCTAGACCCCCTATAGATAAATGGTGTGTGTGGGCGGGTGGGTAACGTAGCCTACCCTTAGAACCCCTAAAATTCAGCTGGCCCCTAAAATTCTATGGGGTAGATAACTATAGAGAGGGGGGGTGAGGGGCTAATGTTCCCAAGGAATCTGTCATTCGATAACTAGAATTCCCTTCTACATGGGAACTATGATTCGGCCTTAGAATAGTAGGGCCAGCGCTTCGTGCCCACCCATATGTGCCTCAGGGGTGGGTGCTTCATTATAGTTGCAAACTATAGTTCTGGATATAGTTGCATGTAGGCAGGGAATTTTAGTGCGTTCGGGCCATGTCTCAGCGTGGAAAGAGTCGGGCTCATCATTGGCCTAGTCTCTCTCCCCCTTTCTTCTATGCTATGAGAGATACTGGATGACTATAGAGAAGCATCATCGCATCATCATTCCTATTCGAATGGTTTGGTCTATCCGATGCAGTCGGGGACATCGCTGTGTAATGCAGAATAACACACACGGTTCTATGGCACTATTCTCAGGCAATGACAAGTCAACTATCTTTCCCAACCCGTAGATTAGAACCATATTAGCAATCGGGGGCCCACCCAACCCAGATATAGTTTTTGCCAGGCCCTACTATTCTAATGGGCATTTGGTTGAGTTTCAGAATGCTTGGGACTCTCGAATAGGCAAGGATGATGCCCCTCAACTATAGTTGCTGGGTATCGATATCGATCACCTTTAGAAAAATATAATAGGGGGGTGGGTGGCATGCTAGGAAAGAACTCTATAGTAATTTAGCTTTGGGGCCATCTAAAACTTGATCAAAAGTGCTCCGCATATAACTGCAAAAGTGACTCATTCATTTTCCCCATGGCCATAGTTTTCTTGCTCACATGACTGAACTATAGGTTCCCACTTTATTAATAAGATTGTTAGAGTAAGGATTAATGCCGCTTGCTAGCCCTTCTAATTATAGTTGAGCCCATAGAATTGTAGGGATCAGTTCATTAATGTGCTTGCGAGATGAGGTTGGCAATTATCGGTAGATTATTCAAGCCAATGGGAATTTAGCTTTGGCTTTCCTTCCCACACCGGGGGTGAAGGATGGCTCAGAATTCAAAGAAAGTCTAGCTGACATGACTAAAAAATGAGCCCACTTTTTTCTTGCCTGGGGGTGAACTCCTACCCAGGGTGAAGATGGACCCCTCTAACCCAACTTTCTTTCCTGGGGGTGGGAGGAACTATAGTTGATTGTCTCATTCGACCGTGGAGATTGGATAATAGAGGATAAAGGCCCATAACTTATGGCACCCCTAGTTCCATTGTAGTCTATGAGAAACTCCCTCCTGGAGTTCACCAAGACAATTTGTTCCCATCTGGGAGTCCACCAGGGAGTAGAAAATGTGGAAAGGTAGTGAACTCCCTCCCTGGGGTGTTCAGTTCCAAAGCTGGATGTATTGTCGGAAGGTGGGGGGGAACAACTAGAATCCCATCCCGGCCCCACTCTCACCCTTAACTTCACTATTATAGTTGTATGGGGCATAGAATTGTAGGGCCATCCAAACATCCAGCTTAGGCAGATAGGATTTCCCTCCTTTACCCTCGTCGGTAGTTGATGTCGGCTATCCAATTGTATACTGGGAGGATGCTGAGAAATGAAAGCATGCTCTCCCCACCTAACTTTCTTTCTGGGTGGGAGTTCTAGATGCCGTTGGAAGCTATGGCCTAATATAACATCTGTAAAGCATTACTCCTCGATCAGCCATCTGGTTGAACAACTACTATCTATGCAACTATCTCGTCAAAGCAAGAATTGGAAGGCAAGCTCTTCTGAGGGATAGTTATTGTTACCACTTTCTCCCACTACAATTCTATGGCTCCTCGCCATCAGAACAATTACTAATAGCAGATAGTGTAATTGTAGCCTACCTTACATATTCTCTGGTCCGCTTCTCCCTCCCTTCTCTATCCATCCACCCGCCCATAGAATTTTAGGGCTTCTTGGGGCCCCCTTTCTCACATCATAGCTTTCTCGGGTTCTACCTTTCTTTCTTTCTTTGTCCTACCTTCCTTCTGCCCATCCTTTTTTTGTTGTTGAATTCTATCTAGTTCACTCGGTGGTGTAGGACGGGGGAATAGTTGGGCTAACCATGTGCCCGTTTCTTTCTACTACCGCCTTCCTTTCTAGCTCTTTGGATCTCTCTCTACCTAGCCAGCTAAACTAGCTCTACCGATCGCCATGGGTCCCATTCCCTATAGCCAGGGAGGGCCCCTACATTTTTATGGGATATCCTTCTTTACCGAGCCACCCATCTATAGGGGGTTCAAACCCCTTGAGTGCTTCACACCCACCCAGCCCTTCGGGACTGACCCAGGAGGGGTGGGAGGCTATAGAACATGTAGGACTGACCCAAAGGTGAATAGGTTGGTCCAACCCCACCATCCCATTCGCCCTACGGGGGGGGGGGGGTAGGTCAATCCCGAAGGGTCAGTCGGTGGGGTTTTCCCCCAGGGTGGTGTCCTTCATTCACCAGTGCGAGAAAAAGTTAGTGTTGTTCACTTGGTTGGAAGTTGGGTTGGAGTCTCTGCTGGAGTCTCTGTGTTTGTCCCATCATTTATTAGCTATTAGCAAGAAAATCGGTAGCGCTGTTAGCTATGCTCCATCCCCCACCCCCGGTAGCTCCTCGTTAATTCAGTAGCTCAAGACTGTTGGATCATCACTCCCAATGAAGGACTACCCGAAGACATTCCATCCAAACAGCCCCTATTGAACTAAAGGAGGAGGGAGCTACCCTGCCTAGATCGGAGGATCATAAACTAGAACTGGGACCATCTGTGCAGGGGTGTAGATGGGAAGGGAGTGAACTTCCTCAACTTAGAATAGAAATCGGGGGTGAGGCTGGCATGCCTTTGGCAGCTGACCATATTGGCCATAGAATAGTAGGGGAATTGGGGGGGGTGTGGTGGGGGTCACTTTCAAGTTAGTCTCAGTGGGGCTATAGGAGGGCACTACCTAACTCTGTTTCAACTAGTGGGGCATCCATCTAGAGGGCATGTTACGTGAATGACCAAGTTTTGAATTAGGGGAGTCCCCGAGGATTTCATTAAAAAGTGGCGAAATATTCAAATCGATGTAATGAAGTTAATCGATTGGCCCCCCCTTCTAATTCTTGCCCCCCCTTCTAATTCTTTCCCCCCCACCACCATTTTTCCCTTCAACCCCAATTTTTTATTTCGGATAGGGTAGAGCAAATCTCATGTTGGGTCTGCCACTGAATAATCATGGTCGGGTCCGCCTCGGGTGGGAGGATATAGGGTAAGGCAGGGGTTTCATGAATAGAGGCATGTAACATGATATGAATCACAACGTAACATAATGTAACTAACAGATTACTCATTCATATACATGAATGGATCTAATAGATGTAGATGGACTTTGAGTTCAATGCCTACTGCATCGTCAGTCGCTTAGTGCATTCGTTCCATCCAGCTGTCCCATCCGGCCTAGAGTTAGTTAGTGCATTTGTTCCACCCAGCCTAGAGTGAGTAAAGGTCCTCTCCTAGAGTAAAGGCCCTAAAGGATGGAAGTCAAGGTCCTCAACTGGCCTACGCTCGACTGAGGTTAGCACCATTCCTAGTTGGTCCCAATAACGAAAGTTGTGAGACTAGAGGGATTCGATCTAGCCGCAAGTTGAACCCAATTAGCAATAAGCTACTACCTGTCATAACGGCATTGTATTGAAGTTAGTTAGATTGAACTGGCATTGTATTAAAGATAGAACCCTATGGCCCTGGCTAGACGATGACGAGGGATAAAGGCCTAGAGTCTTTTCCATGATAGATGCAATGGCACTTAACGAATAGATGCATGTCGATCAGCTACCCTACTCTCTATAGGGCCCATGAGAGTGCTTGTGGCCCCTATTCTCTATAGGGTGTTCTCGACCGAATGTGATTTTTTTTTTGCCCCACTGAATGCATGTCATGCCAGACCTTTTGAATATTCGATGATTGCTTGCACATCTATAAGCTAAGCTGAGTTAAGCAACATAGCAATGTTAGGATCTATATCAAGAATATGACCCTACTATCGATTTCCCATGCTCATTTTTTGAAGGGCCCCCATGGGCTCCCACCAAGAGGGTACAGGCTCTAGATTCTATTAGAATTCCCCCCCACCTGGCCTGATTATTTGTCTCAAGTCAGGAAAATGAATCTAATCTGGTCATGTCTCATCGAACTCTGCGGTTGGATGATCAATCGATAGTTGGATGTTGGGAAGACATATTCCCTCCAGAGGTCTGGGAATCAATCAGTTGGTTGGAATTCTCAGTGTTGAAATGAATAGTAAGGCACCAATCCAATGATATGATGCGGGTTCAATGTGAGCCAATGTGCTGGGTGGTGTGAGCCCTACTATAGAATCAACGGAATAGCAGGATGGGAAGGATGGATCAACCACTACTCCTTGTCGGGGTCAGGTGGGAATCAAATCCTAATCGATTCAGGTGGGAACTTGGGAGGATGCAACTTAATATTTCTTGGGGGCAACTATAGCCTCCCACCCACCCGGCATGCAGCATGGGGGGGATTATAGGGTGGGAGGAATAGTGATGGGGATGGATGGGGGGCCCAATGATAGGGCCTCAGGCCGCCCCCCCATTCAAAAAATTGGTTAAGGCTTCATCAGAAAAGTATATAATGCACCCATCCTAGTTCCAGTACTCCCTACTATTCTATGGCAAGACCCAGTTACTGATGCTAGAGATCAAGACCCATCCATATCACATCCATACTATAGAGAGCAAGATCCTAGTAGAGAGCGAGATCGTGATAGGGAGTAAGAGCCTGATCTTAGAGATCGAGATAAAGACCTTCATGATCTAGAGGAAGAGTTGGATGCTCGCTCGGGATAGAGATGCTCGTGGTGTATATCCATATCTTGGAGAGCGATACTCAATAGTTGTTGTTCGTGAGCGAGACCTAGACCGAAGTGATCCAGACCACAACATAGTGCCCGTGAGTTTGATGCTTGTGGTAGAGAGCCAGATCCATCTATATTAGATAGAGAAAAAGATCCATATGCTGAAGTGATCCAGATCTATACCTAGCAGCATCCCTACTAGTAGCATCCCTAGGCGCATACCTAGGCCCAGCCACATACCCAAATCAAGACCTTCATCATCAGGGTTCAGAGTTTCATGCTCATGAGTCATAGTCTGATACTCGCCCTAAAATTCTATGGGCTGATCTTCATGATCAGGAGTCTATTCCATATGTTCCGGATGAAGCTCTAGGTCGCCAGGTCTTCGTCATTGAGAGCTAGAGTCTGACCATAGTGATCCTGCATCGGAGTCCGATGCCTATCTAAATTGTCGTGATAGGGATAAAGATGATGGGGAGAAAGAGTCTAATGTTCCGGATGATCCACTAAAGAGACAGTGGGAGAAACAACTTATCCACTACCAGCGTCAGTAATATCAGCATTGGAATAAGCTAGGACAAGGACAGTAAAGTTAGCAGGGGGTTATGCTATGGTTTCAAAGCTAGATGTATTGCCTGAAGGTGGGGGGGAATCAGCCGGGGAGGGAATCATAGTGGTTCTCTCGTAGCTCGGGAAGTGGCGAAGCATATCTATATCCTCCCACCCAAGGCCTATACTGGCTATCCGGGGTGGGAGGCTATAGAGTTGGAATCTACCTCCAATGCCACTTGCCTTTCCCTAAGACGAATGGGCCTGTGGGCCCTACTATTCTAAGGTGCAAGTTAATTAATCCAGTAATTCTTGAAAGTAGGCGTACATTAATTAAAGGGGCCGGTGGGGTTTATGTTGGGAAAAACCCAAGAATGGGGTCAGCCTAGGGCGGGAGGATATAGAGCTATTCCTCCCACCCAGATATAGAAGTCCTAGAATTCCCCCCCACCTGTAGTTGTATGGCCTCTTCCCACCCATCCCGATTGGAGGGGGCGTAGAAGATTCCGCTCATGTGGTAGATATTACCACTCGTTTTGACACACCAACTATATCCTCCGAACTATAGTTTCCCACCCACCCAATGGGTGGGGGGTGCCCCTTGCTCTTCATACCAACCATGCCCCTTCAGGACCGACCATACTCACAAAAACTAGCTGAGGGGGTGGCGGGTTGGTCCCAAAGGGCCCTTGGTGGGTTGGTCCCAAAGGGCAGGGCAATTCCCACCCTACATGGGTGGGTGGGAGGATATATATTATGTGGGGGGTTATATTGCCCACCCTAACTAGAATTCTCGGGGGCACCTAAGGCAAATAGGTTGGTCCTGAAGGGGAAGGCAATCTTACCCCTGTACGGATATAGGATTAACCCCCCAATCTAAATCCCTCCCCCCGGCTACCCCCGCTACTATTTTAAGGGCCACCAACCCACCCCCAGTGTCCTAAATTCCCACCCGAGAAACTCTAGTTCTGGGAATCTTAATGCCGTTGGGGGGTGGTGGTAGAATCTCCATATTCAGAAATCGGCCGGCGGGGTGCATAGGGAGAGGGAGAACCATAGTGAAGTGGAGTAGAAACATCTGTACCAGCAGCCTCAACACCTTTGAACTCGAATCCTTAGGACCAGTTATTGCCGAAGGCAGACCCAAAAGTAGCTATTAGCTATAAACTGCATAGTGGAAAATAGTTATTAGACGGCAGGCACAGCCTGCGTGGAACCTACCTTTTGATCGTGAGTACGAGAAGGTTGGAATACTGGGTGAATGGGGTTCATCAGCATCGACAAAAGAAACCAATACTCGTAATTTTCCCTATCATCCGATAGTTATTAGGAATGAGTAGTTGGGAAAGATAGACCAATTTTCTAGTTTGTTTCAAAAGGCAGGCCCATAAGATCTTCTGGGCATAGGGGAGTGGCGAAAGCTACGAAGGCAGATCAACTATAGATATAGGGGCCGGGTTGAAGGGAAAAATTTTCAATTCGATAGCCATAGGAATAGGGGCTTAGTCAATGGTGGGGAAATGGGAATAGCGGATTGAGTTGGAAGACCATCAGCAGGGGCCTCTTTTCTACCTATGCGCAAGAAAAAAGAGTTATTAGCAAAAGGCGGCGGTAGGTTCTCGAGCTATTATTGGCTGAAGCAGCCACCCCAGTCGAAGCTTTGTCTAGTTTCAGCTTCAGAACCATAGGCAGGAGCAACAGGACCCTTCGATCTCTAGGTGCAACATTCTCCAGAGCTAACCATTATTTTCCAGCATCATATCCCTACCCTTACCTTTCAAACAGTAGGGGGTAGGGGGCTAGCCCTACTATTCTAAGGGGGTTAACTATAGGGATGCTTTCTAGCTTTTCATTCCATTGCTTTCAACAAAACCCCTACTATTCTATGGCCCCTACTATGCTATGGCCCCTACTATTCTATGGCCCCTACTATTCTAATGGGGTGGGTGGGTGGATATAGTTTTGGTGACCAAACTCGGATAGATACATTCATTGAAGTGGGTGGGTGGGAAACTATAGTTGATCGAGTAGAGGAATGAATGTTTGGCCAATGGACTTAGCTCAATTCCTCCATCCGGCCCATACGTAGATGATAAGAGACTTGCAACTTCTCCTACCAAATCCACTTCGAATCACTACCTTGATCAGCACTAGTAGAAGGAGTTTAACCGCTAGCGATGCTTTATGCCCATGACTTATCCATTCCTCTCTGGCTTCTTGCCCCTTCTATATTGTTGTGACATATTCCAGCATCTCCAACCCCAGTTCACCGGGGTGGGGGGGAAGAGTAATACAGTAGTGCCCTAAAAGGAAGGAAGGTCGGGGAGCAGTTCAGTGTTTCCAAGATAGAGCAGTTGAGTCAGGCATGGCATACTCCTATTAGGGACCAATCGACAATTCCACACTGGGAGGATTTGGGCGGGACAATAAATAACCATTCAACATATCGATCCGCTCAAACATCTATAATTCCCACCCAACTTATCATCCCACCCAATGCCCCTGGCGTCTCCTCCAGAACTATCCTATAGAATAGTAGGGGGTTGGGGTTCTAGAATTCTCTACCTAGGGGTGAGGGAATCATAGTTGTGGGATAAGTAGTTGATAAATGGCTAGAACCCTAGTTCCATAGTTGTTGATGGGTTGGGCTCTACTATTGCCACCCACCGTACTAGAGTTCCCCCCCACCTAGCTCTACTATAGCCACCCACCCGCAGCGACCTCCCCAATATTTGTAGACCCCACCTAAGGCGGGCCTCCAACAATAATCTACCTCTAGTTCATTAATGTGGGACCTGCCTTCCCTAAGGCCTGCCTTCGGCAACCGACCATATTGGAAATATAATGGGCAGGGTAGGTGGGTGGATGATAGTTGGCATGTTACGTATAGAATCGGGGTAGAGGATAGGGGCCTCAGGTTGGTCCCAAAGGGCAGGGGAAGCAGGCCCGTCCCATTCGCCTTTTCACTTATTAATGAACTGATTCATCTACTAATTAATTAAGAATTCTATTCCCTACTATTCTATGGGCTAGGTGGGGGCGAATAATAGTTCCCTGGTAGATGCCATTGAAGGTGCCCCAGAAGGGTAGAGCTAGTTCATGTTCTTGATTCTGTTGAGTAAGTCGATTAAGTGAGTGATCCAGTTGAACCAGTAGTAGCTTCACTTTGCCTAGTTTCATATCCTCTAGATCGATAGCCAGTAGTGTCCCTTCTAGTTAATTCTGCTTCAGATGTTCACCATGAAGACCTTGATTCCTGGTTGCCGAGCCTTAGGCCTACCTCAACAAATTCTTTCCCCCTGCATGCTCCCTCCCCTCTCCCTAGCGGTTGAGCATGGTCGGTTCGCCAACCTCGGCTGTCAGGGTGGGAGGGCTCTTGGGATTGAAAAGTGGTATAATTGACTAGCTTTTGCCATTAGGTGGGAAATTTTCATCATGCTCCTAGGGGCCTTCATCCAATGCGCTATTTCTGATCGGGGCGGTGAGACTAAAATTCACATTCAATGCATTTCATAGACCTAGGACCTATCATTCAATACGCTTTATCGATGTCTTGCCTAAAGATGCGACAAAGGGAGAGAGAGCCGTTTCAATCCCATTCCATTTCATAGACCTGGGGCCTTCATTCAATATGCTTTCTCGGCCCGACGAAAGGAGAGCCGTGATGCGACAAAAGGAAAGTCGAGCCATATCGTTCGTAGGTTTAATATCGTATCAAAAGTCGAGCCATTCCTGCCATTCTATTCCCCCTTTCTCTCCATTCTCTTCCCAACGCCCTTAGAAAAAAGCTATCCAGCAGAAAGCCATCCCTACCTACACTGGAAGAGGCCGACAGGGACCGAGACTATACGACATTTCCGTTAGGTGTTATCGGTATGGAAATATCTATTTTCTTATGTCCTAGGACTTTGAGAATAGTGTCGGGGCTGATTGCGCAACAAAAGAAAGGACGACTGGACTAGATTGTTGTTTTCAACACATCGGGAGAAAGCAACACGAGTCCATTGAAAGGAGAAAGGTCCGGGAAGTGACCAACAACTAAACGGGAAAACTAAGCCTTCACAACTATAGTTGTGACTATAGTTGTGAAGGGCCAGCCAACTTATTGCTTGCAAGTTGAAAGGCGATTAACTAGTATTCTGATGAAGGGGGGTTCTTATTCTGAATTTGAATGTACAATGAGGATAGGACCGAGCTAGATAGGCAAGAGTAGATATATGAATGAAGATAGGACCGAGCCATATAAGAGTTAGTTCTCTACTGAGCTGGAAAGAGATCTCTATAAATCCGGGTGGGGTGGGAACCATAGTTCTTTATGCACTGCTAGGGATAGGGAGAGCGGTGAGCTGCGAACCATATATGTAACATGCTTATGGTTACCATCATGTTATGTATATAGCATGAACGGTATGGTATCCATGGCCTTTAGACAACTGACAAAAGTAAATTTAGGAAGGGTCTAAACTAAACTCATGAGGTAGTCTGGCCAGATCCAAGACATCATATGTGAGCAATATTGAACTTGGCTGAATCCTGGTAACTCCACGCATCCAAACCTCTTCAACTTTACGACTTGGAAAAACACCTCATGACTCAGGATTTAGGCAACGATGAACACTAAGGAAGGCTAAATGAGGTTCAGACACAACTATAGGTAGGTTCTGAGTGAGGTTGCTAGACAACTATAGTTAGTTCCTGGGGGAAACAGGTGACATCCATAGGGGCTATAGGCACCATATGTGTTGCTATATGAATAGGTCATGTCCCAATAATGTATCTATCTACATTATCCCTCATTGGGTATCTATCCACATTAGCCCGGTGTGCCGGGAGAGCATAGGCAAGGAATAGGACTAATGCTGCATTAAACTCACTTGCCAAGAGTACACTTGCGCCAATTGATTAAAGAAACATACTCACTTGCCGAGATATTATACACTCGTCAATCAAGATAGTAGGGCCTCGCTCAACCCACTATCGATTAGCCAGTCCAACACAACTTCAATTCCCTCTTGGCCTCTCTCAACTATTAGGAGATTCATTGCCAACCTCATCCGCCTTGTTGTTTCAAAAGGAAGGATGTGGAGGGATATGTTGACAAAAGGGTTCAAAAGGAAGGATGCTACCTATGGGATATGTTTCAACTATAGTTGTGGGATCGTATCTCTCAAATAAATATACTTGTTAAACCGATTCTGCTTCTCCTCTGCTCGAATATGCTTGACCCATTCAGTAGTTAGTTATTCTTTCTCCTCTGCAAGGTGTGTTTTCACAAAGGAAGGAAATAGAGATAGCCGCATGGATGAAATACTCTGAGAGAGCAACTTCTTTTCCATAGTTCCCAGGAGAAGGCATTTTGATCATTCGACAGTTCATCGCGGGGATGGATGATAGCTAAGAGAGCAATGAACTAACGATTCCGCTGCACCATAAGGGGGATGAGAGCCGGTCAAGGGAGAGCAACGAACTAACTTGTCAATTATTGAAGATCATGTCGTATCAGTCTTATCACATTAATACCATGATTGACTTGGGGATTGAGGCAAAACAATTACTATGAGGCCCTCCACCAATCTAATGTGATCGCAAAGACTGAGAAAGGGTGGCCTTAGTGAAGATATCAGCCAACTGTCGAAGGGAGGGAACATACTAAAGATCCAAATAGTCGTTGTTCGATGTCATGAAGCTATCAGCCAACTGTCAGAGATAGGGAACATACTTAAGCTATTGTTCGACGTCGACCTGATCTCCCTAGGGCTTAGACAAAATGGCCCCACGAGAATAGTGTCGGGGTGGGTGGGAAGAAGTATGGCATAGACACTTGGAATAGACGGCCAGGCTACTGGCCCAATTGAATCCACTACTAGACTAGACTAGACACTTGGTCGGGCTTATGACCCGCCCGAATCCACTACTAGACTAGACGCTTGGCTGGGCTAATGACCAATTCCGTAGGTCTTTTCAATTAGAGAGGAAAGGGATAGATGTCAATGTCTTTTGGAAGGAGAGGGATAGATGTAAGCAAATGGGGAGATCGATCTATCTATCTATATGCCCTACTATCTAGCCGGGTTGGATCTGGGCTTAGGACCATTTCAATGTTGGCTCTAGGATACTATATTTACCATGCGTTATAGGGAGAGGATTGTATATAGGATTTTCCATAGATTGTGTCAAACAGAACTGAGGCCTATGCCACCAATGCTTATGTCGTGGAAATATCAAGTGCGCTTGATGGTTCGGACTAGATATATGAATGTGAAAGGGTCTGGCCAGCAGAGCGAGATATTGATATGTGCATAAATAATATATGAAGGCATCGACAATACTAAAGTCGACTATGGATGATGCGTATTTTGAACCTATCATACGAAGGTTGTAGGTCCAGCGTTTTGGTTTATGGTGAAGGTCTATCCAGGGTGTGTGTATGTGTGTCACGCTTGCTTCATGATTAGTTGGTGGGCGTTTCACTCTTTACTTCTTTGGCAGTGTGCTCTAGCATATAATTCCCACCCAACCCATATATTTTTGAAAAATTAATTCACCTAAAGACCAGGGCTTCGCCAACCATGAACCCTAGCTTCGCCACCGCCCTATATTCCAACCCCACTGGCCTTAGAATAGTAGGGCTTCCAGGCGGGTCAGGCCAGAACTATAGTTTCCCACCCACCCCTACCATTCTATAGGCTAGTGGTTCACTGGCCCCTACCATAGCCCCTCCCATAGAATTTTAGGGGCTATGGTAGGGGCTATGGGGCCCCTTCGGGACCAACCCCCCATATATTATAAGGGCCCATAGGGTTGTGGGAGGGGAGGTAGATTATTGTTGAGATGGGCCCTAGGGTGGTTAGGAGCCTCGGTCAGTGGGGTTGGTGCCTTAGGATGGTGGGGTTGGTCTAGGGTGGGAGGCTAATGTTGCCAGGGCCCTACTATGGGTCTCGGGGTGATGGCGGATGAAAGAAATGCCGCAATGGATGGAGGGCTTGCTATGACCACAACCCTAACAGATCACTTCATGGTTTCAGAAACGTGCACTCCCCTGAACCCGAATTGACTATTCTCCGGCCTTTCCAATCTGATGTGCCAGATGGAGAGGATAGAATAGAAGGGAAGAGTAGTAACTGCCCTCCTCCTCCCACCCCCTTCCATCAGGAGCATGATTTGCTCGGGGAGCTAGGAATAAAGGGGATTCAAAGAGTCATGAGATGGCTTTGGTAGGGCTCCAGAGGGCACTACTAATCGGCATGAAATACAACAATCTAAAAGGTGCCTTGACCTATGATTGATTTAATGCCCTCCCTCTTTCCCTCTCCATCCCTCATGTCAATCTATGTACTATATATGGACGGGCAGGAATGGATGGCCGCCGCTGCCCCATAACTTCTCCCTCATTCGTCTCTCTCTCTCTCATCCGCCTCTAGTGCCCCTGCCAATACTTCTGCTTCGCAATCTATAGCCGGGGGTGGGAGGCTAATATATATTGGTGGGTGGGGGGAGATAGAAATGTGGGTAGGTAAGTTCCATACTATTGCATGCCCCAACCTTATAGATAGATGGATAGATAGCCCCGTTCCATACCGAAACCTCTAATTCGATGATCAGATGCTAGCTCCTCCTTAAGCTAGGGATGAGAAGCGGGGGGGGCGGGAACGAGAAGTGAAGGAGGACGTATCTATTAGAATTAGACTCCAACCTCTCGTCGATCGATCCATATAATAGAGAGGGGATTCCTAAAGAAACAACTGCTCTATCTCCTCCCGGCAACTAGAATCTCCCGGGTGGTGCATAGGGAACTCTAGTTGGGAATTATAGTTGGTAGATTAATTTGTGGGAGTCCCTAATATTCTAATGAATTAGTAAATCCATAGCCCCTAAAATTTTATGGTAGGGCGCTTGCTAGAATACACTAGGATAAGCCTACCATAGAATTTTAGGGGCCCGGGTGGGGGGGAATCATAGTTCCACCCTCTATAGTTTAGCCGGGAGGTAGATTATTTGTTCTGGGGATCGCCTATCAATCTATATGGCAGATTGGGGGCCCTATATATTCTATGGGCCCCACCCTAGCATATAGAGATGGGAGATGGGAGATGGGCATCAGTGGATGGAACCATCAGTATTGCGTATCTCGTATCAAGTGCTGATACCCACTTCACTATTTAGCGACCCACTTCACTATCACCATCACTATGGATATAGAGCGTAAGTGCCCATCGGCCATCGGTATTTCCTCTGCCGGGTGGGTGGGAATATAGAGGGAGAGCCACTTTAGTCGAGTTTCTTAAGTGTCAATACCGACTCCACTTTAGTGTAGTGCCCACGTATCCAATAGATCTTGGGCATCAGCATTGAGCCCCTATCCCTATCCCTATAATAGAATCTAGAATCAGGGATAGGGATAGGGCCTCCCATTGGTCGAGGCTATATAGAGTAGAGTGGAGTAGGCCTATAATAGGGAGAGGGTCCTCGACATACCTAAAGCCATATAGAGGGGGGGTCGGTCGAGAGCATAGCATAAATGCCCTGGCCCCTAGGGGTCAGCCCCCAGATATAGATAGGGGCCCTAGCCCCCCCTCTATCTATATGGGGAGAATCCTATATATAGAAAGATAGGGCACCCCTATATAGAGCTATAGTTCGTTCAACACTCTCCCTACCAGTCGAGAGCATAAGCATAAATGAATGCCCTACCGATCGACTGAAGTTAATGCCCCCCATAGATCTATCGGGCAGGGGATCTAGAGTCCATACAGTGATGCCCCCCTCCCCCTCCCCCTCTATTGGAATGCGAATGCGGATGCACTCCATACTATACTAAGGTGAAGGAGGACTAGATGTAGGGGTCACCGAAGCCTTGATTCATTCGGCCCCCTACCATTCTATAGGCGGGGTGGGTGGGAGTCCCTACTATTCTAAGGAATCAACCTACTAGGATAAGGAGGGTCAGGTGGGGGGGAATCATAGTTGGCACATATGTGTGGGCACGAAGTGCTGGCCCTACTATTCTAAGGGGTAGATTATTTAAGTTGGGTGGGTGGGAGGCCAAACCCCTACTATTCTATGGCCCCCTACTATCCCAAAGGGTGCCGATGTATGGATTTGCTAGACCCTACCGATCGATAGAAATGGCATGCAGGGTGGGTGGGAACTATAGGGATAAAGAAAGAACCGCCCGCTCGACCCCCACCCGCTTGGCCTGCAAATTTTTTGGATTCCTTAATTGATCTATATGATCACAACCCCCTTTGTTCCCATTTCAATCCTCTCAGTGATACTTGCAGTTGTTCCCCACCCCTTCCCCACTTCTCCATTTCTATAAGATTGAAAGCCTAGCCCCTACGCAAAACCCTCCACTGGTGATGGTTCACTAGTGCCACCAGTGAGAAAGACTCAAACTCCCGATCGGGGAGGAGATCCCATGATAGAATAGAGGGGCGGTAGGATGATGAGTCAGAGAAAAGGATAGCACACGGTCGAGAGCCAACTATCTATATATAGCCGCCCTGGACCCCAACCCAGCCCTGCTGGAAGTGTATCCCAGATAGGAGATTGAGCCAGTCACCCCCGTATAGAATCTAGTCCTGCTGTCATCCAACAGTTACTATCAAACTACCCTGCTATTCCTCGGCTATCCTCCTAAGTTCTGGGGATGGGTTGGGCCCTACTATTGCCACCCACCATACTAACATAACATTGCCGCTGGCTAGAATAGTAGGTAGGGGGGAGGAAGGATAGGTGGCAGAACTTAATCCTACCTTCTCAATAGCCAACCAGTTTTGGAGGATGGATAGTACTTCCCCAGAGCACATACCGAGATGGGTGGGAGGGAATTCTAGTTGCTTTGATGAGGTGGGAGATCCAGTATCACTCCGGCCTTCCTTTTTCTCAGGAGGTGCAACTTGAACTATAGTTTCCCACCCACCCCTCTTATTCTAGCCCCCTACCATTCTAAAGGGCTAGCAGGTTTATTAATTCACCCCTACCCCTAGCCCTTTGAGACCTAAGGCCAATATGGTCGGCTGCCGAAGGAAGGCAACTATAATGGCGGGAAAGGGCTTGTAAAGGGTTGATTAATTACTCTAATCAGCTAGCAACTATCGAGTGCAAGCTGAGTCCCGACCGAGTCGGCTGGGGCCCCCGTACCATTCTATAGGCCTAGCGAGCTGCTCGCCCCCTACTATTCTATGGGCCCTTATAATATAGGGGGGCCGGTCCGAAGGGCTGGGGACTCGAATGAACTGATTCGAGCCCCGGGCTCCTCTAAAAAGGAGGATCTGGGGGGTGTTACACTCACTCTGGGTGATGAACCTTGAGATTATGAGTAATGGTGGGCACGCACAAGAACAAAGCTCTTTTTTTGAGATACAGACTAGAATTCTTCAAGTCGAGCAGTGCCCTATTGTTACCTTTCCATCCGATGCGCCCCTACCCCTACTCTTAATCATCTTCATTGCCAAATATAGACTCTCTTATCCCTCCCACTCGATAGTTGACCTAAGGCGAGTATGGTAGGTTGCTATTCTATACATAACATGGCAACACCATAATCTACCTCTAATTAATGAATGTCTGCCTTTCCTTCTGTTGTAGGCTAATTAATCTAGAGTAACTCACCCTACTATTTGGCTGGGGGTGCCCGAATTGGTAGATTGGTGCCCAAATTGGTAGATTAATTAACCTTCTTTCCCAAGGCGTATCATCCGGGGGGCCTTGCATCAAACTTTCTTAAGTTTTCTTTATTTCTTCTGATATAGCATTTACTTCCAAACACTCTGAAGTACTTGACAATAGGGATCCTTCCATACCATGACTCATAGGGAGTCTTTGTGTTGTTTTCTTTTTCTTGAACTTTGTTAAGTATGTAAACAATAGTAGGAATTTCTTCTCTCCAATAAAATTCCAATATATTAGATTATTTCATCACAGTCCTTGTAGCTTCTTGAACAATCCTACTTTTCATTTCAACCACTCCATTTTACTAAGGAGTTCTAGGGGCACAAAAGTGTCTCTTTATGCCATGATTCTCACAAAACATGTTAAATTCATTGGATTTGAACTCTCCACCTTTGTTAGACCTCAACCATTTGATCTTCAAATCCATTTCATTCTCAACCATAACTTTAAATGCTTTGAATCTATCTAGGGATTCAAAATTTTCTCTAAGAAAAGTAACCCATGTCATTCTAGAATAATCATCAATTAAAAACATGAAATACCTGACACCTTGTAGACTTATCACTCTTGTAGGACCACAAAACTTTGTATGAACCAATTCCAACAATTTAATAGAAGATTGTTCCTTACCCTTGAAACTTCGTCTTGTTTGCTTTCTAATCTTTCACTCCATTTAGAAATCATTGATAGGATTTGTAATCCATGGAAAATCTCTCACTACTTGAACTAAACTAATTCTTACCAAGTTATCAAAATTGATGTGACGCATCCTCCTGTGCCATAACCAACTTTCATTAATTTGAGTCATAAAGCAATGACCATCAACACCCTTGAACTAATAAAAATTTCCATATGTCCTCTTTCCAATGGTAATCAAAGTTTCAGACCCTTTTCTGATCTCATATCCATCATCCTGAAACATAAGATTATATCCTTTGCTACACATTTATCCAACACTTAAAAGATTATGCCTTAAACCCTTAACATAGTAAACATCATCAGTATTATGCTTGCCATCAAAACTGATTGAACATATTACAAAAATCTTAGCACCTAAATCATCTCCAAATTTAACAATTCCTCCATCATATTTTTAAAGTTTGAAAAACTTACTCTTGTCTCTGATCATATGATTTGAACAACCACTATTAATGATCCAGTAGTTCTTATCCTGTCTAACATGAAAAGAAAATACCAAAGTATCATCAGCCTTAACCATTGTCTCCTTTGTCTTTAGAGTACTTTCCTTAATACCTCTTTCAAAGTTAGTTGAAACAGATTCATCTTTTAAAGCAAAGAACAAGCATTCATTATCATCATAGTCTCCATAATCAAATTCATCATCAGAAATACCAACATCTTCTCTAACATAATAGCTTTTCTTGATCATCTTACCTTTTTTTTCTTTATTCTTATTGTTCACACTTTTGTTTGGACATCTTGAAGCATAGTGACCCATTTTTCCACAAATAAAACATTTGAAAGGTAATTTACTTTTGTACTTACCAATGCCCTTTTTTATCCTTCTTACAAAGTTAGCTTCCACATCATCAAGATCATCTCCATCTGAATCTTCAATCTTTTCTAAATTTCTATCCTTGAAAGCTGTCTCCACTTTTGCACCATTATTCAAACCAAATTTTCTCATTTCAAATGCAGTTAGTGTGCCAAACAACTAATATCTAGTGTAAGTATTGAAATTTGTAACTTCCTCAATAGTAAAAACTTTTTGACCATAAGAATCAGGAAGAGTTCTAAGATTTTTCTTTACCACTTTAGGTTCTTTGACTTTTGTACCAAGACCTTTCATTGCACTAACAATTTCATTAACCCTCTGCATGTAGCTTGTAACTATTTCATCTTCAGACATTCACAAGTACTCAAATTGTGTCTTTAGATTCTACATCTTAGCTTGTTTTACCTTATCATCTCCTTCATAAATACTTTCTAGCTTATCCCAGATTTCTTTTGCAGTTTTCAGATCCATAACTTTCACTGATTCAAAATTTGCAAGACTAATAAAAAAACAAACCTTGCTTTACCATTTGTTTTATAGGCCTTGATCTCATCACCTGTGCTTGGTCCATTTTCAGGTATAGTGTAAGTAGTCTTCACTGCTTACAAAACATCATATCCAAGGTAAACCAAATAGCCTTCCATCTTTACTTTGTAGAATGCATATTTTGTGCCATTGAACATAGGGATCTCCTTCTTGTTCGCCATCCTAGATCTACCTTAAGTTATTAAGATTTTCTCCAAGGAACCTTGCTCTGATACCAATTTTTGAATTAACAAGATGATTGAGAGGGGGGTGAATTAGTTGTATCTTATCAAAACACCAAAACCCTTATTAACATTCAGATCCAAAAGCATTCATTAAACCTTTAATCTATTATGAAGTATTAGCATGAAAAGCAGATAACATAAACTAAAACAACTTTAACACCATGTACAAGAAAACACTTGATTTACATGGAAAACCCAAGAAGGGAAAAACCACAGTAAGGATTAGCTCAAAATATAAGTAATTGCAACACTGGTGCAAGGGCTCATTGCCAGAATAGGACACATTGTCTAGAAAGGCTCATAGCCAAGGCTCTCTGTTGGAATGAAAAGAAGATATAGAAGAAACATTACACAAAGAACATGATCTCAATGTAACAAAAGATCCACCACAATCGCTCCAACACCTTTTGCTCACTACATCTGGTAATCCAACACATAGAATTTTGCACTGCTCTGCTCAATTTCACATCAATCACATCATATACTTCACACACACATCTATCTTTTATCTATCTTTACCTCCTTCATCAATTCAATTCATGCTTATACCTTCCTCAACCTTAAAACCCTCTTCAAGGTCATAAATGCACCTCAAACATGCAAATTCAAATTAGGTTGATGCAAAAACATTCCTGTAGTGGATATGAATGAAGGTGGACCACACAAATCTTTAGCTAGGACCTAAATCTGTCTTAACACACCTCAACTCACTTCCACAAAATTTGAAGACACTTCACATCTGGTGTAAACACTAGGTCGGTTGTTAATTATGTAAACACCATCAATCAATTAAGTGCACACTTCATCAATCTTTAGATA
Organism: Sequoia sempervirens; assembly: GCA_007258455.2. Lineage (NCBI taxonomy): Eukaryota > Viridiplantae > Streptophyta > Pinopsida > Cupressales > Cupressaceae > Sequoia > Sequoia sempervirens. The sequence goes on from VDFB02000017.1 coordinate 492,813,063, forward strand.
ACTTGTGAACCACACACCATGCTTCAAAATGATCTAGAATATTCCTCCAACATCCTAAAATCCATCAAAACTCCTTCCCAACAAATTTCACCTAAAGAATGTACTAGCCCAGTACATACCAACAACACTATCAAAAACTGTAACTAAAAAGACCATCTTCAAGAGCACTAATCCATGAATCCTCTTCACATAGGCAAGAGAACACCACCATCAACATACCTTCAGAATCGCAAGACCTAAAGTACAATTGTGGAGAAACAAAGAGCCAAAAAATTTCTCTCAAACACCTCTACAATTGATGAAGGGTACTCCCCTTATAATCTAAAACTCACAAAAACAATAGATAATGGAATAAAAAAAAATGCAAGAAGGAAAGCAAATATTTTCTATTATCACTAAAGTGAAAATGAAATTACAACATTATATTTACCATCACATGGGATTTCTAATTACATAAATCTGCAAATTTGCAAATCAGAGCCACCATCTACACTGCTTTGGCCTCCCTTCTATAGTTTCCCTTCACATCCTTTATTTGGAAGGTGTAACTTCCCTAGAATCTTCTGGAAAGTGTAGCTTCCTCAAGAAGACATTTTGAGATTTTATTAATTTTGGTAGTACAACTTCATGGGGTCATAATAAATTTTGATCCAACTATCAGATTTTCTATTATAATACCTTTTTGGAAAGATCTCAAGAAATCTTCCGCAAGAAAGTAGGGCTTAATGACCAACTACTTTCTTTTTCCACCAATTTTCAGGCCCATACGGGGCCTCTAAGTGCCTCAAAATTGACTCCAAAGATTTTACTAGGATTTTCAAAAATTGAAATTTTAATCTCTCAAATGACAAATGGTATTGTTCGCCATTAGCTTCAATTTACCATTCTAGAGGTCTGTGCAAGATTTTGTGTCCAACTGTGCATAAATGCAAACTTACTAAAATAGTAACCTTGCCAAATTTAGCCCTTATTGAAAAGAAACAACATTTGTTTTTGGGTGATGCAAGATTTATCTTACACCCTAGATGCTCGTGCATCACTAATACACAATCACACACTGGTGAACACAACTTCTGTTGTACAATGATCCATCATACCATCTCTTGAATATAACATCTCTGATCATATCTCATCAACATATTTGAACCACATGGGCACAACATCAACACAAAAGAAACAAAGAGCATATCTCATAGCACATTCTGAACCACTGAACACACCTTCCTCACACTATTTTCTATTTTCTTCTACTTTTCTCAAAAGCACTTGGAAACCAAGCACCAGAGACATCATCTCAACATCTCACATCGTAAAGATAGCTCCATGTACTCACAAAACTTCCTCAATATCTCAACTATACATGCATACCTAGATAGTTCAATTAACACCTCTTCCATTAACCAATTGACACCAGTGACAAAACATGCTTGTTGACAACAATGACAACACCAATTTGATCATACTTGCAACACCAAGGCACATAATATTCCACCTAGTTTTGAAATTACGATTTATCCTCTACCTATTTATTTGTGTAGCACCTTAAATGCATAGTAGTGAAGGTTTTCCTAATACACATTTGATATCCTTCATTATTATATGTCAAGACTATGTATGAAGATAAGGTTTTCTCTATGTTATTCTCACATACCTTGAAGGATTATTCTCTTTACCTCATGGATCCATTCATTCTTTTTTGGAGTTATTCAAAACATTTTTTAAACATTTAAAAGTTAATATGAGATTAAAGATAACCATTTCAAATTTGTTTGAGTGTGCCCAAGGACATAGTGAGTGAACAAATGATTATATTATTAGATTCCAATCCTTATTATCTAAGTTAGATCATTAGCTTCTTGATGATGAACTAGAAAAATATTTTAAGGGATAGTTGCCACCTATTTGAGATAGTGTATATCTTTTTTTTTTGCTTCTTATGGATTTGTTTGTTCATGTGAAGAATAATAAATTAAAGTTGTTTTCCTTTAATGTGCTCAACTATGCTTCATCTTCTCACGGTTCTTCTACATCCTCTTGCCATTTTAAGCTCCAAAATTCTAATATATTTTCAAAGTTTCAAAGAGGAAAAATTAAAATATACATCATGTTGCTAGAACTTCCAATGTACCTTCATTTAAGATTCATAATTTTAAATAGTTTACTAAGTTATAAGAGCTCTTAGATATTATGCTATAAATTTTATTGATATCTAATTTAATAACTCTTCCACCAATTCATCCATTATACCTAGCTAGAGGGACACCTAATAATTATGATGAGAATGTATTTTTAAATTTCATAAAATTAATGATCACCATGATCAAGGTTGTATAGATTTAAAACATAAAGTGCATGATTTGATAGATAAAAACATGATTCATGTAGAATGAATCAAATATGGGGAAATACTTTAGTTTCCTTCCTAATCAAAAAATTGAAAATCTATACTAATGCATTTCATAACCATGTTAACAACATTTATGCACATCATGACCAAGATCATTTTGATATGGCACGTGCACATGATAATATATTTTTTTTGGATGATTGTTAAATTGATTCTCATGCACATACACATACAATTGCTTTTGTGAATATAGTACATCATAGTAAGGACACAATCTTCTTCTCAACCTTCTACATTGATTATATTTTTTGATGATGAGATTCCACATAATCACTATTATGATCCATTATATGTGTCTAGTCATCTTAGTCATTTTTAACACCTAGTTGTTTTCTCATTTGATCCCATTGAAACCCAATATGGCATTATCCTAATATGGTTTTATGATGTATTTTTGTTATCCTTAGTGTATTTTTTTCAAAATTCTTTGCTTTGATTTTTCCTTATATCAATCATACCAATCAAGGTTTTGGTCATATTTTAATGGTAGACCAATTCATGTTATAATGCATAGCCTAAAATTTTACCTTGGTTGGAACCCTTTTGTTATTAATGACTACATGTTATTAGTAGTTTCCTCCTAATTAACTTAGATATTTGTATGTTGAACATATGTCAACCATATGAGGACTAGTTGATAGGGTTGATAGATGAAGTGCTTATCTCTCGATGAATTGATATATCCACATCATCAATTTTAATGTATTTGGCATGGACAATTTCTACATATAATTTTAATGTGGAGTGAATGATTATGAGTGGGATAGTAATACAACACATTTTCATCATAAAATATAGGTGGAAAATTTGATTTACTTTGCTAGCTAGTAAAATGATTCTTTGGGTATGTGGTCACACTTCATCAATATTTTGTGGGAAGTTTTCTTAATGACCATCTAATGGAACATTTTTCTTCTAACATTTTTCCAACCATGGTGGGAGTTCAACATAAATTCTCCAATCAAAGTTACATCAATGGTGTGGAGGTGTTGGTGTCACTATGGTTTCTATATGGATTTATTGATTACATTTCAATTTTGATTGATAGTGGTTTGATGAGTGGCTAATGTGTTTTTATTCTAATGATCACTAGTAATTTTTGATGTTTTAGGTGCTAAGACTAAATACATCTAGACCATTTTTTTTTCAAGTTTTAAATAAGGTTATAACTTCATAGTTGGTGATGTCAAAAGTTTTCATATTGCACGAAATATTTTGAATTGTTCTTGGAGGCTTAACAAGTATTCTTTTGTAAAAGGATTTTGTATTCTTTATAACATAATAGGGTGATTTTATAATACTGTGTCCCACTTTTTCGCCTAAGTGGGACACTCAAAATCACCATTTTTTAGCATGTTTCAACTTGTGTCAATTATATTAAATAAATATTCAAGAATTTAAGGATGATTTAAACTAACGACTCATGGAATTTTTATGTATATTCAAGTTGAAGTTTTTTGAATTGTTTTTGTAATTTTTATTTTATTTCAATCCATTCTTAGTGTCATTTTTCCATATCACATAACTTTCATTACAAACAAAAAATTTCCATGATATATTAGCATTAGATTAATACCTCTAATGTCTAGTGCACAAACATGTTTTGGTAATTTGGTATTAAATATTTTATTTATCATTAATTTCTAAATTGGTATTAACAAGAATTTTAGATGCTGATTTTTCTATAACATGTTTCTCTTAGAAAATATATAAAAATTAATTTTGTTTCATTAAAGTAAGGATATCCATATGGAGTGTGGTCTATTTTTGATATTTTTCTAACAACATTTGTTGTTTTCCTAGTGTCTTGAATAGAGGTCATTATTCTTTATATTGGACTTGCATTCATTATAAAATTAAAAAATCATATATGAGAATAAAAATAGTGTGTATTATAATTTTTAAAAGGCTAACTTTAAAGATTGCATACTTACAAAATGATAGTTTCAAATATCTATATTTGATCCAACCCCCTTCAATCAAACCCCTTTATATGGAACCCTTTAGGCTTAATTAGAATAGGTCATATTAAATAAATGTTATACATATTTGATTATGACTTGATGTACCACTAATTTTGATTGAAGAAGCTAACACATGCTTATTCTTGATTAACCAAGGGACTTAATTTGATTTTGTCAAATACTGAACAATTTTTTTTAGGAAGAATGACATTTTTCTTTTAGTCATAGTTCATAAATCAATAATTAATAATCATTTTGACACCCTACAAATAAACTATTATTGTTGACTTGTACTATGGATGCATCTAGACTATTGATCAACATAAAACCTTAATAAATCAAAAGATATATAGTTAAGTGCACAAATTAAGGAGATATAGAACATTGTGATTGTTCTTGATGTTAACTTTTTATTGCAAAGAAATTTATACTTTTATAGGTTGTAAAGAGTTCCCCCCCTAACTATTGATTTGTAAGAGATTTTACATGAGTCATATATCTATTAGTGTTGAAATACATTATTGTGATGATAAAAATATTATTGTGGGTTATACATGTCATAATTTGGTTAGTGGTTGGTCATTGGTAGATTAGTACACCTAGATTTTTTGTAGTCTACTAATCAATCAAGACTATTGATTAAAAATGAGATTATTTGACACCATTGATCAAGGTAAGCTTTGAATAAGTCATTTGTAAAGATAATTTTTTTCAAAAGGAAAGTAATGAATTGCAAATAAATAAATTTAATGTGTCATTAATTAAAAATTTATGTAAGGTTTTAAATTTTCCTTATAACCATTTCAAGGTCACATTTGGTTCATTTGTTAATTATTTTTAAAACGAGAATAATTACATGCACTAGCTAAAAAAGAAGCTCTTATGAACCATTTTCATCACCAACAAATGAATTTCAAGGATTACTCCTTGAGGTAAAGCATTCAAACCTTCGTATAAATTAATTTCAAAGGAAAGATAGGTCTAGAGGTGAATAAGAGTTGAAAACTTATCCTAAAGTTTTGATCAATTTTCATTTAATATTAGAGTAATAGATAAATGAATTTATTTATAGGCTACTAGTAAAAGGGATAAAACCCTTAGAAAATTCCTATATAATTAATCTATATGAAAAATCCATTACTTTACATTATTTCTAATGGAACATAGTGGAGTTAATAATCATTTTGCCTCCAAAGTTATCACATGGGACAATAAAAATACAAAAGTTCATTGGAAAGGGTGAAACTTCTACAGAGTTGTCCAAGGACACAAAAGGAGGCATTAGGGATCTCATAACACAAATATCTAGCAAGAGATTATTTGAGATACTATATTGTTAGAATTATGAGAAACACGAGCCACATGATCAAACAATGAACAAAGACACCTTCCACACAAGAGATCTACAAACAATATGTACAATATTCCTCAACTAGTAAAAGCTAAAAAAATGCAAGATACTATCAAAATGATTTGAAATCTCACGAGAGTAAAAGAGTCAATACAATGAGGGTTGAGTGCTATATAGGAGCAAACCTAAATGGTAAAGGGATTAGATTAGGACAATTGTCAACATCACATGCAATGAGACAAAATGATATAATAATAGCTCACTTTAGTTAACATAGAAAAACACTTCTAGTTAGCTGAATAAAGAACTCCTAAGTTTAGCTTAAGTGCATGAGAATAAATTAGACTGATAATTAATTAAATATTAATTAATTATTAGCTAATGCATGACCTCCCCTTAAGATGAACTTAGGGAGTAGCTAAAAACACTAAAAAGAATGCATGATGGGTCTCGACAAAAAAAGGCTTGGTGAGGTACCCATGTAAAAAAAAATCCTCTCAAAACTGGAGAAAAGGAGAAAACCACATGGGAAAAACTCCTCTCCAAAAGAAAGAAAGGTGAATGAAGGACTAAAAAAGCCTCATAACAATGTCCCAAAAAGAGAGGAACATGTAGAACATCATTGAAGCACAAAGAAGTTATAGACTATTGTCGAAAGATGACTATTATAGTGTTGAAATGAAGAACCTCCATAAACAAGAATGCAAGAGTGTCCATATGGTAAATGATCCATCTCACTAAAATGCATGTAACCAACCACTAATATACACTACATCTAAAAGTACATAGGAACAAGAACTAGATATGTAGATCACTCCAATGTGAAACGAAGGAAGCATTAGCACCAATAGTAGAAACCCACCCCCATAATGCTAAAAAAGGAGAGTCATGATAGGTACACTGAAACTATGTGAAACCAAGAAGTGCATGTTGGAGAAACAACCTACAAATAAAAGGGTGTGGAAACTAAGGCACACATGCATGAGGTAAGAATCACTAGGATTCACTGCTATCATGGAAGGAATACTCACTTGAAAAAGGTATGATGGATAAAAAAAGGAAAACATCAACCCCCCATGAAACTTTATATCATAGTGTGAATACAAAAGCCACAATAGGATGTATAAAATACCCAAAAAATATATATATTAGAAAGGAACTTTATCTCAATGCATCTACAAAAGAGAATGTGCATGAAAAAGATGTCTATAATGCCCAAATAGGACTGAAAACTAGAAATTCATAAAGAACAGCCAAAAACGAGTCATCCCACGCAAATAAAAAGTTTCCAAGAGCTAAGACATCCAAGTAATTCACCAAAATGTGAAAGCACAAAAAATTGAATAAAATGTACCTAGAGAAATCTAGAAAAAGTGCATGGATGGTTGTGAGGAGCTCTGAAAGGTCATCCCAACACTGCTTGAATCATGAAAAATGGAGAAATAGGTCAATAGTTATGATCTCAAGACTGAAAACAACACCTATGACTTCAACAAGCTATAGAATGCACTAGTAGAAAAAATAGGTGATAAGACCCACACCAATGGAAACATGGAAGAAATGACTTTTTGATGATATATCGTTAACCAAAAAATAATATTGTATGCCAAGTTATGCCAAAAAGAAAAACACTACTCTCTAAGGCCAAATAAGGGCTTAGGAGGGGGCAAGGGGTCATTACTTTGGATGATGTCAACAAATATTCCAAGGAATATTCCTCCTTGACGAAAAAAATCTGACCCCTAGTATCTAAATATTTGTTGGAATATTTTGTTTTTTGAATGGAAAAATCACGCTTGCCGGAAAAATGTAGGTCAATAGAAAAAAGGATAGAATATGCCAAATGTCCCTGGTGTATTTTGAAGATTCCAATGCCAGTAAATAGTCACCATCGTGGGAATAACTGAATGTCAAAAAATGAGCCAAAAACTTCACAACAACTGAGAAAATTTTGACGGCCCTTTTGTGTCATAGGGTAATGAATACAAGTTCGTCGATAGTGGTTGTGGATGCCATTGAATGGATTAAAAGTCACCAGTGGCCCACAGATCGCTAGTTGGTACTTTGGGTGGGGTCCACAAGCTTGTAGGTGTAAGTACCTATGCCCCCCATTAAAGCACCTGTAATAAATTAATACTCCGCTATAAATGCTTTTGTCAAAAAAATCTATGCTTTTTTTTAATTTTAATTTTTTTTGGTTTTTAGCAGAATGTTTAAGCTATAATTGAAAAAACAATCACAGAAGCAACAAATGCATATGTTCAAAATCATAAAAAATGTTAGTTCTCTTTTCACATCATGGGATGATAATATCCTAAAGAATTGGAAAAGCATTGTTCTACCTTTCAAAGGAAATTTACAATAAGTACATATGTCAAGAATTGATAGGAACTCAATTAAATGGAAACCTCCAGCCCCAGGCTACTTTAAATTGAATTTTGATGGTTCGTCAAGGGGGAATCTAGGTATTTTAAGTGCAGGCGTATGTATTCAGGATTCTCGTAGGCTACTAAAAGCAGCTATATCAATTGCCCTTCCTATTGGCACAAACAATGTGGCAGAATCAATGGCAGTTCTACATGGTTTAAAGCTTGCTAGACATCTAGGCATAACTAAATTTCATGTGGAAGGTGATTCATTACTAATCATAAATGCATGTAAGTAGAGAATTTGTCACAATTGGCATCTGTGATATATCATGCAAAATGTTTGGGAATTATTAGAAAAGTTCCACTCTTTCCAAATTTCACACACATATTGTGAAGGGAATATGTTTGAAGATCACCTTACAAATATGGGATGCCAAAAACAAGAAGTGACCATTTCAAATGATAGTGTTAAGGTTAACACATTTCCAATTCTAGCTGAGATTGTAGCGAAATAACATATGTAGTGATACAATTAAAGAGTAGACTTTCTCATAAGTGGGTTAAAAAGTGTAGTTTTGGAAGAAGTGTAATCATTTCAAAACTATGATGTATCCACATTAAGCTACAACAATTGCACAAGAGGATTATGATTCATAATTATGATGGGACAATGTTTGGATTTACCATAATCACCAGGTGACGCTAGCTAAATCTGGTAATGCATTTAGGCATTCAAACAAATAGCTTTAGCAGGCTAAGTTAACTTCATGAAAAAAGGGGATAATGTACAATATCTAAAAGTATTTGTTTGGATTATCTTTTATGTGGTGCAAATCATACAAGCATGTTAGGTTTTCATGAGTTCCAAGGAGGCAGCATATGAGATTACAACATAACACATGAGAAGGATTATCACCAAGTCCGAAAGGATCTCCTCAGGCGAATGAAATGAAAATGATTTAAAAACCTAATGTTTACTTGTGTGGTTGCAAGTTTAAGGGGGTATGAACCATATATGTTATTGATAATGCGATATTAATACTGAAGCATGTGAATGGTTTGTTCGAGCTAGTTGTGTAGTGCCTTATGATAGTGAAGGACAATATTACCTAAGAATTAATGTGTCACTATGGCCAGGTGTGTGGATGGTAAGCTTTAAGAATTTTCTCGATTCTTTTCATCACTAAATTTGGAAGGACTTCCTAGCTATTTCGATGCATCAAGAAATTTCTTTGGATGAAGAGGGAAAATTCCGTGGGTGCTACCAGGTTTGTAGTGCCTGTTGAAGGGCTCAAATGGAATATTATCCATGTAACTACAAAGTATGGTTGCATGTCAATGAATGGGAATTGTCATTTTCATATGCTATTGCCGATGAGTAGCTTAGTCAGGTTTTCAAGACTCATTGCTTCCAGTTTTGGAAAAGCATGAAGAGAATAGTAGGAGATGAAATACTTTATCTATAGGAAAGGAGGGTCATCTTTCATTCTCAATTAATATCTATTTTTATTTCCAATGCTTTCAATTTAATGCAATCTCTTCCATTACTTTAGTCAATTGTTGACAAGGTGTTTAGGGAAGTTTATTTGCATGATAACAAGTTGTTGAAAGCTATGCAATTTTGTGGCCTATGGAAAGTCCAAGGGCACATTGGGGGCCTCTTCCCACATCACTTTATATTGCATGGAAATGTCTACATTTATGTCTATGAAGCCATTAAGAACACTCTAGAGATGCATAATTCAAGGCATCTACAAAACGCACTAGAAAGGCATGCTATTATAGTTGGTGAGGATTTGTCAGAGAGGATAAGGAAAAAGGTGAATGCAATACTGGCCCTCTTATCTTATGTGCATGATGAGCTAGTTCCCCTTGTTGCAATGCCCCATGATCCTCCTACTCTAGTGGCTCATGTTCCTCACATGGCAGCAACTCAAGACAATGTTAGCACTTCTCTTCATCCACATGATCTTCAAATTCCCACTTTGAATGCAGCTCCACCTTTGCAATCTACTATTGAGGATCTTCAAGAGCAACAAGGTGAGAACGAAGTGCAAGTAGACATAATGGAAGAATGAGGTGGTGCTTGATAAGGAAAATTTTGTAAATAGTGGTATTCAATTGCAAAGAATTTGCAATATACTATGTAGTAAATAGGGGGTTAAATATTGCTCTCGGGTAGTGAATGAATAGTGTGCAGGCATTAGTATTTAATTAGTATGGGATTGGGAAAGAAAATGTTTTGTCAACTGCAAGCTTTTATGTTGATATTTTTGGCTATCAAGACCCTTTGAACTTTTATTTTGTAAAACTCTATTTCTATACATTAATATATATATAGGCTTAATGTGTTTCATGTAAAAAAATAATCTGGGTTTAAAAACAAACCCAAAATAACCTAAAAAATGCACTGCCCTTCACTTTTTATTTTTTTCAAATTGTGTGCACAATATGGTTGAAGAGGTGTTGTATGACCCCTGTAGACACCGAAATCTGGTTTAATCCTGCGACTTCAATATTCTTAATAATTCGTATTTCTTCCATGGTCATGATTAAATAATGTCAATTATTTAATTATTCTCTAAGGTCTTCATTTCTTCTATTAATTAAATAATCTTAATTATTTAATTAATTCACACTTTTCTTTATTCCATCTGATTAATTAAACAAATGTTTTTTATTTAATTATGTTAATAATTAACCTTATCGTTCTTCTTCAATTAAATAAATTCTTATTTAATTTACCTTTATCATATTTCAACTATAATTAAATAAATCCTTTATTTATTTAATTATTCATTAAAATCCCTTCATCACTTAATTAAATAAATCTTATTTATTTAATTATTCTTCAAATATCAAATCTTGAATTAAATGAATTATTTAATTCATAAATCCTATTTTAATGCATTCCTCTATATTTAGATAATTGTGCAAATTATCTAAGTATTCACTTTTACTCGACTCAAAGATCTATTTTAATTGCTCAGTTAACTCTTGATTTAATGTATGAGTGGCTTTCTTGAGTAATCTCTTCATCAAATCATTCAATCATCCAGTGCTAACTCAATTGCGTGTACATGAAGATTAATTAAATATTCTTATTTAATTAATTAAACTGTGTGCGTGCATTCGAACATAGAGTTGCTTTAATAAATCTTTATCTTTGTCATGCAAAGATAATTCTTTTGTTTTCGAATACCAAACTTGAAGATTAAAGCATTTATTTAATCTTTAATTCTATTTCTAATTTGTATCACTCATTTCGCTACTAACAGTTATCATAATGCATGTCTAATCTCTCGATCTGAACCGTCTGTTGATCTTTCGATCCTGGCCTGTCGTTTGAATAATCATTTTTTTATAAATTGATCTATCATTCTTCATTCCAATCTCTCTTGAAATCTTATGACTTTTTAGAGCAACTATCTTGAATCTTTGATGTTTTTCTAAATCACTATCATAGGCTATACTTGCACTAACTTTGAAAATATGATGGCAATTATACTACAACAACAAAATGGAGAAGGGAAATCAAGATGATACATGGAATTACGTACATATTGGGTGAGATTGTTCAGTTTATTTACGTTTTTACTTTCCTTCGTTCTTTGTTGCTTAGCTTAGACTGCATTAGAGTTTTAGATTGCATTGCATGTTTGTTCTGAACTATTTTTTCTGCAATTTCTAGACGTTACATTTGGTGAATGCGACGTGAAGACACCATCTTTGTGTATCCGTAGACTTTTATTTCATTTTGTTGGTTTTTATACAGAACGATGTATCTGCTTGATGAAACGCTGCAATTGACATTCAGAATGATGCATCTGCTTGAAAAAATGCCACAATTGACATTTAGAGACACATCAGCTTGACGAAATGACACAATTGACATTCCTCATTGCATCTATGAACGAAAATGATGCATCTGAAAAGGAATCACGCATCTATCATTTTTTGAGCCGCAATTGACTAGTAAAATACCGCGATGCATTTGACAGAGAAAATGACGCATTCGACTAGTATATTTTTAGGTTTTAGACTTTTAATTTACAGTTTCCTTTCGTATTTTTATTTTTGCTAATTTTCTATTTTCAGCGTGTGTCTTGAGGAGTTAACGAGTTTTTGTAGGACAATTGATGAAGACAATACTGAAAAATACTAATGAATCTTTCTACAGAACGCATTGCAAAGACCCTAGTAAAATTTTTGAAACAAATTGTTTGGTAGTGTAGCAAATCTTTCATTTGGATTAAAATTAACAAGTATCTACTATGTTTGGTGCAAAAGAACAATTGTGTAATTACCCTCATGATTTGGTATATCAAAGTATCCTATCCCCTGGCGCATTCATGCGATCCTGGGTGTAAGAGAAACAGTTACTAAATATAGAACTTGGGCCTGTTCTGGTGGGAAAAAGTACTCACCCTAGGACGACTCAGACAGGTAGCACCCTAAACTCGAGGGACTTCCAGCCGGTATATAAAAGTGGATTCTTGGGGAAATCCCAAGAATCACGTGTATGGTTCCGACGAGATGAATCTAAAAGGGAACTCTCGCCACATGGATCATTCCCTACGAATGGACTGCCCGTACTAAACACCTTTTGTTTTAGAGGCCAACCATTTTTCAGCCGTTGCTTGGTATAGTGCAGGGTATAGTATCATGCGCAAAGACACTCACTACTGATCCCCTTGAGTAGAGATAGCAGTTCTTGGGAAGTCACTACCCAAGAATCTGAAGTTGGTGTGCTCGAATGATGTTAATGAGCCTTGGAGGGGAGCCAATGCCACCAAACTTCTAACCTATCCGCTCTCAAGAAGGAAAGGTGTTTAGCATCAATCTGGGGTATATTGGTGGACTGTACCAAGTATACAAAACCTTGGCCTATTGTCCTCTTAGGACATTACTTGTCTTATGTGCGCTTTCTTACACCCAAAACATTGTGCTTGTCAAGTGCTTGTTGGATTTTTCAACATTATTCACCACATTTACCCTAGAGTCGCATTTGCCAGATTAGCTCGCATTTTCAATTGTTCTGTCGAGTCATATCTATTTACCCTAGAGTCGCATTTGCTAGATTAGCTCACATTTTATGTGTCAAAAACTGCATCTATCTTTGAAAACCACACTTGTGATATTTTGTGATGCATCTAACAAGGTGAGCTGCAACTGAAGTCTCAAACAATGCATTTTCCACTATCGCAAAATTTTTACCAGTGTGTTTAGGAGAACCACATCTATTACAATCTGAGTCACAGCTGTCATTATGAGTCACATCTGTGAGAAACTTAACCACACCAGCTAGATTCACACATTGGACTTTACCAGAAACACGCAACTGATTGATGGAAAACCACAACTATGAAACATAACTGCATTTGATAAATTTTATGACGCATTTTCCAGATTATTAGAAAACCAAAATTCACTATCACTGTCTAGTCAACACTTTCATACCAGTCTTTGATCTATATTACTTGTCCTTGGATAGAAACCTGAAACAAGTTGCTCAATTTTTGCATCCTTTAGGTATCATTTAGTCATTACTATAGTTGTCCCAATTATGAGTTTTACTTTCATCTTTGGGTACATATTTCCTTTAGATTTAAACTTCTAGGAAGGCCACTTTTACAAACTTTAGGATAGGTCCACCATCTACACTTTAGAAAACTCATAGTGTCAACGAAATCTGTCATTGAACCTAGTCCTATCATCTTATCCTTTTTCCTATAGAGAGTCCTCCTAGCTCATCAGTCTAGTTAGTAAACTCAACTTGTCTTTGATCCTCGTCCTACATTTGTTCCTTGACTTAACTAAATTGATGCCTTGGTTAGACTTTAGGTAGTTGGTCCCCCCGTCTCAGGTTTATAGAATTGATTACCATAGAAGTTTTCTTAGAATTTGCATCTTTAGATATTGTCATTTTAGACTAGTGTCATCTTAGTACATTCCTTATTTTGCATTCAGAAAATCCCAAAAACATAGACTAGAGTCATACTGTCCATAGGCGTAGTTTTGCATTCCTTTCATATTGAGCTTATCTTACATGGTTGAAACTAGGTCTAAGAAAAGAGAGAGAGAAAAGATCTTGAACCCAAACAAATTCATCAATCCATTCTCCACAAGACCTCATAGGACTTTATTAGACAAATTCACCACTAGAAACACTCAAGGACACATTACAGTAGAGGACATAGAGGCTGCGGCACAAGATCCTGAGTTTTCTTCTTTTGTAGATGAGTACCTAGAAAATGATCGAGAATGATACTTAGCCAAATTGCTAGATGAAGGTGCTACCTTACCCACAGGATTCAATATTAGCACCTTACAAAATCAACCTACACAAGGGACGAATACAATGACTTCCAGTACTACTATACCTCAGATAAATACAACCATACCATCTGGCATACCTACACAGAGTACGACAGTCCATATGTCTCCATTTGGTACATCTGGCATGACATCAGGATTTAATTTCACTATGGTGGCATCATCGTCCACTTCCTTTGGTCCTCTTGTTGGGAGTAAAATATTTGAAACATCAGCTTCTACACTAAATGTCAATGTCACGATTACCATACCACAATCCACAACCATACCTAGTGTTCACGTCACAGGTACCATACCTCAGTCAACAACCATACCTAGTGTTCAAACCACTGGTACTATACCATAGATTACACAAACAAAACTCATTCCCTCAATCCAATATGGCAATCAGAATCCATCTTCCCAGATCAGTAGTCAAAATACATTCACACAGATTCCAAATTAGAATTCATTCTCCCAGATGGGTAATTAGAACCCATTCTCCTAGATTCCAAGTCAACACCAATTTACACAGATTCTAAATCATAATCCCTTCTCCCAGCACAGTACTTAGAATCTGTTCACACAGATCCCAAGTCAAAACCAATTTATGCAGATTCTGGACCAGAACACGTTTACCAACATTTCGAATCCAAACCCACCTCAAATACCAATGTTCAATCAAAACCCATCACAAGACCTTGGATTTTAGAATACATACACAAATCCGCATAATCCACCCAGCACATCATTGACCTAGGTTAACGTCTTGCAAACACAAATGGACAACA
This sequence comes from Sequoia sempervirens, assembly GCA_007258455.2. NCBI lineage: Eukaryota > Viridiplantae > Streptophyta > Pinopsida > Cupressales > Cupressaceae > Sequoia > Sequoia sempervirens. Next base: position 492,828,260 of record VDFB02000017.1, read on the forward strand.
TGGCGGTGTTAACTATGACCCCTTTCCCTCACGGGTATGTCATACCGAATCTCCCTAAGTACAATGGAAAACGTAATCCAATAGAACATATAAGGGAATTTTCTACCATATGCATAGATGTCACTTATGACCCCACGTATCTTATGAGACTATTTCCAAGAAGTCTTGTAGGGATTGCACTAGAGTGGTTTTCAGGTCTAGACTATGGCATCAAATCTTGGGGTGAACTGGTTGAGAAGTTTGTTGAGCAATTCTCCTTCAACATAGACCACAAGATAAATATAACAACCTTGTGTCACACAACACAAGACAAAGGTGAAACATTTATTGCTTTCTTCTAGATATGGAGGACTATAGCTAGTTGGTGTCCTATCGAGATACCTAAAAAACAAAAAGTTACTATGTTCCAAGAAAACCTTCATACGAAATTAAGGAGTAACTTAAGGGTACATTGTTGTACATCTTTTTCAGAACTAGTGGAAAAAGGGGTTATAATAGAAAAGGATCTCATTGAAAAAGGGGAACTTAAGACATTAAAATCCAATAGAAATCTGATTGTGCAAAACACCCCTAATGACAGAAACAAATTTTGGTCTCACAACAAAAACATCACCAATGATGGGGTAGTTGATGCTAAAACTTTATAAGCAGGACCAATCATTACATTACAAGGACCTAACACTTTTGCCAACACTCTTAATGCTGTCAATCAACCTCCCAACATGGTCCAAAATACTCAACGTTCGCAACAACAAAGGAGGTTTCAAAAATGTGAGTTCACTCCCTTAGGGGAACCCGTAGAGTCTGTATTCAAGCAACTATTACAACATAATCTTATACAATTGTAAGAGCCAAGACAATACCATCCAGGACAATTTAAACTAGTTTGGTGGGATGATAATGCCTTTTATGATTATCATAGAACTAAAGGACATAACCTACAAAATTTTCACCAAATGAAAAATATCATACAAGATCTTGTCGAAAGGAGAATAATTGAAGTTAGTGGACATAAACCAAAGTCATCAAACACTAATCATCAAATATTTTATGATCCACTACATGACCATGGGAAAGGAACTATTCCCAGTTCGAGTACTAAGACCAATTTGTCAGCGAACTATGTGAGTATCAAGCATGATTATAATAGTGGCAAAACCATTCATCACCTTCATGCCACCGATGAGAATATCAATACCATTACTATCAATACAAATCCCGAGTGCGCGGTCAATACTCATTGTACTAAGATCACTATCCAAGGCCCTCCATCGCAACAAATACCACAGCCTTCCAAGTCACAATATAACCTACTTGACTAGTTGGGGAAGACCCCAGCCCAAATCTCAATCTTGGAACTGTTGCGTATTTCCCTTGAGCATCGATCTATCTTAGATAAAGCTTTACAAAACACCATTGTCCCAAGTGACATCAATGTCAATCGTTTCTAGGAAATGGTGGCTACTTGACCAATAATCATCATGCCACATTTTTTGAACAAGACTACGCTACCAAAAAGACAAACCATAATGACCCTTTACATCTTGAAGTCCTTGTTGATGACACCAAAGTTAGACGAGTTTTGGTAGATGGAGGAGCAGGGTTAAATTTGTGCACTTTAAAATTGATTAAGGCATTAGGTTTCTCAGAAGCATGCATAGACACAACCAAAAGTATTGTCATTAAAGCTTATGATGATGGGGAACGAAAATCAAAGGGGGTGGTAACACTTCCTATCAGAATTGGTCCTGCAGTAATGGAGACAAAGTTCCAGGTATTGGATCTCACCCTTCCTTATAACCTTCTACTAGGTAGACCATGGATTCATGTCATGATGGCAGTCCCTTCCACATATCATCAGTGTCTCAAATTCCCTTACAATGGCACTGAAATAACTATAGATGGTGACCTAGATCCATTCCAATATTGCACCAATCTAAAAGAGATCCCCCAACACTAAGTGTGAGTAAACCAAGAGGCTTCATCATCCAATCCATCTCCCTATGTTGATCCATCTACACTCACTCTAACATCTATTTCACCCTCAATTCCTACCACTCCTAGGATTGAGATCCAAGACAAGGGTTGTGGAGAGCATTACATAAAGATATCTTATTATGTTAGCCATTTGATTCCTCCTAAGTCATATGGTTTACCTACATCAGACAAGAGATGATCTATGGTCACTATACACATTCCTCCCACAACTTTCACTAAATGGGGAGAATTAAGCAAAGAGGTTGTAAATACAAAAGATATCACCTCTTGGCTGTATAGAGAAGATGATGAATAACCTCTCTCACTTTCTCACATTCCTACAAATCTATATGGAAATGGTTTCACAATCATGCAAAGCAAGGGATATAATGGACAAAGTGGTTTAGGCTTAATCAAGATGGGAGGATTGAACCAATCTTTGTTTCTTAGTGGCCAAAAGGCGTAGGGCTTGGGTTTCAACCGATTCATATTGGTGATCCTAGTACCACATCACCCTTAATTGAGGAAGTAAGTGCTTCAGAAGATATTAAGACACCTCACAAACCATCAGACCAATATCAATGTGACTCCCCTGACTCCAATGACTATGAGTGGGATTCCCTATCCTCTACCTCTTCCATGGACCTTGACAATCTATTTGGGGAACTTGACTTAATGTTAAGATCCTCACCAAATTCATTGAATTCTTGTCCACCAAAGAAAATGACAAAGGAGGAATGATTTAAACACTACTATTGGGAATCACTTGATCCTATCTCTTGGAAACCTGATACATCTATTTCAAAGAACCAAACCTTGGCATTAGTCCCACCTCTCAATCCACCTAGATCTAAACCTAAGAGAAATTAGGAATTAGTACAAGACTTTTGTGACCATATGCACAACTCAGTCCTTACCTTGACTCCATTAAACTTTGATAACGCTGATGATGACATGCCCTAATCTATCCCCAACTCATTGATTGGGGCCAATAAGACACATCTGTCTTAGACATTTTTGAGAAATACGAAGCAATTGCTGAGTTCATGGGATTAAGAGAAGGCTTACCTAGCGGTGATCACAAGGCTAGTTTTACCATTGACTTGGACAACAAAGCATATTTTTGGGAATTTGTTCAATCCTCCATTCACAAAAATGAGAAAAAGAATAAACAAGATAAAAAGGATGAGTCTCTAGGTGAAAACTGAAAGGCACCTCTAGACGATGAAAAAGTAAAAAGAAAGGACGCATTCAAAGGTGAAAACCTCTATGAGGCACATAAGGATGGAGGTTTGAACATTCTCCCCATTGCACAGGAAAAGTCACCCATGCTTGTTGAAGAATCAGTAGAAGTCAAAATAGGAACAGAAGAGAATCCTCGACTGGTTTATTTTGCAACGTCATTGACAACAAAAGAGCATCCAGAATTCCACAACTTCTTTGCATAGAGACAGATAAATTTTTCTTGTTGATATGTAGACATGCCTGGGTTGGATCCTGAACTTGTTCTACATCCCTTACCCTTACAACCAGGTGTCAAACCACTAAAACAAAAATTGAGGAAAATGCATCCACAAATTGCTTTACTAGTCAAGGCAGAACTCAAGAAACTGTTAGACGTTGGTTTCATTAGATCAATTGACTATGTAGATTGGATTTACAATCTTGTACTAGTCACTAAACCAACATGGGGCATCCGCATTTGCACCGATTTCAAAGATATCAACAAGGCTTGTCCTAAGGATGACTTCCCTTTGCCTAACATAGACATGATAGTAGACATGACAACAGGTTATAATCAGATCAAAATTGCAACTGAAGACCAACCTAAGACAACTTTCACTTGTCCTTGGGGAGCATATTGCTGGAATGTTATTCCCTTTGGACTCAAAAATATTGGAGCAACCTATCAACGTGCCATGACCACCATATTTCATGATCTAGTACACTCTTATGGAGGATTATGTCGATGACCTTATAGTTAAATCCAAGACAAGGGCATAACATTTATAGGTTTTAGACAAGATATTTCAAAGGCTGGAGAAGTATAAAGTGAGACTCAATCCCAAGAAATGTGTGTTTGGAGTAAAGTCAGGAAAGCTTTTAGGCTATATCATTTCCAGATGAGGCATTGAAGTGAATCCAACCAAGGTGAAAGAAATCATAGACATGCCTCCACCAACTAAGCTCAGTTAGCTAAGGACATTACAAGGAAGACTGAAATCCATCAGAAGGTTTATAGTGCAGTTAACAGATAAGACACATCCTTTTCAACATCTACTTAAGAAAGGGGTACCCTTTGCATGGACAACTAGGTGCAAAGAGGCTTTTCAACTGATTAAAGAATATTTACTCACACCACTAGTCTTAATGCCACCTGTTGAAGGACTACCATTGATTCTTTATATTACAACAACCCATTCATCACTTGGAGTATTGCTTGCACATAATGACGATGAAGGTCATGAAAGGGCAGTCTATTATATCAGTCAGACTTTGGTAGGTTATGAGCTCAACTATAGTACCATTGAATGTGCCTGTCTTGCAGTAGTATTTGCTACCCAAAAACTAAGGCACTATATGCTAAACCATCAAACAATGTTGATTGCTAAAATAGATCCTTTGAAATATCTTCTCAATAAGGCAACATTAATAGTGCAATTGGCCAAATGGGTTATGATACTTAGTGAGTATGATATCCAATATGTAGAAAGAAAGGATATTAAAGGACAAGTCATTGCTGATCAGTTAGCCAACTCACCAATACAAGCAGATCACCCATTAGTTGCAAACTTTCTTGATGAGTTTATATTCACCAACGACACAAACAACACATGGAAATTGTACTTTGATGGCTCACATACAAATCATGGCTCAAGGGCTGTTATACTGTTTATCACACCACAGGGTGATTCCATCCCTAAGTCATTCAGGATTGCATTCTCATGTACTAAAAACATAGTAGGGTATGAAGCTTTAGTGACAGGGTTATGCATGGCAGTCAAGTGGAAAATTAAGAACCTATAGGTATATGGTGATTCTCACCTAGTAATCAGACAGGTAAATGTTGATTATGAGAATAAGGATGAGAAGCTTGCTCCATACAAATGCATGGATGATAGCTTTAAAGAGTACTTTGAAAAAGTCAAATTTAATCAGATACCTCATGTTCTAAACAGGGCATCAAATGCTATGGCTACAATTGCATCACTTCTGGACATTCCTAACAATGTGCCTAATTTTGAGTTTTTGGTAGAATAACTTTTGGTCCCAGCCTACGATATCCTAGATTCTGAAATGGTGTGTGAAATTGTTGGTCTTGATTCCCCATGGTACAAAGAAATATATAACTACCTTTATGTTAAAATCATAGGCACTGGCCTCTCAAACAACTAACGTAGGACATTCCTTTGTAAGTCAGCCAAATACACCATCGTCAGAGACACCCTATATAGACATGCCTTAGCTAATACCCTACTGAGATGTATTTATTCTAATGAAGCACAAGCAACCTTGCATGGGGTGCATGAGGGTATATGTGGGTCCCATTCTAGTGGTCCTACCTTAGCCAAAAATATTATGAGACTGGGATATTATTGGCCTACTATGGAAAAGGACTCATATGTTTTTGTAAAGAAATGTCGCCAATGCCAAGTTCATGGAGACTTGATACATGCACTAGCACAGGAGCTCCATCCTATAACGTCACCATGTCCCTTCGCCCAATGGGGACTCAACCTCATAGGTAAGATCCATCCCACATCATCTAATGGCCACAAATTCATCATTACTGCCACTGAGTACTTTACAAAGTGGATTGAGGCTATTCCAATGACATACATTACTAGCACACATATCTCTAAGTTTATTCTGAACTATATCATTTGTCAGTATGGTGTCCCTCAGTCCATAATCACCGATAATGGTCGCCCATTTAAGAATCAAGAAGTCTTCCATCTTTGTGATGAATTTCATATTCAACATCACTTTTCCACTCCATACTACCCAAAAGGTAACGGGCAAGCAGAGGCATCTGACAAAACCATCATTAGAATCCTCAAAATGACTGTCAATGATGCTGGTCATGATTGGCATTTACAAATTAATCATGCCTTATGGGCTTATCACACAAGTATCCGTACTCCCACTAGTGCCACTCCCTATTCACTAGTATTTGGCTCTAAAGCTATTCTTCCTATTGAGGTCAAGATTCCTTCCCTAAGGGTATCCGCGAAAGGCCATATTTATCATGAAGAGTACCGAGTATCGAGACTCCATGAGCTAGAATTCCTAGATGAGCGAAGATAGAAGGGACTAGACCATCTCCAAGCATATCAAAATCACCTTTGTTGTAGCTATAATAGGAAGGTCTTGAACAAAAACTTTGACATTGGTGACTTGGTTTTAATGGAGAACCCAAAGAATCAAGCAGAAAGAGACAAACTAGGAAAGTTTGAACCTAAATGGTTAGGACCGTATATTGTTATAGAAGCCTTTGGATCAGGAGCGTACCAACTCTCTACTCCTAAAGGGGAACCATTGTCCTCGCCAATCAATAGTCTTCATCTGAAGAAGTTCTACGCATAGCTTTTGAGGGCCTTGTTTTAATTAGCCCAAAAAAAAAATCATAAATAAAAAAAAACGTTACCAAGGTGAAAACCTGGAAAACATGCATCTTGGTAACACCAAAAAAATTAGATAATCCAGAAAATAGTAAAGACAAATAATTCATCCAATAGTGAAAACCACTTCGGTGGCACTTTGGATAGGTACCATGGTGAAAACCTCGCAAACAAGCACCATGTGTAGTTGACTCTACTCCTTTGTCTACTATTATTCTAATCTAGCATACCCTATACATAGTCCACTACCCTATACATAGTCTACTACCCTGTACATACTACTTATCCCTATACATACCATCTATCCCTATACATATCATATATCTTTCCTATCTATCGCTTGTACATACCATTCATAATAAGTGGTGGTCTTTCCCATAACTTGGAATGATTGACATCGAGTGCATTTCATACCCCCCATTTTACCCTATGCATAATCAATTGGTCTTATACTTGACTTTGTGAAAAAATTTGATGTGTGTCATATTGGTTCTTCCATTGGCTTTGTTGAAGACATAAAACCATAGAAAAATCCAAAAAAAAAAACATCACAAAATGACTTGAGAAAACACAAAAACATTAGAAAACTTCAAAAGGACAAAAAAATAAAAACATGTTGAAAATCCAAAAAATAGAGTCAGAGTTAGTCACACTTGTCAGTCTTTGTTGTTAGTCAAACTACGTTTCCTCTGTGACTAGACGTAGGCAAGGCCATCTGCCAATGTACCCCCGAGACATTAGGTCAGTCCGTTTAGGTTTGTCTTTATAAAATCATGACTCAATCTATATGTCTATATGACAAGGTCTTTGTGTGTATAACGTAGGCAAGGCCATCAATCGATGAGCCCCCGAAGCTGAACAAGGTCAGTCAATTAGGGTTTGTCACATTCACTATCACACACATATTCTACTTGTCATCAGTCTTGTTAGTCAAATTCAAGTTGAACTACAAGGCCTCTACATGTATAACGTAGGAAAGGCCATCAATCGATGAGCCCTCGAGGCCGCACTAGGTCAGTCCTTTGGGGTTTGTCGTCACACAGTTAATTGTCAACACATCATAGCAAGTCATGCATCAATCTAGTGAATAAGTCAGCAATGTCTTTAAGTCAAATCAAACAACTTGCCAAACGACACAATCCAAAAAGATCAACTAACATCTACTACACGATGTGTCCTTCCTGGGAACATACATCATCAAAACAATTAACCTGTGTCTTATTTAGGATGAGTCCTTCTTGAATACAGTATCAACAAAACAATCTATGTATTATATAGGATGATTCCTTCCTACATGATCAACATTGTCAAACAATCAAACATAGCCTTACATAGGTTATTAAATCAACGACATCTGACTCAATGTATTATATGATACATGTCTTTCTAAAACTAGGCTTTGTCATGCCTTATACAGATAGTCATAACATCGAAGCCAGACTCAAAGCCTTATCCGGTATGTTTATCTCCTAAAAACAGGCTCTATCAATCAATCCTTTTATCAATAAAAACAAATCAAACAAATAGATCAATTTTTGGCAAATATTTTATTGGCTTTTTGACTTTCTAACTTATTTATCTTATCTTTTCATTTGACTTTATGATGGGAATTATGTTACTAGCTTTCTCAAGGATGTCCCATGAAGGATTTAGAGAACCGATGATGTATCAAAATTATGTTTTCTTTGACTGCTGTCTGTCAACTATCTTTTAAATTTCATTTTGAGTCATGTTACTAGTTTCCTCAAGGATATCCCCTAAAGGATTTAGAGGAGTGATGAAATATCATGACCCGTCTTTTACTTTGTTTGTTGTATGTGGTTTTTCTTGACAAAAAGACTGGAGCAACTTGTGCCCTTAGTATGAGTTAACGACAATCCTTGTCTACGACTGTCTGTTATTAGCAAGTGGATGACCTTGCACACCTTGATCTATGTCATATCATGGTGTTTTTCTTCATTTGAATTAGTCCTTCCGAATGATGATAAAGTGCAACACCTTTTGTGATATAGCGAAACATCGAAGATTGCTAATACTAACATCCATCTCATTTCTTTTATTATTTCTCAATCTTTCTTTCCACACTAATAGTTCTTCCTCCTTGCATTATGATGGAGTCCTGTGACACAAAAAATATATAATCACCTGCATATACACATACATGTTAGAAAAATACAAACATATAGGCATTTATCATCTCTAGGACACCATGGCATCGTAGACATTCATCATCATACAATACATATCATAAGCATTCCATGTACATAACAAATTGTAAATATATGTATCACATTACATTTGTATAGCATCACATGTAGAAAGCATTGCAAATATAACATCACATTGCATCTCATAATTATAAATTGCATACATAACATTCATTGACATCATACATATTAATACATACATCATCACATAGAATCAACGTCATATCATTAGATGCATGAACACATCATAAAGTACATACGATCATCTATCACAAGGCATATCATATAAACATCACATGTACAAATAAACGACTACATAATGATTAAATAGAACTACATATCATGAGAATCGCAGCCAAAATCATATATATATATTGCTCAACAGTGTCACATCACAATGTCATAATGTCTCAATAAATATGGAAGCCCACAGGCTATATAATCATAATAGAATGTCTCGGTACATATCAAGAAGTGTCCCTATCCTGAACTGCCACTGCTATCATGGCTAGAGTGTTTGGATGATTGATGCCAGGAACCCGATGACCTGTGACCTGAGTGGGGCCTGTCATATGGACCAGCTCTGTGTGGCTGCTCAACACCCTCTATGCTAACTTTCCTAGAGTGGGTCCTAGTCTGAAACCTCTCACTGCATGCCTCTAAAAATATCAGAGCTCGTCTCTCTGGAGGAACCACTATCTCATACAAATCCTTATAATAGGTGGCCCTCTCCTCGGCTTTGACTAACTCTCTGGCAAATTTAGCTATTAGCCCAGTACATAAGGCTCTAATCTCTGTGAATCTCTGCTTGGTTCTTGTGTCTGAGCTATGGCCTGATCTCTTTCCATGATGGCCCTATCCCTCTCCATCTATACCAAATCCCTCTCGGACAACATGACCCTCATCTGCTCCTCCGAGGATGCAATTTGGGCCCTAAGTGTAGCAGTTTCAGAATCAACTGCCTTTGTGTCAACCTGTCTCAACCTTGGTACACCATCATCCTCATCCTCCAAATCCTCCAAAATCCTATCTCAGATCTCCCACTCATGATTATCATCCTCCTCATCATCATCCTAATAGGCACCAAGTAAGCCAAGGGCATCAATCTCTGCCTCCTCTCTGTCTGCCTCCTCCTCTACATGAACCTCTAGGATGACCTCCTCTATAAGATGCTCCTCCTCTCTTCCAATCGCAACATGCACCTCCTCCCCACCTCTGCCAATATCCAACATGGGCACATCCTCCTCTCCCCATCCCTCCCAAATTGGTGATAATGGTGGCCCTCGTCCCCTCTGTCCATGCCTCCCTCTCCTACCACCTCGCCAACCACCTCCACCACCATCTCCATCATCACCATGGCCCCCTCCACCTCTTCGACCTCTGCCTTTGCCATACCTGCCGCGCGGTCCTGTCCCTCACTGCTCTATTGGTGTAGCTTGATCTGGATCTATAAGGGGAATCATCCTATGCACGACCCACCACTGATCATAAGCCTCTGTGGTACCTGGGTTTGCTACACTATCTCTCCATCCCCACAGAACTACCTGCAATCCATCAATGTCTGCCTCTGTAGTGGCTACTAGAATCTCTGGACCCCACAGGCGGATCTCTCACGAGGACCTCGCGAACTCGACCTGTCCTCTTGGCACATCCTGTACCTCTTTGAACTGCTACAATACATGATTTGGAAAATGTCACTCAATAATGTGGACATGTGAAATAATCCACCCAATCAGGAATTGAGTCTGGCAGAAAAAAGGAAAATGCTTATCCTCGTCTAACCACTCTGCACATCCCAGGTACGATCTCCATGTAAACTGAACCATAATATCTATGGCATGCTTGAAATACCTAGTATCTCCCATGTGGTGCTGAGTGTTCACCCCCACATAACGAAAGGCATAAGGTGCTCTGTGTTGTCCATCGACTGTCATTGGTGTCCAAAAAATGGCAATGTGTTCCCACACTGATACCATCGGAGCGTGGTACTACAACTCATGAACTGAGCTTCTTGATAGGCTATGTCATGCAAGTGAAAATATAACATGCCAATGAGATAGGGACCCCAAGCATATACCTCACGTCCCTGTAACATACCTACTAGCATCTCCCCCCAACCCATAGGAAAACCATGACCTCGACGGTTAGGAAGCACTATACCACCTATCAATGTACACACTAGACAGTCTAGCTGCCTATACCTATGTGCCAGTACACACCATCTAATCTCATAGTGATCAAACCCTAACTATTTTACATTGGTGTGAGGGTAGTATTTGTACATCTCAGCAACACCCCTCTAGGTATTATACTTCACCTTCGTGCCTCTGATGAGAAGTCTCAGGATCTTGTAGACATCCTCTAAGGTCATTGTTGCCTCTCCAGTAGGCAGGTGAAACGATGAAGTCTCTGAGTGCCATGGTTCGCACAACGTTGTCAATAAACCCCGGTATGCTAGAATTTGGGGCATGTCTGTCACATGTAGAAGACCTAGGTGCCATAAGGATCATCACTCTACACTCCACAAGCTGTCTCAGAAGCAAAAAGTTGTAGGTCTCGACTCTCGCGTATATACAGTGTCTAACACAACCTGTAATGGCATTATACATGCCTCATGTCAGCATCAAACATCTATCCTAGTGCAAAATGACAAAATCAAATGCTATTCAAATGCGTCATTATTTTGCAAATGCGTCATTCTTTTGCACATGCATCATTCTTTTACAAATGTGTTGCAGAAAACCAAATGCATAATTTAATTTTACACATGCATCATTTTTTTTCAAGTGCATCACTTGAATATGCAAATGCGTGCAAAATTACAAATGCATCTGCATAAATCAAATATCATTTGCAACTGCATAAACTAAATAACAACTGCATCTAAATAAATGCAAATGTAGTGAAAAATAAACACATGCGATTATTTTAAATACATATGTGATGCTATTTATCAAATGCGTTGAACTAAAAAACAAATGCGTCGAATTGCAAAAACCCTACGCTAACCATCTACGTCATTTTAAAAATGTGTTGATCTGCATGCAAATGCGTCGATTGCGCACTCACATGCAGCTTTTCAACAAAGTGACACATAACAAAAATATCAAATAAATGCATAAAAACTCATGCAAATTAAAAAATTCAAAATTCAAGATTAAGGTACATACCGGGGGGTCTACGTCGACTGGCCGCTTGAAGGTTTGGATCCTGTATGCTTGATGGTGGGTGTTTGGAACAGGAGACATCTTCGCTGTGGGTGCAAAGCAAAATCTCAATTCTCAAAGCTATGTGGGTTAAAATGAATAGGTTTTTACCCCATTTTCTATTTATACCTAGGGTTTTGGTGGCATTCTTTTCTACTAGCCGCGTCAGCTTCCAATTTCAATCGACCCATACCTGTCCATTCCATTTCCAACTTCCATTCTGTCAACTCCACTGCATTTCTGGCTGTCCAATGGACTAATCAAGATTATTTCCAATTTTTTTTTTATTTTTTTCAAAAATTTATCAATTTTCCCGAGGGGGCATACCTTCACCTGTTTACACCGGGGCATATTTTAATCGATTTTCTTTGACACAACGCCGAAATGACAATGTATCAAAGAGGGGCAAATGTAGACACCGAAATCTGGTTTAAGCCTGCGACTTCAATATTCTTAATAATTCGTATTTCTTCCATGGTCATGATTAAATAATGTCAATTATCTAATTATTCTCTAAGGTCTTCATTTCTTCTATTAATTAAATAATCTTAAATATTTAATTAATTCACACTTTTCTTTATTCCATCTGATTAATTAAATAAACACTTTTTATTTAATTATGTTACTAATTAACCTTATCCTTCTTCTTCAATTAAATAAATTCTAATTTAATTTACCTTTATCATATTTCAACTACAATTGAATAAATCCTTTATTTATTGAATTATTCTTCAAATATCAAATCTTGAATTAAATGAATTATTTAATTCATAAATCCTATTTTAACGCTTTGCTCTATATTTAGATAATTGTGCAAACTATCTAAGTATTCACTTTTACTCGACTCAAAGATCTATTTTAATCGCTCAGTTAACTCTTGATTTAATGTCTGAGTGGCTTTCTTGAGTAATCTCTTCATCAAATCATTCAATCATCTAGTGCTAACTCAATTGCGTGTACATGCAGATTAATTAGATATTCTTAGTTAATTAATTAAACCGTGTGTGTGCATTTGAACAAAGAGTTGCTTTAATCAATCTTTATCTTTGTCATGCAAAGATAATTCTTATGTTTTCGAATACCAAACTTGAAGATTAAAGCATTTATTTAATCTTTAATTCTATTTATAATTTGTATCACTCATGTCGCTACTAACAGTTATCATAGTGCATGTCTAATCTCTCGATCTCAACTGTCTGTTGATCTTTCGATCCTAGCTTGTCGTTCGAATAATCAATTTTCTATAAATTGATTTTTCATTCTTCATTCCAATCTCTCTCAAAATCTTATGACTTTTTGGAGCAACTATCTTGAATCTTCGATGTTTTGCTAAATCACTATCATAGGCTATACTTGCATGAAATTTGAAAATATGAGGGAAATTATACTACAACGACAAAATGGAGAAGGGCAATCAAGATGATACATGGAATTATGTACATATTGGGTGAGATTGTTTAGTTTATTTATGTTTTTACTTTCCTTTGTTCTCTGTTACTTAGCTTAGATTGCATTAGAGTTTTAGATTGCATTGCATGTTTGCTCTGATCTATTTCTTTTGCAAGTTCTAGATGTTACAACCCTCTACAAAAAAAATTACCTCAGAAGCTCTTGATGAAGAATATAGGTGAATTGATAATCAAAATTCATTGAATTAGCCTCTTGAATCCAATGTCGAGGTCATTTTCACCCCAAATGCATAAAAATGGTAGCTACCATCCAGATCTGGAAAAAGGGAACTGCTTCAAACCCTCACAGATTTGACCTTAGGAATCCAAATTAGGCCAAACAAAAGCCAAATCTAACTTTCTTGACATTCTAATGGCGAGGTCCTTTTTGCAGCAAAATGCACCTAAAAATTTCCCACCTCCAAAATTTTCAAAAAAAGCAAAGGGGATTGTAGATTTGAAGCCTATAACCCTTGTTAAAGAAAAAAACCTCATAATTCAAGAAGGGTTTCACTGACTCCATGCTCTGATACCATGTTAGAATTGTGATAACACGAGCCACGGGATCAAACAATGAACAAAGACAGTTTCCATGCAAGAGATCTACAAACAATATATGCAATATTCCTCAACAAGAAAAAGCTACAACAATGAACTTCAAGAATCTTTAGGGAAAACAAAAGTCCTCAAAGGTTGAGAGTTCTATCAAAGTCATGAAATCTCGAGAGAGTAGAAGAGAGATAATATAATGAGGGTTGAGTGCTACATAGGAGCAACCCTAATTGGTAAAGGGATTAGATCAGGACAATTGTCAGCATCACATACGATGATACAAAATGATGTAATAATAGTTCACTTTAGTTAACATAGAAAAAAACTTAGTTAACTTAATAAAAAACTCCTAAGTTTAGTTTAAGTGTATGATAATAAATTAGACTAATAATTATTTAAAGATTAATCAATTATTAGCTAATGCATGATTACTCTAACATATATGAGAAGTGTAACCTACCTCAACTAGTATGTAATGCTTGGGCCTTAGATTTAGCTAAGATGGTGGTTCCAAATTAATTCTTTATGTTGAATGTAGTCTAATAGACTTGTAAATATTACAATAAAAAAATTTAAAACTATGATAGGTGTAGGTGGAATGGTCATTTTTACTTTGAATATAGAGATAATCCAAAAGGTGTTTAGTTTGATACTTTAAGTTGGGAAAGAGCTAAACTTGAAAATAATATCTAATAAACTTAAGAAATATAATAATAATCATATACTTGTAAATTTTACCAACTAAAGAATGAGATGAGATTAATTATATTCATGTCATTGCAAATGATGAGGATGAGATAACAAATACAAAAAAAATTGCCTATTTAAAAATTAAAAAACCAATCTTTCTACTATGTTATACAACATGGTGCAAGAAATAAATATCTCAATTAGCCATAGTATTCATCTTAGATAGTCATCATCCTTATGTGGTCACACTTAATGATTATAGAGATATATGGAAAAACTAGTTCATGGTGAAATTATTTAGATTAAAAAGATTAGTTCTCCAAAGATATTTATAAGATACTTCATATTATGTCACATATTCTTACATGTCATGATGAATGATTGAGATCATTAGTTAATGTATCTACATTTCTTGATGGAATGATTTGAGCATTATCTTGTATAGTTATAGTCTATCTACATAGTGTAATAGAGGAGGACCACTGCATGCAAGACCCCAGGTTACAGGGGGTCAAGAAGTGAGAGGCTACCCTAACTTACCTCAGTTGAATGTACTATTTAGGGTATGTAAGGCGAGGGTAACAAGGACTATAGGGCCTCTTAGCTACTCAACAGGCCCAAAATGCAGAAAGAGGCTAGGCGAGCTGATTTCTAGGTTTAACACTTCATCTCAGAAAGCTCTTTGTTTGAGGAAAAAAGTGTAGACTTTGGATGATAGTGCAGCACGCTGTCGTCCATACGGCCAGACAATAATAAAAATGATGTTAAGTCACTAAAAACTAGCTAACGACCCAACAAGATAACTAAAGGGCCAAAATGACATAACTAAGTAAATTATATAATCTCTAATATGATAAAGTAAATAAGCAAGAGTGATAAAGATGAGAAGAATCTCACCAATGAACTCGTTCGCCAGTTGATTCTCCAAGAGCTCACACACCTACACACAACAAGAAGGGAAATTTTAGGTGGCTGTATAGGGGCCTGCCTCAGTCAGATCCCCGCTTAGGTGTTTCCACTGCCACAGACAACCAAAAGAATGAGATAAAGAAGCAATGTAATGAAAACAAAAACACTACAATGCAATATTATGCTACTCACCAAATGATAGAGGAGAGGAGAGGGAAGCTTACCACCTCCACCAAGAGCACTCAAGGTTGCTTGGGGGAGAAATGAGAGGAACTCAAGCCTCTATTGGGTATAGCGTGGTCCCAAATGTGCTCTACTGAGTTGACGAAGTGTGATATTGTTGCAATGGAATGCTTGGAATGCTTCGAAGTGAGTGAAAGTGAGCTTGTGGAGTGATGTGAGAGTGTGAGTATGGAAGCTTAGTCTGTTCAAGAGTTGGAATTCCAATTGGAGGATTGAATATGAAGGAATGAAGAAGAAAACAACCATATTCGAGTCAGTTTACTGAAGGAGGCGTTACAACTTTGCTGCCAATGGGAAGAGTAACGCCTCTGCTAGCTTAGCCATAGGAATCTACCAAGGATGTAAGCATGCCACGTGGACATATGCACACCACACGGGTGTCCCCGACAGAAACACCTCCACTGACACATAAAATAGGCTCCACGTGGACCACCGACAATAGGCTTAAGTAAATTTAAGCCTCCGACTTTGGTTTTCTAAAGTGTATAAAGAAAAAAAGGGGAATTGGGCCTAGGGTGCAAATTCACTCTTATACATTTTGACCCCACTTTAGCTATCATGAGTACTGATGAGTGCTCGGTAAAGTAGATCAAGAAGAAAGTAGGCTTAGAAAAGTATACCTGAACCGTCAAGGAATTAGTACTCAGTCTTGTGTACCCGAAGGTGCAGGAGATGTGAAGGACTCCATAGCTACTAAGAACTATGAAGTTGGAACAAAGTGTCTTACAGGCCTAGGAACCTACAAGGAGGCAACCCCCAAGATCTCTCGCATGGAGGAATCCCCAAGGAAGTGGACTCCACAAAGTCAGGAAGCGGCAAAACATCTACCCATAGATAGAACATGTCAAAAGCGATGACATGTCCACCTACAGATAGAACATGTCAAAAGTGGCAACATGTCTACCCACAGATAGAACATGTCAAAAGTGGTGAAACATCTAATCGTAGATAGAGAATGTCAAAAGCGGCGACACATCTACCTGTAGATAGAGCATGTCTGAAGCAGAGACATGTCTACCCGTAGATAGAACATGTCTAAAATGATGACACATCTACCCATAGATAGAAATGTCTAAAGCGAATGGTCACATAGACTAAAAAAATTTCAAAGGACTCCCTTAGGAACCTTTCAAAAGGAGAGGGGTCCACTCAAGGGACACACTGTTTGAAAAGTAAGGTGTAGTTAGGCTACCCCCAAGCTAGACGCGGAAGGGAAAATGGAATGAGCCTAGTCGGGCTGCCCCGAGGCTAGACATGAAAAGGTCCATTCATTACAAAGGATTTTGAAGAAAGGATCCCTAGCGGACCCACCGTGAAGAAGAAAAGAGGGCCCACTCAAGGGACGCGTAATTCAAAAGTGACTGTTCACCTTAGAGTGATTCATCATCAAGAGATCCTTTCGAAAGATGTTCACTTCATCAAGGAATTTGAAAGGAAGGTCATGCCCCCACACGAGGGGAATTGAAAGAAATTCCCACTTTAGACGAATGTCTTCAAGTCCTTTCTTTACAAACCCATGATGAAGGAAACACATTCCACTAGGGTTCAAAGTTGAGAATACAATTATAAGGAAAAATTGTTTGGAAGACTTTCAAGAAAAGATTCGTTGGCAACAAATTCATTTTCTAAAAATTGAGGTGTTAAAGAGAACATTGTCACGCATAGGAGGGACAACTCAAGCAAAGAAGAGAGAAAGATAAAGGGAAAGCGAAAGAGAAAAGAAAAATACAAATAAAGGGAACATAGGGATTTGGTTTAGTGGGGTCAGATCTGTCCAAGCTCATTTAGTAATAGGTAACTAGAAATGCAAGGTGAAAGATCATCAATCCCCAACTAGATCAGGAAGAATGCATGAAAAAAAAGTAAAAATAAAAAATTGGGTCAACATGGAAGGGAAGCCTAAATGCCCCCAATGCTTTGTATCATCCCCAATTTATCGAAAATCAATCACAAACATTGAAGAATGATGGTACAAATAGAAGAAGGTTTACGACAAAAAAACCATGCTTGTATCCAAGCACCAATAGGGGTGACGAGGGTCATCCAGGTACATATAGCACGAGTACGGGGGAACACATCACAAAACACACACACACACAAGATCAAGAAAATGGGACCTCCTCATAACATTGATCATTCAGGAGGTCGTCTGCTTCTCAATCTAGATCCTCATAAGGAGAAAGATGATGAGCCTATAAGGGTGGAATGTTAAGAGGAGGAGCATCCAACCCTCCCACAACAAGGGCCAAGGAAGATGGCCCCTCGAGGTCCTCTCCACCGAGCTCCTATGGAGTCAAAGTCAGTGATTTTGCAAAGATCACCGACAGGATCAGGACTTCATCCACAAAATTAAACATGCATCCCTCAAGAGCATCATGCTTATCCTCAGTGGACGACACAGGATGTTCCTAAGATTCACCGTTAAGCTCGCTGAATGACTCGGGAGTGGTGATGAACTTAGGGGGAGGTAGGACTAGTTCTATTAGAAGGACAAAACAAGTCATCATAGGGCCACCTTGTGAAGAAGGTGGATTCCTCTTATGTCCTACTTTTCTTGAAGGACCAACCTCTGCCTCTTTCTTTGTGGGAGGAGATGAACTCCCCACAAACGAAGCTAGGGTGTAGAGGAAGAGGAGGATAGAACCATAGTGAACACGGCCAAAGTGTTAACCATGTCTGCGGGCTTAGGGAAGGGATGAATATTCAGGACAGACATCAGCAAAGGCGACTCCATTGAAGGAGCGATAAACACTTGTACCTATTTAGGGTTAGGTTCATTTGTACTCACAACAGAAGCCGAAAGAGAATCAGGTTGAAGGGAAACAAAAGGAAGGGAGGAAAAAGACACTGCGGAAGATCCTAAAACAAGAGCAGTCATTTCTTCCTCCTGCTTGGCTAGGAGAGGCTTTCATCGGTGCTTACGTTCACGTGCAAAGCGGTTTCTACGACTCTTGGAGTTAGAAGCCGAAGCTTGCAAAGGAATAGGAGGTTCCTGCTTGACCATAGGAACGTCCACTATGGTTGTTTCAGGTGGAGGAATGGGTTCTTGTACAGGAGCAGGGGGAGTAGGCTGAGGAGGAGTCAACTCAAGAGCCTTGGTAGCAGGCCTCTTTTTGCTCACTGCCTTAGGAGTAGGAGCAGTAGGAGGCCACGATAGTTAAGACAAGGAGGACTCTCCTTGAAGGATCTTCTTCCTCTCATACCGAATGGGTCTAGGCTCCATCAACAGAATAGGAAGCTCGAACGCGGGATGCATAGGCTTTCACCAAGCGGGCACCAAAGGGTTCTCCTACAAACGAGCAGCAGAACCTGATGGTACCACAGTTGAGCGAGAAGAAGCGTCAGACTGGGCAATGGAAGAAGGAGGATCACAAGACCGCTTTTCTTCTTTCCTCTTTTGGGCCTTGGTGGCCTCGCTATTAGCCTTCAAACAAGCCCTATGTGAAATATCATAGGGCGAGGGAGGATACCTCACCTTCGGCCTCAAATATCCTTTCTTATAGTTCTAATATGTCTTATGCAAAAGGTTTGTCCTAGGTGGAAGGGGAACCACATATGTAGGCCACAGATAATCCAGGGAGTAGCTACCATGTGCAACTAGTGGTCGATAACCAGTGTCATGGATTACGTGCATGAAACCTCCATGGATAAATTTCAAACATTTATGCACAACGAAGGGTACCACATTCATCATTACCAACTAAGGGATACCCAACTTTACATGGAAGAGTTTGGACCCAAGGATGATATCAAACAAGAGGTTTACAGACTTAGGCCCGACCAAGACCGATAGGACAATGCTAACCAAGGGGGTACGGAGATTCCATCATGCGTGCGAATGAAAATCACAGGAGCATCATATCCATCCTTATGTAAAAAGTTAATTAGCATAATCTCGTCTATTATTATATTTACTTGTGATGTTAGGTCAATGAGAACACTTGCTACGATTTCCCCATTGATACGTGCATGAATGTAAAGAGGAGATGGTTCCTTGTTGAAGCCCATTGGCAGGTTATGTGAACTAAAGGTTATACCAACACTGCTATCCACAAGCTATGCTAAGGGGATGGGTTGATGCAAAAAGGAGGCCATTACGTACACTAGACAATTCCTTCACAGAATCCCTAAAGGTTATTGGATAATACGGTGACCCAATTAAGGTTTCATCATGCAATACCTTTGGAACCTTCCAACTACATCAACTAGGGGTTATAGGTTGGGTTGCAAGGCGACAACCTTACAACACTCACACCTACAACGCTCCTAGAGTATGAGGAAAGGAACTGTCAGTATCCCAAGAACAGAACCAAAATGGTTCACGTTGGGTTCACCAAAAATGTAAGAGAGGGGGACCATCATGTGCAAGACCCTAGGTCACAGAGGATCAAGATGCAAGAGGCTGCCCTAACTTACCTCAGCTGAATGTAGTGTTAGGGTATGTAAGGTGAGGGTAATGAGGACTGTAGGGCATCTCAGCTACTCAACAGGGCCAAAATGTAGAAAGAGGCTAGGCGAGCTAGTTTCTAGGTTTAACACTTCATCTCGAAAATCTTTCTATCTGAGGAAAAAAGTGTAGACTTTGGATGACAGCGTGGTGCATTGGCATCTCAAAAGTGCGTTGTCATTTGTATTACAGACAACAATAAAAATGAGGTTGTCACTAAAAACTAGCTAACGGCCCAACAAGCTAACTAAAGGGCCAAAATGATAGAACTAAGTAAATTATATAATCTCTAATATGATAAAGTAAATAAGCAAGAGTGATAAAGATGAGGAGAATCTCACCAATGAACTTGTTTTCCAATTGATTCTCCAAAAGCTCGCAAACCTACACACAGCAAGAAGGGAAAATGTTGGGTGGTTGTATAGGGGCCTGCCTCAGCCAAACCCCTACTTAGGTGTTTCCACCACCACAGACAGCCAAAAGAACGAGATAAAGAAGTAATGTAATGAAAACACAAAAACTACAATGCAGTATTATGCTACTCACCAAATGATAGAGGAGAGGAGAGGGAAGCTTACTACCTCCACCAAGAGCACTCAAGGCTACTTGGGAGAGAAATGAGAGGAACAAGCCTTTGTTGCTTATGGTGTGGTCTGAAACGTGCTCTATTGAGTTGACGAAGTGTGATATTGCTGCAATGGAATGTTTGGAATGCTTGGAAGTGAGTGAAAGTGAGCTTGTGGAGTGATGTGAGAGTGTGAGTATGGAAGCTTAGTCTGTTCAAGAGTTGGAATGCTAATTGGAAGATTGAATATGAAGGAATGAAGAAGAAAACAACCATATTTGGGTCGGTTAGCCGAAGGAGGTGTTACAACTTCACTTCCAATGGGAAGAGTAATGCCTCTACTGGCTCAACCGCAGGAATCTTCCAAGAACGTAAATGCACCGCACAGATGTTTGTGTGCCGCGCAGTCGTCCCCGACAGAAACACCTCCACCAACACACAAAATAGGCTCCACATGGACTGCCAACAATGGGCTTAAGTAAATTTAAGCCTCTAACTTTGGTTTTCTAAATTGTATAAAGGAAAAAAGGGGAATTGCACCTAGGGTACAAATTCACTCTTATACACATAGATAAGCATCAAATTTAGGATTTTTATTTGACGTTTGGAAACCACTTTGGTAACCTACTATTAAAGAAATTAAAAGTAAATAAGATGAGCTTAAAATATGAAATAATAAGTTCTATTATATCTCTACATATGGACCTTGAAAGAGGTTTGATGCATATTGAAGAGATTTTTTTTTAAGGATTGCACCATGCTTAGGATAATTGGGTTTATAATTTACCCCTATGAGATGCATCATAGTGTGCCTCCAATAATTGCATTTTTATAAGAAACAATACTAAAGTACTTAGTTGATAAGTTTCATTTTAAATAACATTAGAAGTGTAGATTCCTTATTTCTTCAATTGTCTTTGGATATTTTACAATTGAAAGGAATAATTCATTTGATTGAATTGTTTCATAAATGGATGAATTGGGAAATATTTTGATATATGGAGACCACATAAAACTAAAATATTTGTTGATGGAAGGAGGGTTATGATAGATATAGATTTGTTCATGTATATGATGAAGAAAAGGATTTTTTAGGAGTTGTAAAAGTGAAGTAGAGAAGAAAATAAAAAATAACAATGAATAGAAAATTATTTAGTAGAAAGGAAAACAATTTAATTAATCCAAAATATCAAAAGAGATATTTAATATTACTACATATAGCTAGAGAATGAATTCACTTCTCAAGGATATGGAAACCTATACCTAAAAAGTCTAATGAATTTGAGGCACCAAAATAAGGGTACAAGAAGGGAAAAAAATTGATGAAGATCCATATATACAATAATTGAAGTAAAATCTCATAGAGCACCATTTCCTGGATTAAATAAATGATTTATATTTATCTAATTCTTGCGGGATAGGACTATAAGGTTGAATTTAATTAAATAAATAAATTTATTTCAGCAAGGATAATGAATGTATTAATTAATTAAATAATTTATTTAATAAATTCTTGGGATAACACAAATTTTTGTGTGGTTAGGTGTTGAAAAATTTAGGTGTCTACTATTTTCCCTTCTAGTTGCAGCTAGACAAAGTAATGTCATTTCAAACAAGAATAAAACATAGTGGATAGAAAGAGATGAGACTAGTGGCATGATAACCCAATCATTATAATGATGAGATTGATTATGATGAGGGAGGTTGGTATGATCACTTGAGAAGATAGGTGGGTTCAAAGAACATGGGTGTGCTCTTAAACTATATATTAATATTAGAGGATAAAAGATAGAAGGAGATGTAAGGATAGAAAAGGATTCCTAGATTAGAATGAGAATGTTTGGGTGATGGGAAGAAAGAGGAGGATATCCATGCTGCATTGGTGAAGGAAACCTTTCTTTTATATTGCACTTAACATTATGCAACAAGCTATAAAGAATTGAGGTGATAATGTGCCAAGTGTGTAGAGGCGAGGATCTAATTTTTGCTAAAATCACATATTTTTAGAAAATATAATGATTTAAGCCTTAAAAAGTTCCATTTAAAGCATTCCAATTAAAGAGGGTTTGATAAAACTACCTTAAATCAAACCTCCTTGGATGAATGCCGCTAGTTTTAAACCATACATATAACAAAGTCTCCTTTACACCTATCAAAATGCTGATAAAAAAACCACTTTTGATTTACCTTTTGGGGGATCAAATGAATTCATTTAAAATTTATTTTTTGTAAGTATTTAGTTCTTATTATAAGCTTCCCAAAAAGTATAATTTTAAATAAATTTAATTTTATTATTATATTTATTTTTTATTTCTTGTGAATGTAGGTTTTTCACTGAAAATCAAGCTTTCTATTCTGCACATGTGGAAAAATAGTTGATTATAATTTATTTACTTATTTTTAAATATGAGTGTACCATATATTGAAGTTCTTGATCCAACAAAGAAAAAAAAAAGAATTTCAATACATCCAAAAAAAGTTATGCATTATGCGGTCGCGCTATGTCTGAATTATAATTGGTTTGACTTAAAAACTTGATTAAAAAAAAAAATTAATACAAAACTATTTAACCAAGTGAAAGCACTAGATATCAGAGTTATGAATCTAAATTAAAAAGAATTAGAATTTTATCCTTCATGGAAAAAATATTATGTATTATATGGTGAGCGTCACTTTTTTAAAATGTTGTTTTCTAAAAAAAATTAATTTTTGAGGGAGATGGAAAAAGAAGTGCAATCTGATTCCAAAAATTTTGAAAAAAATA
Source organism: Sequoia sempervirens (assembly GCA_007258455.2). Taxonomy (NCBI): domain Eukaryota; kingdom Viridiplantae; phylum Streptophyta; class Pinopsida; order Cupressales; family Cupressaceae; genus Sequoia; species Sequoia sempervirens. Next base: position 492,851,890 of record VDFB02000017.1, read on the forward strand.
TATTTAGAATCTATAGACAAAATTTCATGAAACTCTAGTTTGCATCATCTTCAAATTCCTCACGGTTTAGCCACTATAGGTGCCTGAACATGAAGATTTAGTTAAAAAAAATTATTTCAATGTCTAGTTTGGCCAAAAATTGTAAACCACTATTATGGGATCATGTGATCCAAAAGAAAAGGTTGCATGAAAAAATATTACTTGTGATGCCATGATATAGAATATCATGATACCCCTACAATATTATGATGCAAGGATAGGTTATAAATGCAAGCAATGATATTAAATACATTTCGACAAGAAAACATGCACAAATAAGACAAAAAAAAATAAAGATGTTTCCCCCAGTGAAGCTAAAAACCTATTTGATTGATGATGATGGTGAGGATATCATTGTTAATGACAAGAATAATATAATAATTATGAACAATATTTTACATTTATAATTTTCTCAACAATAAGTAAAATGTAAGGATGGGGAACACTACATCCCAATGATGATGATAAGAGTAAAATGAAGAAACTTTCATGCCAAGGTTGGAAATAGAACCATAGGATTTCTTTGGATGTTGTGAGAGATTGCATTGATTAGGATTTATTATGGGTGGAGGGACCATTTTGGGAGAATTAGATTGGTTGTGGGATGAGGATTAGTTTGAGGCAATCATTTAGGGGGAATGAATAGGATTGGAGTGTACTTAGCAAGGGTAGAAGGCCATTTAGAATAGGGAGATGGGATTGGAGGTTGCTTAATATAGGGATATGAGAGTGGAGGTTGCTTAATATAGGGAGATGAGAGTGGAGGTTGTTTAATATGGATGTATGTATTTGAACATTGTTTAGGGAGATTAGAGGGTCATTTAGGATAGGGAGATGGATTTGAAGGTTATTTAAGAAGACGTAAAGGTCATTTATGGTGACTGGAGGGTCATTTAAGATGGGTAGATAGATTTGAAGTCCATTTAGAAAGATTTGAAGGCCATTTTGGGTGACTAGAGGGTCATTTAGGATAGGGGTGAACTTGAGAGAGAATTGAGGATTTTTTAGGATGGGTAAATGGATTTGAAGCTTATTGAGAGATATTTGAGGGTCATTTAAGTAAGAGGGATGTGAGTGGAGGTTATTTAAGGATATGGGATGGTCATTTAGAATGGAGGGATGAAATTAGAGGTAACTGAAAGAGATTGGCAGGTAATTTAAGCTAAGGGATTAGAGTGAGGGTCATTTAGGGAGATTGGAGGTCATTTAGGAAGATTAAAAGGTTGTTTAGGATTGGTTATAGGGTTGGAACCATTGACAAGGGAGAACCAAGGTCATGTGAAATTATGAAATTGTGGAGGATTGGATTAGGTAGGAGAGAGGGGAGGAGTGGATGAAATCTAAGTAATATAAGGATTATAAGATGGAAGATATGATATAGGTATAAGATGGGAGGTAATTCTAAGGATTGTATCATATAAGATTCACAAGCCCCATAGTAGATGGGTTGTGGTATATATGATGGAGGGATCATAGAGAAAGTAAGGTTTATATTGGTTTCAAGGATAAGAGGGGTTTATATGAGGAAATTGGTATAAAAATTAAGGTTTGTATTTTTGACAGCATGGACAGATATTTTTTCTCTTGCCTTATCAAGATCAAATGAGGGTGGATAGATTGGGTAAGATGGGATAGTGTTGGTAGGTAGGATAGATGGGGTAGATAAAGTAGAAGAATATTTTCCCCAAGTGTAGGGTGCAAGTGGATGGGGTGATTCACACATGACACTTATTTTCTATCTTCTCATCATGGTACTTTCTCAAGGAAAAATAAGGAGTGTTTATCACCATTGGCTAAATATTTATATATTTTTTTCTATTTTATATATATCAAAGGATGAGATGTTGGTATTATGAGGGAATGTTGTGAGGATCAATATTGGCACACACCATGATGGGTGTTGAAGCTTTGGATTAGAAGTGGGTTTTGGATTTGGGTATTTAGAAGGGGGTGTTAGGAAGATGAATTTTAGTATAACATGCCTATTGTTCTACCCAAATATTTTGTAGGTTTTTTACCTCAAGTAAATAAATTATGATTCCAACACTTAGAAATTAAATTTTTCTTTTCATATATAAGAATAATATGTACATCTAAAATAAAAATAATTCCATACTTTCCCATTGCATTACAATTTTTTTTTCAAATTTCCAAAGTATTGATTTCATATTACATAATTTCATGATTACATTTCCTCTTTTACAATCTTCCATAGAAATGGATACATAAATACTTACATAGCTTCCATGAGCTCATTGGCACTAGGTATACAAATTGTCTAGGTTCCCTCCATCAAATCTTGGTCGCCGAATGATGAGGAGAAGCATGGTGCAAAGGGGAAGGACTCAAAACAACATCCTAAACACTTCCAAACAAGATTTCAACACAAAGGATTCCAATGTGCACATTAGTTCACTCTAGGAAATGGGGGAAACATCCAAATAGCACTCAACCTTTGAGGAAAACCTAGAACAAGGGAAATTTGGTGTTTCCAAGTCTATTTCAACATACCTTATGGGTTCCCAAACATTCAAGACCCAACCAACTGAACAAAACCATGATTTGTGCAACTCAACAATGGTTGCCACCATGTGCATTTAGGATAATGACTCTAAAAAAAGGTAAGAATACTTGACACAAGGATCCCAAACCTATATAGACCTCCTAAAAATTTTCTTGTTGTCTTCCAAAAAAACCATGACCAATCAGAATGTGGGTTTTTCCAAATCTCAAGCCATTAAGGGTTTAGGGTAGTCTGTGCAAAAATGCAAGCATTCTGTCATTTAGAACTACACCAAAAATAAAGAGCTTAACCTCTCCTTTTTCCAAAGTGAGGTAAGAAGTAGGACACAATTTTCCACTGCTCATGGGTTTTCATCAGTGGGAATTTTGTCCATTACTTTTTAATTGCTTCTTGGAAACCCTAGATAGGGTTTATACCTCCAGTCACAAAAACAATGATATCTCACATAGAACTCGATGAAAATATACCAAAGAAAATGAATATGAAACCTAACTCTATCCTCTAACTTCTCCAACTAGTTTTAGGACTGTACCATATAGTACCAATTCATACAACATGATTTACAATCAATTTTCACAAAAAATGCAATGTAGAACATTGCAAATTGATAATCTTCTCATTCAAACTCCATCCAACCTTTGAGATTGATGTTACAAGGCATATTTATCATTTACCAATCATTTCCAATTGAAAAACTAACCAACAACCCTTTGTTAACTCTAATGAAATCCTTTGCAGCTTTTGAGGACATTTTTGACAAAATTTAGCAACTTTTGCAACTCTTTACAATATGACTCCAAAACATCCTAGAACACCCTAAAATGAATCCAAATGAATCAAAATGGTCTCTAATGACCTTATTGACTCCAACAAAACCAAAAACCAAATTTTATCAACAATTGTAACAATTTACCTCAATAGGTCTATCAGGATGCCCCTGCATCAAAGCATCACTCAAGCACTTTTTCATCAACCTTAGGCTAACTGTGATTCCCCGCACATCCACAAAACTTGGTAGATGGCCTTACCATTTGAAAAAGAGATTGTTTTGGTAACCTCATAATAATATTGACCTTCCCTAAGCTTGGTGTTGTTTCCTACATATCTAGATTTGTCACACAGTAGCTACAACATACACATATGGCATTCCCTACCTAATATGTAAATTTGGATAACAGTGATTGACAGTGTAAATAGTGGCAACTTACACTACTTTGGCCAAAGTATTCATCACCCAATACTTTGGGTGGATGTCATATAATTCACCCACCTTCCTAGCTCAATTTGTATTAACCATTCATAACCTATGCATAGGCTATCCCCTTATGCCATGGAGTAACCTTAACCCCAAGAATAACCTATTAACCTCTTAAGCCTATTATGACACTTCTACTTAATTAATTCAAAGTAACTCTAAATTACCAATTAACCATATAGATAAACATAACGCCATATCATTAAATGACTCTATTTTGAAAGTATAATATCAACAATAAAAGTTCCCAATCAATAGTGTAATCTCAACAATAAATGACTCCCATCAAAAGGTATAATCTCATCAATAAATGATTTCAATCGAAAGTACAATATTCAACTATAAATGACTTAAACAAAGATATAATCAATAATCAAATGATCAACTAGATCATATAGGCTAATCCTCAACCTATCTACTTCAATCAATAATCAAATATACAACCTTACCAAATAGGTTATTCCTAACCTAGGGTTTCGACCAAAGTAAAGTAACATTCAAGCATACAAGAACCAATCATAAAACTTCACTTTCAAAATACCTTAGAAATTCACATGTTTACTACATTTGTATATCATCTGAAGGAATTTATCAACTTGCGAGGAGTTAGTGCATCTACACCCTTAATTCCTCTCACAATATGGTTTTGGGTTACCAAAACATGTGTCCTCTTATAGAGTTTAATGAATAGGAAAAGACTCCCAATCAAAATAGGAAAAATAATATAACAATAAATACATTTTATCAACCATGATATAACCACTAAGTTTGTACCCTAACCCAAGAGTCAAGATTCTCTTCCTTCCTTCTAGGAGGAATAAGTAATCAATCAAGTAAGATTATCTATCAAGGTTTGCTTAACAACACAACCTAACTATGATGACATTTCTATCATGCCATCTTTCCTATTGTGTTTACTAACCTCATCATCCACAACAGTTTTCTTAGTATTATAAGCTAATAACTTAAACACTCATAATCTATTATATAGATTATATGCATATATACCTATAATGGGGTTTATTAACAATTAGACTCATCAGGAATCTTTTTATAATAAATAATTAAACATATTTTCCAAAACAAGGTAAGTAAAGACATATAATCTTTTTCAAAAACATATAAAGCATAAAAGAGTAGAAATATGCATGCCTTGTTATGCAAAGCTCCAATCAATCAAACTAGATTCCTAACTCAGCCTTCCCAAAATCAACAATCAGTCCCCAACTATCTCTCTTCCACCCACCAAAAATTACTCTCAAAATCTCTCATCAAATCTCAAAAACCTCTTGCAAAATCTCACTCTCAAAAAATAAAAATAACAACAATTCAGAAAATAAGGTTTAAGAGTGCATAATGCATCCCTATTGAGGGAGAAATTACCTCTATTTATACACAAATGTGAGAAGTTGCAGGCTCTAGAAACAAGCTATCAAAGATGACACTTCTCAATCCAAAAGGTTTGACTCAACAAGAAAAAGAAAAGGTGGTATGCACAACCAGATTTTATCATGGTGAATGAGTTTCTTATTCAAATGGGCAAAAAGAATAAAAATTGGAAATGCAAGGTTAATTTATTCTACAATTCGACTCATTTTGGCCAGCTTCACATTTGACCATTTCCCATATTATGATTTGCTTCATAAACTAGAATTCATAATGCAGTTTAGACTTCTATTTTATTCACACTATTCACAAGTTGGTGCCACATTATGCATTATGCACCCTATTCCTTTGGTTGTTGTTTACCAATGACTAGGTCAAAGTTTCATGTGCATTGCATATCCATTTTTCCCTTAATTTTGACTTAGTCTTGGTAGATTTAACTTACACGTTGGCTAGCTTTGATACTATGCATTGTCCTTAACATGTTTTAAACAACATTTAATCCTTTATGCAATCTAAACACATATGTGGCAACGCTATGCTTCATGTGTTCAAGCTTATTAACTTGTTCCTCGCATGATTCATACACCTTGCACTTAACATGTATATCAACAATGTTCACTATGGAAGTGCTTGGATTTATTCATGCACATTGATATATTCTATGAGCTGGTTTCAAACCAACTTTCATGCGCTATTCCTTCATATTTTTGTGCCTCTTGCTATAGATTAAATACTATGTTGTATATGTTGCACTTAAAACATAGTTCATACTATGTTTTATATGATATGTGCATAATAAACATTTCAGCGCTATTGAAACCATTAACATATATTTATTCTATATATATTATATATACATATACATATATATATATATATATCAATATATATATATGTATATATAATATATATGTATATATATGTGTATTTATATCTCAATTTATAAGTTTATAAAATGCATTATTCAATATTCAAATATATATATATTCGACAAATTAATAATGCATACACACACATATATATTATATATATAATTTTCTCGACATAAAAACACACACACATTTAATATATATATATTTACACATATATAGAAATATATATATTTATATGCATATATACATATATACATATATATATGTATGTACGTTTCCGTCACGTACTACACACACACACATATATATCACAAATATATATTATTACTTCAATTTTTATATTTAAACACACGTAATCACATTCTCATTGATTGAGTATGCACATGAAATGTATATACTTCATCAACAAATATCAACATACAAAGGAGAACTCTTTCCTGATAAAGAGACTCAATCACATAACCTCAATCAAAAACATTCATAGATAAAACCATAACCTCATCTAAATCATGCACAAACAAGACTAAAGGTAACTTACCATTTCCAAAACTAATGACTCGACTTTATACCAAACTAGAAGTGAGTGTGTGAAAGCTCAGTTTAGGTCTTATCAAAGGTTACTAGAACAAGTTCTTCTCTTGAGTGATACTTCCCCTCTCTTCAGGAGGCTTGAACGTGTTCCTACTTTCAGCTTAATACATTGCATAGTAGTTATCCATTCACATTAAATCTATTTGCTTCATAAAACATTTGCATCAACAAAGCATTAAAATATTCACATTGCAATACACATTCTTTCATCACATTTCATCAATATAAAACATAATCTTTCCTTTAATAGCAATATCATCCTAGTGCACATTTACATATTTCATTCATCTGGTAAACATATTAAAGTCACATTTTTTATTTATCAATCATTTTCACTCATGTTGGTAAAAGTAACTTAGTATTTATGGAACGGGGTGTAACATTTAGGATGTAAGGACCCAAATAGATTCAGTAGACGATATACAACTTAGGATGAATATTTTTGGACACATGGGCCTAAAGTGGACTTATAAGATGAAATATTGTTGGATGGGAGATGAGGGGATTTAGGAGGGGTGGCAGATTTTGGAGTAGAAAATTTGGATTTCAATATGGATTTTTATTTTGCATGTATTAATTCATTTTTTATTTGGGATCCACATGGTTTTTATTTTTTTATTTGTCCTTGGTTGGCCTTTGTGACCTTTGGATTTAGTTTAATTTTGGATAAGAGCTTTCTTTGATTTAACATGTTGCCTTAATAGAACATGGCAATCCTTGGATTTTTATGGATTATTTTCTTTATTAATTTTTTATTTTGGAATCCAAATTTCTTCCAAATTAAATGTCATGTGTACATGAGGATGGATGATTATGATAGTGCATTGAAGGGGTGGTGAAGGTATTATGTTGGAGAAGGCTCAAGGATGTGTTTATTTGTTGATTTTGATTGGGAATTGTAAATGATGGATTTATAGGATTTGGGATGATGGATTTCAGGATGTAAGGACTCAAAATAGATGGGGATGACGAAGGAATTGATTTTTAGGTATAAGGGCTCAAAATGGATTTTGTACATGGGGGTTATGTGATAGTGGATTTTGGGACGTAGGGACCCAAAATAAATTTAGAAGATGACATATATGGATTTAAGGAATGAGTGCTTTTAGGATTGGGAGAGTGAGTACTAATGTATTGAGGACAAGCTTTATATCCAATTTCATGAAATGTTGGAATTTTTTAATTTTAATGGGTTCTAGGATTCTTTGCTCATTAAGGTCTAAGCTTTTCTCTTGATAATAAATATTTTATCAAATTTGTTTTCTAATGATATATTTTCTATTTTTTAATAATATGTGACTCCATTTTGACGAGGTATTGGATGACCACTAGGGATGATGGTTTCTTCAAGGAGAACATATGAAATGAAAATAGACAAACCAAGTTGATATCCTAGTGGTTAATGGATGGGTGGGATAGGGATTTTGGTTTCTTGTGAAGGGATGGGACTATGAGAAGGATTAATAAGGATGTTTAGTGTTGACGACGATTTCACTCGCAAAAAATAGGTCGAATAAAACCTCTACTTACAAGACCGCGAAGAGCCTATCCTTTTTGAAAGATATGGAACAAAGACAACTTGAGGGGAAATTCTGAATTCACATGACAAAGATTTGCTTTCGTTCAATCCCAAGTCTCCGATAACCAGGTCATGGTTGCACTAGGGTTGCTCTTGGGTAATGATGTGATATTGCTGTTAATCTCAAAGGGACTATGGTTATTCTAGCTTTGCTAAGAATTATATACCTTTCACATAAAATTTCACTTCATTCATCGAATAACATCATGAAATCAAAAGATTCAACATAATATTTCATGAACATCACAAATTCTTTGCTATCACTTACGTAGATTTAACATTAAGAATTCAACAACTTCATGGAAAATAAAAGATTTTCAACAAAATTATTTCCATTCATTTAATTTTTTGGAAAATTTTCAAATATTAAACATCTATTCTAAAACAAAATATAAAAAATATAGAAAAATCAAAGTTTCTCTTGGTTATTCTCCATGAATTCCCCAAATAGTTAATTAAAACAGAGCAAACTGCTTTATATTTCACTGGATTGCTTCACAACTACCTATAAAACGATGCAAGCTTTTAAAGAGAGGGTTTCATTTATGGACATCAAGTAGGTTTTGTATGCACCCTTAAATAGCGCAACATATAGTCTTGTTCAGCCGAACTTACAAAACCAGCTACAAAAAATACTGAGATAGGTAGCTATCTATTAAGCTCTTATATCAATTAATGTCTACGTGCATACAAATTTTTACGTCAGAATGGTTCAGAAAATAGGAAAAAAGAACAAAACTTAAAAAAAATTATGCTCCTTCGACATCCACAAATTCTGAACTTAAAATAAAAATGAAGGAGGAGATGGCCTTTTATAGAAACAAGGCTCCAGAAGTTCAACTTAAAATTCAATCCAGAGAATCAGAAACAACAAATTAAAATGTGGCAAGTGGCATCTGCCAACTGTCATCAAGAACATTCTAGAATAAGTTAAGGATTTGACTTCATCTGCAACAACAATTTTCTTCATACTTCAGCACAAACACTTTATATCAATCAAGGCTACCAACTTCCTTCCAAAACACCAAAAAATGGAACACCTACCAGGACTGGGATCAACCTGCAAATTTAAAATTGAAACCAAAATAAACTTCATCATATTTCCAGTATCTGGTACCTGGTTCTTTCTCTTTTCACTTATGACTCGGGCTTCGGGATTCTTCCTTCTTTTTTCAGCTGATATTATTGGAAAGTTCTTAATACTTGATATATACACTCTTTTGAAATTATTTTTATTTCTCTCCAAGTAAGCTTGAGCCTAATATATTCTTCAGTTACTAAAAGTATGATATCATTTTTCTGTGCTTTGTCTACTTCATACTTAGCTATAACATTTCTACACTGTATTATCTCGTCAATAACCTCCCGCGTCAGCAATTGAATATGATCCCTATTTATTCTTTCTATCCATTCCTTGAAACCTTTAGCTTCTTTTCCCTCCTATCCTAATGTTTGGGGATCAAAACCTTGACGTGCCAATATTTCAATAAATTCTTGATTTTCACTAATCAATCTTCTACACTTGACAGTGACTCTTTCAAATCCTTCAATACATTGTATTAACATGTCACCTTCCCATTTTAGCTATTTCTTCCATTTTTTGGAAATGAAATTTCATTTCCTGATATTACATTACTCTGTATTAACTCTTAGATGTATGACTACATGAGAATTTCAATGTTTCACCTTTCATCGATGACCTGCTCTTGGTGAAATCTACATTCAT